>OY757936.1:9232672-9647672 GCA_963585895.1 Sepioteuthis lessoniana
ATTTCGCACTCATTCAACCTGTCCACGGTCAAGGTTATAATATCCTGATATTCCTCGACCGCATGCACCTGTTATTTATACAGGTGCATTTCCTATTTTGACAGCCCAGCCGGGTCGGAGGTCAATATGCAACACAACCTCAATTTTTTCAGGCATGGATTTCACTAATCCAATGCACATTGGTACCAACTTTTCCGAAAGGCAGTTAATAGATCTTTCTATTATTTCAGTTGACCCTCCTTGAGCTTTTATGACCGCCTTAATTCTTTCGGGTGTAGATTTCACAAAGCTAAAGTAACATTCTCTTTCAAATTGATTCCAACTTTCTCGAACGGCAGTTGATAGATTTTCTTTGGTAGATACAGTATTCTCAAGGAGCCTTTTAAAAATCTTTGATCATAAGTTTCCAATTAGAAATCGCATATTCAGTTTTGTAGAGGATGATATGAATTGTGATCAACCTGGTTTCATCAATGGTAAACCATCATTATCAAATATGTTTTTTTATTATATATGAATATTTGATGGATGAGGATAATGCAGTATATTTAGATTTTAGCAAGGTATTTGATATGGTATCTCATTGTCATTTACGAGTGAAAATGAAAAGTATGGCTCTTCTTAAAAAAAGGTCGTAAACTTTGTAAGACATTTTTGGCAAAATTTTGAAAATGAAAATTGGTTACAATTATTTTGAAAATCTGAATATCGCCTCAGAAATCAGATAAAAAAGATTATATGATTAAAGTTATAGGGAGAGATTAGAAAAATTAGGATTAACTACTTTACTTGAAGGAGAAGTTATCTAATTTGAATTTACGAAATAATGGAATTTCTAATTATAGTAGATATTTTTTCAATATTTTTCCGCTAACTGGAACTTCAAGACAGATTTTAAAAAAAAACAATTGGATTTTTGCTAACAGAGAAATAGATTTTTGGAAAAATCGCCAAATCAGATCAAAAACTGCAATAGTGAAAAAAAAAAAAAATAGATAAAATTTGATGATTTTAGAAGAAGATGAACAGAAAAACAATTTTCTGATAAATTCCAGAATTTGATCTGTACATGGATAATGTATCAATTGTTTATATGTTCTGTGAAAAGATGCTCTTCTTAAAAGTTGATGTGAGAGGACAGTAAAAAAAAAAAAAGAAAAAAAAAAGAAATATGTACTTCTTAGGGTATTTCACACTAAGAAGAACATTTTTCTTTTCTTTTTTTTTTTTTTTTTTTTTAGAGTTTCGGCTCTGCATTCCGTAATCACTGGTTCAATCTCCAATGAGGGAGATTACGGTAATTACTGCTGATGAGAACTAATGAGGTCGAAAAAGCTGTCCAGTGTTTCCGTACATCACACGCAAGTATTCGACGGATTTTCTGGTCATAGTAATTCAATTCACAATATAATTACTCTACTTAAAATAATGTACGTCTATATCCTTGCCCTTGAGGTTATGATAATTACGCGGATACGTATTCCCAATCCTCTTAGGGAGACCTGGCCCTGGAGGTGTCCTCTGTAAAGAGTACAGATGTAACTTACAAGACACATTAATTGGCCGCACAATTACCATGACTAGTTGATTTGGCGTCACGTATGCGATGTTGACTGTCGGCTCAGAAGTAGAGTTTCGGCTCTGCATTCTGTGGTCACTGGTTCGATTTCTAGTAGGGGAGATATGCACTGGTCGAAACAGCAGTCCAGTGTTTCCGTGTGTCGCGCTCAGATGTTGGCCGGAGTTTATGGTCATGATAATTCAATTCACCCTTTTCTCTGTAACAAGATGATTCATCACACTGTAAAACGATTTCATCATCCATAAATTTCTATCGATGGAATGAGAAAAATATTCAGGATGTCTACATTAATCACAACTGCATATCATTAATGACTTTAGAAATTTGCTTTTTTTTTTTAGTTACCTTATGTTTCATTCGAACAGCGTCAAACAAAAGTTTCTACACCTTGATCAGTGCAGATTCTTAAATTCATCACAGAATATCACTTTCATCTATTTGTTTCTTACGTTTTGATTGTTTTAATTTAGCTAATTCTAACCTCAATTTTTCTAGTTTGAATGTTAGTGCTGGTGTTTGTTTTCGGATGTATGATATTCATTTCCTATTTAAATTTAGCATTTTGCCTCTCATGTCTCTTGGTTAACTTAACTATTCTTGCTTAATGAAAATATCTATTTTACATATTCAAATTTAAAAATCAAATTACAACCCCATCGCCATGTATTGAGTAAATTTTTTAAAAAGAATAAAATATTTTAGCGTTAAAAACAAATGGTAATCGACAATGAGGTAAAATCATTGTTAGGTTGTGTCTATATGCTCTAGTTAATGTTACTACTTCGGTCATTTTTGCAGACCAGAAACATATAATAGTATATATAAGTGGGATTGAATAAAAATAAATAAATAAGTGAATAAATAAATATAATAAAATAAACAAATATAAAAAAAAACAATTTCTCAGTACATCTCTGACAGGAAGCGTGATACGCACAAGGCAAAGAAAAAGACGAGCGACCTGGCTTAACCCCCCCTCCACCCCCCCAAAAAAAAACAAACGCTCATCGTTTAACGCTTTTCTCTTTACCCATTCCAACTGGACATACGTTTCTTCTGGATCAGGAAAAAAGTTCCTGACCACGAAATAGTTGTTGACCAGTAGAATAAAAGTTAAGTTTAAAACATCCTTGTCTTTGTCTCTTTCCCTTTTAAGTTATTTTTACAGCTTCAGCCAACCATAAAAGACCAAGTCAATGAGGGTAATAAGAGAAACTAAGGTGTCAGATACCAAAAACAATAAAGTTATCCCATAAAACCCAACGGACGACTACCAACAACACACAAACCAATGAAATAATAACAAACAAACCCTTATTTATCCCTATATATATATATATATATATATATATAAATATGTATATAAATTTAAGTGTCCCCTAGGAGATTGTATCTCTGATAATAATAATATATACGTTGGTTTAACCTCAACTACCCTGTCGAGGAGACTTACAATTCACCTTTCTGACACAAGTTCAATAGCTCAGCATTAAAAAAAACATTCATGCCCAACAACACAACTACGAAAAATTCTCACCGACAACACAACAATACTCGAACATCAAAATAATAAACAAAAACTTCAGATTCTCGAAGCACTATATATTAAAAACCTGCAACCAGCACTTAATAGAATTAATTTTCAAGCCAGTGCTAACGTACTTAAATGTCTTTAGCTACGTGCCAGTAGCTAAAGACATTTAAGTACGTTAGCACTGGCTTGAAAATTACAGAATTACATTTAAAAGCAAGCGCCATAATCTCCAACAGCAAAGACGTCCTTACACAGTAGTAATTTGCTAAAACAAAAGTTACATCACTTTTGTCACAGATTCTCCCCTGATGATGGCCCAAAGTCGGGCAGAAAGTACTAGGGATACATACAACTATGGACAATACCTTAATCAGTTCCCCCCGAATACGATAAAAGTAATACGGGAATTCGAACGGATCCAAAAGAGAATATGTAGGCATAAAATGTCTATTATGTTCAATGAAATTTGCATATATATATATATATATATGACATTATTTAAGATAACACAGCATCAATAGATTTTAACAGATTAAGGTTGAAAATGACTTTCCCTTGCCCCAGGATGCAAACTTGAAGTATTGGTGGTATTATTGTGTCATTTTAGAATTAATTTTACAATCAGCTTGAATTATATCAAAATATCTCTCTCTCTCTCTCTCTGTTAATATTCGTTCCTCTCTCTCCTATTTGTCTTTGCTCTCTTCCATTATATACAACTCAGCAAAGCTACTTCACCCACAAATTCACATGGCTGCTAGTTTATTATATTTTAAACAGTCTTCACAAGAATATATCTTTGAATTTTATTCATTAGAGATACGTGAACACACACACACACACACACACACACACATATATATATATATATATTCAATGTTGATGATGATAAAAATACTTCGATGAATTGTCTAAATCTTCGTTCGAAAATGTTTCCTTTTGATTCATTTTTGCAAACCGTTTGTAACGGCGTAAAATCAAAATAAACATTATAACATACGAATTATCAAGAGAAAAATAATCATGGTAAAATTGGCATTCGGATATTTGAAATGTTTTAATGCATAGGAATAAAAATACAATCAGTTCATTACAACTTTTTCCTTACAACGTCTTGCTAATATATATATATATATATATATATATATATATATATATATATATATATATATATATATATATATAATGAAGATGATATAGTTTGCGATATTTATAAATAAAGTGCTCAGTATCAGGGATAGAGCATATATATCTTAAAATAGTGTGGAGAGAGCGACAACGGAGCTTGATAACTGTCATTTTCTCGCCAATGTGTTCATCTAACCAAGGCTTATACTTATAATGAAAGTGTATGTAAAATCTAATTTGATATAGTTTTAACACTGTGTACTATAATTATATTCGAATGATTATTGTCTGAGATATCATAAAAAGAGAAACAAAGAGAAGAAAAATTTGTGTTGCAACTTCCTCATCACGTATGAATGAAGAAAGAATTTTGTGGTTTACTGTAACATAAAATACATTTTATGTTGGCGGAAAGAATTAAAACCAAAATTACATGGTGATAATACTTCTCAAAGAAAATAAATGCATTGCCTGTGTATTAATATGCTTATTAGATAGATACAAATGACATTAGAACGATATGGTCCGAAGGTTGGCTGAATTGATAAAGAAGTGTGTGCTTGCGCACGCGCGCGTGTTATTCTTTTGCATTATAAGAATACTAGTTGAGTAAAATGAGGAATTATTTAATTTGAGTTCGGATTTAAAATTCTGCTTATGATTACAATATATAAACAATTCGCTTGTGATCAAAGTGTCATTTTTATGAGTTTTGAAAAGGATCCGAGTATCTGTATGATCGAAATATCAATTTCTAGTGCTCCGTTTATGATCAGAGTATCTGTATGAACTGTGAAGGATAGAAATATCACTTTCCAGTGTTCTGCCTAGTATCCGTATGATTGCCTCAGGATCATAGTGTTACTTTTGAGTGTTTTGCCTCGGATCACAGATGCTGTATAATTTGTTAAGAATCTGAGTATCCGTATGATTGCCTAAGGATCATAGTGTCACCTTTTAGTGTTCTGCTTTGTAGCATACTATCCGTATAATTGGGTGAAGATTGAAATGTTGTTCTCCAATGTTCTGCTTGGGATCAGTATACCTGTTTTAGAATTTGAAGATCGAAATGTCACTTTCCTGTTGTCTGCCTTGGATCAGAGTTACTGTATGATTGGCTGAAGTTAATAGTGTTACTTTAGAGTGTTTTGCCTTGGATCACAAACCCTGTATGATTGTGCATACAAATTTCAATACGTGTTCTGCCGAGGATCAGAGTATCTGTATGATTAGCTGAAGATCGTACTGTCATTTTCCAGCATTTTGCCAAGGATCTGTAGGAATTGTTGAGGGTTGAAATATCAATTTCCAGTGGTCTGCCTCGGATCACAGTATCTACATAAATGGCTGTTCAGCATCATAGTATCTGTATGATTGGGGGAGTATCACTGTCCCCTTAAAGTACTCTGTCAAGGATCATAGTATCTGTTTGTGCAGTTCAGGATCGAAATGTCACTTTCAAGTTCTCTACCTGGCACTAGAGATCCTGTATGAACTTCCCAGGATCAAAATGTCCCTTTCCAGTGTTCTGAATGTATGGCTGTGAATCATAGCGTCATTTGCCAGCGTCCTTCTCAGGATCTGATTGAATAACAAAGATCAAATTTCAGAGTATCCATATGAAAGGGTGAGGGTTAAAATGTCATTTTCCATAATTCTCCCTAGTATCAGGATATTTCTATGATTGCTGATGATAATGTCATTTTTCCGTTTTCTTCATCTCTCTGATAGTGAGACGTACCAGAGTTCAGAATAACTATGATCGGCTAGGAATCATAGAGTGATTTTCAATCATTCTGATAAGTATACCATAACGGTATCAACGAGAAAATATGTAGGCACCCGCTAGACACTTGTACATAACGGTACTAAATAGAAATTTTGTCCTCCAAGAGCCCATTGTGATCCCACTAAAGTAAAAAAGTTGATAAACACATGAAATTCTGTTTAACTACCCAAAGGTTTATTCGTAAGTAGTCGCTAAGAGAAAGAAAGAGAGTATGGAAGCTAAGTTGGCCGCGTCAGCTAGGCAAAGAGAAGCAACATATCATAGGGAGAAAGAAAGTGCAGACACAGATCTTGAATTTTCTTCCCTGTTTTTTCTTATATTTTTAACAAGCTGGGTCGCTGTTAATGTGTAAAGCCCTATTTGGAGCCCCCCCCTAATGGGGGTCGTAAACTTTCACCTCCTCACATATTCACTGCTCAAGTTCAGTTGTCTGTTTTTAATTCATTACATCTCGCCGTAAATTCCAAAAACGAGTCGTCCTTTCCCTTCCGCCGGGTGTCAGCGTGAGGAACATCTGCTTCCGCTCTCTAGATATCCTCAACTAACACAGTCATTCACAACAAATGACTTCCACTAAGTAACTCGGAGATCAGCCTTCATAGATTCTATATCTTTTTTTTTCTGTTTATTTTTTCTCTCTTTCCTTCCATAGAAATTCAAATTTCGTTTTCTTAATAGCTTACTATATCACATTACACAAGAATCAGAGTATCTGTAAGTTTTGTAGAAAATCAAAATATCACTTTCTAGTCCTCTGCCTTGGATCAGAGTATCTGCATGAATGGCTGAGGATCGGAATATCACTTTCTAGTCCTCTGCCTAGGATCAGAGTATCTGCATGAATGGCTGAGGATCGAAATGTTACTTTCTAGTCCTCTGCATAGGATCAGAGTATCTGCATGAATGGCTGAGGATCGAAATATCACTTTCTAGTCCTCTGCCTAGGATCAGAGTATCTGCATGAATGGCTGAGGATCGAAATATCACTTTCTAGTCCTCTGCCTAGGATCAGAGTATCTGCATGAATGGCTGAGGATCGGAATATCACTTTCTAGTCCTCTGCCTAGGATCAGAGTATCTGCATGAATGGCTGAGGATCGAAATGTTACTTTCTAGTCCTCTGCATAGGATCAGAGTATCTGCATGAATGGCTGAGGATCGAAATATCACTTTCTAGTCCTCTGCCTAGGATCAGAGTATCTGCATGAATGGCTGAGGATCGGAATATCACTTTCTAGTCCTCTGCCTAGGATCAGAGTATCTGCATGAATGGCTGAGGATCGGAATATCACTTTCTAGTCCTCTGCCTAGGATCAGAGTATCTGCATGAATGGCTGAGGATCGAAATGTCACTTTCTGGTCCTCTGCATAGGATCAGAGTATCTGCATGAATGGCTGAGGATCGAAATATCACTTTCTAGTCCTCTGCCTAGGATCAGAGTATCTGCATGAATGGCTGAGGATCGGAATATCACTTTCTAGTCCTCTGCCTAGGATCAGAGTATCTGCATGAATGGCTGAGGATCGAAATGTTACTTTCTAGTCCTCTGCCTAGGATCAGAGTATCTGCATGAATGGCTGAGGATCGGAATATCACTTTCTAGTCCTCTGCCTAGGATCAGAGTATCTGCATGAATGGCTGAGGATCGAAATGTTACTTTCTAGTCCTCTGCCTAGGATCAGAGTATCTGCATGAATGGCTGAGGATCGAAATGTTACTTTCTAGTCCTCTGCCTAGGATCAGAGTATCTGCATGAATGGCTGAGGATCGGAATATCACTTTCTAGTCCTCTGCCTAGGATCAGAGTATCTGCATGAATGGCTGAGGATCGGAATATCACTTTCTAGTCCTCTGCCTAGGATCAGAGTATCTGCATGAATGGCTGAGGATCGAAATGTCACTTTCTGGTCCTCTGCATAGGATCAGAGTATCTGCATGAATGGCTGAGGATCGAAATATCACTTTCTAGTCCTCTGCCTAGGATCAGAGTATCTGCATGAATGGCTGAGGATCGGAATATCACTTTCTAGTCCTCTGCCTAGGATCAGAGTATCTGCATGAATGGCTGAGGATCGAAATGTTACTTTCTAGTCCTCTGCCTAGGATCAGAGTATCTGCATGAATGGCTGAGGATCGGAATATCACTTTCTAGTCCTCTGCCTAGGATCAGAGTATCTGCATGAATGGCTGAGGATCGAAATGTTACTTTCTAGTCCTCTGCCTAGGATCAGAGTATCTGCATGAATGGCTGAGGATCGGAATATCACTTTCTAGTCCTCTGCCTAGGATCAGAGTATCTGCATGAATGGCTGAGGATCGAAATGTTACTTTCTAGTCCTCTGCCTAGGATCAGAGTATCTGCATGAATGGCTGAGGATCGAAATATCACTTTCTAGTCCTCTGCCTAGGATCAGAGTATCTGCATGAATGGCTGAGGATCGGAATATCACTTTCTAGTCCTCTGCCTAGGATCAGAGTATCTGCATGAATGGCTGAGGATCGAAATGTTACTTTCTAGTCCTCTGCATAGGATCAGAGTATCTGCATGAATGGCTGAGGATCGAAATATCACTTTCTAGTCCTCTGCCTAGGATCAGAGTATCTGCATGAATGGCTGAGGATCGGAATATCACTTTCTAGTCCTCTGCCTAGGATCAGAGTATCTGCATGAATGGCTGAGGATCGAAATGTTACTTTCTAGTCCTCTGCATAGGATCAGAGTATCTGCATGAATGGCTGAGGATCGAAATATCACTTTCTAGTCCTCTGCCTAGGATCAGAGTATCTGCATGAATGGCTGAGGATCGGAATATCACTTTCTAGTCCTCTGCCTAGGATCAGAGTATCTGCATGAATGGCTGAGGATCGAAATGTTACTTTCTAGTCCTCTGCATAGGATCAGAATATCTGCATGAATGGCTGAGGATCGAAATATCACTTTCTAGTCCTCTGCCTAGGATCAGAGTATCTGCATGAATGGCTGAGGATCGAAATATCACTTTCTAGTCCTCTGCCTAGGATCAGAGTATCTGCATGAATGGCTGAGGATCGAAATATCACTTTCTAGTCCTCTGCCTAGGATCAGAGTATCTGCATGAATGGCTGAGGATCGAAATATCACTTTCTAGTCCTCTGCCTAGGATCAGAGTATCTGCATGAATGGCTGAGGATCGAAATATCACTTTCTAGTCCTCTGCCTAGGATCAGAGTATCTGCATGAATGGCTGAGGATCGAAATGTCACTTTCTAGTCCTCTGCCTAGGATCAGAGTATCTGCATGAATGGCTGAGGATCGGAATATCACTTTCTAGTCCTCTGCCTAGGATCAGAGTATCTGCATGAATGGCTGAGGATCGAAATGTTACTTTCTAGTCCTCTGCATAGGATCAGAGTATCTGCATGAATGGCTGAGGATCGAAATATCACTTTCTAGTCCTCTGCCTAGGATCAGAGTATCTGCATGAATGGCTGAGGATCGGAATATCACTTTCTAGTCCTCTGCCTAGGATCAGAGTATCTGCATGAATGGCTGAGGATCGAAATGTTACTTTCTAGTCCTCTGCATAGGATCAGAGTATCTGCATGAATGGCTGAGGATCGAAATATCACTTTCTAGTCCTCTGCCTAGGATCAGAGTATCTGCATGAATGGCTGAGGATCGAAATATCACTTTCTAGTCCTCTGCCTAGGATCAGAGTATCTGCATGAATGGCTGAGGATCGAAATATCACTTTCTAGTCCTCTGCCTAGGATCAGAGTATCTGCATGAATGGCTGAGGATCGAAATGTTACTTTCTAGTCCTCTGCCTAGGATCAGAGTATCTGCATGAATGGCTGAGGATCGAAATGTCACTTTCTAGTCCTCTGCCTAGGATCAGAGTATCTGCATGAATGGCTGAGGATCGAAATATCACTTTCTAGTCCTCTGCCTAGGATCAGAGTATCTGCATGAATGGCTGAGGATCGAAATGTCACTTTCTAGTCCTCTGCCTAGGATCAGAGTATCTGCATGAATGGCTGAGGATCGAAATATCACTTTCTAGTCCTCTGCCTAGGATCAGAGTATCTGCATGAATGGCTGAGGATCGAAATATCACTTTCTAGTCCTCTGCCTAGGATCAGAGTATCTGCATGAATGGCTGAGGATCGAAATATCACTTTCTAGTCCTCTGCCTAGGATCAGAGTATCTGCATGAATGGCTGAGGATCGAAATGTCACTTTCTGGTCCTCTGCCTAGGATCAGAGTATCTGCATGAATGGCTGAGGATCGAAATATCACTTTCTAGTCCTCTGCCTAGGATCAGAGTATCTGCATGAATGGCTGAGGATCGAAATGTCACTTTCTAGTCCTCTGCCTAGGATCAGAGTATCTGCATGAATGGCTGAGGATCGAAATATCACTTTCTAGTCCTCTGCCTAGGATCAGAGTATCTGCATGAATGGCTGAGGATCGAAATATCACTTTCTAGTCCTCTGCCTAGGATCAGAGTATCTGCATGAATGGCTGAGGATCGAAATGTCACTTTCTAGTCCTCTGCCTAGGATCAGAGTATCTGCATGAATGGCTGAGGATCGAAATATCACTTTCTAGTCCTCTGCCTAGGATCAGAGTATCTGCATGAATGGCTGAGGATCGAAATATCACTTTCTAGTCCTCTGCCTAGGATCAGAGTATCTGCATGAATGGCTGAGGATCGAAATATCACTTTCTAGTCCTCTGCCTAGGATCAGAGTATCTGCATGAATGGCTGAGGATCGAAATGTCACTTTCTGGTCCTCTGCCTAGGATCAGAGTATCTGCATGAATGGCTGAGGATCGAAATGTCACTTTCTAGTCCTCTGCCGAGGATCAGAGTATCTGCATGAATAGCTGAGGATCGAAATGTCACTTTCTAGTCCTTTGCCAAAAATTAAGTATCCGCGTCAATGGCTGAGGAACAGAATTCCGTTTTCCAATACTCTGCCTAGGATCAGAATATATGCATGAAAGGTTAAGGATCAAAATGTTGCTTTCCAGTCCTCTGCTAAGGAACAGAATAGCTGCATGAAGGACTGAGGATAAAAATGTCACTTCCAGGAAACAACCTAGGATCAGAGTATCTACATGAATGCTTGAGGATCAAAATGTCACTTTCCAGTCCTCTACATAAGATCAGAATAGCTGCATGAATGGTTGAGAAATAAAATGTCACTATCCAGGCCTATGTCTAGGATCAGAGTATCTGAAAGAATGTCTAAGAATCGAAATGTCACTTTACAGTCCTCTGGCTTACATCAGAGTATCTGCATGAATATCTGAGGATCGAAATGTCAATTTCCTGTTCTCTGCCTAGGAATATAATATCTGCATGAATGGCTGAGAATCAAAATGTCATTTTGCAGTCATCATCAGCCTTGGATCAGAGTATCTTTATGTAATTTTGAGGATCAAAATGTTACTTTCCAATCCTTTGCCTTGTATCAGAGTACCTGCATGAATATATGAGGGTCGAATATCACTTTCCTGTCTTCTGCATTGGATCAAAGTATCTGTATAAATGGCTGAGGATAAAAATGTCGTGTCCCAGTCCTCTGCCGAAGATCAGAGTATCTGCATGAATGGATGAGGATCAAATTGATGTTTTCCAGTCCTCGGCCTAGGATCAGAATTGCTGCATGAATATCTGAGGATCAAAATGCCACTTTCCAGTCCTTTGCCTAGGATCAGAGTACCTACATGAATATCTGAAGATCCAAATGTAACTTTCCTGTCTTAGACCTCGAATCAGAGTACCTGCACGAATTTCTTAGAAAAAAAGGAACTTTCGAGTCGTCTGCACAGGATCATATTATCTACATGAATATCTGAGGATGGAAATGTCAATTTCTAATTCTCTGCCTAGGATCATAGTATCTGCATGAATATCTGAGGATCGAAATATAAGTTTCCAGTCCTCTGCCTTGGATCAGAATATCTGCATGAATATCTGAGGATCAAAATGTCAATTTCCTGTCCACTGCTTTGTATCATAGTACCTGCTTGAATTACTGAGGATAGAAGTGTCACTTTCCAGTCCGTTGTCTTAGCTCATTGTATCTGCATTACTATCTGTGGATCTAAATGTCACTTTTAAGACCTCTGCCTAGGATCATAGTATCTGCATGAATTTCCGAGTATAATAATGTCGCTTTCCAGTCTTCTGCCTAGGATCATAGTAACAGGATTAATTACTGAGCATAGAATTTACACTACCTTAGCTCATAGTATCTGCATGAATATCTGATGATTGGAATGTCAATTTCCAGTCCTCTGCGGAGAATCAGAGTACCTGCATAAATTGAACATGATCACGATGGCTCTCTTTAATCCACTATCTAGGATCATAGCGAAAATGTTACTTTCTGCTTCTTTGCCAGGGTCAGATTATCTGCATGAATATCTAAGGATCGAAATGTCACCTTCCAGTCCCCTGCTTAGGATCATAGTATCTACAAGAATATCTGATGGACGAAATGTTACTTTCTCTTTCTCTGCCAGGATCCGATTATCTGCATAAATACCTGAGGATCAAATTGCCACTTTCCTGTCCTCTGCCTAGGATTAGATTAAATGTCACCTTTTAGTCTACAGCATATGATAAGAATATCTACGTAAATTGCTAAGGATGAAAATGTCACTTTACACTCCACTGCAGAAGATCATACTATCTGCATGAATATCTGAGGATCGAAATGTCAATTTCTAGTCCTCTGCCTAGGATCAGAGTATCTGCATGAATGGCTGAGGATTGAAATGTCACTTTCTAGTCCTCTGCCTAGGATCAGAGTATCTGCATGAATGGCTGAGGATCGAAATATCACTTTCTAGTCCTCTGCCTAGGATCAGAGTATCTGCATGAATGGCTGAGGATCGAAATATCACTTTCTAGTCCTCTGCCTAGGATCAGAGTATCTGCATGAATGGCTGAGGATCGAAATATCACTTTCTAGTCCTCTGCCTAGGATCAGAGTATCTGCATGAATGGCTGAGGATCGAAATGTCACTTTCTAGTCCTCTGCCTAGGATCAGAATATCTGTATGAATGGCTGAGGATCAAAATATCACTCTCCATTCTTGCACCTAGAATCAGAGTATCTGCATAGATATCTGAGGATCGAAATGTCAATTTCCTGTCCTCTTAACTTGGATTATAGTATCTGCATGAATATCTAAGGATCAAAATGTCCCTTTCAATTCCTTTGCCTAGGATCAGAGTATATGGAAAAATTTCCGAGAATGAAAATGTCAATTTCCACTCTTCTGTCTAGAGTCAAAGTACCTGCATGAGTATCTGAGGATCGACATGTCACTTTCCAGTGCTCTGACAGTGTCAGATTATCTGCATAAATAGCTGAGGATCAAAATATCCCTCTCCAATTTACTGCCTATGATCATCGTATTTGCATAGAAATCTGAGGATCAGAGTCCCTGTATGAATTGCTAAGGATCAATATGTCACTTTCCAGTCCACTATCTAAGATCTTTGCATCTGCATTAATATCTGAGCAGCGAAATGTTACTTTCCGCTTCTCTGCCAGGGTCAGATTATCTGCATGAATATCTTAGCATCGAAATGTCCCTTTCATGTCCTTTACCTGGGATCAGAGTATCAGCATGAATATATGAGGATCAGAATGTCACTTTCCCGTCCTTTATAAAGTTTCTTTATAATTGGGTGTGGTTCTTAGCCTTCTCCTATCAGTGCATCGGTATGATTGGCTTTGGATGAAAAGGGCAGTTTCCAGTGTTCTGATTAGGAGAATATCCTTATAATCAGCTGAGGATCTCAGAATAACTTTCCAGTTCTCTTCTTAGGAAGAATTTCTGTCATCATAGTTTTATTTTTCAGTGCTCTGCTTTAGAAAAGATTATGTGTGTGATTGACTGAAGATCAAAATGTAACTGTCCAGTGTTCTGTGTAGGATCAAAGTGTCTGTATGATTGAATTAGGATCATAATGTGACTGCCTATTGTAGTGTGTTGGATGAGAGCATCTGAGAATCCTAGTGTCATTTTCCAGTACCCTGCAGAGGATAACAGTATCACTATGATTTGCTGAGTATGAAAATATTTCTATTGTCACGTGGTCTACCACTGAGAGGAGAAAAATAAGGAATGTCCCCTACCCCTCTGTGTTTGAATTAGCAGGCCGCCAAAGAATGACCGTTAAGAGAGGAATAGGAATCTAGGTCAATTCCTCGCGGCCGAAGTAACAAATCCAGGTCAGAATGAAAGCTAACAGATGTTTGCACTCTGTGACCGGGTGAAAGAGATAGTAGTCCTAAAGAATCGCCAAGGAAAGGAAGAAAAAAGGCTAAATGATTGGCCAGAGCCCTAGAGCGGAAGTGGCATTTTCTTCCGTCAGCGGAAATAGGGGTAAAGAATATCAGTTTAGTGAACAGAGGTCGCTGTGAGAGGATGCGGGATCTGATGCCAAACTCCGGGTGAAGAAGCGGAAAGAATCTTGGACAAGAAGAACCTTATGCCTTCAAGCCAGATGTATATATATATATATATATATATATATATATATATATATAAAAGTCCGCCAGCTCGTAAAAGAGAAAATACTCTCCGAAGGAACCCGTCAAAAAGCTAAGTTCTGCAATTACATATTCTCTATCTCTCTCAATTTAAAGAAAGACGAAAGAAAAGAAAAAAAGGAAAAAGGACATTTATAGTTATGTATTATCCGCTGATAATATAGCCGACACGTTGAATATGTGTGTCCGCGTGTGCATTAAAAAGATTGTTATATTTCAATGTCACCACGTGTTGAAGTTTGTTCATTGTGTTGTCTGCTGTCAAGTTTTTTGTTTCATGTTTGTTTTCAGCTTCTTTCGCCTTATGTTATTCTCGCCTAAATTGTCCTATTCTTTCCTTTAAAAATATTATACGGGAAACCGGAGTTGTCGACTACTATAGTTAATATCATTATATCAAAAACTAGAGGCTCATATATTCCTTTATCCTTGGGGTAGGAAGAGCTTGTGGCCTGGTGAGTGTGTGTGTGTAATGTGAAATTTGGAAACCCCTTGCCAGCGGCGGTCAGTCTAGCCCCAAATTAACCCCCACATAGTATGTCAGTTTCCCTATGCCCAACAGGGGGAATCTTAACTGGAACTTATTCTACGAGGGATCAAGTGCCAGGCCGTCCCGTCTTCACACGTGCGAAAAATAAATTCCCGTCTTGGGATTTTAATAATTTTGCCGTCACAATATACAGAGATCTGCTTCTGATTCCATACAATGTAACAAGTACATTAATTTTATTGCGTAGATTTATATTTAATGATAACAATGTTTGCAACTAATTTGGGGAAATTATTAAATAAAAAAAATAGGAACAACCTGTGATTAAAGTCCTGACCAATTACTCAGCATATGTGTACTTCAGGTCATGTATATAATTTTTTTGTGGTAGATCCAAAAAGAAAATAAAAATATTTCTAAATGAGTAGGTCCACAAAGAGATTTGTATTCATTTGGATTTATTTATCTATTAATTTTGATCTTACGTACGTGTATGTTTCCAGCTTGATGCTTTCATCAGAAAACATGGCTTACGGCCTTGTTAATGGGGTATTTAATGAGTCTTGAATTAACACGCCTTTGTAGTTTAAATGGTTTTCAGTTGGTTATGTTTTTTTTTTATGAATGTCACTCCTTTTTTTTCTTAGAGTGTGTTTCTATTAGCCTACTTTACTCCTCATTTACTTTTGATATTTGATAAGGTGTGTGTGTGTGTGTGTGGTGGAGTGGTTTCAGATTTTATTTAGAGTTAATTTTTCTCTATTATGTGTGAATTCGTGTTTTGAGATTTTTTTGTGTGTGCATATATATACCTATATAACTCTGTGTATGTTTCATGTTTTATTCAACTTTTCTTTTCCTTTATTTGAATTCTTTCGTTTGATATATTGGCATTATTTTAAATTTACCTTGAATTCATTGGTATAGGTGTTTCGATACATTTAATTTTATGTTTTCTTCTATTTTGATATTACTCCTAGCAGGTGTACTGCAAGGAGATGCATTAGTCCCATACCTCTTAATCATCTGTCCAGACTACGTGCTTAGAACATCTCTCGATAAAATCAAAGAAAACAGTTTCAAGCTAACAAAGGAAAGAAGCAGATGTTACCCTGCATAAACAATTACCTACGCCGACTACGCCGACGACATAACGCTTCCGGCAAATGCACTCGTCCAAGCCAATACCCTGCTACATAGTCTGGAACGCGCAGCTGCAGGCATATGACTCAATGCCAGAGCACACAAAACAGAATATATGTGCTTTAATCAAACAGGTGACATCTCTACACTAAACGGTAGCTCTCTGAAACTAGTGGACAAGTTCACCTACTTAGAAAGCAGTGTATTATCAACCGAGAGAGACATTAACACGCTACAAGCAAAGTCATCGACAGATATTGATAGTCTATCGGTCATATGGAAGTCAGACCTGACCAATAAAATAGAACGCAGTTTCTTTCAAGCAGCGGTCGTATAGATACTGCTATATGGATGCATTACACGGACACTAACAAAACGGATGGAGAAAAAACTTGACGGCAACTACACAAGAATGCTGCAAGCAATATTGTACAAGTCATGGAGGCAGCCTCCCAGATAGCAGCAGCTGTACGGCCACCTACCACGCATCACGAAAACTATCAAATTTAGACGAACCGGACATGTAGGATACTGCTGGAGAAGAAGGGACAAACTTATAAGGGATGTACTCTTGTGGACCCCTTTACATAGACGATCAAAGGCAGGACGACTAGCTAGGACCTATATACAGTAGCTCTGTGCCGATACGGGATCTAACCTTGAAGACCTACCGGAAGCAATGGACGATTGGAGGGGTGGTGAAAGAGAGCCTGGGATATCCGTGCTGATGGTGCGACATGATGGTGATGATATTTCTTTGCATTCGCTACATTCAATTATGTAGACTACGTTTTTTGAATTGCAGCTTAAGTCTTTAATTATTTTGAATTTTGTTTCCGGGTTTTTAAAGGTAAAGGATTTTCCTTCGATAATTAGATCACAGATTTTACATATATCAAATATTTTACACTGCAAATGTACATAAAAAACCATAACTAACTGAAAACCATTCAAACTACAAACACGAGTGAGTTCAAGTCTCGTTAAATACTCCATTAACAAGGTCTTGTACCATACATGTTCTCTGACGAAAGCATCAAGCTGGAAACATACATATATGTAAGAACAAAATAAATAAATAAATCATAAAAAATGCAAATCTCTTGGTGGACGTACTCATTTCAATATATATATATATATATATATATGTATGTATATAAACTCTCCAATCATAAACCAGTTAAGTCTGTTTGCATTTTGAAGCTAATTATCGCTCTCATTGACTTACTATTGATATATAAATGTGAATACATAAAAAGATACCCCCTTCAAAACAACAATATAATTGGATATAATTATCTTTCACTTGACAATGTACTACGACATCATAATTGCTAAAGACAACTGTCTGCAAAATTCTTCTCAAACCTAATACTCCGAAATATGTATTTTTCCATTTTTATTTACACAAGTAATCAAGTAAGTATATTATTAGACAGCAAGGTTGTTTTGATTAATAATGATAATAATAATAATAATAATAATAATAATATATATATATATATATATATATATATATATATATATATATATATATATATATAGTATTATTCGGTCCAGTTAAACCAGAGTTGGGAGTAATTTCTTCAGGACAAGAAAATCATTTAAAAACTGAATATTTAAATTTTCCTGGTAGAGACCTCAATGTAATTCATATTACAGAGCAATAATTTTTTTAAAGAAAAAGTAACCGGTCTTTGGTTTTTCTTAAAGAAATATATATATATATGTGTGTGTGTGTGTGTGTGTGTGTGTGTGTGTGTGTGTGTGTGTGTGTGTGTGTGTGTGTGTGTGTGTGTGAATTCTTATCATAACAAAAATTGTTCGAAAAACCGAACCTTTTCTTTATATCCTACATGTTGTTAACACAGCATTTCGGTCGATCCATTATACAGCCTTCGTTAAGTAATAAAAAAAAATAGAGAAAGTTCTTTTTTAATGCATTAATCAAAACCATGTGTAAAAAGCATTAAAAAATCTGACTGTTATATTATATAATCCTAGTTATATATCATACATATATAAATTATGTAAAATTATGTGTGCATTTACAAGAAGTTTGGGTAATCTTTTCTATTTCTATTATTATTTCCATAAATTTTAGATATTAAATTTTTAGTTAGTGCAGCTTTATCCATGAAAACATTTAAAGAAAGAATTGTGGGTTGGGAACTTTGGATTGTATCAAACCTTTCGTCACACCATTCTCAGAGAGTAATATCCCTTGGACACGAGATTCCTATGTTTATCATTTATTTCCCACTTGTGAATTCTTGGCATTCTTTAGTTGAACCAAAATAGTTCTTTCCAGATTCTCCAGATAAATTTGATTAATCGGGTCACAAAGCTACTCAAGAATCTTCTTCTTCTTCTTCTTCTTCTTCTTCTTCTTCTTCTTCTTCTTCTTCTTCTTCTTCTTCTTCTTCTTCTAAAAGAAGGATTAATACCTTAACCTTGCCAGAAAATTAAAAAAACTGTGGAACATGAAAGTGACGGTTACACCAATTATAATAGGTACTCTTGGTACAATCAACAAAGGATTGGTACAAGGACTGGAAGACTTGGAAATAAGAGGACGAGTGGAAACTATCCAAACGACAGCATTATTGAGATCGGCCAGAATACTGATAAGAGTTCCGGAGATTTATGGAAACTTGCTTGTCAATGTGAAATCATTGGTGTGAAAAACTCGAAAAGGAGAGAAATAATAATAATAATAATGATAATACTCAGACTTCAGTGAAATACCATCAGTTAACGCGGGTATGAAAAACTTGCAAGGAGTATAACAACAACAACAACAACAACAATAATAATAATGGTGATAATAATACCCAAAAGGAATATAACTACCAAACCAGGAAAGCATTAGAACGACTGGAGAAAAGGAACACAATAGATATTTGGGAATATTGGAAACTGACACTATCAAACAAGCAGAGATAAAAAAAAAAAAAAATAACAAAAGAAGAGAAAGAACACTTCTTGAAACGAAACTTGCATGAGAAATCTCATCAAAAGAATAAACATTTGGGCAGATCCTCATATAAGATACTCAGAACCAATGGAGAAACTCAGACAAAAGATAAAGGAATTGATGACCGAGAGATGATATAGATATAAAAAGAGGAAAAGGACTTACCAGTATTGAAAATTGTTTAGATGCATTAATACAAAGACTCGAGCAATGCACTAAAAAACAGAAATGGGAAGAAAAACAACTGTATGGATACTTCAAGCAACAAAGTGTTGATATTACATTCACGAAGATCTTGACATAGCTGAGAAAGGAAATTCTCAAGAGGAAACTGAATCTCTGTTAATAGCAGCACAAAATAATGCCATAAAGACTAATTACATAAAAGCAAAAATTGATAATACGCAAGCGTCGATTATGTAGAGAAAGATATAAAATGGTTAATCATATAATTAGTGAATACAGCAAACTAAAGAGATTACAAGACTAAGCCCGACTGTGATCCGCTTGGAATTGTATAAGAAATTAAAATTTGGCCCAAGTATATACACAAACCAGGATCTGTTGTAGAGAAAGAGACACAAAATTCTCTTGGCTTTTGAGATACAAACTGATCACTTAATCCCGGCCAGAAAAACAGATATTGTGTTAATTAACGAGGAATAAAGACATTGTCATCCAGTTGATTTTTCTATTTCAGCGGAATACAAAGAGAAAGTGAAAATCGAGACAAATGCTTGGATTTGATAGAAGACTAAAATATCTCTGGAAAATGAGGGTGACGATGGTACAAATTGTTGTTGAACTTGGAACGATCTCCAAAAGCTTGGGCAGTAAACTGGAGGAGTTGGAGATCAGAGGAAGAATCGAGACCATCCAGATCACAGTCTCGTTAAGATTGGCTTGAATGCTGGGAAGAGTCCTGGAGATTAGAGGAGACTTGCAGTCATTCAGACTCCTCTGAAAATCACCTGCAAACGCAAGTGAAAAATCCGCTTGTAAAAACATAATTTTTTGGAGAAAAAGAAAATTGCCAGTACCAGGAAATATTGTAAGCAAATACCATTAAAAATAGATGAAAGATAAAGTAAGAAAGAAGTACCACAGAAAAACAATAAAACTTCTCGAAACCAAACTATCAAGCGGATATCTCATCAAAGGAACAAATACCAGACAAGATATCCTTATAAAATATACTGGACCATTTTAGAAATGGACAAAAGGGGAACTTGAACAAATGGACAAGGAAATTGCTAATGATACACAAGGCCTTACTCTTGAGAGGTGTTACTGACTAACTTAGTGTCAAAAAATCATCAAGGATTACGGAAATAAAACAAAAAGCTTAAGGAATAAACAAAAAAGAGCAAAGACAGATTACAGTTACCAGTAATTGCAGGATCAGTACAAATAACCCAAGGAAAAACAGTAAAACTAGAAAATCAAGAAAATAAAAAGGGGTAGAGAAACAACTGTATGGATATATCAAACGACGAAATTGAAGAGATTGAATACGAAAATATCTGGAAATAGCTAAGAATGAGAAATCACAAGAGAGAAACCGAATTTCCTTTAAAAGCAGACGAAATAATGCTATGTGAACCAATGATATCAAAGCAAAAATTTCATTAATACTAACTTTATATGATCTCACACACACACACACACACACACATGCGCGCGTAGAAGATATACTTAAGTATAGACACACAAAAAAATCAATTAAAACTTTTTTAAAAATTTACATTGACCAGAAGTCTTCCCAGTCAATTAACCCTTTGAGGCATTCACAAACACAAAATCTGGATTTAAGCAAAATCATATCTTATGAAAACAATATTTACTCTACAAAGGACAACCTGAATGACTATATATATATATATATATATAATGATAATACATGGGTGAAAAATCATGTTGATATTTTCGATGTTCACAATTCACAGATTTAGTTGGTATATACATAGACATTCCACTAAGCAGAATATTAAATCAAATCGGTCTTTATAGAGATGATAGAATTATTTTCATAGCAAATAGTAACAGCCTTAACACATCTAAACTGCAACAGAAAATTATTCGAGCTTTTAGATAACTAGGATTAAGGTTTGAAATTGCCTCAAATTTAAAAATAGTTAACTTTTTAGATGTTATATTTAACTTAGATAATAATTCCTTCAAACCCTTCAATAAAAATAACCACGTATCTACTTATATCAATATTAACCCGAACCACCCTAGATCCATAATTAAACGGATACCTAACGCTATAAACATATGAATAAATCGGCAATCTTATTCCAAAACATTTTTTGAAAATAATGAAGAGTCTTATATAACAGCTGTTTCCACCAAAAACTTGAATAAACCTAAATGAAACTAATATAAATGAACTTAACAACAGAATACATAAATAACACCCGCAACAATAATAATCATATTAGATATAATACTTATGATAATAAAAATAGAAAAAGGAAAATAATATGATTTAACCCTCCCTTCTGCAAACTTTCTATGATTCTAAATATTATTGGAAGTTAAAAGACAAAGGAACAACCCCAGTAATTAATTGAAAAATAATTAAAAATCCTCTTCAACAAGTTGTTTGCATGGTAGATGCAATTTATGTCAAGAAAAAAATTGCATTTTGAAATATAAAGGTAGAGAGAATTTATGAAATACGACAAACGAAATTATATTTAAATGTGAACAAAAAAATAAATTCAAATGATAATATGTTGAATTTACTAAAAAGCAAATTCAATACATTATCATAATTAAGAATTATAAATCAAATAGATAAATAATGGTTGTAATACCAAGAGTTTGACATCAAGGTACTTTATTAGTTGTCTAAATTTCTGAGACGAAGCTTGTTGATTTTTATCATTAAGGTTTTTCGGACTATTGTCTTCATCTTTATTGTTATTTCCACAACGTTTCGGCCGATATGTCCTCCGGCCTTCTTCAGGTGTTTGTCGAACTCGAGAACCTTCACGGAACTTCGAACTACGTCCTTTATTGAAACCACGGGGGTCGCCTCCAATCTAGGTTTCTTGGAGCCGATTTTATGCTCTCTGGGTAGTTGTTACGATGGAGGTTGTGTCTCAGACTAATCATTTCTTCTTGATATGCATCAGTATCGCTACTAATGGTTTTTGCTCGATGTTGTAAGCAACGGACTATTCCTTTCTTTACCGTATATGGATGATGGGAGTTGAAATTCAGGTACTGAAATTGAGCAAAAACCATTAGGTGTTAACGGGCGCATTATGTTGGAGCCAAAGCATTCCTGCCCTCACCTTCCTTCAATTTTCTTGATTCTGATGCATTGTGTGTCATGATTACACCTTCAGAATTCCTCCCAAAATAGAATCCATCACCCTAACCCTTTTCGGTTTGTATCCTGGCGTCAACATTCTCGGGGCGAATCTTCCAGACAGATTGCTCATTCCTAAGATCTCAGTTAAAACAGAGTGAAACTAATTTAGATTTCTGTTTGGATACAACAAAAATATTCATCCGTTTTTTTTTTCTGGATGAGGCTTGGAACTTTTTGAACAACCCTTGTGTATATATATATATATATATATATATATATATATATATATATGTTTGTGTGTGTGTGTGTGTGTGTGTGTGTGTGTGTGTGTGTGTGTGTGTGTGTGTAAATTTCATTAAAATTGATCTGGATTTTTCATGACAGAAAAGCTCTTGGTTATAAGAGAAAGCCTAATCGTTTTGGAAGAAATTAATTACTGTAAATTCTCAAGAAGTTCGAAAAAAATCTGAACTGATTTTTATACTAGATTTGACAAAACATACACAAAAGTAAAGAAAAAATATAGTTAGAAAAATCTACAGAAAATAGATTTGATAATCCTGGCTGATATCGGCTAATACAAAAAATGTCAGATACAACATATACAAGTTGGTAATAGATTGAAAGAAGGTAACTATAAAATGAGTTCACATTCTGGTATTTGCATATATATATATACATACATTTCGTCTAGGTATATTAATATCTTTGTGGTTTCATAACAACGGAATTTCACATTAATTTGTCGTGCGATTAGATTGCGTGACCGATATTTGTATGTACGAGGATCATTAAATAAGTTTCCAGACTTTTTTTTTTCGTATTGGCACTTTTATTGAGAGTTCACACATGAAAGTCTAGTCCCCTTCCAAGTAATCTCCTCTGGCTGCAATGCACTTGTTTTACTGTTCCTACAACTTCTGGAAGGCCCCATAGAAGTCTTCTCGTGTGAGCGTGTCAATGACCTTCATCACAGCCTCTTTCATCTCCTCAAGTGTCTCATAACGACAGCCTCTGAGCTTAGAGAAAAACAAAAATCACAAGAAGCAAGGTCTGGAAAATAGGGAGGCTGAGGAACTGTCTTGATGCCCATCTTGGTCAAATAGTCTGTGACTAGGATGGGGTTGTGGACTGGTGCATTGTCCTGCTGGAAATGCCACTGACCCGATTTGAAGAGTGCTGGCCTATTACGACTGAAAAACCTCAACATAGTAACCCTAACCCTAACCCTTTGTCCAATCAACTCTGGTGTATTGACTTCCTTATCCTCCCATACTTCTCATGATCCCTCACAGACGCCCTGCCCTCCTTGAATCTCTTATGCCACTCCAAAACTGATGCTTGATTTATGCAACATGGTCGAGAAGCGGTCTGCAACATTCCATATGCATCTTTGGCATTTTTTCCAAGTTTAAAAAAGAATTTTATTGCATATTGTTCTCCTAAAGTGTCCTCACGTCCAGACTGCATTCTTGAAATTCACCAGCTGTGACAATTAGTAGAGTGTATTCCAAATCCTGCTGTAGCTGTTCATTTGAATCTGAAATCATAAAAATTGGTCAGTCATCTCATAAGATCTATAGCAATAACATACTGAATTTTCAAGAGTGTACAACAACTTTAAATGCCTCTAGAAAAAAGTCTGGAAACTTATTGAATTCACCATTTGTGTATGTATGTATGTATGTATGTAAAGATAAGTTACACCCGCACATCATGCCAAGATTTGTATAGAATAATATACTTAAAATGCTCTAACATAAATAGAATAAAGCAATTTTCAGTTCAATTTGAACCTGAATGACAATTTTTACTCTGAACCTCATTATTTTAGTAATACAAATTCTCAGATAACTATGAAATGCTAATAAGAATTTGAATCCTTTTACCCTCACTATTTCCTACATAGAAGTATCCTCTCTTAGAAAGGAAAGCCAACGAAGTCACGATTAATTTTATATATATATATATATATATATATATATATATATATATATATATGTATGAATTGACAAACAAGAAAATCAGTAAGTATATTCCATTATGAATTTTTTTTTCATCCGTTTGTCAGGATCTTCAGATGTGATTTTCCATTACATCTGAAGATCCCGACAAACGGGTTAAATAAATTCCTAATGGAATATACTTATTGATTTTCTGGTTTCTCAATGATATTTTGCTCTGCATTAGCTTATTTATATACGGAAGCATAAAGATGAGAACGATGCAAAGAAAAAGGATATAAATGTGAAAAAAATTTTTATTTGAAAGCTTCATAGAACATTTTATCAAGAAAAAATAAGGATATAAAGTTAAATTATGTAATTACAAAATATAAAGCTCAATAAACTTATTTTGGTAAAGTTATGAGAATAATTATATAACATTCGAAAAAATAGATGATCAAAAACATCAGAAAGATTAAATAAATCCGAAAAAATTTAATAATTATTTTGTATTATTAAAAAATTTTCTTAGGGTAAGAATATAAAATTGGGTATTTTACTAAATTACACCGGCTTATCAGTGGAACTTAGAAAACTGATAGTCAAGTTACGTAATGAAGATAAACTCAAGACTGTGAGGAAACCCAAACGTGTTATTCATAGTATTTTACGAAAACTTGAGGAAACTGGGTCATGTGAAGCCAAGAAACCACCTGGCAGATACTAAATAAAAGAGCTAAAGCTCTTTTATTTAGTATCTTCCAAACATTCTTAAAGAATCCAAGAAACGTCAAAGAACTATGAACTAACTTGAAAGGATAATGGGAGAAAATATCCGTTGATGAATGCAAGACATTAATTTGCTTGTGTAGCAAAAGATGTCAAACTGTTATTGAAAGTAAAGTAAAATAGCGTTCGTAATTTATTAGTACTTGATATGTAGCAAGTACTAATAAATTACGAACGCTATTTTTACTTACATATGATGTATCAATAATTACAGTATGATTTTGTTAATCGTTCTGATGTTCTTGATCATCTATTTTTTCGAATATTATATAATTATTCTCATAACTTTATCAAGATAAGTTTATTGAGCTTTATGTTTTGTAATTACATAATTTACCTTTATATTCTTTTTTTCCTTGATAAAATGTTCTATAAAGCTGTAAATAAAAAGTTATTTTACATCTATACTTTTTCTTTGTAGAATAATAACAATAATACTTACCGCCGTAAGCGTCCCAGCTAGCGTTTAGCTGGTAGACAAAAATAAAGCAAGCTGTGACTTAATACAGTCCCTGCAACAATACTAAATTGCAACTGGTATGTATACAGAAATACCTCTACTCACAGACCAACAATCAATCACAGCCTATGGAATGGACATGTTCACGTGTGCACAATGAGTTGCTCGAGTGGTCCATAAAAAGTTCTCCTTCTTCAGAGATTCAGTTTCTAATCACAACTCAACTTGCTCCACAACTGAGTGGTAATCTGGACAACTTGCCAAATTCGATATTCTTAACATCGTTCTGATCTTTATGCTCGCTAATGTATGTTTGTATACATCATAAATTTTACATTGAGCACTAAAATTGGATTATTCCGTTTAAGTATATCTATAGAATCTATTGATATAAAATAATAATAACAATAATATATATATATATATATATATATATATATATATATATATATATATATATATATATATATATATATATATAACTGCTTAGTACTTACAGTGCCCAATTCAATGATTTTGTTGACTGATAGGATTATGTGGTATTTTGAATTTCGTGAGACATTTATTTTCTTAGATTTTTTAAATTTTAATCAATTGATGTATTGGGATGTAATTTTCACATTCGCCATATCCTGACATATAAAATGAATCTCAAAATTTGAACATTAACAGTCAACAAAAAACAACTTAAAAATTTTAAAATGCACTCATCCCTTCTCTCTTTATCTCTCTTTCTCTCTCTCTCTCTCTCTCTATATATATATATATATATATATATATATATATATAAAGGAAAGTCAGCAAAGACACTCTATCAAAGTGATATTTTTATTAGGCAAATACAATTACAATGTTCTAATGTAATTGAATTGTATTTGTGTTGATTCCATCAATAACTGGACACAAATTTTATCAAATGCCAATTAATTTAGAATGACGCCCATAAATTTTTTTACCCTAAAGAAGCTAAATAATTTTACTATATTTTGTATGATATAAACTCCTTAATCAATATTCCACCGTTACACCAAATCCTACGAATATGATGTGTCCTCCAATTAGCGTGGATACTACATATTTTGTCACTGTTACACCGTGTTCACTTGGTTCGCTTTAACCAATTTTTACATGAACAGACATATTAAGTAATAAACAGTTATTAGATTAACGTCAAAGTCAACAAGATGGCCTGATATTTTTTCCCTCGTGTCGCTTTTGATCGGCGTTCTCTGTGTTTACTTTAGAAAATGCAATTAGCAACGGTGAGAGACAAGTAAGTATTTCGGACGTTAAACAGAAAGAACAAAAAATGATGCAAATTCATTTGAAAATAATTTATTTCAAGTGTTATTAGTCTCTTCTTCCTCTCTTTCTGTTTCTTATATTTTAAAAAGTCTCTTCTTCTTTTCTTTCTTTGATTTCCTTCATATTTTGGTTTGGGAAGTTTCCTCTTTTATCCATTTATTTTCATTCTTTTCTATCACCTTTCTTTTTCCCTTTGTTTTTGTTTCTCTGCTTTACTTTTTTTTCTGTCTTTTGTGACTTAAGAGTTTCTTAGTTATTTTTCCAATTTTTTTTTTTTTCATTTTATATTTCTAATATTCAGTCATCCTTTCTTTTTATCTTTTTTATGGGTAGACTTTCTATTTTCATATTTTCCTTATTTCGCTTTCAGACAAAGACAATAGTTATAACGAGAAAATAGTCAGAAAAATGACAGCAACATCTGCAAAAGCCAAAATAACAATCACAAGAATAATTATTATTTGTCTATCTGAGCTATCAAAAAATGATGGTGATATCAAAGTAATTTTGCAGTTAATTTTTTAAATAAGATAACAAAAAAACTTTATGTTACCGTGGGTTTTTGCGTTTAATAAAATATCACTTATATACACAAGTCCATGAAATTACTGAAAAGGTGTCGGCCCAACCAAGAAAGTAATGAACTAGAGGCATGAAACAATATTCATTTCAGCAATTCAACACATGTAGCACATCATTTCTTAAGTTTCTTTTAAGCCGTTCAAAAAAAAAATAATTGAGGCACGGGGAGGGGGAGAAAATAAACAAAAACAAAAACAAAATTTTTTTTTTTTAAATCAGATAAAGAAAAAAAGATCCTAATTTTATTTGTTTCAACTTCTTTTGGCAAAATATTCAATAGGCAAAATTCACAACATTTCTTCTCCATTGAATAATGTCGCCGAGTAGGGATTTTCAAAACATGAAACAATCATCTAAGTATCTTTTCCATCATCTAATAATTTCTGTTTTTATATTGTTGTTGTATTTTTACCTATGATTAAATATAAATTTTCTTATTGTAAGTGTAGGGTGGTGCTATTTTAGTTCCAAAGCTGATCCTAGAGTCTGGATGTAATTAACGTTATTGAATAGAATAGAGTTGTTATATAGGATTAGTTCTATACGATGTGTTCCCTCTGTGATTAATTTTTCGTTAAATCTTGGGTGTGGTTTTTTTAGCTATTTTTCTATCCAAAATTTATGTGAAATCATATGAAGAAAAAATTTAGGGATCAGAGCAATCCGCCATACGCTTAAATTTTTTCCTTCGATGAAATTGGCTCAATTTTTTTTCCTGGATTAATTCTATCTTTCACGTCTGTGGACATCAGTTTCATTTACTCTCTGAACAAATATAATCGTTCTGATTGATTTTTGCCCCAAAAGTTCTGCAGTCTTTCACGAGCAGAGGAGGGAGCAATTTTTCATAAGAAAAGGTGGGAGGGTGCACTTCTAAGAATGCCATATTTTTTGCTTTCTGGACAAATTAGACCTTACGGACATTTTACCCCAAATTTTTCAGGCTCTCCGGCTGTTCTAGGGGCTTGAGTCCAATACCTTTAAAATACTCCTTAACATGAAGGGAGATAACACATCAAATGTTATCAAGATGTAATCAAGATTGGTCTAAATATATAACAAACAAAATATATAACAAACAAAATATATAATTCTCTTTGCATGTAATTCCCAGACTCCCAAGCTAGTTATATATATAGATATATAGAGTTAGATACATAATTATTATTTGATGCTAACAGAAGTTATTTCTGTCAGTATCAAATAATAATAAAAAACTGCCGCGGCAACAATAAAGAAGTTTTGACCCCAATAAATAATCACTTGAATTTTATTATTTCTCGTGAATGTCAATAGCAATATTGCCTCAACACACACACACACACACACACACACACACACACACACACACACATATATATATATATATATATATATATATATTAACCATTCTCACCGTAATTATTAGTCGAGTTAGCAATCGAACTGTTCGTTTTTATCTGAAAAATATTGATTATCACGGGTGTTATTTGTTCTGTTTATGGAACTCCGAATTTTAAAAAAAACAAACAAAAAGAATGAAATAAAATTAAAGAAAAAATATGCCAAAAGAATGAATAAAAGCTGAAAGAAAGAGTTTATGAACGAAAAACAAAGTTGAGAGAAAAACTATTAAAAAAAGGAATTAAAAAATGAAAAGAAAATACAGACTCAGGCAGAATTAAGTCTTGAATTTAAAATTGCCATAGCTCAGGAGTTATTAGCGACGAGTGAATGAAAGTATATCTTTGAGCAGTTGATGTCATGACTTGGAATCATAAGGATCGTATATTTGTGACTAAAACTGATTGAAAAAATGGGGTTTCATCTTATTACCTTTTGGCATCACGTGATCAGCAAGTTCATCAGATATTTCGCCATTTCGTAGATTATTTCCTCTGAAGGAAATAATCTACGTTTAAAGACTTAAGCCTTCGGGTACCCGAAGGCTTAAGTCTTTAATCGTAGATTGAATACAACAGATGAACAGGAAGATTTTATTTATCATGAAACTGCAGCAAAACCAGAGGTAATGATTAGTAAGCATTTCTGAATTTCATGGTAAGGTTTATGACAGTAAAGCATTTAGACAATATAATCAGACTGCCAGACCCCACACATGTTATATATGTTATAAAGAAAAGGTTAAAAAGAATGAAAATATGGAAAGAGAGAATAAATAGATATATAAAGATTGGAAATATAGGCGAAGAAAGAACCTGAAGAATTTGTAACAAAAATGAGAAGGAAAAAAAGGAATCAATGAAGGAAGGAAAAGATATAAATATTCGATGCAAAGAAAAGAACGCAGATAGAAAACGTGAAAGAAAATGCAACAAATGCAGATACAATATAAAAAAATGAAAACAAGTGCAAAACTTTTAAAACCTTCTTAGAATCTTTTAAACATTCTCTTTTAAAATCTATCTCAATAAATTATATGTGTTAGTATGTGTGTACGTACATTTTCATTCACATTGGAGCATCTTGTACATATATTTGCACGAAGTTTAATAAAACTCATAAGAATTATCTCACTCGCTACATACACTATGCAAGAAACTACATTAGCATTATCAGCACCCTAAAAACAGCAATTGTACGGCCACTTACTGTCTATCACAATTCGTTCGAGTAAGATGAACAAAACATGCTGGGCACTACTGGAGAAGTAAGGATGAATGTAATATAATGGCCGAGGGATTTCGTTTCATATATCTTGCCTTTCGGCTTAGTTAGGCTGAGAACCTTTGGCTTAGCGCATGGGTTAGTTAGGTGCAACATGAGCACAGGTGTTCACGCGCGTGCGGGGAGGATGTGTCATTTTGAGATGTCAAAATAAAAATCCCAGATAGGAAATTGGAACCGCGGGATGTGAATGACGTTATACACCGGAAGCATGGGCTGAGGATTTTGAGAGCTGAGTTTTAGCGTCCGAAGAAGACGGTTGACTTTCGGAGCCTTGCAGCAGGTGCCGCGCATGTCGGTAGAGGTTGGGGGGGAGATGGAAAAGTCAGCATAGAAAGATTGTGTATCACTCTCCATAGGTCGAAAGACATTTTAACTCAAAGGTAATAAAAAGTTTCGTACCTGAACTAAGAAGTCGTAAGTGTTTTTTTGTGTTTCGGGATTCCTATGTTATCTATATATGAGTTATGAACATTCTAAGTCCATTTCACAAACGTGGGTATCTATTTCGAACGGCTTGTTCAGGTGATGGAAGGAGAGGGAGAAAACACAAGGCTCCTAGAAAAAAGAAACAAGAAAAAGAAGCCAAAAACAAGAAAAACAAAATGCGGCACCCTCCAGAAAAAAGAAATGAAAAAGAAGAAAGACAACTGTCGACACAAGGCCCCCAGAAAAAAGAAAGGGAAAAGAAGAGAAACAGCTCAACTCCAAGAGAAGAAGAAAAAAAAGGCATGGAAAAAAGAAAAAGAAAAAGAAAAAGAAGGCGAGCGGCAAATGAAAAATAAAAGATTAGAACCAGCGAAGTCAAGAAAAAAGGCATGAAAAGAAAAGAAAAAGAAAAAGAAGGTATTTGCTCATTGTATAGGTGTTATCTCTTCTCTGTCGTTTTTTTAAGTTTGGTTGTGCCCGATAGAATTAAAATAATTGTAAAAGATAAAATTGGAAATAATTCAAAAGACAAAACAAAACGTATGAGCCCTAGATAGAAAATTATAATTACTGCTATATGTGATTTTGTATCGTAGTGAGGGAGAAAGAAAGAAAGAGTAAGAGAGAATTATGCAAGCAGGTGGCAGTGAAAAGAAGGGAAAGAAAGATGGCCCATTCATAAAGGAAGTTTGTAGTAAACAGGGTTTTTATGAATGAAATTTTGTAGTGCCTGTGGATGTTATCCCAGCAAATCCGAGAGCTTGGAGAATTCGCTCATCGATGGGAATGTCCAAAGATTGTACATATCTGTAGTTAAGACTTTTGGGACCGGTTTCGATATTTGTGAATCGATATTTTGGGCGCTTGTGAAATCAGGCCGGGTTTTATGGATGTTTGTTGATACCGACTATTCGGGGGCACAGATGACGCCTCAGGACTTTTCTGGCCCGTATCAACCGAAATTGTCTCGAATAATCTCGCCATTGGGACAGAGCAACTAAGAGACAGATTTTTTTTTTGTGTGTCTGACAAGGCAGACGGATATTTTGTGAATTTACCCCAGGAGTGGGGCTGTGAGGTTTTATTGGGTAAGATATTCGGAAACAGGGGTTTAGAGACTAGGGATAATTGAGATATGGCAGACTTTTGGTGATCTCATTGGATGTGTTCGGAAAAATCGCGGGCTCGATTTTAAAGTGTTTTGAGGGGGAAATTTTGTTGGCTGAATTAATAAAAGTTTGGGTAGTTTAGGAAAGAACACCCGGGGTATTTTAAAGCAAAAAAGAAAGAAGATAAGAAAGAAGGGAACTCGTAAGCTATTGATAGGAGTAAAAGACAGAGAATGAGCAATTGACCCGATAGCGGAAAAATAAAAAAAAAACAAATTAAAGACTGAAAAAAATATACATGCCGAACCAGTGACTGTTGGAAAAAATTTGAAAAATAAAAAAAGAAAAACAAAAGAAAAGAAGAACCAGAAAATGTAGTTGAAAAAAGAAAATAAATGGAAAAAAAAAGAGAAAATGAAGAACAATACGATCACTTTTATTTTCAATGACTTTTGAATTTGGGACTGATACATGTTTTTTTGTCTTTTTTTTTTTGACGTTGTTTTAACCTTGCGCTTAGTGCATGGGTTAGTTAGGTGCAACATGACCGCAGGTGTTCACGCGCGTGCGGGGAGGATGTGTCATTCTGAGATGTCAAAATAAAAATCCCAGATAGGAAATTGGGACCAGGCGGTGTATTTGACGTCATGCACCGGAAGCATGGGCTGAGGACTTTTGAGATTTGGAAAAATTCAGTGAGTTGAGTTTTTGCCTCCGAAGAAGAAGGTTGACTTTCGAAGCTCGCCTTATGTCGAAAAACCCTTAACTCAAATGTAATAAAAAGTTTTGTACCTGAACTAAGCAGTCATAAGTGTTTTTTTGTGTTTCGGTATTCCTATGTTATCTATATATGAGTTATGAACATTCTATGTACATTTCACATATTCATGTATGGCTATGTTAAATGAAATCATAAGTGATGAATTCAAATGGATACACCAGTATCAGCCGATCAGCAAAAACTTATATACATCAACTTTGTGCGGACAATGGATGTCGTCTAAAAGACTTTCAAGAGCAATGATTGATAGGGATGGTTGATGAGAGAGAGAGAGAGAGAGAGAGAGAGTCAAAGGAGTCCATGCTTTCTGTGTACCTTCATGATAGTGATGATGATAGTACACCGGTTACGCTTATATATATATATATATATCAAAACAAAAAGATCCCCAAGGAGATTTGTTTTTAAGTTATTTATTTTTCTTCAACACATGTTTCTGACGTTTTACGTCGTTTTCAGGAAGTCAATATATATTTTGGGGGTTTTCTTTATCACTCCTTTCTCCCCAAATATTCCATGTTAGCTGATATGCCACAAAGTTCAACTGGCCATCAGTCTTACTCTCTGAATGATTGTGTTAATGTTTATGCGCGCGCACGCGCGCGTGTGTATGTGTGTGTGTAAAAGAACAATATATTTAAAGGATATATATATAAGTATAATATATCAATGATTAATGATTCGGAGTTTTTCTAACTATTCCCAGTGCGATGGTGTCTCATTTCAAAAATTCTTTAGGAATAAAAAAAAAAAAAAACGAGACCACGAGAAAATTCTTAGCGTTCTCTGAGCATTAGTCGCGCTCTGCTTTAAAACGCATGTAATGTAACAAGTATTCGAAAATTCATGCTTCTATTTTATTCTAGTTATTTACTTTCGTTTTAAAAAAATCACAGTAAACTTGAATTTTTTTCCTTTATAAGGATTAAGAGACCGTTTAATTTGTTAAAATATCTTCTATCTGTGTCGTTAAGAATTCCTTAAATTTTTGTTTTATTTTTATATCAAATAAAGCAACGTAATCGCTATTGCATAAAATCAATTAGAAAAATATTGACCCTGAATAACGCAGTGTGTGTGCGTATGTGTGTGTGCGCGTACGTGTGTCTCTCTTTTAATCTCTCTCTCTCTCTCTCTCTCTCTCTCTCTCTCTCTCTCTCTCTCTGTATAGTTAAGTTATGTATGATTTGTGTTTTACTTTTTCCATGATTTTTTCTTTTATTTGGAGTAATATGTAGACGTCATTTTTTTATATTGGCATTACTAAAACAATCCATGGCTGCATTCGTGTAGATGTTTTGAAACGTAGAGTTTTCTGTTTTCTGGTAACTTAATGTTACTTTTGTGTAGGGATATTCTAGTATTAAAAGCTTGTGTAGACCCAATGCATATTTTTTTACATTTTCTACATTCAATTTTGTAGACGTTTTTTGAATTGCAGTTTAAATTCTATTTATTATAAATGTCGTTTTGGGGTTTTCGAAGGTATAGAATTTTCCTTTAATGATTATATTACATACTCCACATCTTTTATTCTTGCATTCTGTGATCCCATGTGTTGTGTATTCCTCAAATATAGAAGAGGTGGGTGTGTTTTTTAAATTTTGGGGTTGTCTCTGGCTTTTAATAATTTTTGTTGCGTCTTGTATTTTTTTGATCCTGTCATTGTTTTTGAGTTGTTCGAGATTTTTATTTTATTTTTGTGAATAGTTCTAGGTTGTTTTGATAGTAAGTTGAGATGTATGCTGAAGATTATTCGTTGCTATGTTTTCTTGTTGTTGTTGTTGTTTTTGTTTTTTTTGTTAATTCAAATCCCTTATTAGTGTTGTTGAGTATCCTCTCTGGTAGATGGTTACGTGTAATTCTTTTTTCTGAGGTTTTTATTGATAACTATTCTGCATATTGTATATGCTAGAATGTAAAGTATGTATTTTATTCAGTTTGGGAAGTGGTGACATTTGAAATGGAAGTATAGTTAGATGTTTATGGGTTTGTGTTAAGTGTCTGTGATAATTTGGCTATTTTCGTTTTTAATATTGATGCGTGAAAATGTTAGCTCTTTAAAGTGAATTTTATTTTGGGGTGTAAGTTTTAGAATGAGTTGTGTAAATCGTTACTGTTGCCCCAGGGGCATTTCCAGAATCAATCATCTAAGTATCCTTTTTATGATCTGATAAATTCTCTTTTTATATTGTTGTTGAATTTTTTACTTATGATTTTATATAGATTTTCTTCTAAATATGCTAAATATGACATATAAACACTATATATATATGTTATAGTATTTGTCATAAGTATTTGAACACTTAGATAATCCATTATTGATTTTAAATTAATTTGATGAGAAAAAGATTGGTAAAAATAATTTCTTACCTAGGTAAAGTGAAAAGGATCTTTTAGTCATTAAAATGTAATGATAATATATTTCGTAAAAGTTTTTTTTCTCTTTTAATGCTTCGAATTTCTTCAATGTTAGATTGCACAACTTTCAATTTAATATTAAACATGAAAATAATGCTTAGATAAAATAGATTTTGCAGACTTATTTATAAGTGTCGGTATTTATAGACTGTTACTGCATTCAACAGTATTTAACTGCATCAATATATATGTTTGAAGAAAGTTAATGCATAAAGGTTTATTTTTAAAGTATAGTAGGATATTATGGAATTAAAAAATATAACTGTGAGTCACAATTCCTAAACCGTTTAGTATTTCAGCAAAAACAAGAAATCCTGTTGGAAAGCGGTTGGTTGCGACATGTGATGTGGTGAAGTGGTTACAGAAAGAGCTGGTGTGTTGAGAGTTCTTTTACAAAACCCGGTTTGACTGCTAACCAGTGTGGTACAAGTATACGTGCATGGGTAGCGATGGTTGGGCTTCACTTAGCTTTTCCCGTCTTAATGCAATACACAAAGCCAAATTTCTGAGACGAAGGTTGGTACGTAGTTACAATGGTATTAATATATGGATGTTTAGTGCGTTGATGTAACCTATTGATTAAGTACGAGATTGGCTACCTTAGATTGTTAGGAAATATTATTTTTTTCTATTCAGTGAACAAGGTCAGAACGTCACAATTTGTAGCACCTAATTTATTTCCCTACTCCTTGAACTAAATCAACGATTACCTAGAAGATATAAGTTTGTGTGAAAATTAGCTTTCTGGATCATTTTGTCTAATTCTCAGTGGGGTCGTAAAAATGACCACCTTCATGCTGGAAAACATTCTTGGGATAAATTAAGCCAATTTTAACCAATTCCGCGAGGAATGCTGCTTGTCAAGATCCCTATTAACACAAGAAAATTTATGGCTTTTCAGTTCTTCAAAAGACATTATTTGAGGACGTTGGGGACATAACAAACGAAACTGAGTCTGAAAACTATATATATATATATATATATATATATATTACCAATTTCTAATGAATAGAACCTAATTCATATCATTAATTCTGCGATAGATTCTCCAAGAAAGAATGAATTAATCTTTGGTTTAGGCCATATCGAAACAAATTTCTTTTGCAAGAAAATAGTTGGTGACTAAATTAATCTAATCTGTGTCCATTGTTGACGCTGTCCATGAAGGACGATTAAAAAACTTCGTGTATTCCTTTTGCTATCAATAATAACATCGAATGATAATCCTTCACGAATTTATACTTAAATTCTCAAAATTAAAATACTTATGTAACGCGTCAAAACCTAAATGATCACCGAATTCTTTTAAGATTAGTTACCTGCCAATGAAAAAGTTTAGTATTAGCACCAACTTTTTACTGAGCACTTTCATCAGCAATAAATATTAACAGAATCACAAAACCATTTTACCATACACTGTATATGTGTATCTGCTGTTGGAAGAACAACCGGTGTAGAAGAAGGAAAACTCTAAATTCAAATCTCCAACTGAAACATCCGTATGGCATGATATAAACAGTTGGCCAGACTGGCTTTATAGTTTTGGTTGATAACCAGTCTAGGAGGAGAAGGAACTTTAAAACTAAGAGATGGAGACGTTAAGGTGAGTCCGATCGCTGATGTGAGATTCCAGTTCTTGAGTTCTGGGGAGTGGTTACCATTACTTGCAGGTCCGCTCTGAACTGGAGTAAGAGTAAGAATTTCAGTTTGGATCAAATGTTTGGAAATTATTGGTATGAGATAGGTATACTTGAACACTTTAATTAGCACCCACTTGAAATGGGTGCAAATCATACTTATTATAGAGAAATAGTTAATATCGTATATCTGTATGCAAGCAAATGATTAATCTTTTTAAATAGGAATAGTTACTTGAAACCATATAATTGCTTGAAAGAAAAAAATACTTTATTTGGCATTAAATTGCTCAGCAGGAGTCGACATACCGTATGACCGACTATCCAACCAACCAACAAATCAATCAGACTTTTGAAAATATCAAGAATTTCTTTAGAGATATAGATTTTATTGATTCAATTGTTCGAGGTATATGATTCGTTGCATTTTGATCGGTTCGCTGTGATACCTTTTCTGATGCATGTAACATTCACAGTATATTTTATGGGTTATTCTACCTTATTTCAAGATTCTTGGTCGGAGATAATTTAGAATTTTTAGTAAATCAAAATCAAGGGAAGTGCTGATACACCCATCCATTAATAGAGCAAGCTTTATTTTTGGTGATATTAAAAACTGAAATTCCGCCCTATGACGTTGATTAGTCGTCTAGTCTTGAAAGTCACAAGCAGCGACTTCGTTTCACAGTGGCTGTTTCTTGAACGTAGACTTATGCCAACTATTGACTAATCCATCAAAATCTTCTCTTTCTAGTTTTAATTGCTCTGTACATATTCTTTGAGACTGTGAGAATGCGTTTATATGCAGTTTCTAATGTTCTCAGACTTGAAGTACCCGTAAGAAAAGCAAAACAAAACAAAACAAAGCAAAACAAACAAATAAAGCAACAAAGAAACAATAATTCTGTTAAGACAATGCAATATATATCGAAACAAATCAATTATTATCAGATTTGCAAGACAACAGCAAGAATAACTGGTGTTGTGCGAAGAGAGTTTTTTCATAAAATACTTCATTAATTGGAAGTGAATTTGTTGAGGAATGTGTTTAATTTAGGAAAAAAATATCAATTATTACGAAAATGAATTAGTTTTATATGATTCAATTATTAAATGAACAACATATCGAGAAATACAAGGAAGTAAAATGTAATTAAGACCATATTTTTTATCCTTTTACAACTAATTTCTTCAATTTTCATATTTTTGCTAGAGACAAACTTATCGCTACTTTTCTGCGAACAATTCTCAGTTTACTTTGAATGTATCTGATGTTCTTTCAGAATTTTGCTTTCGCTATCCTTCAAAGAGTTGAGGATGATGGGTTCTCAGAAGTATTACTTATGTGTATGTGGATTTAAGCAATTAATGGGTTATACAAACCTAGACCCACTCGCATACTACCTCAATGTCTCCTCTAAAATTCTGTGGAAAGGTGTGTTGTCCTATGATAGTTACGGTACTTGATTGTGGTCTTAGTTCCGTGAATACCACATGCGTTTCCAGCTAGATGGTTTATCAACTCCCGCTGTGCCTACGTTGTATTTGAAAGATTCACAGAAAGGAGATGACACAATCTATCCGGAACTTCTTCTGATGATCGGGGTGGTTCATTGGAAAAAGTTGCTTGGGTGTTGGCAACTCAAAGACAAGAAATACTCTTCGTTAACAATTAGCAACTATTTTTGAATACGATGGTATGACAATTATATATACAATTTATACACATGGGAATTGTGTCACGTTTTGTTGTATTCGAGAGACAAATGAGGTATTAGGGTGGTATGTTATTTCTATATTTCACAGTTTTCCAGAACGTGAGGATTCTGCTAGCTAGGCTTTTGTGCTTGGTGAGATTTCATTTCTTATTCCTCTGTCATCGGTATGGATATCGCATATCTTCTCTTCTAAACCTAGAAACATGTATTTTTCATAGAGGATTCTTCTGGGTACAAACATTCTCCATTGGCTTACCAACCCCAGATCATTTCGTATTCTTTTACTACTTTTTGACTGGTCAGCCAATCAAATCAAAGAGTATCCCTTCCTTGTATCAGATTTTAATTGGTCTTCTAATCAAGCCACCAGGGGCTTGGTTGATTAAATGTCCCAGTCCACAACTTGTGAAGAGGGTATCCCTTTTCACATTAATCAAAACAAAAATCAAAGATCTGATTAATCTATTAGCACCAGGGAATACTTCATATTTTTATAGGTGGAATTACAAAGAAAAACCAGAACAACGCTTCGATTCAAAGGTTACTCTTTCACCTTCAAAATTAATCCACGACTTTGTAGATGTTATTTTTTTCTGGTATGTATTGTCAGGTATGTAACCACCCTCCTCATAAATGGGTCCGTTTATTATGCATCAGGTAATAGAAGGTTATATGTTACCATTAACACACTTCAACACTTGGATGCATTTAAGTTATATCGAAGTCATCAGCTACTGTCCGTATATTTTCTTGTAACTTTTTTTCAGTTATTCCACAATTATTTTACTTACATTTAATTCTGGTTTTAACCGCTGCATTTTCCAATTTTCAGAAAACACACACACACACACACACACACACACACACACACACACACACACACACACACACACACACACACGCACACACACATACACACACACACACACACACACACACACACACACACACACACACACACACACACACACAAAACAACCATTTCAAATAAAAAACAAAACATTTCTTGAAAATCATCTTAAAATGTTAGAATAATGTAAATATTATGAACACTAAAGCTAATATCAGAAAAGATAAATCAGTATTTTTTTACTCATTCTTTTTTCCTTAATTAGTATCTTTAATATTTGACCTTGGGATATTTTGTGAAGCAGTTTGGAAGGTACATGGACAGTGAAGGTAAAATACTGAATAAATAACTGAATGTTGGCGAGAAATGAAAAAAAAAATAATGGAATATAACGTAACAATTATCGTCGGAAGGCGCGTCAGGTGGTGTAATGGTTAGCAAGCTAGACTAGCAAACGAGTGAGTTCGAGTCTTGATAGAGGTCCCGTTCATCCGGTCTTGTACCACATCTAAGCAAAAAGTTTAGTAAACTAATACCAATTATCGTCGGAACCATTGGAACATTTCTACAGGATCTAGAAAAAAGGCAAATAATAATTCAGAGAAGAAATGAAACCGTCTATAATACTGTTGAGATCAGCTGGAATAGAAGATATCTTTGCAGTTGTGCAGACTTGCTGTCATTCAGACTTCAGAAAAATAATCAGTAGCATAAATAACGTGATCACATCTATCTACTATTATTTTAAGATTATTTTTCGTTCTAACAGGCCTTTCTGCTAACCTTTCTTCCTTTTGTAAATTTTGTAAAATATTTCAGAATGATCCAATTGATATCTAATTCAAAGCTGGCCAAGTATAGGCACATTTTTCAAAACATGATTCTTTTGCTAACTTAAATTTTGTTTTTCTGACAGCAACTTTTTCAGAGATGTATAACTTTTTCAGAGATGTACAAGATAAGAAAATAAGAATAAAGTTTGGACAAAGTAAAGACAAATAAAGTTCCGTGAGATCACACTCATTCATGCTGAAACTGATAACACGTCTAAAAACTTAATTTGCAGAGCTGTGTTTAGTGAAAAATGTGCATAAAATAATTATATATATATATATATATATATATATATATATATATATATATATATATATACATATATATATATATATATATATATATATATATCCAGGGAAGGAGTAGCGCCCTCCCCTACACCTTGGTGTAGTAGCTATCGAAAAGGGAGCCTTCGGGTTACCCTCGACTATGGTCGCCAACTTTACTTTACTTATATATATATATATATGTCGACTAGTTTAGAGGAAAAGATGGTTTGGAAAGAAAGTAAAATCAAGTTGAACAATATAGAAGAAATGAGCATATCATCAGAATCTGAATGAAAGGAAATTAGCTCTCACTTTCCGTTCGTTCAAAGCTGAATTCCTCTGACCCACCTCTACCCTCAATAATGTTTCCATTCATTGAAAAAAAATAATGATCCTATTCTACTCAACGACTCTGCTGATATTTTGCCTTTTATAACAAGACCGCAAAAACTCAAATCATTTGTTGATGGCACGATAAACTGAAAACAGTTATGAAAATTGTTGGCATAACTGGCTGGCAGGAGAAAATGATGATGTAAGAATAATATTGTTATTCAATTGTCTCTACACCCCAATCATTCCTCAAGAGCCTCTATAGAGATTTGACAGACAGTTAAATGTTATTTTCGATTGAATCAAGCGATGAGAAAGTTTGCACTTCTAGTTGTACGATTTGGAATTCTGTTGAGCTGCAGATCAGATGTATATTTTAAAATTTAACGTTTCAGAAACCACTTTTTAGGATTCCTCGATGACTTTTCGACTTTTCTTCTCTCCATGAAATGCGATTTGTAAACTCGTAGAAATGGTCGGCCTAAATTATCGACATATGAATAAACGTGGGAACCAAACAGTGACAACGTTCTTTTGACAAGATGTTTGTTCTTTTGTTAAGTGACAACTTTTTTTCAACTTTCGAGATACCCACAACGTCACAATATTTCTTATTCAGTTCCATAAAAATCGTAATAAAATTGTAAAATAAAAATATTTTGACATGTTTCACCAAAAGTAAATATGCCATAGTTATAAAAGAGTTTTTTTCGTTTTATTATTGTTTAGAATAATACAGTTCACATCATGATTGACAGAAAAAGTACGTGTGCTCTGTTGGAATGATACTGCTAAAGCTCAAAACGCAAACTTTCTTATCGGTTGATTCAATCGAGGTGAATTTTAACCTCATATGTCCATCAAACGCTTCTACTCTTCCGTTACTCGAGTGGTGGTAGTGGGAGGTCATTACATAACGAAAAAAACTTGAAAAATAAAGTTATCATCAATGTTTGTGCACAAAAATTTCGATAATGGGTCACCATTTATAATCTCAGCTTATCCGTTTTTGTTTTACGTCTCAACATTTCGATTATTATTCTGTACTGGGCAACACCGACAATCTCAGCTTGTCCGTCTTCGTTTTAAGAAATTTAAGACCCATCACTTTGGTGGCCGCAACATCCAGTTCACTTAACTAAATGTAATGGATGTTGATGCATTTTGTGGTATTCTAAAATCGGCAATTCTATTCATTTACAAATCCAGATGCTGTTTCTAACCAGGTGCCTGGAATTGCTGAACCAGTTAGATCTTGTAGAGGTACATATTAAGGTCAATTCTAAAATTCTGCTGCATCAATGTCCTGGAAATTCCAAGCTGAGCTAATTGATGGCGTATGGACGTGGTCAGATTTCAATAGTTCAAGCTTCCATTACTTCCTTTGTGCAAAAACTTCTGTAACTATCACAACACGGCAAATCTGCTACTGAACCATGATCGTGGTGAAATTAAGGTTTCTATCATGTTCGTTCTCGAAGGATTTTTACTTTAAAATGAACACAGTATTTTATTTTACAGCTCTTAGAAAAATAATATAAAAAGTAATTCATAGAAAGAAAAACAGGGAAAAGCTTCTGGGTATATTTCCACTTTTTACATTTGAGTAATTGTTACAATTAATCTTTCGACCACGAGGTTACTCTTTTAGGAGATAAGTTTTCACACGCAATTGGCATATGATGAATGTGATCGTTTTTTGAATATTAATGAAAATGCATTTTTGAAAGAGTTTTCGGTACACTAAAAACAGAAAATCTGACATAGAATTAATCTTGTTATTTTTAACCTTCTGCTTCAATCTTTCTCCTGTTTGGCTCATATATTTTGTCAATTTCAGTTTCACTTGAAACTTCTGGATATTAAATCTGTAGAATAAGATAGAAAAATATCCGAAATACAAGAATTATTATAACACAAGTTTTCGGGAAAGATCACCCCTGTTACCTCCCAATATACATATCACGTACAGTTGAACACACACACGCGCGCGCGCATACACACATGTTGAGTATCAAAAAACTTTAATATATTCGTAATAGCTTTCTGATTTAATTTGATTTTAGATTTTTATTTATCAGTAATATAATGAATACTTTCAGAATTCTTTATTGTTCAAAATATTTTAAGAATGTATTATATATATATATATATATATATATATATATATATATATATATATATATATATATATATAAAGTATGCATACATTTCATCCACTTAGCTATTTGAACATAGTTATTATGAGAAGCAGCGAAGTAAATAAACTTTTCGATATAAACGTAAAAAGAATTTTTTTTCTTTCTCTATGCATTTTATGACTCTAAAGACTTCTTTCTCTTTCTTGACAATCCGCCATCTTAAGAATGGGTAGTCAGGACGTGGACGGGCGACTCTTCTCGGTGATTTCGACTTAAATGCACGAGGCTGGTTGCCAAGATATATGCGTCTGTACACTGAACATATGCGGTCATTTAAAAAAGCATGCGCGCGTGCACACACACACACACACACACACACACACACAAATACTCACATCACACACAAACACACATACAATCAACGTCGCATCCGTTTTAATGTTTAGACTGCTGCACAATACTTAGCAACCATGTGCTACCTCATTAACAACGTCTAAAATCCTGAAGATCGAACGAACCGAAGACACTTACTATATATGATTATATGACAAGGAAAAAATACATATCCTGCTTCGCATTATATATGAAGCGTATATGTTGAGTACGCATAATTAAACACACACTCACACACACACACACACACGTATGTATAATATTTTCATATAGATAGATGTACACCGTGGGAATCTGTATGTGTGTGAGCCCTCATCAAACACGACATAAGATATTGACTGATATATATGCGTATATAGAATGTGTCTGAAATTTACCCCAAATCTTGATCGATATATACATATTTTTTAATTGATTACGAATAAAAGATTATTATTATAATCAGATTGATTCATTAAAACCGTGAGTTGATGTTTATTCTGTGCAAAGAGGAAAAAAACAAATAGATTACTTTCCAATTCGGATGTTTTTTCAAGCAAACAACGATAACCAATCACCTTCGAAAGGGAAATATTGTTTCTTCAGCAAATAACAGAAAGAATTTTCCATTGCATCTAGTTTAATCGGATTTTCTTTTCGTTCTACTAATGAGTCACGTAATTTCAAAACGGCCATTGATCAGGCTCATTAGTACATGGACATCTTTTAAAATTAAGATTAAGGTCAAGTAATTAATTACTAGTTATGATCAAAATTCGTATTTAGACTTTGTTTTCTGTTTATCTATTGATCTTTTCTTTTTGACACTAAGTCGAATTTTAATAAACTCTAAAAATGAAATTTAATCTAAAATGATAAAAAGAAAAAAGGAAAAAGAGTTCAATGAGTTTAAAAACAACAAAAAAATATTTTTCTGTAGCCCACGCAAGGTTTTAGGAAAGGATTTCGAGGCATTTATTAACATTTTACTTTTAAGGCTTCGAGAATATCTCTTTTTCAATTTTAGATTTTCATTTTTTAAAAAATATCACCAAATCAAAACTTTCGCGATGTTTACGAGCTCAAAAAAAAAAAAAAAGTAAAAGGTTGTATCATTTAATTTAAGGTATCTTAATCTCCTTTCATTAGAAATGCACGCTGAGTAATTGCACTTTATAATCGTTTCTAATTTTACTTTCCTTCCGGCAATTATGAAAAGATTTGTCAAGAAATTACATGATAGTTTTGTAAAAAAAATGATATTCCAAAAAAATAAATAAAAATATTGAAAATAAATAAGAGAAATTGTTTGAGCAACTGAACATCTTCCCTATATTCTTGATGCTATTGACACAGTGTGTGGCTCGATCTATTGTTCAGGGGTATAAACCTAAAGAAAAATAAGAAACTTCCTCTTCTTTTCGTTAAAGATTGACGAAGATTGAAGAATGAAATCTTGAGTTAACAGCATCAAGAATACGGAAAAATCTTTCATTTGTCCGAATCTATTCTGGTTTGTTAGAAACACTTTTTAAAGTTATCGACAAAAATATTGAATTGAATAATTCAATATTGAATAATTACAATATTAAATAACGGATTCATTTAATTTCCAAGTAAAGTTTCTATGTTAATCTTTTGATCTTTTTTTTTTATTTCGAATGTAATGTGTCACATCAATTTGGTGACCGGAAACGGCTTCACGTTTGTTTTGTGTCTAGTTAACGAAAAACATTTCGAATTTTGATGTTCACATTTACCCACAAAGTCAACTTCTTATCTTTTACACTCTCAGGAAATGGATTTTATTAACCTGGATATGTTTGAAACATAAATATTCTTTGGGTTACTTGGATAGAAACCCTAGATATTTCAAGATGTTTGCTAATTTCTCATCGATTCACTCTCTGTGATATTTCGGTGAGTTATCCTCTTTTTCAAATTCATACTTCTCATTATGAAATTGAAATCGGCTTCGTAAAAAGTCAAATCGAAGGTTTCAAAGGTCAAGTATCTTGTAGTTGGTTCATTTAACAAGGGAAATTTGTATACGTATCTTAATTTGTTGTGAAGATGTAAACAATTACATGCATTATTTTTAGCAGCACCTTGCGTTCAAATCTGTATTTTTCCTTGTATTCGGTAATTGTGGTTTTATATAAGTAGATTAATCAAGTACACTATTCCTATTCATCGAAAAGCCAGTACATTGGTGTTCTTTTAAAATCTGCTGCACCAGATCAAGCACTAATGTTCTACTCGCATGTACCTGTTCATAATTCTGTCTTTCTTTGCCCACCTCAGGTTTCTACACACCTTTTTTTACCCCTTTCTTTTCTCTGTCGTCCAGCCAGCTTATTGCAATTTTCCGCCTAAAAGCGTTGCAGCATATCAACACAGTCCTTTTTGTTCCTTCTGTTCACTTGCATTCATACAAATCTCTTGATCAGATCTATCAAATGCAAACAATTTTCACAGAAATTTCCAGCATTAAGATAAGATTCTATTTCCCCGCGCCATTGCTTTGTACGTTGACTGACAGTTTTTCGTCCGGCTGCGTCCCAAAGCCTGATTAGTCGAGTCAATATCGTCCTAGCTGTTCCTGCCGCCATTACTCTTAAGCAAGTGTACACTTAGTGATGTGTTTGTCCGTTCCATATTGTGTGGTTTATTCAATGAGGTGGAAAATTAGCTGGAATGGGAGAGGCACGCAAAAGAGAAGACATAATTAAAAAGAAAGAAAGAAAGAAAGAAAGAAAGAAAGAAATTAAATGAATTGAATAAAAGGAAAATAAAAGATTATGAAAGAAAGAAAGAAAGAAAGAAAGAAAGAAATTAAATAGAATGAATAAAAGGAAAATAAAAGATAATGAAAAGGAAAAGAAACAACGAGAGAAAAAAAGAAAAAGAAAGAAAGAAATTGAATTGATTGAATAAAAGGAAAAGAAAAGATTATGAAAAAGAGAAGAAACAAAAAAGAAAGAAAGAATGAAAGAAAGAAAGAAAGAAAGTAATTAAATAGATTGAACAAAAGGAAAATAAAAAATTATTAAAAGAAGAAAAAAGAAAGAAAGAAAGTAAGTAAGAAAGAAAGATAGCGAAAGAGAAAGAAAGAAATTAAATAGATTGAATAAAATGAAAAAAGAATATGAAAAGAAGAAGAAGAAAGAAAGAAAGAAAGAAAGAAAGAAAGAAAGGCAGAAAAGAAAAAGAAATTAAATAGATTGAATAAAAAGAAAATAAAAGATAATGAAAAGGTGAAAAAATAAAGAACGATGAAAATGTTAAAAAAGATAGTTTAGGAAAGAAGAAGTAAAAAGAAATAATGTCGATAGAGATATGCGAACTGTAAATCTAAACTAATAATGAAAGAAAAAGAAAAGAGAACAAAGGAACATAAGGAAGCATTAAAAATAAAAATAAAACTTTAAAGAGAAAACAACAAGAGAAAAGAGAGCACAGTATGAGCAATAATGAGCGCGTAAACAAGGAAATGAATATGATAAGCAAACGAAAAAGCAATAAAAAATTGAATGAGTAACTGAAAAAAAGGAATAAACGAAGGAAATGCAAAAATTGAAACAGAGAAAAATGAAGGATGAAGAAATAAGTGAAAACAAATGGAATGAGAGAAATAAAATAATAAACTGATTTCCTACGAGTTGGATTGAAAAATTATCGAGACTAAAACTGTATTTACTGAGACAAAATTGAATAATGAATAAAATGAATTTTTCTTTTCAAAATACTCCTTTTCGATTTCAACAAACTTACTTCAATAAGTTTTCCATTTGTTGAAGCGCTTCTGAAATTCTTCTTTTTATATGGCATAAAACTACGCTGCAGTATTTTTCCATGGCTTCTACGTCGTCAAATTTCGTTGAAATGAACTTTCAGTTTAGAAAATAAGACAGTCTCACTGTGTCAATTTTGTTCTAACTGTTCCTGTCTGCACGTGAATTGGGGAAGTGTTGTTGTAAACTCCTGTATTTCACCAAAAACATTTCAAGTTTGCTTTCATATTCTTTTCATATTACTTTTCATATTCTTTTCATATCATCACTTTATTATATAAAAGAAGACATGTGCAGACCTTCTTAGCTGGGCACATGTTTTTATTCAAATAAAAAAAAAAAAAAAAACAAAAACACTTCAATCTGGATATTTTTTTTTTATTGTAAAAAAGAAGAAAGTGAACTGTCAAATTTGTTTTTCTTCCTTGCAAATGATTACTAAAGCTCTATAGTGGGCGTACCATATTGGACTGTGAGATGTCGATCTCACCTGATACTCCCCGACTACTACTCACTAGATTTACTTGTATAGCCTGGAGCACGGTCTCAAAATAAAGTTTTCAACTTCCTTGAATTTGCTTGATTGTCGAGGTTCTTGCAACCTGAGCAAAATTTCTTGAACCATCAGCTTTACTGCGTCTTCACTTGTCTTACAACAAACGTTTTTAGTTGATTCCGCAGCGTTATGTCCTAGTTTGAATTCGTAAAGAATAATTTCCAGAATTTGTCAGGCAGATTCATCGTTGCAGCTTTCAAATCACACACAGAGTGAAGCAATGCACAACGTGTAAGCGTACCAACAACCATGATACTATTAATCAGAGTAGTTACTTTCTACTTTGGTCACGTGACTTATGTGCCACAAACTAGCATATGCCCAAATATTACAAAGCTTTTAACTCACCCCAGTAAATACGACAACTTGTTTTAACAGAGGCGGCACCAGGGACTGCAATTTCGTACAGTCGATAAAACAGCTTATTGTAGATTGATTGAAGGATATTGAAGAGAAACAAACAGTGTTCGTTTTGCGTTCGGAGATAAGCAAATATAAAACAACCACCATAGGGTATTTCGTTGTTTATTCTCTTCGTATCTATTTGTGTAAGGGCGTGATTGCCAATTTACGTCGGGTGTGTCTAATTCACCCGCTTCCACTTTTGCTTCTATTTGATGGAATTTTGATTATTTCTATTATATAGATTGATATAGGAAATATCAGACCATTTGATTTTCGGGATGCATCGGAGACTTCAGTTTACAAAGGTCTGGAGTTCTTGTTGATAATGGTCACTCTTGATGACACAGATCCTTTTAGGCGAACTAACTTCGTATTTATGGACTGCGGGATCGTAGTAAGTGAGTTCGTACTCCAGTCGCGCTATTACCTTCACTTTCGGGCAAATACTCATGGGAAAGGTATGAACCCCCTTATCCTCCAAGCTATGGGTTAAATAATACCACTGCTATTCTTCGAGGAGAATGGCTTTGGCATTAAAATGACCTACTTAAGTTGATATGCCATTAAACAAAGAAACCAAACCAAACCAAACTTCGTATTTCTATTGAAGATTTGATTTTATTTCCAAATGACAATGTCTTTAAATTACAGAAACGACTGATTTTGCCTGTGCAACATAACTAATCATTAATCCTACCAAAAGTAAATGAGATGAAAGAAAACACTGGTGAAAATTTGAACAAATCTACAAACATTTTTTACTGACTTGTTAAGGATAGGAGGAAAAATTCATTGATAATATTTATTTGACATAATTTCGGTCAATACACAAGTTCTTTAGAAAGAAAGAATCTCATGTAATTTTATGCTTAGATTAATTAGTCGATGGTATGACGCAGTATTTACCTATTCTATCATCAAAGAATTTGACACGATTTTTGATTTCAAACATAACAAAGAAACTGAAAATCTCTCTGTGTCTCCGTTATATAAGTGACATATAAAAAAAACACGCTTAGTTATACAATACTCTTATAATCTCTGAAGAAAGTGAAAAATTTTATTGATTTAACATGTAAATAAGAATTATTTGTCTATAAACAACGAGCACAACTTTCAAAAGGAATTTTAACAAATTCAAAAAGATTTTTCTATAGAATTATGAAAATAATCTCATTTTGCATTATTTAATTAAATCATTCAAGAACTGTAATAAGTAAAAAATAAAATTATTAATTTGATATATAAATAAGAAAGATTTGTGTTTATACATTACCCACCTCACCCCTTGGCTGCCATCTAAGTTTCATGTAGTTATCTTAACAAGAAGAAAACTACAATCCTCCAACTGCGAAAAAGAAGGAATAAAGAGGAAGTAAATACAAATATAGATGTAAAATATTTCTCTACAACAAACTAACGAACGGAAATAGAATGGTGGAGGGAGACGAGAAAAATGATCTAACTCCCAACCCTTTGCAGTTGTGTAATAAATCAAAATTATGAAGGAAATTTAAATCCACAAAATAGTGCGAAGACAGATCAAACTTTGGATAAAATACTTTCTGGTATTTAGCAAAGAACAATAGACAAAAAGTCCTCTAAGATAAAACTATTAAAGAAAATAGATATGTAAATGTAACATGTAACGGAGGAGAATGGGAGAGGAATACGCACACACACACACACACACACACACGCATATATATATATATATATATATATATATATATATATATATATGTATATATATATATATTTATTTATTTATTCATTAGGAAAATCTACATAGCATTATTCATTTTCAAAATTACATATTATTCTTAAGTCTTACTGAAAAGGGCATGTGGAATCTGTACTGAAAAGAAAAAGGATTACGAGAGAATGCTCGTTAAAGTGAATAATCTCATCATCATCATAATTATCATCATCATCATCACGTTGCGTCATCAGCACGGATATCCTTGACCCTCTCTCGCCACCACTTCCAATCATCCATTGATAACGGCAGGTCTTCAGGGCAACATCCCGTATCGGCACAGAGATGTATGTCGGTTCTAGCTGGTCATCCTGCCTTTGCTCGTCCAAGAGTACGTTACTTATGAGTTCGTCCCTACTTCTCTAGCAGTGTCCTGCATGTCTGCTTGGATACTTTTCGTGATGTGTGGTTGGTGGCTTTACAGCAACTGCTTTGTAGGGTGCTGCCTCCATGTCTTGTTCAATATTGCTCGCAGCATTCTTGTGTAGTTGCCGTCAAGCTTTTTCTCCATCCGTTTAGTTATACATCCATATAGCAGTATCGATACGACCGCTGCTTGGAAGAAACTGCGTTTTATTTTATTGGTCAGGTCTGACTTCCATATGACCGATAGACTATTGATAGCTGTCGATGCCTTTGATAGTCGCGTGTTAATGTCCGTCTCGGTTGATGAGACACTGCTTCCTAGGTAGGTGAACTGGTCCATTAGTTTCAGAGAGCTACCGTTTAATGTAGAGATGTCGCCTCTTTGATTAAAGTACATATATTCCGTCTAGAGTGCATTGACATGGAGGCTTATGCCTGCAGCTGGTCGTTCCAGACTATGTAGCAGGGTATTGGCTTGAGCGGGTGTATTTGCCAGTAGCGCTATGTCATCGGCGTTGTCGCTGTCGGTAATTGTTTGTGCGGGAGACCTTCTGCTTCTTTCCTTTGTTAGCTTGAAACCGTTTTCTTTCATTTTATCAATAGATTTTCTAAGCACGTAGTCTAGACAAAAGATAAAGACGTATGGGGCTAATGTGTCTCCTTGCAGTACACCTGCTACAATGTCGAAGTAGTCTGTGTCTTCACCCGGGGAACGGACTTTTACTTTTGTTACGAGAGAATGCTCGTAAAAGTGAATAATCTAAAACCATAAATTGTAAGTTATTCAACACTTGCAGTTCATCTCATTTGGAATATCATTTCAAAAGTTTCTTTAAGCCTTCAAAACAACAACAAAAATAAAAGAAAAGAAAAAGAAGGCCATTTTCTTCTTCCACACCGTACACACAACGACTTCACTTAAAGTGTGATGGTCATCATCTTTTTGCTTTCATTCATGATATAATTTCGTGAAAAAGTTTTAAAATCTTCATGCTGAATGCCATTGGTAATTATCTAAGGCGTCAGTAAATACTATTTTTCGGTTATGGTTTGAATAAAATCTATTTGGCAAACGTTCTGTGTGGTGATAGTAATTAATAGAATATATATTTTCTGGTTTACACTGGTAAACGAATTATCTCCCATTATAACAGTCTTACGAGCAAGAATACAAATTGTTATTGATCCAGCTTTTTACTTATATATATATATATATATAATATGCTCATGCATATACACATAGAAGCACGCGTGCTCACTCATGCCCACATGCACCGAACATATATTTGCACATATGTATTTATTCAAGGGAATGTATCACATTGATGAATGAACACAACACTAATCGTATCTGCCAATATTTCATTGAACAATTATATAAATGAAGAATAAATTGTATTCTGCATCTAACTTTGTGAAATATTGGAATTGATGAATTTTATAGCCCGTCTAATTTGATATTTGTTTTCGATTTTTTCGTGTTCTACTTCCTATTTTTACGCTGTCTCTTCACTTTTTCCTTCTAAACTTTGTCCTTTTGTTTCCTCTTCATTTAATATACTTTACCGTCTTTCTTTCTCTTCTTTTATCTATTCATATACCACCGTTTCTCACGTAAGATATTTCCTTTTTTTGCCAACATTCTATCCTTCCCTATATAATAAGGAATAAGTTAGAATGGTTTATCTGCTTATCTAAGGGTCGACAAATCTCTCACCCAAACTAGATGTTTATAGCTTCGAAATCATTTTGATAACAACTCGCTCTATGTAACACTTTTTGCAACTTGACCATGTTCTTTGACATTAACCTCACATGAAATAAAATTTAGATCTATTCAAAAACAGCAGCAATCAATGTAATGTTTATTTTTACTAAATCAAGTTAAACTAATGTCCTTTTTGATGTAATGGAGGGAGTCCATGTAGCGTAATGGCTAACGCGCCGGACTGCAGTCTGGAAGTAAGTAAATTCGAACCCTAGTCATGTTATTACGTTCACTTTCAGTGTTGTATTTTGGCCTTCGACCCGGCCCAAAATGCCATTCAAGGTGATGCACCAGAAGGAAGTGACACATTCTAATGGCAGTTATGAGAGGAAATCGCGTGGGCGGAAATTGGCTGATGAAATGGGACGAGCTAAAAAATCCCATGATACTCTCATAGACTGACGCACCGGAAAGGAGTGATCTCTGAACTGCATGACAGTTATTTCCGCTTGATGACGATTAAACATGCGATTTCAAAGATCGAGTGGGCGATCAAGTGGGCGTTGAACTATTATATAGCTCAGTCAAGACAGAAGTCAAGTTGAGTTCGACAGCCAGTTGGAGGCGAGATGTGGTAGGGAAAGCCACACCAGGCCGAAGGGGCTTGGGGCCCTGATGAATTGGGGTCCAGAGAAGATGCTGATAAGATGCAGTAAAGAAAGCCAGCACCCAGCAAAGTGGACCCCAGGGCTCCGCTTGAGCATCAGAAGAACGAGAAAGACACAACGTTGACGGCCATAAGAGTGGAGGTCAAAATACTGAAGTTTCTGTTCGGTCTCCAACACCCTCTCACACGCAAACCTTGAGTAACCCTTTTTGAATCCTTGCAATAAAGTGAGAGGTAAATATTTTGTTAAAGAAGTCTTCTTGCGTCTGTTTTTATTATTGTGTCGTTATGATACGGCACATAAGAATATAACATCAGGCCCAAGGGAAAGGCATGAACCTACAATCCCACCAGCTAGGGGTTAAATAGAATCACAGCCGTTCTTCTACAAGGATGGCTTTGGCATTAAACAACCCACGAAGGTTGATATATCATTAAACAAAAAACCCAAATGTTTCCATTTATTTATCTATGTAACACCTTATTTCACTCTCTTTTTCATTCTTTTTATCTTCTGCACTTCAGCTTTTGTTATTTTAACATATCCAGATTAATAGAATCCATTTTCTGATTGTGTAAAAAATAAGAAGTTAACTTTATGGGGAAGTGTGCCATCAAAACTAAATTATATTATATTCTTTAGTTTAGAATCACATTAAAAAACAAATAAAAAATAAATAAACCAAAAACAAACAGAAAATAATAATAAATAGATTAAATCTGAAAACTGCTTTTGACTGGCAAAATTGTTCTAGCTTCGTTTTTTGTTTGCAAAACCGTGAGATAAAGACAATAATTTGTCTCTTTTCTACTCCTTAAATAATGCTATGTACATGTTTTTGGGCGTATAGCTAATCCCATAATCCTCGCGGAGAAGACAAGTTTGGTTTTAAAAAGACAAAGACCAAAACCAAACTCAACTCTTTTACCTAACCGGCAATACCAAAAGTTTCAAATTACATCAATTTTACTTCAGAAATGAACACCAAATACCGGCTATACTTTTTTTCAGAATTAAAAGAAATGAACTTACATACGTTTAATAAGTTCCAATATCCCTTGTCGTTTTTGTTGTTGTTGTTGTTGTTGTTGTATCGCTAAGTTGTTTATTTTCCGTTTGTAGATCACTTACTGGCTACTTCTCGTTATTCCTAGCCAGCGAATGATTACTTTATCTGGGAGAGAAGACCGGACCAAAAAGTTGATATTATGATAGCTGTCGCAGTTTTAATCCATTCATTTATTTAACTGTTCCTTTAATTAAGAGGTGCGAATTCTAATTTAGTTAAATCAAACAAACCAAAACTTACACTTCCCATATTTCATATCTCTTAAGTTCCAGAAAGGATTGTTGTTTATTAAGCTTAGCTTATTTTAGCATAAAACTAGTTGTATGAAACACCAAGAGAGATTTGAATTCGCTAAAAATTATCGGTGAGCCTAATTCGTTGAACATTACACCTCGTCAGGCATCTGTTGTTCCTGTCAGTGTAAAGAAACATGTTCATACTTGCAATGTCATGATTATTCTTCAATATGCATTTAAATATGCAAACTGTAATTCACTTTGATGAAAGCATTATATTATCCAAAAAATAAACAAACTTTATCGGGGAAAATCATTTAACGTAAAAGTAAAATGCTTTGTAAAATGTCTCTAAAAACTTAATGAGCTCATGTAAAAAAAATCTGTATTTATTGATATTTTTCATTTACTTGCAACCCTTGACTAAAGAGAATAAATACACCGTAAAAGTAATAAAATTAAAGTTAGAAGGAGTTCTTTAATGAGATATGGAGAAGAGATATGAAGCACGTCAGAGTGTTGACATTTACTGACAGAGAATATGCCTTTTTGAGATGAGAAAGACAAAATTGTGAGTATATCATCATCATGTCGTGCCGCCAGCACGGATATCCCTGACCCTCTTTCGCCACCTCTCCCGATCGTTCATCGCCTCTGCTAGGTCTTTTGGGCTACATCCCGTATCCTCACAGAGCTGCCGTATGTATATTCGAGCTGGCCGTCCTGTTTTTGCTCGGGCCATATGTGGGGGTCCATAGGAGTACATCGCTTATGAGCTCGTCCCTGCTTCTCCAGCAGCGTCCTACATGCCTGGATAGTTTTCGTGATGGGAGGTAGATGGCCGTATAGTTGGTACTTTGTGGGGTGTTGCCTCCAGAACTTGTTCAATATTGCTCGCAGCATTCTTGTGTAATGGCCGTCTAGCTTTTTCACCAGCCGTTTTGTTAGCGTTTTGTTAAGGACATCCGGTGAACGTACTTTCACTTTGGTGTTTCTATAGAGAATCGTTATTGCTGCGACGGTCTCTTTTGGTACACCGTATGCTCGTAGGATTTGTTCCATCTTCCTTCTGTGAATGGAATCAAAGGCTTTGGTAAAGTCGACAAAAAATAGATATTTTACACATGACGCATTTCTAATTAAGTCTACGGCTTTGATATAGACCTTTCGTGAATTATTGCATTTTATGAACACTTGTGGTTGGTCGTAGTTTGTTTAACTTCTACATGCCTGGTTAATTTACGGAGATTTTATTTAACGTTTCGAAGTCGTCACGGTTCTTTGGTTTGTTTATTTGCCGCATCTTACTGTTTTTATGAAGAGAGACGACTAGAAAAAAATCTGATAGCAATATAACTTTTTCCCGGGGAGGTAACTCTATTTCAGTTCATCTTTTGATTTGTTGTTTCAGCTTTCCTTTTTTTCATTTCTTTAGTTTTCCTTCCTTCTATTTCTTCTTTGAGTTTTTCTTCTTTCTATTTCTTTCTTCAGTTTTTCTCCGTTCTATTTCTTTATTCACGTTTTCTTCCTTCCATTTCTTTACTCATTTTTCTTTCGAACCGTTCTTTATTTTCCTTTGTTACTGTGTTCTTTTCTCTTTTTCTTTCCTAATTTCCTTTCTTTCTTTTCCATTCTTGTTTTTGCGTTTTCATTCATCTGATTTTCTTTTCCTCTTTTCTAATCTTCTTTTACTCCATGTTTTACTTGCAATCTTGCATATCTTTTCCTCTTTCTGTACCAAACATTCTTCATTTCTTCGTGTCTATTTACTTGTTTATACACAAGCACAAAATTTTATTTCTGACCTTCCAGAGTACACTGAAATTTAATGGAAAACCTGAAATTTAACGAACTGGAAAGCAACAGGACGAATGAAAGCCCCAGTTGGCATCATCGTTCCTACCAATTACAACAGCCTATTAAGAACAGAATTCCCACGAGGCACTTAATTGGTTAGTATTTCCTGGCAGTCATCGCAGACACTTCAATACAGTGCCACCTGTCGTTTAACGACTGATAATTAGAAAATACGAACATACAACTTTGTTTGGATTTGTCTGCATATATTAAGCCTTTTCTTCAGTTCTTGAATAGATGACCAAAAGGAGACCAAACAAAATGTTAAATATGAAAAGAACGGTGAAGAAAGACAATATATTTATGTATATGTCTGAGAAGTAGCTTTTTTAATATGCAATTTACAATGGATCGTAGAAACACTTCATATTGACTTAGTATCGGGGTTACGTGTGGCATGTAATGTCATGCTGCAATACTTGTGCAAACAGAGTAATTTAAGTAACATTGAAAAGATTTATCAATTTAGATATTTTTGTTTCTTGTCTTAGTTATTTGTCATAACTAAGCAATAATGCTATGTCATCATCATCATCATCATCATGTCGTGCCGCCAGCACGGATATCCCTGACCATCTCTCGCCACTTTTCCCTATCGTTCATCGCCTCCGGCAGGTCTTCTGGGTTACATCCTGTGTCCTCACATAGCTGCTGTATGTAAGTTCGGGCGGGTCGTCCTGCTTTTGCTTGGCCATATGTGGGGGTCCATAGTAGTACGTCACTTACGAGCTCGTCCCTGCTTCTCCAGCAGTGTCCGGCGTGTCTGGCTCGTCTGACCTGTATAGTTTTCGTGATGGGGGGCAGGTGGCCGTACAGTTGGCGTCTCGTGGTGTGTTGTCGCCAGGACTTGTTCAATATTGCTCTCAACATTCTTGTGTAGTTGCCGTCAAGTTTCTTCTCCAGCCGTTTGGTTAGCGTCCATGTAGTGCATCCATATAGCAGTATCGATACAACCGCTGCCTGGAAGAAACTGCGCTTCATTTCATCTGTCAGGTCTGATTTCCATATTATTGAGAGCCTATCTATAGCCGTCCATGCTTTCGTCAGCCGAGTATCGATGTCGTTTTCTGTTGATGAGACGCTACTTCCTTGGTCGGTGAATTTGTCCACTAGCCTCAGAGAGGCTCCGTCTAGAGTGGTAATGTTGCCCGTTTGGTTGTAACACATATATTCAGTTTTGTGTGCATTGACATGGAGGCCAATGCCTGCTGCAGCTCGTTCCAAACTATGCAGTAGTGTCTCTGCTTGATTAGGCGTATTCGCCAGTAACGCTAAGTCATCAGCGAAGTCGGCGTCTGTGATTGTTTTTGCGGGGTACCTTTTGCTTCTTTTCTTAGTCAGCTCGAAACCATTTTCTCTGATTTTGTCGATCGAAGCTCTAAGCACGTAGTCTAGACAGATGATAAAGAGGTATGGGGCTAGCGTGTCTCCTTGTAGTACTCCTGCAACAATGTCGAAGTATTCCGTGTCTCCATCTGGTGAACGTACTTTCACTTTTGTGTTTTTGTAGAGGATCATTATTGCTGCTGCGGTTTCTTTAAGTAGGCCGTATGCTAGTAGGATTAGTTCCATTTTCCCTCTGTGGATGGAATCGAAAGCCTTGGTAAAGTCGACAAATAGTAATGTCGCCTGAAGGTTTTTTGCCCGGACGCCTTCAAGGATTCTACGGATGGTCAATATTTGTGAGGTTGTGGATCTATTTCTCCGGAAGCCATTTTGGTTTTTCCTAAGGATGTTGTCTATTTTGGGTTCTATGCGGTTTCGTTGTAAGGCATTGTAGATTTTGGCTGCTATGGATGTAAGTGTTATCCCTCGGTAGTTCTTTGCTAATCCGAGGTCGCCTTTTTTAGGGAAAGGAAGGATGCATCCCTTCATCCATCTTTCTATCCTATTTTGACTATAGACAGCGTTGCATTGCCGGAGCAGTATATCGTCGAATTGTCTAGTCTTCCACACTTCTGGGGGGATCTCGTCTAGCCCTGCAGCTTTCCTATTTTTGATTTTTTTAAGAACCGAGTCGAGTTCTTCTTTGGTGAAAGGCCCTAGTTTAATGTCTAATTGCTTACTGATAATTCTGGTGATCGGTTCATCCATTATTTTCGGTGGGCTTCCTAGTAGATTTTTGAAATGCTGTTCCCACAGTTTTACTCTTTCTTGTTGGCTTGCGGCTTTCAATTTTGCTTTGGCTGTGCTCTTCCTTCTACTTACTTCGTTTATTGTTTGCCAGGCTATCCTGGATTGTTTATCTTCCACCGAGTCTCTAATCTTATCTATCTGATTTTGTATGTATTCTGCCTGTTTTTTTAGATATATTCCTGCTAATTGATATTGTGCTTTTTCTAGTTTTCGGGCATTTGTGTTTGTTGGGTTCTTCCGATAGCTTTTGGAGGCATAATGCTATGTAATTTTAGATTTCTACTTTGAAAATCAACAATTAACTTCAGTATTAATATTTAATTAAGTGTGAATAATCATTTTATTAATACAAATAATTCGCTAATATTCATACTTTTGAAACTTGAAAATTAAAATTTTGTTAGGTTTTGCTGCGATTTGGCTTATTGCCGATTTATAATTTCTTGTTAGGAATCTTCTCTTGGACAGAAAATTATTCCTCCATGAAGAACAAGTTTTTTTATTATTTTAAAACCTTTTTTTTTCGGTCTAATAAGTATACGTATCAAATTAGCAAAGCATCAAACCATTTGAAGGTTTATAGATGATAGACAAATAAACTTCCCAATTATCAATTTTAATGGCTACACACATAGACGCCAACGTTTAGAAATATATCTTATGCATTTACTTGTTGGGATGATTACTGAAAAATATTCATGTTAAGTCTTCTGATTAATATTTTACTATCAGAATCATGCATTCTTTTCAAAGTCAATTTCGAAATGTGAAACGACGTCCTGAATTTGATTCTTATTGCCACAGTTTGATAAGAATTTCTGAAGAGATATTCTTCAGAAATTCTTATTTGATGAATAACTTCATATATAGGGAAATACTCTAACCTTATTTTTTCTTAGAGTGTGCGAAACTTCATTCAGAATTTGTGGAACATTATGAAAACATAACATTGTATTGAATACATTGATATTCGTTTCTGTCAGAACTTCATATCAAATTAGGGACAGCCGGAAAACTTACAACTGACTCAATCGAGTAAATATGTAAAAAGAAGGAAAATTTAAGATCTCATCGGCTTTTATCTAAACATATTTCTATTATCTTAATTTAAATGTTCTTTGTCCATATTTCTAGGTTTCTGAAAAGACACGACGATTGCTTTTCTTACTCGAACATTTTTAAGTATGGATTTTTTTGTAAAATATATTTTTTTATTCTTTCTATTCTTACCTAAATTCTTTCATTTTAAAACTCTGCTTGAATTTTTATTCGCTTTATTTTCCTTTTTTGTACGGTCATGTTATCCATAGATGTGGTCTCCGGCCTTTTTTCATGATACGAACCCCCTAAATATTACTTATAGACATACAAAGTACATTTGAACATAATAATAGAAAATATACGGCGTTACACATCTTTTCTTTTTTCTTTATAAAAAAGAAAATTATATCATTTTATAAAAATAACAGTATAAGAATAAGTAGAACCCTTCAGAATCACTTAAAGAAGAATCTGATCTTATATCAATAGAATTGCTGAAGATTTAATGTCTCATTTTGTAATTTTAAAGAAATTAATTCTTTTTATTTGCAGCGATAGAAAAAATAGTTTGAACATTTTCACTATGATTATACATCAAAAATTGTTCATCTTCAACTTCCCATTGACCTTTATCTATATTTTGATACTGTTATATTATTAGATTTAGCCTAATCCATGAGCATATGGGAACTAGCATTAGGGATCGAACTCATTCACAATGAAAATTGCTCTGTACTTCAGGAGGTCTAAGGATTTAAATAATAAGCAGAATTTACCAGGGAGGACTTGGTTCATCGTTGACATATTCGCAAAAACAAAACAAAACTAAAACAAAAGAACTCCCCAAACAAACAAAAACTATCATTTAATAGTTACCTCTTTTAAGTGTTACAGACAGTTAATAAATATGCATATACATATGGAATTTTATATTAGAAGATGCATTACTCAGGTTGTTATTACCTTGCTATATCCGAACGTATCTTTTTCTACAGATGTAAATTCGTCCATCTTTTTTTATCTTCAAGTAACTAATTGCATTTATTTCTCCGTCTTGCTCCATATATATATATATATATATATATATATATATATATATACAAAGACACACACATATATATAGTCGAAGATTTCATTTGTGGTACAGAATTTTCTAAAAGCTTTAAAAGATCAATAAAGATCACGAAAGTAGCGAAATTGTTAGCCACAATTTTACAACCAGTTTTGGAACATTACGGCTCCGATTATACTGGTTTACAAAAATTTTTGGTCTGAGACAAGAATGGGGATAGGAGTTGTTTTTTTTTTTTGTTAATTTGGGTGAGCTGAATTCAAATTTATAAATAGTTTTGCTCTATCACCTCTTGTTTTTTAGCTTTTAAACTGTCTCATTTTAGTATAAACAGAGAATTTTATGTGCATATTTCAAGAGTTGCAGAAGGTTATAACAGATAAAACAGGATAGATACAGAACACTGATTGAATCAATATACTTGGATGACACAATTACATAATTCATAGTGCCGCAGACAGTCAAAAGTGTGTTTTCTTCGAAGATCTGGTGTGTTTTGCCTCCGGAATGTCACGCAAGAGCATTCAGCAGAAGTCTCCCATCATGCTGGGGTTCCATTTGCCTTGATAGCTGCTCTCCATCATCGTAATGTCTTGGTGGAATCTTTCTCCATGCTCATCACTCACTGATCCAAGGTTTGGCGGGAAGAAGTTGCGGTGGGAATGGGGAAAATGAACCTTGAGTGACATTCGGCACCCCCTGTTACAAGTGTGTTACCAAGGAAACCATTACAGACTGACTTGAATGCTTCTCAATGTCTCAGTTCCTTTAAGTTAAGAAGCTCCTCAAAACCAGTATCTTTCAGCACTTCTCGGATCTGAGGTCCGACAAAGATGCCCTCTTTGAGCTTAGCAGCACTAAGACCTGGGAATACAGTAGACAAGTGTTGGAAGGCAGCGCCATTTTTGTGCAACGCCTTCACGAAATTCTTCATCAAACCAAGCTTGATGTGAAGAGGAGGAAGAAGCACCTTATTCATGTCCACCAGAGGATTCTCCTTGAGTTCGCCAGGAACAAAAGTGCTTCTAGACCCCCAGTCTTTCTGCTTGTAATGCTGTGATACAGCTCGACTATCCCAGAGACCGAGAAAATAACAGTACTTTGTGAAACCCGTTTGCATACCCATAAGAAGACCAATGACCTTATTTGTTCCGATTCCTGAAATTGGTGATTCTTACATCTTCCTGAACTAGGTTCCACTGTTTAAGCCGAGAAGCCAAGAGCTCTGACTGTTGTTTTGACAGATACTAATCACGATCAAGATCATTCAGGTCTACTTGCGTGATCCAGTGTGGCTCATTGCCACTTGTTCCTGAATATGTAGACTCAATATCTTCCAAAGATATTAACTCGGCAGAATCCTCCCCTGAAGGCATTTCTTCATCTGACGAGGAAAGAAGATCCTTATTTACTGGAGGTGTGGGTACAGGAAGATCATCTGAATGGGGAGCGGGTCTCATAGCAGATCGAAGGTTGGGATATTTTATCTTTTTCCTTGAAGATGCATTGAAACCACTTATATTAGTTAAACAAAAATAACAATCATCTGCGTGGTTTCGCGGCTCTCTCCAAACCATCGGGACTGCAAGTTGAAAGCCGCTTTCTTGCCATTAAACCATGCAGTTAGTCCATTGTAGCAGGGTTTACAACAGATGTGTGGAGCCGAAGACTTGTTCTGATCACCAATTTTACAGTAAAAATAGTGAAAGTAGGCAGTTCTGAGGAGGGAAGTGATGGTTCGACACTGTGCAACTGTTATGAAGTCCCCACACACGTAGCAGAAAGAATTGGCCTTGTTGAGGCATCCTAGACATTTTGACGTGCTTGAAACCATTTGAGAATCTGAAAATATAACAAAGTAAAACTAAATGTGCATTTGAAAATGTAATACCAATATTTAGTAACCCAAAAGATGTGTAACACGATAGTTGAGGGACACTAACCTCCTACGCCGCCTGCGAGACTACCTCTTCCAATGACTGCCTTGACTGTCAAAATCCGTCTTGATATATAACTATACATATGCAAATTTCATTGAACATAATAGACATTTTATGCCTACATATTCTCTTTTGGATCCGTTCGAATTCCCGTATTACTTTTATCGTATTCGGGGGGAACTGATTAAGGTATTGTCCATAGTTGTATGTATCCCTAGTACTTTCTGCCCGACTTTGGGCCATCATCAGGGGAGAATCTGTGACAAAAGTGATGTAACTTTTGTTTTAGCAAATTACTACTGTGTAAGGACGTCTTTGCTGTTGCTTTTAAATGTAATTCTGTAAATAGTGCCAGTAGTGCTGTTGCTTTTAAATGTAATTCTGTAAATAGTGCCAGTAGCTAAAGACATTTAAGTACGTTAGCACTGGTTTGAAAATTAATTCTATTAAGTGCTGGTTGCAGGTTTTTAATATATAGTGCTTCGAGAATCTGAAGTTTTTGTTTATTATTTTGATGTTCGAGTATTAATAGAATTAATTTTCAAACCAGTGCTAACGTACTTAAATGTCTTTAGCTACTGGCACTATTTACAGAATTACATTTAAAAGCAAGCGCCATAATCTCCAACAGCAAAGACGTCCTTACACAGTAGTAATTTGCTAAAACAAAAGTTACATCACTTTTGTAACAGATTCTCCCCTGATGATGGCCCAAAGTCGGGCAGAAAGTACTAGGGATACATACAACTATGGACAATACCTTAATCAGTTCCCCCCGAATACGATAAAAGTAATACGGGAATTCGAACGGATCCAAAAGAGAATATGTAGGCATAAAATGTCTATTATGTTCAATGAAATTTGCATTAACGAAGAAATGCTGCCTAAATATGCATATTTCAAACTATACATACATATATATATAATGTAAGTGATAGCATTACATTATATATATATATATATATATATATATATATATATATATATATATAATGTAATGCTATCACTTACATAATAACTAAGTGCATAATAACTAAAAAATAAGCCATGAGTCTCACAATATTAGAATTAACCTTGAATTCATATACGCCTTTATGTACCGTATATGCACAAAATGTACACTAGGCATATCTAAAAAAAACTAGAGGTGATGAGTAAAAACGGATTTCAAATTTAAATTCAGCACCCTCAAATTAGGTAAAAACGGGTATTTTGTGCTTGCCTCAATTTCTTTGTAAATCGGTGTTATAGACTCAATCAGTTATTAAAGCTTATACAGAATTACCATTGTAAGGACAAATTTATCTGTTCCTTTGATATATGCAGTCTTTTCACCGGTGTCCCTCTCATGGAGACTATCTATATATGTGCTGATGTTTTATATCGTAGTCAATTATCACCCCCTCTATTTTTCCTTTATTTCATGAAATTTGCTATGATATGATTTCTCTCAACAATGATCATCCAGACCTTAAGTATACTCCAGAAAAGGAAACATATTCTTCTATACCATTTTTAGATGTCTTAGTTTGTAGGCCTACTCTTCCTACTTCCTTACGTCGGTGTATATAGAAAACCTACCTTCACTGGTCTGTATAGCTGTAGGGATTTCTGTCGAATTAAAAAAAATAATTTAATCGAGCGTCGGGTTTTAATGATTTGTTCTCAGTCGAAGGCAGATGAACAGATTAAATTTATAACTGGGACTGTAGGTAACAATAGGTTTCCATTAGAACTTGTGCAATTTGTTATCAGAATCAAAATCAAACAAGCCTCCATACAAAGATGTCATCCTGTTTAACGACGTCTTTCTTAGGATACGATAGGATCATAAACGGAATTTTATCAGTTATACAATAATGTCATTTTGCAGCTTACACAAGAATTATGTTTTTTACTAAACCGATCCTAATAACTGCTCGAAAGGAAGTTCTTCCTGCTTTTCATAATAGTTCTTTTTTTCGTTTGTTTAATTGTAGTTGTAGATAAACTAGTCAAAGGTTAAATGTTAGAATCAAATGCATGTACGCGGTGCATACGGTAAGTTTCCAGACTTTTTTCGTATGGGCATTTAAAATTGTCGTTGACTCTTGAAAATTCAGTATGGTACTGTTATACATCTTATGATATGACTGATCAATTTTTATGATTTCAGGTTCAAAAGAACAGCTAGAGCAGCAATTGGAATACACCCTACTAAAGCCTGATTGTCATAGCTGGTGAATTTCAAAAATACACTGAGGTCACTTTAGAAGAACGATATGCAATAAAATCCTGTTTTAAACTTGTAAAAAATGCCACAGAAACGTATGGAATTCTTCAGACTGCTTTTTGACCATCTTGCATGAATCGAGCATCAGTTTTTGAGTGGCATAAGAGATTCAAGGAAGGCAGGAAGTCTGAGAGGGATGATGAGTCATGTGGCAGAAGTAAGGAAGTCAATACACCAGAGTCGATTAGCCAAAGGGTTAGGGTTAGGGTTAGGTTTACTACGTTGAAGTTTTAAGGGAGTTCATGTGGAGATTCCGTCGAAAGAGGCCAGTACTCTTCAAATCGGGTCAGTGGTATTTCCACCAGGACAATGCACTAATCCACAACTCCATTTTCCTTCTCAGATTGTATCTATTCAGTCTGTTTTTACATCCAATTGGTCTCTGATATCTTATATGTTATAAAGTTTTTGTTGTTTTACTCTGAGTAGTTGTGTGTGTGTGTGTGTTAAAGTGGTTTCGGATTCCACTAACAGTTATTTCTTCTCTCTCTCTCTCTCTCTCTCTCTCTCTCTCTCTCTCTCTCCTCTCTCTCTCTCTCTCTCTGTAGTTTAGATTTGATTGTTCATGTTCGTGTGTGGGTGTATAGTTTTGGTCTTGAGTTTCTTTTTTTGAGGTACTGTGGTTTGAAATTTACTTGGAAGTACTTTTTACAAATATTATATATATATATATATATATAGTATATATCTGTGTGTGTGTATGTTGAAAATATATGAATCTCACAGTATGATATAAATATGTGGAAAGTTGAATAAATCAAACACTTAACTCAAATTTAGATGTGTGGTATTTCGTTCGGCTTTATTTCATCTTCACAAACTTCTTCAAGGCAGAGACTGTTTTCTGAGTTTTTCTATTTAAAAGCATGTGAGGAGAGTGGAGAGCGTATAATTTTCGCAGGAAAAGATGGGGGATTTAAAGTTTCATTAAAGATTTTTTGTTTTGAAAGTGGATATATATATATATATATATATATATTGATAAGAAAGAAGTCGGAAAAGAGTTTGTGTGAAAGAGGTTTTTGCATAACTTGTTTTCATGGAAAAGATATTGACTATAATGTCATGTCACAGAAAATCGTCTATATTGTGGTGTCTGGGTTGTAATTAGGGTGAGTTAGGACTAAGAGTCGAATGATGAGGAAAAGAAAAGAAAAGGATTCTCAAAAGTATGGTGGCACAGAGTGAAAAACATTTCCTAACCATTTCCTATTTTGATTTTATTTTCGTTCAATATGATGTTCACCAGGTGTGTTGAGATTTGGTAAAAAGAAAACCAACCCCACTATCACCATCACCCATAGACTGATCTCTCGACCCACAAACACACATAACATAACACTCTCCGACAAACTAACCATGTTAGGAATACCAATCATATAAATCACATCACAATCCATTGAAACCCTCACAAACACCACAAAACGGAACAACAACGAAACCACCATCCCATGCAAAAGATTGCAAATTTGACTTTAAATACCTCCCAACTTTTCCTGCTAAAACTATACCCGCTTCACTCTCCTCACATGCTTTTAAATAGAAAAATTCAGAAAACGATCTCTGCCTTGAAGAAGTTTGTGAAGATGAAATAAAGCCGAACGAAATATCACACATCTAAATTTGAGTTAAGTGTTTGATTTATCCAACTTTTCTCATATTTCAATCATATTTATGTATGTTTGTTTCCATTTGTGTGTGTGTGTAGTTTATGTTTTATTCAACGTGGGCTTGAGTTTATCAATGAAGTTTTTTTTCTTTTATTTGAAGAAATGTGTAATCTTTATATTGATATATGGGCATGACTTCAAATTTACCTTTACTACATTAATATAGGAGTTTAGATACATTCAATTTCCTTTTTCTTTTTCTTTTTTTTTATATTTTGATATTGCTCCCATAGAGTGATATCTTGGTACCTATCTTTACATTTGTTTCGTTCGATTATGTAGACGAGGTTTTTTGAGTTACAGCATACGTTTTTATTTATTCTAAATTTATTTTCCTGGTCTTTAAATGTATAGGATTTTCCTTTATATCACATATTCCACATATCTTATTCTTGAATTTGGTAGATCCTTGTGTTGTTTTTTCCCAAAACGTTGAAGAGGTGAGTATTCATTTAAGATTTTTGGTTGTTTCTGGTTTTTAATGACGTTTGTTGTGTTTAGTATTTCTTTAATTTTGTCATTGATTATTTTTGTGAATAGTTCTGGATGATTTTTTTTGTAGGTTGTGATGTATGCTTGGGGTTTTTCGTAGCTATGCTTTTCCGGGTTTCATAGTTCTTTTTGTGGTATTTTTCTATTAGTTTGAATCCCTTATCTATTAGTGCTTTTGGGTATCCTCTCTGGTATAGGGTTGTGTATGGTTCTTTAAACCGAGATTTTCTGAGGATTTTATGCGTGATTATGGTGTATATTCTATGTGCTAGAGCGTAACGTGCGGATTTTATAGTTTTTGCGGTGGTGGCTATTGAAGGGAGTATTGTTGGGTATCCGTAGGTTTGTGGTAGATATCTGCAATGATTTGGCTCTTTTCGTTTTTTATGAGGATGTCTAAAAATGGTAGTTCTTTTGAGCTTTGTTTCATTGTGAATTTCATTTGGGGTGTAGGTTTTAGAGTAGTTTGCGTAATTGATTAATGCCTCCCCATGGGCATTTCGAGAATATGAAACAATCATCTAAAAATATTTTCCGTGACTTAGTAAATTCTCCTTTGATGTCGTTGCCGTATTTTTTTACCTAGTATTTCGTATAAGTTTTCTTCTTCTAAATATGCTCGGGTTAGGGTCACGTATTTTGGTACCATTTTAGTTCTCATAGCTGTTCCTAGGGTCTGGATGTAGTTAACGTTATTGAACTGGAAGGAGTTATTATTTAGGATTATTTCTAAAAACCTCTATGATAAATTTTTGGTTCAATCTCGGGTGTAATGTGTTTGTGTATTTGTGTATCTATACAAAATGAGATGGCTTGTTTTCCTAATTCATGGGGGATATTAACTGTATAGGTTTGTGATGTCAGATGAGTGTATTGGAATCAATTTTTTTGTGGTATGGAGTTTAGAATATGTATGTCTCTCATATAGCGTTTTATCTTGTTTAGAAAATTTTGAAGTAAAATGTCTATTAGTTTGCTAAGTCTATTAGTCGGGCACGACGAGCCTGCTATTATGGATCTAAATTTGAGGTCACTGGGGTTTGGAATTCTGTATATTCCGATCTTCGTGTTTCGAGGGCTTTTTTTTATTTGTTTGGACTTTTGAATTTTTGGTAGTCCGTAGAAATTGCTAGTTTGGGGGATATAATTTTTTTAGAAGTCTTTTTCTTTTTTAGTTAGTGATGTATTGTGTATTTTGCAGAATTTTGTGATTTTTGATATGATATTGTCGTGAAAAACACAATTTTGTGATTTTTGATATGATATTGTCATGAAAAACACAAAATTTTCAGAGGTTTATTTCATTTGTAGTTTAAATTATTTGCCACTGGTAAACGTTTCGGTTTTTTGAACTTTCATCAGGGCGTATGAGTTTTTAAATTGAACGAAAGTTTTGCATATTCTGAGAATGTTTAAAACGCTCTCATCTTTTCGTTTATCTACGTCTTCTTGGCTAGTTAATATGAGCGATAGGTTCGTTACCCGAATTCCATCAGTTGTTCTCATTTTCTGGGAATGTCAAAAACTATTATCTTTTCATTTTATTTAAACATTTATACGCCCTGATCGAGGCATAAAATCTTGAACTCTCAACGCTGGCACATGGTCTTGATACGATGATTTTATTTATAGTTTAATATAAATAAAATCATCGTATCAAGACCATGCTTTTCCATATTTGTACATTTTCATACTGTCTGATTTATTTCCAGGTTGCCAATATATATATATATATATATATATATATATATATATATATATATATATATATATCTGTGTGTGTGAGTGTGTGTGTGTTCTTGATTGATTAAATAAGACAGAGACTTCGTGTGTCTGCTTAGTTTATCTTTGATCTGTTCAGGTTTTTATATGAGTCATTTGACTTCTAAATTGAGTGAATTCGTGAAGGCGCCCTATTTTTACCAAGTACTTTTTGCCTCAACTGGAGTCATCTTCGGCGAAACGAATAATGTAAAATAATGTGGGATTCCAGTTAATTATTTTCGTAGTAAATTCTTTTTCTAGTTATTCAAGGAGTTTGAAGTAGTGGAATTTCATTAATCAAGTTGACCTTCAAGTGAACATGTCAATCATGTTATAAGCAAATTCGAAGATAGTTTATTTTAGAATCAGCTGATATTCAGTATTGTTGATGAACGATTGAGTAAAATCTGTTGATATTTTGGACTTAGCAATAGTCTATTACTAAAGGACTTAGCGTTGACGTGTGATTTAAGGATTGCGTAATTGTTGATTTTCGGATGAAAGAGATTTGAAGACACGGGGAAAACCGGAGAAGAGACCCACCGGACCAAGACACGGAAGGGGTCTCACCGTTGCGAGACACTGAGAGGAGACGGAAGGCACGCATGTACAGAACGGCCGGCAGGAAGAAGATAGCAACAAAGTCTTATTCTTTCGTTGACAGTCAATTCATCCATCTGGCTATGTATCTTACTGACGTATTTCTTCTCGCTAACTTTCTTTAAGCAGAATGCAAGACGATTTCGCCAAGCAATAGATTTTCGTGGCAAGCGAACCAATGGGAGTCGTGTTGTGTTTTGACGCCCTTTTCTTTTCTTTTTTTATCACGGTGTGATTACCATGGAGTCAGTCTTAAACATAAAGGGGTAATGTTACCATAATGATGAGTCATGTAAATGTTTATAATAAGTAGGAGGAAAAACAAGAAAATGAGAATTTTGGGAAGAAAAGAATTTTACTAGAGGCAAGAAGAATTGGCGTCAAAAGTGTCGAAAGCATTTTAGAATGTGGCTGCTATATTCGAAGTTGGTCTTGTTTAAGGAAGTTTTGTTTATATTCTTACATAGAGCTTGAAAAATTTAAGAGATTTTTTTTCTTTGTCTTACATAGAAGTGTTTTTATTTAGAATTTTTCTGTAGTTGGAGAAGGTGCATGAATTTTTTTAGAGGTGTTGAAAGATGAAACTAGTTACGGATCAAACATGTTTAAAAAGAAAATGCAGCATATATATATATATATATATATATAGGGTGCGATGGGTAAATTGTCGACATTTTGAATTATTAATTTCGCGCATGAATTTTGTTTCAGGTCTTGTCTACTGTGCAGAAAACTAGAGAGAGTTGGGCATTGTCTATGCAGAAAATAGTACCATGACAGATTTAACTTCCCCACAAATTTAGGAAAAGTATGCTGTGCTTTTGGCAATCGTCCGGAAGCTCCAATTTCAAGATCTCATACTGTCTAGGTATCAATCTATGCAGAGAACTCGAAAAGGTCCTGTGGTTATTACTCTGTATATATAGTTTCCTTTTTTGAATCGTATTTTATTACCTCTGTTCTGACGTGTGAAGTACTCTGATAATTCTAATCAGCTAAAAACTTTCAAATTTCTTGGTGAGATCCAGGCGATGATTGACAACGACCCCAGCAAGTCAACCAGATCCATAATCAGGGACATGGGCGTCTCTGACTTTCTTATCAGGCAGATAGTGCATGAAGGCATTCAGTATTTCGCATTCAATATGAGAAAGGACAAATCTTTATCACAGGTCATGAAGAATAAGAGGAAAAACTGTGCGGCAAAGCTTTTCAACAAACTTACGGATCCTCTCCCACCGAGCATGCTTTAGTTTTTCTCATAGGAGAAAAGATTTATCCTGGGATCAGATGATGAACTCACAGAACAACTTTTGGCTTGCTCTATCTCCATACCAATACTGATGAAGACTGAACAGCAAGATCACATGAAGGTGCTCAAGGCGGTCACTAGTGATGATGTCGTTATTCATTTTTTACATGGCCTCAAATTCAACATAAAGACCTATATCAATTGCTTGGATGATGTAGTCCTGGATCGAGAAGTTGGCTGCTCAAATCCCTATGCGTGGAAACAGGACTATGCACCATACCACACAAGTAGGAGAATTCAATTGTGACTGTTTGAGAATTTCTGTGATCAATTTACCTCTAACATTTGGCCGCCTAACTCGCTAGTTTAAAATCCACTTTATTATGTGTGGGGTGTGGTTGAATGAGGAAACTCCGGAGCAAGACCAAAGACAATCTGAAGGCAAGGATAACGACAGCATTTTCTAATTTAAACGAAAGACCATAGGAAAGGCTTGCAGGTAATTCCGAAGTCATCTGAAGACTGGTAATTTCTTTGAATAAATTTATCTGTAACCTAATCTTTCAAAATATTTTCATGTAATTTTGGTAAATATATGATCAAATGAGATGTCAGCGTAATGTTGGCAAAATTTTCACAATCCCACCATATATATATATATGTATATATATATATATTGATATAGTACCGTGAATATATATATATATATATATATATAGAATTACTTTAAATCGCTAGTCGAAAATCTTCTACTAAAGTTTCACCTTAACGGATCATCAGGAAGTTTACGCTCGACTAAATTCTAAGGAGAAATTGCTTTGCTTTATTCACCAAAAACCCCCACCTATCCTAGAATTTGCATAACAAAAAAAGAACGCAAAAAAAAACCCAAAAAACATTGAAATAAAATAAAGTTAAAAAAAAAAAAAAAAAACCCTCTTTAACCTATTCCTAATTATATAGTAACCACGCCTTTTTGTGTTTACAACTATTTAACACCTCCGATCTTTTGTTTAGCATATTCTTACTTTTACAATTTGCTATTACCAATTTTTCCTCCATACAAAGATTACAGGTTCTATTACCTGCCCTATATTTGCGGCATTTCTTTATTACTTCCCATTTCATTATCGGATCTACTCCTTGTTTTTCCTTAAGTTCCCACACATAACTAGATAAAGCAGTGCTATACCTATACCTCTCGTGCGAGAAACTTGTTCTATGGTTATAGTACCTAGTTTTAAAATCCCCTTGGGTCGACCCAAAATATATCTTTTTATCTCTCTTATTATTCGAATCACTATATACTTCTACTTTATACACTACACACTCCTGCTTACATTTGCCTTCGAGGGGACACCTAACCTTATCCCTACAGTTGCATTTATCAATCACCTTATGCTTCTTTGTACTTAATTTAGCTATATTACTCCTATTTATTATTCCATTAATGTTTGGCATGCAACTGTAACTTAATTTAATACAATTCTTATTAAATATCTTATGTAATTGGCTCCCACTAGGGAAGTTTCTTTTTAATATCTTGAAGAACTCCTTTCCCAAGTTATTAACTACTTCCATGTTGTAAGGGGGATTAAACCATAAAATTTTTCTAGGTCTATTTCTCCTACCTTGTGTTCCAATTCTATCCCTATCCTTATATTCTAAATTGACCCAATATCCGTCATTCTTTAGAGCCTCCTCATATTCCTGCTTACTTGGCTCAAAAATTTGGTTGGTCTTTTCTTTCTTTTTTACCCCAAAAACTTTTTTCTTTTTCCTCTGGGCGGTGATTCGAGATATTTTTATCTCTTGTTCCTGGCCAGGTTTTTTTTTGTTTTTTTCTGGTACCGTGAATACTGGTAGATATTAGATTAGTAAATATATATATATATATATATATATATATATATATATATATATATATATATATATATATATATATATATATATATATATCCGCCCAAATTGCAGACTTACTTGGAATATACATTTTAGATACAGTAGGGAGATTTTAAATTTAAATAACATCAGAATTTATAGAGATGATGGGTTAATTTTTATCCCTAATAGTAATGGACCCCTAACATCTAAAATACAAAAGAAAGTCATTAGAGCCTTAAAATATATGAAATTGAAGACAGAGATTAGTTTTAATTTGAAAATAGTTAATTTTTTCGATGTAACTCAATTTCAATCACAATTCTAATAAGCCATTTAGTAAGACTAATGCTATACAAACATTAATGCTAGTTCTAATCTCCCTGCATCTATAATTAAACAAATTCCTAATGCAATTGATATTAGAATAAATCATGAGGAATTTTACAATGAAAACATACATAACAGTGGTTATAAAATGAGCTTAAATTTTTAGAAGCCAAAAGGCATCACCAAAAATTGGCACAGTAATATAGGAAACAATAGAACTAATAATAATATGAATATGGATAATAAAATAAGCAAAAAAATTAATAAAAATAGACGTAGAAATATTATTTGGTTTAACACTCCTTTTTGCAAACTCTATTATATTAATATAGGGAAATATTTTCTTGGTTTAATAAACAAACATTTAAAGATGATAACGCCCTTAAGAAAAATGATTAATAAAAATAATGTAAAAATTAGTTATTCATGTATTAACAGTATAGCTAAAATACTTGACAATCACAACAGGACTGGAATAACAATGACAACTTAAAACAATCAGGTGATTGTAAAATAAAAAAATGAATGCCCTCTTGGAAATAAATGTAACATGAATAATATTATATATCAAGCTAACATTTCAACTAAACAAATTGATACTAATGAAAAGGTATATGTAAGTATGACTGGAAGTTTAGATATTACAATCATCATTTAAAAATCCAAATTTAAAAATCAAACTGCCCTATCTAGGTATTTTTGGGATCTATTTGACCTACAGATGAGACCCTAACAAGTACTACCACCTCAGATCAGAGTGGACCTATGAGTAATGACAATGAAAGGTTACTTCACACTCCCCAAATCTCCAGAACTGGAACCTCACCATCAGATTTTGTTTAGTATCATGCCCAGGACACCCCTTTTTGGAAGAGTATCATCTTACCCCTTCGCTGGAGTGGGATACAGTCAACTTATTTGATGCCCTACTGACAGAATGCGTGTTATATCGAGAAGGTGGATTCAGAAATTATGTTCTAAGTCAACACTGATTTCACAAATAATCATTCAGTTGTAAATTGGATTGAAGATGGCTTAATTCCCTTAGGCTATTGATCTAATAAACATCTCGCTGTCATGTGTTGTTTTTGCTGGATACATGGCAACATTCATAGACGTAAACACGAGAATTTGAGTAATATATTGATATATGATAAAAATTATGGACGTAGACACGTGATCGGGTGACGTTAAATAAATTCGAACAGTGTCGATCATTTTCTTTATTTTTTCACTATTTTTGTTGCAGTTTTCCGTTTTTTATCTTCCGATTGTTTTCATTTCCTTTTTTTTTTTTCTCTATAGCCTCATTTTCGCGTTTATTTCTTTTCTTTTTACAACAGATTTTTTTTTCAAGCATTATTTTTCTCCATTTTTTGTTTCAATTCCATTATTTTTTTTCCCTTCTCTTTCTCTTCTTTTATTATTTGATTTGAGTTGGTATTCCACCCGCCACTTTTAAAATGAAAATGCCTGAGTATTTATTTTGCGAAAAAATCATTTTTGAATTTACAAAGTACATGAATTTGCTATAAAGTGAAACGTGAGCGTCAGCCGTGGTATCATTTACACAAATGTAATATCACACGAATATATCACACGAATATATCTATGCAAATAAATAAAGCCTGACGGCGAACACGTATACCAACGCTGTTGAATCGAACAAAATAGCCAAGAAAACCTGCTTGGATAAGGTATAAGTAAACTTAATCAAGCAAAACAAGAAGTCCAAACAAGAAGTATTCGAAAGTTAAATCATAAAACTTAGCTGATATAAGAATATAATGTATAAATTGCTAAAAATATGTTTAAAACTATAAAATCTTAGTATTCATACGTCGACATTTGTTAAATAAAAAAGATTCTACCTGATCAAATAATGTTACTGAAGACAGAGGGTCGCAGAAATTTAGAACAATGTCATTTCTCTACTGCCAACCTTTTTGAATGTGACTCTAAATTTTATTGTTTGACAACGAAGACACAATAGAATAGATTTTTGTAGGGAAATGAGGATAAACGAAAGGATGTTGTGGAAAGGTCAGTCCAAAGCTCAAATAATTATTTCCTTTGTTGATGTTTTTCGCTTCAATAATCACAAAACTATCTTCTGTTTTCTTGTTGGTTGTTAAAGTCACTCACCCAAGGACTCTATTGTGTTTGTGTTTCTAGTTTTTTGTTTTACTTTTGTTAGTAGATTTCTCCAAGGTATTTTATTCCATACACAGAGAAAAGATGGAGCAAATAATTCTAGCATATAATCTTCCCAAAGAAACTTACCGCCATAATGATGTATTACAAAAACACGAAAGCAATGGCATATATATATATATATATATATTAGTTAACGGTAAAGGTAACGGTACATATATATATATATATATATGTGTGTGTGTGTGTGTGTGTCAGACCAGTTTACTAATCAACAATCAATTCTTCCAATTCTATCGATTTTATTTAGTTTGGATGATAAAATCCAATAGAATTGGAAAAATGATTTCATTTTTGAGTGGATATTGTCATGAAACATAAGCGATTGGTTTACTGTCGGCGAGGGAGACAAGCTTTTAGCCTCAAGCCCTTTGCCTATGCCTATTGCCCGGACAGCACAGTATTAGGGCGGACAATATTTTATTTTATGATGTCATTCAACTGCAAACGAACAAGGAAAACTATCACACAGAGATTTTCGAAATACACAATTTAGAATACAAATTATTTTATTATCCACCTCCCCAAAATGAAAAGGCATATATGCAAAGTAAGATTGTCTTAGTGACAAAAATTTTTAAAAGTTTATCTTTTAATTACTTGGGGACAATTCATCTAGAATTTTTCTTGTGATGAGGTGTACAAAAAATATTTGGAGGTGTTTTGTGTGCGGTAAGAACGGGATAAGCCAAAAAATATAACATTAAAATAAAAGCTTATCTCACTTCTCTCTCTCTCCTTTTCGTATATATATATATATATATATATATATATATATATATATATATATATATACTTTCTTTAAGAACAACAACGAAACTGGTCACATAGGATTATAAATTTATTTCAATTGGTACATTGAGCTCTTTACCAGGAAAATTTTAAATATTCATGCTTGAATAACTTCTTGTCCTGATGGAATTACTCCCAACTCCGGTTTAACTGGACCAAAGATAAATAGAAAAAAATATATATATATATGTTTTTCTCTTTTTTCTGGTGTCGCTTTTCACTGACCATTAATTTTTCTTCCCTCCTTCATCCAGAATGTTCAACTGGTCTTTCTTTATCTTCATAAGCCATCGTCTTATGTCGGGACAAGGCAAGCCATTTCTCTTTCTTTTTTCTTTCTTTCTGGGTACATCTTCTTCAAATCGTTCCCGGTTCTTTGGTTTTTCTCATGTCAATCGACAAACAAAACAGTCACCCACTTCTTATCTTTTTCTGACGGCATTTTAATTTTCCCTTATAAGCTGGTCTGAGGAAGACAGTTTACTCTTTGCACCACAAACACCTCGATCTATGATGGAATATCTTGGCCTACTGATTTGTCTGATTTTTCCACTTTGTGGATTCAACCTTCTTGCTGCCTCGTATCACGTGGACTTCTTGGCCAATCGGCATTCAACCTTCAAATAGGTCGCTTATTGCTAGGTGCTGCTCGTCAGTTCATACACCCATATTAGGGAGGCTTGACCGTATATCGGTCAGCCCACAACCTTTACCCGAATTCAACTCTTCAGACTTCTAGTCTACTTCTGGTGGTTTTCGAGGGAAACAAGGAGAGAGAGACAAAGAGAGAGAGAGAGAGAGAGAGAGAGAGCGAGAAAGAAAAAGAGAGAGAGAAAGAGAAAGAGAGAGATGAATATGAATTTGACTATCCCTAGGGTCCAAACTCATAACAATATGAACCAAAAATAGAAGGGTCATTTCATAAGAAGGTGAATTTTTTGGGGGGTGGGAGGAGAAGCAAAATATATTAATCATAATTTTTTCCATTGTATTTTGTTGAATTTATTTATACCCAAAATATTTCAGTCACATAAAAAAAGAATATGGGATTTGTTATGAACCAGTGTTAAAATACAGTCTATAAAAAAAACAACTTAACTCTCCAGTAGAGAATATGTGATGTGCAATGAGCCAGTGTCGAAAAGACAGTCTATGGAAGAAAAAAGATATGAACTCTCCAGTAGAGAATATGTGATGTGCTAAGAGCTTGTGTCAAGAAGACAGTCTATGGCAGAGAAAAGGATTAACTCTCCAGTAATCAAAATGTGATGTGCTATGAGTCTGTATCGAAAATACAGTCTATGGAATGGAAACATTAACTTACCAGTAAAGCATATGCGATGTGCTATGAGCCAGTGTTGAAAAGACAGTCTATGGAAGAGAAATATTTACTCTCCAGTTGAGAATATGTGATGTGCAATGAACCTGTGTCGAAAAGACAGTCTATGGAATTGAAAGACATTTACTCTCCAGTAGAGGAATATGTGATGTGCCTGTGCCTGTGTCAAAAAGTTAGTCAATGGAATAGAAAGACATTAACTTACCAGCAAAGAATATGTGATGTTCTATGAGCCTTTATCGAAAAGACAGTCTATGGCAGAGAAACACATTAACTCTGCCGTAAAGAATATGTGATGTGTTATGAACCAGTGTCGAAAAGATAGTCTACGGAATGGAAACACACAAAATCTCCAGTAATGAAAAAATTCCTGGTGAAGCAACCAGTAAAGAAGGTCATGCTGACAATATTTTGAGATATGAAAGAAATCATCAGAATTGTTCTCTTTGACAAATGTGCAGCCGTAAATATTGCTTCTTCTTGCCAACTCCTTAGGTAAAATTCACCGTTTGTTTTAATGACCCTCGTAATATTTGTCACTTTGATAAAGGAAACTTGCAAAGCGAGATGGATTTTGTTGTTTCCATTATAACTAGGCATTGTCTATTAAGTTAATGAGATTTGTTGAAGTTATTTTAACATATCCATCCTCTTGTCTGATTAGTTGATCATGATAGAAGGGTGACGAGATAAGTGGATAAAAGATGTTAATTTTAAACTCGAGAAAATAGTTGTACCAGAATTCATATTGCAATAAAATACACGTTCAAATGAATTGTTCTGAGAACATGAAATCGCTATTGAGCCAAAATATTAACTCATTTTTTGTACTATGAGAAATTCACTTATAGAAAGTTCTGGTAATCTATTCCACAAAATGAATAATACAAATATGAAAAACAAACCTTTACCCAGTCTAGACATAAAGTCTCTTTATACATTAGTATATTACAGCATTCCTGTTAGTAAAAGCATTAAACTTTTAGAAAATGAACTTAAGAAAACTAATGCAATATTATAACCAATCAACAAAATAATTAAAATTTGTACATTATGCACAAACCATTGCTCCTTTCAGTATAATGATATTTTTAACACAAAAATTCTTGCTTGTTTTTTTTCTTGAATTTCTTGAATCAGGTCCATTGAGAAGGTCGCAAATGAATATAAGTTATTTGAATTGCTATGACATTTAAAAGAGGAGTTAATATTTTGGCTAATGCCACAGTGATTTTTAGGGACACTTGAAAGGATTGGTCTAAAAAGAAATTGCAGGTGTATGGGTAGTCCATATATTTTAGGAATTAGAGTAGATATCAATTAATGAAGACCAGAATTTATCTTCTTTTATGTATCAATTTTTAAAATTCTAAAATTTTAGTTTATATACATAATAATCAACGCAGAAAATTGTTAAATCAAGCATTATTTTTTATTATAATACTATTAAACAAAAACCAGGTTCTTTTAATTTATCTTTAAATTAGGTTCTATAACACGTTTGACGTTAAAATCTGATGTCCATTGTAAATCCATAATTATTTTGTCAATCGTTTTGTGATGCAAATATACTTTGAATACACATATGCGCACAGACATATACGCATAGAAGTCTAATGTCCAAGCCTATGTACGTTCTGTCATAGAATTTCTACGTAATTATTTGCAGAGGTAGAAGAACATTCAACTACACACAGACATAAAAGCGTACATTCACAACATGAAGACCATAAATCAATTAGTATCTTTTGTCTCTCTATTTCTATTCAGTAATGTGTCGGTAGTCAAATAAAAAAAAAGCAGCAACAGCAGTAGTAACAGAAGCAGCAGCAACATGTGGCAGTTGGAAGTTTCAAAGCGAAAGTTAACTTTTTGTTTGAATAGCTGCCAATAGGATGCCGATGACTCAAAGGCGACAATACATTTCCGGTATTGAAATGTCTGTTTAACGTTGATACAAAAGGCTGAAATTGAAACTACCGAAATGAAAGTGACTTGTCTCTGATCAAATAATTGGAATGATTGAATACAAAAATGAACTAGGAAACATCACCGCGGTGAATTTATCTACATCACTTACTTTAATCCATACTAAAGGTAGAGACTAAATTTCTTGGCAGAAAAGAGAGAGAAACAGATTGCCATTTTTAGGAAAAAGACCACATAAAAAATTTTGTTTATTTATCCACTCCCCCTAGTTTATGCTCTCACACACACTCTGACACTTACATATACACACACACACACACACACACACACACACACACACACACACACACACACACACACACACACACACACATCTCTCTTTTAACACCGTATACGATCCCAACAACATGAATCTTTGCGTGATGCTTGTGATATTTTGTAATAAAGCCTAGCTAAGAATAATCCAAACTCAGTCTAGTGGAGGTTTGAACAAAATGAAATGCCATGAGGTCAGAATTGAGGCAAGGAGGCAAGTAAGCTGGTTGGTATAAAGCGAAGATTTTCTGTGGGCCTGGTAGATACAAAGAGAGATACTGATGGTAAAGAGATTCTATAGAGCCTGTTTTGTAAACGCGAGTTTATAGTCGCGAAAAATGTTCCAATGTCACCACATCATCACTGTATTCATTAAAAAGAAACAGAGATCTTTATATCTTAATTGAACTGCATGACCGTGGAAGGCATCGGTAAACTTGGAGATTTAGTTAGGGACAGTCACAGACCAGAGTAATTACAGACTGGGAGATAAGTCGCCGCAGATATTGGAAAGGAAAGAGTTAAAGCTTCAGAGGAGAACGATTTGATGGATAACTGAAGAAAATTGAAGAAATTCGAAGATCAGAAGGAAATAACGAAGTCCTAAACACAAAACCAAAGATGATAATCTATAATCATTCTGTACTTTCCCAATGAGTGCATCAAATTTCGATTGTTGATAAAAATTTATACGGAAAAATTTCTCAAAATAATCATCGCCCTGTCGGCTGGGGCTGTAGAATACGCTGACTGCACCTCTGCATAGGGGCAGGAACCCCCACCAGTGAGGCCACCTGTTGGCCGTGGGTGGCGACCCATAAGGCGCTAGGACGGAACCCTGTCATTGATCCGGCGACAGAGTGGTCAATGGCTTGCAACACACCACTTTGGCCCTTACTTGGTTTGACGGGCGGTCGGATTGGGCCCGATCCGATCAATCGGCTGGTCCCGATAAGCCCTTGCACATATGTTTGTTTTTTTCTCCCGATCATATTATACGATCTGCTCTTGTTGAACTATTCGATATGCTCTTGTAGAAACATTCCCAACTCTTTATTTCATATATACTAGAAGGCGGGGCCTGAGGGTCAATTGTGCCAAGAGTCAGGACTTTGGACCAATATTAGATTATTGCGTGACTAAAACCAAAATTTGGCAGAGGCTCGGAATCATGATCTTGGCATGAGTATACTGGTATTGCATCCCCGTCTCAGCCAAGGCGAATGGGTTGCCCCCTTGGTTTATTCCCATCATAAGTTGAACTCCATGGTGGGTGGTGGAGCATAGGATCAATGAAAAATATACAACACTCATGGCGTCTTCTTTTAAAAAAACAAGGCGAATTCTTAGTGAATCAAGTTCTGAAAGTGACGATGAAGAAATCACTAGATTTCCAAGATTCATTGTCTTAGAAGCTCAAGATGATTCTCCATGGGCAACTTTATCCCCGTTCATAATCGAAAAAATAACAAGTTAGAAAACTGAGAAACGGCAACCTCCTAGTGGAGGTAGAAAAAAGAAACACGCAGATTTTCTGCTAAAAATGAAAACTTTTCACAACAAAAAAATAATTGCCTACCCTCACCAAAGCCTTAATACATCTAAGGCGGTGGTGAGGAGTCAAGAACTGTCTTTGTGTCTTTTAGAAGAAACCAAGAAAGAGCTAAAACCTCAGGGAGTCACTGATGTGAAAAGAGTATCGATAAAGAGGGATAATAAAATTATCCACACGTATATCATGACATTTGAATTACACCAAAAATCCCACCAAAAATAGAAATAGGTTACACTGTGGAAAGGGTGGAACAATTTATTCCCTATCCTCTTAGGTGCTATAAATAACAGAAATACGGGCATCACCAAGATAAATGTAACGGAAAGAGTGTGTGTGGAAAATGTGGACAAAAAGACCCTGACCACTCTATAGAAGAATGCAAAAACACACACAGATGTGCAAACTGTGGTGGAGTCCACTCGGTATATTCAAAAACGTGCGAAAAATGAAAAAGAGAAAGAGAAATTCTATCCATAAAATATACCAAAAACACATCTTTCCTAGAAGCACGAAAGCTAGTTGATGCTACTAGCAGAGATAAAACCTATTCTCAAGCAGTAGCCTCACCAACCTGTACAGAAGCTACAAACGAGTGTGTGTCTGAATCTAGTCAAAAAATTGCTACAGCTTGGACCAGACGACTGGCCTAACTTTATTAAAAATATAAATCCAAACTGGAGGAATCAATGGTAAAAACAAAAAATCAAAAAGAACTAAGAGAGGAAAAGGGCATCAAGGTACCGTCCACTTAACCGGATACCTCCACCCAAAATAAAAATTCAAAAACAAATAATGAAAAATCATCTACTGACTGTACATCCAAGGAAAATAGTCCTGGCCCGAAATCCATCAAACACAACCAATCAACCTTTGAAATCAATCAAAGATCCAAGGAACAAATCCCCAGTCAAACAGAATGAACGTCCAAAAAAAATAAAATTAAACCTGACACCAAATAGATTTGAAGCACTAGAAGTAATGGATATAGCTGAAAAACAGTCAGAAACCAACAAACCAACTAAACAAAAATGCATAAAAGACAAAACATAAACCCTATCAACCAAGGGTCGAAAAATAATCCAGTGGAATTGTCGAGGATAAAAAGCAAATATCAATGAACAGCTTTTATTAATAACACAAGAATGTCCTTCAATTATCTGCCTCTAAGAAACCTTCCTGAAACATTGTGACAACATTAATATCAGGAACTATGAGATGTTTAATTACACCCATGATTCCGGAGTCAGGGTTTTCGGAGGGGTATCGGTTCTGATCCGAAACAATATACCACACAGTAAAATAAGTATAATAACAAACATCAAAGCAGTTGCCAATTAAGGCTACACAGTATAAAGCGGTGAATATATGTTCAATATATATTCCACCAAGCGATGACATTGACAAAAATGAATTAAAGAAGCTGATTGATCAATTGCCCAGACCTTTCATCCTATTAGGGGACTTCAATAGTCATAATACTCTATGGGGATGTAAAGACACAAATAAAAAGGGTAAAATGTTAGAAAAGGTAATCAATGAAAATGATATGTGCCTACTCAATAATGGTGCATTTACATATGCCAACCCATCTAGCGGAAATTACTCAGTCATTGATTTAAATATATGCTACCCCACAGCTTATACGGACTTTGCTTGGAATGTGTGATTGCACTTGTGGTAGTGATCACTTCCCAATCTTGATCCAAAGCTCAGAAACCAGTGAAAAAACACCCCGCTGGAAGTTAGACAAGGCCGACTGGCAAATATTTAAGGAAAAATGTAAAAATAGAGACAAAACACGATATAGTAGAGCATTTCATAGGTTCGCCTGGAAACAGTTATAAGAGAGGCATTCATTAGGAACGAGCATCTCGCTGCTATTTTCTTTGATCTGAAGAAGGCCTACGATGCTACGTGGAAATATGGAATAATGGGAGATCTGCGTTATTAATTGAAATAGCAAAAGAGTGCGTTCCTAAAAATTCAACAACCAACAAACGTAGCAGACCCTGGTTCGACAATGAATGTTGAAAAGCGATCAGATTGTGCAGAGCTGCCCGGAAAAGGTTTCGAAAACAACCCACTACTCCCAATCTGATTGAGTATAAGCTGAATAGGGCTAAAGCTCGCAGGGTGATAAAGGCAGCGAAAAAAGAATGCTGGCAAAAATATATCAGCAGACTGAATTCCTCCTCTAAACCAAAAGCAATTTGGGAGATGATCCAGAAAATTGCCGGCAAACATCAAGCAACACCAATTAAACACCTCTCCAAAAATAACTTCATCATAACTGATAAAAAGAATATTGCAGATTTCCTAGCTGAAACCATTTCCCGAAATTCATCAAGTTAAAACTGCAAGCCGAAATTTATTACGGTAAAAAAAAAAATACGGAAAAGTACAAATAAAATTTTGAATTAAAAAACAGGAACAATACAATAATCTGTTTTTATTAAAAGAATTAAAAGACTCTATAAAAAGATCTCATAATACCGCTTAGGACCGGATGAAGTCAATTACGAGTTCTTGAGGCAATTACCTTCAAATTCATCAAAATTACTTTTAAGAATATATAACAAATTGTGGACAGAAGGTAAATTTCCGGATATATGGAGACAACCATAGTAATAGCGATTGCAAAACAAGGGAAAGACAACTCGGACCCACAAAATTATTGACCAATTTCATTGGCCAGTTGTTTGTGCAAAATAATGGAGAAGATGATAAATGATAGATTGGTTTGGTATTTGGAATCCAATGGTCTTATTTCTAATCTACAATGCGGATTCCGTAGTAAAAGATGTTCAACAGACCACTAGGTTCGCCTGGAAACAGTTATAAGTGAGGCATTCATTAGGAACGAGCATCTCGCTGCTATTTTCTTTGATCTGGAGAAGGCCTACGATGCTACGTGGAAATATGGAATAACGGGAGATCTGCGTTATCTCGGACGGAAAGGTAGACTCCCACATTTTATCAGTGGGTTCTTATCAGACCGTAAATTTAAAGTCTGCATTGGATCTACTCTCTCTGATATGAAAAATCAGGAAGAGGGAGTCCCTCAAGGTAGTGTACTCTCTGTGATTCTGTTTAGCATTTAAATAAACAACATCACAAAATGTTTAACTCCTGGAGTTGACGGATCTTTATACGTGGACGACCTCCTAATATGTTACAGGTCAAAATATGTACACGCCATTGAGCGTAAACTCCAACCATGCTTAGACAAGTTAAATAAGTGGGCAACAGAAAATGGCATTTGGTTTTCACAAACAAAAACTAAATGCGTGCATTTCTGTTGCCCAGTTGGCTGGGGTTGTAGAATACACCGACTGCTTCTCTGCAGAGGAGTAAGACCCCACCCAACGAGTGCCCTGGATATGACACTAAACAATCTGATGGTGAGGTACCAGTAATCCTGGAGCTTTGGGGAATGCGGAGTACCCCTTCATTGCCAAGTCCACTCGGGCCCAGAGTGGTAGCACCTGATAAGGGTCCTATCTATGGGTTAAATAGAACTAAACCGTGCTTCTTTCACTATACTGATTTTTGCATTTAAACTGCGTATTTATGCTAAACTGAATTATTTAAAATAGAACTGTTTTGACATTGGAACTGCGTACTAGTGCTGAACTGAATTGCTCGAAATAGAACTTTTTTTGACGTCTAAACTGTGTACTTATGCTGAACTGAATTATCTGAAATAAAACTGTTTGAAATTTAACTCTGTGTATTGCCCAGTCAGCTGGGGCTGTAGAATACACTGACTGCACCTCTGCAGAGGGGTAAGACCCCACTAACGAGTATCCTGGATATGGCACTAAACAATCTGATGGTGAGGTTCCAGCAGTGCTAGAGCTTTGGGGAATGCAGAATACCCCTTCATAGCCATCGCCCCCAGGTCCACTCTGGCCCGGAGTTGTAGCACCTGATAAGGTCCTATCTATGGGTTAAATAGAACTAGCAGCATACTTATGCTAAAATGAATTGTTTGAGTAAACTGAATAGCTTGAAATATAAATGTTTTTGACAATCAAACCGTACTTACATTTAAACTGCGTGCTTATGCTTAACTAAATCATTTGAAAATTATTTCGACATTAAAACTGTATTTACATTTAACGGAATTGTTACATATAACTGATTGAATAGTTTGAAATGTAAATGTTTTTGACAATTAAATTGTGTACTAAACTGAATTCTTTTAAATAGAACAGATTATTTACATAAAATGGATTTGGCGTTAAATAACCAACAAAAGTCGATACGCAATAAAACCCAACAAACCAAACCAAACCAAACGTGCATTTCTGTCATAAGAGAAAACTTCATAATGATCCACGTCTGAAACTTGAAAGGACAGAAATCCATGTTGTAAATGAACATAGATTTCTGGGCCCAGTATTCGATTAACAACTGACTTTTATTCCCCACCTGAAGTACTTAAGGTCTATTTGCAATAAAAAAATTACAACTCTTTCGTGTGATAGCCCACACAGAGTACGGAGCAGATCGAGGAACTCTACTGAAATTATATTGGTCACTGATTTGATCAAAGCTGGGTTACAGAAATTTTATATACCAGTCATCTAGAAAAACCTATTTAAAAATACTTAATCCAATCTGCTATGGAGGCCTGAGGTTGGTGCTTGTAGCCTTTCGAACGTCTCCAGTCGAAAGTCTATCTGCAGAAGCTAATGAGGCACCCGCAAATATATTAGTAATAAATTAGCTACCCAATATTATGCCAAACTGAAATAGTGCCCAAGTAATCCTGTGTATAATGCTACATCCCATCCGAGATAAGGGGAGTTATTCGAAAAAAGAGAAAAAGCTATAAAACCTTTTGGCCTTCGGATGAAATCAATGCTACAAGAATCAGAAATATCCGTTAAAAATATACATCAAGACATCTTACCTAAAACACCACCTTGGATTCTTGAAAAACCCGAAGTGATTATTAAGTTGAATGAACTCCCCCAAACAAAAACCCATCCCTGCACTTATATAGAAAAATTTCATCATATTGTATCGCATTACCCTGAACATTTACATATCTTCACAGATGGCTCGAAGGACCACAGTAGAACACCATGTGCAGCTGTCCTAAATAAAATAATTCACAAAAAGGCTCTTCCAATGGAAAGCTCCATCTTCACTGCAGAAGTATGTGCTATTGACCTTGCTCTCAACATCATTTCTAGGGACAAACATAACAAATTTATCATATTCTCTGACTCGCTCTTTGTATTAACATCACTGGAAAACAAAAAGCTGGAGAACCCATTAATTGTTAAACTGCTCAGTAGACTAGACTCAATATCTAGTCATAAAAAATAATTTTGTGTTGGATTCCAAGCCACATTGGAGTGAGAGGAAACGAAAGAGCAGGCTCGGCAGCCAAATCGGCCTTAGATCTAAGCCCTAAAGCTATCTCCATTCGATATACCGATTTGAAACCGATAATCAGTAAATACCTTCACACAAAATGGCAACAACGATGGGATATGAACACCCACAATAAACTCTTCCAAATTCAGCCCCCCTTGGGAGAATGGAGACCAGCTTTTAGAATATCGAGAAGAGAACAAGTCGTTATATCCCGATTGTGCATTGGTCATTCAAGGCTTATTCACACTTTCATACTGAAACAGGAACCACAACCACAGTGTTTGACCTGTCAGACAACTTGCACAGTTAAGCACATTCTTATAGAATGCAGAGCTTTTGCTGTCATCAGAAAGTGACTAGTCTAACCGAATTGTTCGAAAACGTCAAAATAGATGACGTTCTATACTTCTTGCGAGAGACGGGGTTGTACGAAACAAAAGACGAACTAAAACTGATTAATCATGTGCAAACAAATGAAATCCTGTTGATAGAAAATTTTACCTACAAAGTATTCGTTCAGAAATCTGAGTCGAATGTATATACATATAGACAGAATTTGACGTTAAATAACCTACAAAAGTTGATACGCCATAAAATCCAAACAACCAACCACCCAACCAATCAAAATAATCAACGTAAGTTCACGATTCTTGTTTTGGTCTGTAATTGCCGACGGTCAACAATGGCAAAACTGAATTTAAATTTCCCATGAGGTATCAGAATAGAAAGAGTGACCTGAAGGTTAAGAGCATTTGAAAGAGTTTTATAAGAAGTATAAAGGTGTAACTATTGACAATTTGTTCGTGTTCACGTGATAATTGATGCATTGAAATATATTTGCTTTGTTTATCTGTAAATCACATTGGATAAATTGACCACATGAGTCTCAATTACAAAATTCCCAAATAAATGTGGGCCAGTATTATAAAAAGCACTTTAGGGATCAATTGCAGTAGCATTGAAATTTACACCATTTTCATCGAGACACCAACCGAAATAACATTCATTATATATATAGTCATCCTCAGACAGAGTGTTTCGTTGTATTGCAATTCTTCTGTGTGGCTAGATACACGAGATTGTCGAAGCTGGGATCGAAACTCAGCTATTTTATACGCCAGCCACAGATTCTACTACACAGCCACGAGAAAACTAGAGTAAGCAATGAGATTTTAAGCGCTTATATATCGGAGGTGCCCGTGGTGTAATGATTATCGTCGTAGGAGATGGATGCGGCGACTCGAGTTCAAATCCTGGACGAGAATGATTGCATTTCAAATAGCACTAATACCCTTGGGAAAGGTATGAATCCAATAATTCTCCCTCCAGCTATGGGTAAATAGTAGGACAGACTGGGTACTTCAACCTTGGTAAGGCAATTAGTCTAGGAGAAGGAAAACTCTGAATTCAAACCTGTTAAAATCCGCTTAAAAATTGACCTTGTGTCATATCCTGCCCGAGCGGAGGGGTTGGTAAATAGGATATATCACTTTTTTTTGTTTACGTATATCCGCTTAACGACAACCGAGAGCTCAATTCATTTGAAGAGGCTTGCCTTACGCGAGTAGCAACCGCTAATTCCCTAGCTATATATATATATTGCTGGGGAAGAGAGAAATTAATCTTAAACAGCCAAATATTGGATTGGAACTTAACCTGTCAAGTCTATTTCCAACGATAATAACCATTAAGCCACTCATGCCACTGTTGTAAATATTCCAAAGTGGAGGTAGTTTCTAGTGTTCAAATCCAGGCAAAACTAGGATTTAGAATTATGATTTCTATGCATGGCGAACTAAATTTTTTAAAAAAGTATTAACTCCCAAGTTTCCATGCTCTGGTTCAGAGTTTCATACAGGGGAGATTGTAATCTCTAGACCATACACACACACACACACACATATATATATATATATATAGAGAGAGAGAGAGAGAGAGAAAGAGAAAGGAACTGCGAGAGCTTCTCTGATTAAGAAAAAAATTAACAATAGCTGAATGTGGCTTTGAGTGGGTAATGATATTTGAAAGTTCCCGTGAAAAAAAAAAAAAACGCTTCAACAATTTGAACCAAATATTCTTCATTTTGAAGGAAAACAAGAGAAACCACAAAGCAAATCATGTGGTCTTTAATAAAACCTGTTTAAAAGAAAAATTTCCGCCAATATATATATATATATATATATTTCCAGAAAAAAAAACAATGTTCGGTCACATTAGGATAATAGATTTATTTTCATCCTGTTAAGAGCATTGATATGAATCAAAGACTCTAAAATGATTTTTAACCGGACTTCATCTGATCCAATTGGAAAATATGGATATGTATTTGTGTGTTTATTCTGAAATATATGTGTACATATATATGTGAGAAAAATAAGTGAAAAGTTGATAGATTAAACATTGACAACGGATTTAGCAATAATATTTCTTTATTTTAGAAAGTCTTCCTCAGAACTTCTATCCACTTTTCTACTTATTTTTCTCATTTTGTCAGATTTATCAAAATCTACCATTTCTCCATATATCTATATCGATATCTATGTCTGTGTCTGTGTCTGTGATCTTATTCTGAAATACACACACACACACACACACACACACACACATATATATATAGATAGATACATAAGTATACATATAATAAGATCGTGTGACTCGTACACATGTGAAAGATCGATGAATTGGAGGCAAGTAAAATTGTGGCTATTTCAAACTTATATATATATATATATATAGAAAGAAGGAAAAAGAAAAAAAAGGTAGTGTAGTAATGGATAAGGAAATGACCTCCCTCTCCTACCTCAGTCAAACAATATGGCGGCCAAATGTATATAAATGCTCATAAAAGCTGAAAAATTATACAAGAGAGACAATTTTGAAACAATTTAGGAAAGAACGAGCACGTCCAGTCCAAGACTAGCCCAAAAGCTGGTTAGTAATATACTGTTCTTTACTAGATTGTCATTTAAAATGCATGTATCATTTTATTTACTTTTTTCATTGTAAAATCAGTGCTGTATACTCTATGTGTCTTAAATGGAAGCACAATTTAACTATAAATCCAAAATCAAAATTTGAACCAAGCCAAAGAAGCTAACACAATTAGACTTATTAGAAACCATTAAACCAAAGTAAACGTAAAATAGAATGCCTATAAGGATGCTAAGAAGCATTTAAAAAAAGTAGATGTGTATTTTAACTCAGTTAAAACTTAATAATGAAAAACGGAGGAATGAAAGTTTTTTCTTGAAAGCCATGGGAAGCAACATGGTGGACGTATAGACAACGGCTCATCGCAATGCCTAATCCGGTCCTGGACGTATGAATCCTACGGTTCAATGGTCAGGATCGATTAGTTCTATCGGGGCACTACTGCTGCTATTCTATAAGGGTGATGTCTGTGGATGAGAATAAAAACAGCCATCAAAAGATAACCAAAACACACACTCAAACCACTTGTCTAAACCACATCGCTCTTCGCGCGGATAAAAAAGAAGCGCGTCCTGCTGAGGTTGGAGCCCTGACAAAACCAGCTACAGAGCTCAAACAAAAATTACCAAAATGCAAACTAGCAATACAAATAGCGGCATTCAACGTTAGAACCTTAAATAGAATAGGACAACTACCGGAGCTGACTGCATCCGTCATAGATCATAACATAGACATAATATGCATACAAGAACGCCGATGCACTCATAGCAAGGATATCAAATAACAATTCTGGCAATGGATGGACGCTAACCACTACATAACATGGAAAAGCTCTGTCAATGCCACGATAGGTGGTGTAGGCATGCTTATATGACCGTGATCCCTAAAATCACTAAATAGCATAGAGAAAATACCACCTAGGATGATTATAGCTACTTTTAATAGCAACCAATGATAGTGAAGAAATTGAACTCATCACCTTCTACGATGAGTTATCCTCTCTTGTTCGTAGCATCCCGAAACACAACGTTCTTGTCATTGGCGGAGCCATGAATGCCCAAATTGGGAAAAACGGAAACCACAAATTCAGCCTACACAACTCGTCAAACTGAAATGGAGTACATCTAACAGATTTCACGATAGAAAATAGATTAACATATCTCAATAAAAACTTTCAAAAAGGGGATTGAAAACTTTGGACCTATACACACGCAAACAATGCTAAAGCACAGATAGACTACGTCTTTATAAACAAGAAATTGAATAATAGCGCATTGAATTGCGAGGATTACTTCATTTTCTAGGGAGTGTCCTCCGGTCACCGAATTGTCACGGCAAAAATACGTCTGAGCCTACAAAAGAATGTGACCCGAACAACGACCACCATACACTATGATTGGGCCCTGCTTAATAACAGGGATATTAGAGATAAATATGCGATAGCACTAAGAAACAAAAACGATACTCTATAGGGAAAGACAGAAACACATACTCCGAATGAAGAATGTGAGAATTTCGTCAATGCCCACTTAGAAGTGGAATGCATTCCAACTAAACAAAGAACAAAATATAGAATCCTATGGGAAACATTAGCGGTTAGAGAAAAGCATGCAGACGTGAAAACTGCTTCCAAATGCAATAGGAAGAGCCCAGCCAATACCAATGCGCTGAAACTTAAAAAGGCACAAAATTAATTTGCTAACATATACCTAAAAAAACTGTCAGAATACATACAAAATCAGATTGATAAGATTAGAGACTCGGTTGAAGATAGACAATCTAGGATAGCATTGCAAACAATAATCAAAGTGAGCAGATGGAAGAGCATTGCCAAAGCTAAACCGATTGCAACCAGCCAACAAGATCGAATACAACTGTGGAAAAAAGCATTTCGAGAATTTACTCGGAAATCTTCCGGAAGTTACTCATAAACCGACACTGTAATGCAGGATATAATCAAAATCATATAGACGGATGGATGAAGAGTTGCATCCCCCGCTTCCCTAAAAAGGGCGGCCTCGGATTAGCCAAGAACTACCGAGGTATAACACGTACATTCATAGCTCTACTGCGCAACAGCATAGAACCCAAAATTGAGAACATACATGGGAAGAACCAAAATGGCTTCGGGAGAAATAGATCGACGACGTCGCAAATTTTGACTATCCGTCGAATTCTTAAAGGTGTACGGACAAAAAACTTAGAGGCAACAATATCATTTGTCGATTTACTAAGGCTTTTAACTCCATTCACAGAGGAAAGATGGAGCAAATTCTACTCGTCTACGGCCTACCAAAAGAAACCTTCGCAGCCATAATGATGTCCGTTCCCCTGATAGTGACACAGACTACTTCGACATTATAGCAGGTGTACTGCGGGGAGACACGTTAGCCTCATATCTCTTTATCAACTGTCTAGACTAAGTGCTTAGAACATCTATAAAAAAAATCTAAGAAAATGGTTTCAAGCTAACAAAGGAAAGAAGCAGAAGGTATCCCGCAAAAACAATTACGGACGCCGACTATGCCTATGATATAACGCTCCTGGCAATTGCACCTGCCCAATCCAAAACCCTGCTACACAGTCTGGAACGAACCGCTGGAGGCATCGGCCTCCATGTCAACGCACTCAAGACGGAATATATGCTTTAATCTAACTGGCGACATCTCCACACTTAAAGGCAGCTCTCTGAAACTAGTTGACAAGTTCACCTACCGAGGAAGCAGTGTCTCATCAACCGAGACAGACATCGACACGTGACTAGCAAAGGCATGGACAGCTTACAATAGTCTCTCGGTCATATGGACGTTAGACCTGATAGATAAAGTGAAGCGCAGTTTCTTCCAAGCAGCGGTCATGTTGATACTGCTATATGAACGCCCTACATGGACGCTAACTAAACGGTTGGAGAAAAAACTACACAAGAATGCAGCGAGCAATATTGAACAACTCCTGGAAACAGCATCCCACAAAGCAGCTATACAGCCACCGACGACCCATCACGAAAACTATCAAAACAGACGAACCAGACATGCAGGACACAGCTGGAGAAGTAGGGACGAGCTCATTAGTGATGTATTCCTGTGGACCCTTTCACATGGACGTACATGTTCAAACATACATGCAGCAGCTCTGTGCCGATACGTGATGTAGCCCTGAGGACCTGCCGGAAGTAATGGGCGATAGGGAGGGGTGGCAAGAAAGGGTCAGGGATATCCGTGTTGATAGTGCGACATGATGATGACACATATATAAAGTTATTTAGCTCAGCAGGAATTGGAATACACCCTACTAAAGCCTGATTGTTACAGCTGGTGAATTTCAAAAATGCAATATGAACGTGAGGACACTTTAGAAGAACGATATGCAATAAAATTCTGTTTTAAACTTGGAAAAAATGCCACAGAATACTATAGACTGCTTTTGGAGCATCTTGCATGAATCGAGCATCAGTTTTTGAGTGACATAAGAGATTCAAGGAAGGCAGGGAGTCTTTGAGGGATGATGAGAGGTGTGGGAGGAGTAAGGAAGTCAATACACCAGAGTTGATTGGCCAAACGGTTAAGGTTAGGGTTACTAACTACTATGTTGAGGTTTTAAGGGAGTTCAGGAAGAGATTCCATCGGAAGAGGCCAGCACTCTTCGAATTGGGTCAGTGGCATTTCCATTAGGACAATGCACCAGTCCACAACTCCATCCTTGTCACGTATTATTTGACCAAGATGTGCATGAAGACAGTTCCTCACCCTTCCTATAGTCCAGACCTGGCTCCCTGTAACTTTTGCTTAGACCCTAAGCTGAGAGGCTGTCGTTATGAGACACTTTAGGAGATGAAAGAGGCTGTGACGAAGGTCATTGACACGCTCACACAGAGGACGTTCATGGGGCCTTTCAGAAGTTGCTGGAACGGTACAACAAGTGCATTGCAGCCGGAGGAGATTACTTGGAAGGGGACTAGAGTTTCATGTGTGTACTATCAATAAAAGTGCCCAAACGAAAAAAGTCTGGAAACTTATTTAATGGTCCTGGTATATATATATATATATATATATATATATATATATATATATATATATATATATATAAGTATTGGTTGTCACTAAATCACTTTGTGGGTTTGTGGAGAACCCAGGGCAATATAATATGGAGAGTGCTCAATATCTAGGATAGAGCTATATATATATAGATAGATGTATATATATCCGATGGGCCTTTTAAAACCTTCTGTGGTTACTTTTTTTTTCTTTTTCTTTTTGCGTTAGCCTGGCAATATTTCTTTGAGTATAATGGAATCTGTGTTAGTGAAAAGAAAAATGATAAAAAATCAATGGAAAGTTTTCCTTTTGTTGATCCCTTTTAGAAGAACAATGCTAAATTTACTTAATTATGACTCGATTTTTGTTTGTTTATTTGTTACTGTACATAAAAACCAGCACATAGTAGATAAATTTTTGCTCACCCGTTAGCATTAGAATACTTTAACTAAGAAAAATTATCAATGTATAACTTAAGTTTGTAACAGAATAATGTGTGGGGATCAGCGGCTGCGCTCATCCTGATCATTCAAGTTTTGCAAGGGAGATAACTATTGTAAATTATAGAATGCCTTATCTGTTTGTGATTAATTTTCTTCATATCTTTAAATGTTTCTTTTATTTAATAATTTTAAATTATTTTTGCTACTTTTCCTTTGCCTCTTTCTTTTGATTGATAGGGTATATTTTTCATTTGTTTTTTATCTATTTAATTTTTATTCAAATGGTTCATTTTCTTTTTTTAAAATTTTTCTTGATCCTGTTTTCCCTTTTTGTACATTTTTATAGGTATTTTCTTTTTGCGATTCTTTCATTTCTATGTTTTCTTTCTTTTCTTTTTTGTTCCTGGGTTCATTTAAAACTTAACGTTTTTTCACACTTTCTTTTTCAAAAAAAAATTCAAATGTAAAAACGTGCTTATATCATAACTATTCATTTTCTTTTTCTTTCTGACTCCTGTAAAGATAAATCAGAAACAAACGAAAATTGAAAAAAAAATCCACCCCTAAAAAGTTATCAACAGAATTTAGTGCTGGAGTTTTCATCGTATAATGATTAATCTATATGATTAATATTTACCACTGGATAAAGGGCATTGGTAAGAAAAAACATTGTATCGAGAATAAATATACATTATATAAAATAAATGCACTTTTATTGTGAGGTTCAATACGTATTATGATACATTCGTATGATAATGAAAACAATATGTGTTTATTTCGTAAAAGTTGTTCGTTTTCAATGGATATACAAGTAAAGTAAAGATGATGCATTGGTCTAAGTTGTGTTTGGTGGCTATTGTCAGTCGTATCGTTCGTCAGCTTCTGCTACCTTTTGGTTTAAAGCAATAATATAAACAAATGACAAGACGACGGATTAAAAGAAAACTTAGGACCAAATGTTTTGTTGTGGCACAAAAAGGATCCGGTCATAAAATTGATATTCAGTTGTTTATATGATTTTCATTGAGAGTATTTCTCGATAGAAGTTGGTTAAATACATTTCTGAGAGCAGTGGCGAACTGAATGGTCAGAAAATTGAACAGTGTCAAAGAATTCAAAACACCAAGAGACCAATGTAGCAAAAGTCTCATTTTTGAAATAGCCTCAAATGAATCAATGTCTTATAGATAAACGTTTAAACACAATCAATCACCGATCTTCCATCCTTATCCAACAAACACACCAATATATTTTTCTATTTCTTTTTGAGTTAAAGGGGCTTTAGAAAAAATGAGATTAATGTTATATATATATATATATATATATATGGAATGGATGATAAGATAGCATGGTGTAAGAAGCCAAAAATATTTTCCTCCGGTGGCACAGCTCATTACCAATCTGCACATCAAAATAGAACCAACTGGAATTAACACCTGTGCGAGTCTTTCAGCTGAGACGCCTGTGGCGATAATTTGTCGCGGTTTGCCCAAGGTGGTCTGATAAACGTCATAAATCCGCGTTGTTTTGTTAAGTAAAGATTAATCGGTAGCAAGTTTTGGTCAAAAACGTAAAAATATTGAGTCAACTCAATAAAGGAAAGAAAAAGGAAGCATGTGGTACTTCTAAATATGAACTAGGGCGTTGTTTCTTTATACCGCTCTCTGTCTAAACAGTCGAATTTTTCGTTCCGGATGATCCATGGCTATTTACTATACTAGGTGGGAACTCCTAATGTGTACTGCACTTCTTCCAGATAGTTTTCTTATACGCTCCGAGGTTCCAGAAAATAATTTTTTGCACACAGACCACCTACAACTAATAATAATACCCAAGTATACAAACCATTGACCATACTAGCATCGAAAATATAAGTTTATAATAGACATTAAAACATACACACACATATATCCATGTACATACGAACTTATACGCAAACTATGCCCACACACACTTGTATTGATACGCTTAATCCATATGTATATACATACATATATGCCATGCTTATCTGCATCCCCACTCATTTAGTCATCCTTGCAACCACATGTATATACATACATATATGCTATACTTATCTGCATCCCCCTCTTTTAGTCATCCTTGCAACCACATGCATATACATACATATATGCTATGCTTTTCTGTATCCCCACTCTTTTAGACATCCTTGCAACTACATGCATTTACATACATATATGCTACGCCTATACATGCTTGCACCCATATACATTTGCATTATTGCAACTTTGTGCACACATGAGCTGAAGAATATACAGTGTCACACATTAATATTGATATTTCTTAGTCTGAGAAATAGAAACCAGTTATTTAACTCTTCAATGGACCAAAACTTGGGTGAACACGTCTGTTTAACAGGACAGAAACTAATCTTTTGAGTAAGAGTTTGCAGGAAGTGATGAAATATTTAGAAAAAATTTCATTAAACCTTTCTGCTTGGAATATAAAAAGCGGAACAACATAAAAGTACAGTCCAAAAGTGATGCATTACATAAGATTGGCAGCACATTCTTCTTTCAATTCCAATATCAAGGTCAATCGTTGATGGCTAAGGCATCCTAAATGGGAAATATTGAACGAACTTGGCATGTTTGTCGATGATCGTGGGGTCTCTTATGTCAGGAGGATTTTGTACCATATTCTGTCCCATTGAGGGTGTGTAAATATCTATCTAGTTGCAGTTTTCATTCTGCCATTGCTTTTTTTTCACAGATATAGTTGTTTAACATTTCATGACATTTCCTGTTTGTTTTCCTTATTCTTGTTTTTTTTTAAGTGTTCATTGTTATTTTGCCATAATTCAATTAAAAATCATTTTAGTCGATATCATTCCTTCGACGCTCTACTTATGATCTCTTACCAAATGCGACCAACCTAAAATTATAGGCCTATACTGATTCGGATCTGTTCTTGTCGTGTAAAAGTGATCGGGGTGTACCTTGCGCCATGTACTATCTGCATGTCCACAATCGCTTCAGATGTACACATGGCAACATAACAAGGTGTTAGAGGTGGTAATACAGTTGTTAAGAGCACATTGTGAGACAGTAAACCAGCAACCTGTTACAGCCAAGGAACCCATAATTCAGTCTCTCAAGGAAGGTGAATGTTCTGTGAGGAAACTAAAAAATCCCAATATGACGCTACTGAATGGAGCTTGTGACTGGAAAGTTTCAGCGGATCTCAAGACATCTCTACAATTTCCAGTTCACATTATTCAAACAGAAAAGAGGCTAGACATTGTAGCGTAGTCCGATTCAAAGAAGAGTGTCCTTTTCATAGAATTGACTGTCTCCTGGGATGAAAACCGGGAGGAGGCACACGAGCGGAAGAAAAACCGATACGAGACACTGTGTGCTGACTACGTAGCAATGGGTTGAATATGCCGTGTGATTCCTGTTGGTTGTCGTGGTTTTCTAGGACGCTCAGTCATTTCGTTTCTTTCAAAAATAGAAATCCCTGGCCGCAGTTTGAAAGTTGCCTCAAATCGTCTTCAGACCACGGCGCAGTATGCATCAAGTTGGATATGGTCGAAAGCAAAAAGTTTTCAATGCACGTGGAACCACCGTTCCCGTGTGATTACGTAACATCAAGAAACGGTTTCTGTAAGCGCGTAATGATATCAACGACCGAAAGTAAACGCGTTTTTAAAAATCACAAACTGCACTAATAGAGGCGGCTGGTTTTGGTGGGTGATTGGAGTGCGATCGTTGATCCCTGGATGGATGGGGTCGGGTGAGGAGCTTGTAGGTTGGGAAGGTGTGAAAGCAGCTTGATCGACCTTAGGGTTCACCATGACTTGGTCGACAGGTTTCGTCTGATTCACCCAGGTAGGGAGATGTGGACATGGCTCGATGGCTCGACCTCTGCCAAAGTGAGTTCCTGCTTGAACAGAGTGTTAGTTGGAAGAGCTATCCCACGTTCCAATTGATGGGGCTGACTGACCATGGACTTGTTAGGGTCAGTCTGCGCTTAGCTAATGGGCCTGGTCTAGCCGGTTACTGGAAGTTCAACACCTCCTTACTGGAGATACAAGACATCTGGGGCGGGTTGGAATCCCAGGAATAGGTGGTGGGGTTCTCTTAAACATAGGATAAGAGATTTCGCCACCAAATACAATCGACAGCTCAACTTAGATATGACCAGGAAGACGAAATCTATAGAAGACAGACTTTCCCGGACGGTGGCTGGGGGACTCCCTAAACGTAGAGCTAGCTCGGAGAGACCTTGAGCGTGAGACTAGTGAGCGTTACAAGGGATTCGTAGTTAGATCTAGGTTAAAAAGAGTTCTCAACGAAGCTGTGAAATCGAACGCGACTGCGCATGAGGAAGAAGTGCGAAGGTTTCTCGGCCGGTATATCGATTCTGTCAAGTCCCCGGATGGGCACGTGCTGCGATCTAATCACGAGATACGTGATGCCTTTCGGGCGCACTTTCGTGATCACTTTGCCCGCTGTCCTGATCCCCCGCTTTAGGAGTTTCGCACCTGTCTTGCTGACTTCCCCCGACGGATATGTTCGCCCAGGAAGCCATCTCTGGCAGCGTTGCCAGGGGCGTGATTGCATTACTGAGGAGAGATGGCGGGCATGTTTTGGAGGGATTGGATGATTGCAGGCCCATAACTCTACTAGGCGCAGAGTTGAAGTTTTTAGTCAGGGTCTTGGCGAACCGCTTGTAGCTTGTCATCGGTGGTTTGTTCGGCTCTGAGCAGACCTGCGCTGTGAAGGGAGGGTCAAACCAAAACAACTGCACTTGGTTTATGAGTTCCTGAAGGAGATAGACGATTGTACCAGGGCCGCGCTGATCAGTTTGGTTCAGTCCAGGACCTTCGATAGGGTTGACCATCGGTTTTTGGCGTCTGTTTAGGAGACTGCCAGATTTAGGCCGGAGTTCCGCGGATGGATTGGCATGATGTATCACAGACCTCAGGCAGTGGTGTGGGTAAACGGAGGGCGTTCGAGGGCGTTTGCGATCGAGCGACCGGTCCGGCAGGGCTACCCACTGTCTTCTCTTCTTAATGTCCTCACTTTGAAGCCCGTGCTCTGAAGGCTTGGGGATGAAGGGCAAATCCGGCCCTTCGCGGTGTCCCTTTTGCTGGCCCTCTTATAGCGAGGGTTTCCCTGTTCGCTGATGATATCGCAGTCTTTGTATTCCGTCGCCTCGATGTAGAGGCTGTGAGGAGGGCGGTTGCCGAATGCGAACGGGCAGCGGGGCCAGGGTCAGTTTTGACAAGGGTGAGGGTGTGCAGCTCAGTGCTTGGAGGGATAGCGACACCCTGTCAGGGCCCTTCCGCTGCAGTGACAGACACGTCCTCGTCCTCGGAGTGTGGTTCGGGCCCAACCTCCAACTGGAGCAAGGTTGGTCAGAGGTGCGGGCTAGGGTGGAAGCCCAGGTTGGAACATGGCTTCTAAGGAGGTTGTCTTTTAAGGGGAGGGCAGAGGTGTGCGCTGTGTACGTCTTCCTTTTGATCCTTTACCGATTGGCTGTGCTTCCTCTGCCTAAGGCGCGTCGACTGGTGCTTCAACGATCCCTCACCAGATTACTCTGGGGAGGCTGAGGGCCGATAGTCAGTAGACGTACACGCATTTGACGTACATGCAATGGGACTATGGGTATGCCTGATTTGGTGAGCCACTGGCTCGCTGAAAGACTTGCATACTTGGGCTGATCCTTGTCGGGGGAGGCGGTGTGGAGACGAAAGGCGAGTAGGATTTTTCCCCGCCTCAAGTCATATCCCACGGCTGAAGGTCGACGTAAGCTGAGATCCGAAGCACCGTTTGTCCACGAATGCTGTGCGGCCCTTCGTAACCTTTCTGGGTCCAGTGACCTTTCGCAGCCTCGGAAAGAACTATATCGGGAAGTAGTGGTGGGCTCTGCTTTGGAACCTCTCAGAGAGCGGCGTGGCTGGACGGCGGAGGAGGTCCACTCCCATTGGAATTGGGTTCCAGGTTCGGGTTTCTTGAACAATTCCGAGTTCTCGCCCACCTGGTGGCTCACACGGAACGCGTTGCCCCTTCTCGGCTTAAACTTCAGAGCGGGCCTGGCAGAGATACCCGACTGTGCTCGGTGCTGCAGTAGTTTGGAAGAACCGGCTGATCTCGCCTTCTACTACTGCCAGCGAGTTGGTTCGTTCTGGATCTCGTAGACGGCTCGCATCGAACCCAAGGTGCTACTCGACGTTGGTTACGTCGTAGACAATGTCCTGCCTCGGTTTCAGGGTGAGAAGCGTGTGGTGTTTCTCGCGATCCTAGCAGTAGCCAGATTTGGACGACGCGAAAGAAGGGATTGTATGACGATGCAAACTTTTCTCATCATGATCTGATATTGTTCTTCAGGCATCAGTTTAGGGTCAAGATCAGATGCGATAGAAAACGCTTGGATAGCATAACATTCGACAAAAGGTGGGTGAATGCAGCGAGACTGGTCGTACGAAAAGGAGCAATGTTTTAGTCATCCTTCCTTCTTCTTCTACGCATGGTGTCAGCGGTCTGGGTCCTTAGGGACCCTATTCCGAGTTTTCCTTTGAATACCTGGTTAGCAGTGTCACCTAGTTCTTAGCCTCCAAGATCTTCCCTATCCCTATTTTTATACCTCCCACCCTTACTCCAGCCCAACTCTTCTGAAGATCTTGGAACATCATCAGGATAAATTCATCCAACCTGTCCTCACCGCCCCCGACCCTGCTTTTTCTTTTATTCCCATTAGATCAGCTCCCTCTCCCACTTATGGTTGGTCCGGTTTGTTTTCGGCGTTCTCGGACACCGGAAAACAGTCGACCTCCATATGGTAGAAGGGGGATGAGAGGGCAACCAAACGGAGAATTTTTTTCGTTTAGGGTTTTTTCTCCCATCCCCAACATACAACATTTTGTAAATAAAATCATGTTTTGTAAATAAAATCATTCATTTCATCTCGGGATTTTAAGTAGGCCTTCTTATTGAGTAAATTCGATATTTTGATGGATGTAGCGTGGTTGGTGAACAATGAATTTCTATATATTGTACTGTTGAATGGGTCGGTGAATGTTTCTAGTTAAGACCCCTTAGACAATTAGTTATAGCATAAGGCCTCGTGCTTTCCATTTGTATACTAAATGGATATAAAAAACTTCACAAAAAATGAAGATGAACGTACAATGTAATTTCCGCTTTTAATTGATCTGGCGCATATATATATATATATATATACGCCAGATTGACTTATCCTATGATCTGCTCGAAAAGCAAAATCCAGTAGATGTCAAGATATTTTTATCTTGTTAATTACCACTGGGTCTGTTCTTCTAAACTGGATTGTATAGTTCTTTGATCCGCAGAAGAACAAAACGTACGAGATGACAAGATCTTTTCTTGTTCATTAACGCTGGCTCGGTTCTTCTGGGTTGGCTTGGGTTACTTTATGATCTCATGGGAAAGGGAAATTTACAAGATGACAAGAGATTTTCTTCTTGTTAATACTGGGTGTTTTCTTCTGACCGGGATTAAGTTGTTTTCTGATCAGCTGGAAAAACAAAATCCACTTGATCACAAGATTTTTTCTTCTTGTTAATTAACACTAGGTTCTTGCTCTTCTGAAAGGGATTGAGTTGGTATGTGATACATTTGCACCATTTTTGTGGTACATCTCGTGTCGATTTAGGCTACGACCTCTTGTCCATCTGTAAGCACACTCTTCTTAGGTGTTCGCCGCAACTGCGCCATTGTTTCAAAGTCGCTAGGTATTTCTCCGCACTCGTTTCCCTGGTCCGGACAGTTCATTGATAAGTGCCCTTTCTTGTTGCCCTCGAAACAGGTCGTCCTGCTGAGGTATCTCGCCATATTCTCTGTATCCTACTAACTCCACCAGCCTTTTTATCTTGTTGGCGTACACATCAACCAATTCTCTGATCCACCGCACGCACTTCAATTTCTCATAAGCCTCATACGAACCCTCGGCAAACGCTTGTTTCAGTCTCATACGGATTATGTCCACGACCTCCTGATCCCGCTCGCTCAATTCCAAATATAGGGCCAATGTGTTACTCTCCAGAAAAAATGGGATTACAGCAGCCACATTGTCCATATCCTGCAACTTCACCACCAGATCGAGTTTTCTAAACCGGTGACCATTTTATTCGGATCACCGAAATAGCTTCTAAATTAGTCCGATGGACACTTAATGAATCTTGACTAAACTCCAAAGTCTCTACACTTCACCACCTCAGCTACGACATGAGAATCCAAAGAACGCCTCATTTTTTTTTCACCGTTAATTTATTTCGTCTGATATTTTGTGGATTGCCAAAGTTTCGCGTTACTTCACCAACATAAAAACAAAATAGCTGCCATACGTGATTTCATTCCAGCAAATTAGTCTTTCAAAGCATATTGTTAATTAACACTTGATCTGTTCTCATGAATGGGATGGAGCTGTTCCTGATCAGCTGGAAAAGCAAAATCCACTTGAAGACTTGATCTTTTCTTCTTTTTACTCAACACTGGGTCTGTTTTCTTGACTGGGATTGAGTTTTTCTAGAACCACTAGATGACAAGATTTTGTCTTGTGGTTAATTATCATTGCGTCACTTCTTCTGACCGGGATTAAGTTGTTCTGGAAAAACAAAATTTACAAGATGACAAGAATATTTTCTTTTGGTTAATTAACACTGGGTCTGTTCTTCTGACCGTGGTTGGGTTGTTTTATGATCAGCTGGGAAGCAAAATTTAAAAAAAAATGATACAGTAATTTGCTTCTTATTATTTAACACTGGGCCTGTTCTTCTGATGCTGATTGAGTTGTTTTATGATCCGCTGGAAGAGCAAAATCCACTCGATGACAACATTTTCTTTTGTGATTAAAAATCAATGGGACTGATCTTCCAACCGGGAGTGGGATGTTTTATGATCAGCAGGGAAAGAAAATCCACAAAATGACAAGATATTTTTTTACTATCAATTAACACTGGGACCGTTCTTCGGGCCGGGGTTGATTTGTTTTCTGATCCGTTGGGAAAGCAAAATCCACTAAATGACAAAATATTTTTCTTTCTTTTAATCAACACTGGGCCTGTTCTTCTGACGGGATTGGGTTGTTTTATGTTCCGCTAGGAAAGGAAAAACCCATTTGATGACTTGATCTTGTCTTCTAGTTAATTAAACCTGGGTCTGTTCTTCTGACTAGGATTGGGCTGCTTTATGATCCGCTGGGAAAGGAAAAATCCATTTCATGACTTGATCTTGTCTTCTTATCAATTAACCCAGATTCTGTTCTGACTAGGATTGCATATTGGCCCTAAACCGAGCCGTCAATCAAGAGATACACCTGTGTAATTAAGCGGAAGAAACAGGTGCATCTGGTCGAGGATGTCGGAATATCACCTTTACCTGTGGACGTGGTTGAATTCGGTGCATATGCGTACGCCCACAGGATGCAGGTCGATGTCAAACAATTATATAACCAGGTGCCACAGACGGTTTGGGTTAGATGGAGTTCGAGGCAGTCAGTTCGAGGCAGAGAGTTCCAGTCGCAGTTGGAGATAGGATGCCCGCAAAGTGAGAACCAGCTCCAAACAAAGGGCTTGGGCCCTCATTGACCCAGGTTGAGCAGCCCAGCCAGAAAAGGAAAGAAGTGCTGCTATGGTCAGAGGAACATGGGGTCAATATGTGGCAGTCTGTCTCCGTCTCCAACTCACCTCTAACATACAAGCAACATCAACACATTCGAATAAAGTGTGCGAGGTACATTTTTGTGAACAGGTGTGTTCGTTTGTTAATTAAAGTGGTCATTATGTTTCTACTTACATCGGCATGTAAATGAGTATACAACGTTGTTTTATGATCCGCTGGGAAAGGAAAAATCCATTTGATGACTTGATCTTGTCTGACCGGACTGGGCGGTTTTATAATCCCCTCGGAAAGGAAAAATCCATTTGATGACTTGATCTTGTCTGACCGGACTGGGCGGTTTTATAATCCCCTCGGAAAGGAAAAATCCATTTGATGACTTGATCTTGTCTTTTTGTTAATTAACCCTGGGTCTGTTCTTCTGACCGGATTGAGCTGTTTTATGATATGCTGGAAAAGGAAAAATCCATTTGATGGCTTGAGCTTGTCTTTTTGTTAATTAACCCTGGGTCTGTTCTTCTGACCGGATTGGGTTGTTTTATGATCCGCTGAGAAAGGAAAAATCCATTTGATTCTTCGATCTTGTCGTTTTGTTAATTAACCCAGAGTCTGTTCTTCAGACCGGATTGGGTTGTTTTATGATCCGCTGGGAAAGGAGAAATCCATTTTTTAAAACTTAATTTTGTCTTTTTGTTAATCAACCCTGAGTCGGTTCTTCTGACAAGGATTGGGTTATTTTATGATCCACTAAGAAAGGAAAAATCAAATTTGATGGCTTCATCTTGTGTTCTTGTTAATTAAGCCTGGGTCTGTTCTTCTGACTAGGATTAGGTTGTTTTATGATCCGCTGGGAAAGGTAAAATCCATCTGATGACTTGATCTTGTATTTTTGTAATTAACCCTGAGTCTGTTCTTCTGACTAGGATTGGGCTGTTTTATGATCTGCTGGGAATGGATGACTTGATCTTGTGTTCTTCTTTATTAAGCCAGGGTCTGTTCTTCCTACTAGGATTGGGTTGTTTTATGATCAGCTGGGAAAAGAAAAATCCATTTCATGACTTCATCTTGTCTTTTTCTTAATTAAAACTGAGTCTGTTCTTCTGACCGGATTGGGTTCTTTTTTAATCCGCTGGGAAAGTAAAAATCCATTTGATGACTTGATTTTTTCTTTTTGTAATTAACCATGAGTCTGTTCTTCTGACCGGTTTGGGTTGTTTTATGATCTCCTGGGAAAGTAGAAATCATTTGATTACTTGATTTTGTCGTTTTGTTAATTAACCCTGAGTCTATTCTGACTAGGATTGGGCTGTTTTATGATCCGCTGGGAAAGGGAAAATCCATTTGATGACTTGATCTTGTCTTTTTGTTAATTAACCCTGAGTCTGTTCTTCTGACCGGATTGGGTTGTTTTATGATCCGCTGGAAAAGGAGAAATCCATTTGATGACTTGATCTTGTCTTTTAGTCAATTAAGTCTGAGTTTGTTCTTCTGACTAGGATTGGGTTGTTTTATGATCTGCTGGGAAAGATAAAATCTATTTGATGACTTCATCTCATGTTCTTGTAAATTGACCTGGGTCTATTCGTCTGACTAGGATTGGGTTGTTTTATGATCTGCAGGGAAAGGAAAAATCCATTTGATGATTTGATCTTGTCTTTTTGTTAATTAACCCTGGGTCACTTCTTCTGACTAGTATTGGGTTGTTTTATGATCCACTGGGAAAGGAAAAATCCCTTAGATGACTTGATATTTTCTTTTTCTTAATTAACCCGGGGTCTGTTCTTCTTACCGGATTGGGTTGTTTTATGATCCGCTGGGAAAGGAAAAATCCATTTGATTCCTCGGTCTTGTCTTTTAGTTAATTAACCCTGAGTCTGTTCTTCTGACCGGATTGGGTTGTTTTATGATCTGCTGGGAAAGGAGAAATCCATGTGAACTTGATCTTGTCTTTTAGTTAATTAACCCTGAGTCTGTTCTTCTGACTAGGTTTGGGTTGTTTTATGATCCGCTTGGCCAGAAAAAATCTATTTGATGACTTCATCTAGTTTTCTTGTAAAATGCATTGGATCTATTCTTCTGACAAGGATTGGGTTGTTTTATGATCCACTGGGAAAGGAGAAATCCATTTGAGGACTTGATTTTGTCTTTTGGTCAATCAACCCTGAGTCTGTTTTTCTGACTTGGATTGGGTTATTTTATGATCCGCTAAGAAAGGAAAATTCCATTTGATGGCTTCATCTTGTGTTCTTGTTAATTAAGCCTGGGTCTGTTCTTCTGACTAGGATTAGGTTGTTTTATGATCCGCTGGGAAAAGTAAAATCCATCTGATGACTTGATCTTGTATTTTTGTAATTAACCGTGAGTCTTTCCTTCTGACTAGGATTGGGTTGTTTTATGATCCGCTGAGAAAGGAAAAATCCATTCGATTACTTGATCTTGTCTTTTTCTTAATTAACCCTGAGTCTGTTCTTCTGACTAGGATTGGGTTGTTTTATGATCTGCTGGGAAAGGAAAAATCCATTGGATGACTTGATCTTGTTGTTTTGTTAATTAACCCTGTGTCTGTTCTTCTGACCGGTTTGGGTTGTTTTATGATCTCCTGGGAAAGTAGAAATCATTTGATTACTTGATCTTGTCGTTTTGTTCATTAAGCCTGAGTCTATTCTGACTAGGATTGGGCTGTTTTATGATCAGCTGGGAAAGGGAAAATCCATTTGATTCCTTGATCTTGTCTTTTTGTTAATTAACCTTGAGTCTGTTCTTCTGACCGGATTGGGTTGTTTTATGATTCGCAGGAAAAGGAGAAATCCATTTGATGACTTGATCTTGTCTTTTAGTTAATTAACCCTGAGCCTGTTCTCCTGACCGGATTGGTCTGTTTTATGATGCGCTTGGAAAGATAAAATCTATTTGATGACTTCATCTCGTGTTCTTGTAAATTAACCTGGGTCAATTCTTCTGACAAGGATTGGGTTGTTTTATGATCTGCTGGGAAAAGAAAAATCCATTTGATGACTTGATCTTGTCTTTTTGTTAATTAACCCTGAGTCTGTTCTTCTGAGTAGGATTGGGTTGTTTTATGATCCACTTGGGAAGGGAAAATCCATTTGAGGACTTGATCTTGTGTTCTAATTAATTAAGCCTTGGTCTGTTCTTCTGAGTAGGATTGGGCTATTTTATGATCAACTGGGAAAGGGAAAATCCCTTTGATGACTTGATCTTGTTTTCTTGTTAAATAACCAAGGGTCTGTCTTTCTGACTAGGATTGGGCTGTTATATGATCCGCTGCGAAAGTATAAATCCATTTGATGACTTGATTTTGTCTTTTTGTTAATTAACCCTGAGTCTGTTCTTCTGACTAGGATTGGGTTGTTTTATGATCCGCTGGAAAAGGAAAAATCCATTTGATGACTTGATCTTGTGTTCTTCTTAATTAAGCCAGGGTCTGTTCTTCCTACTAGGATTGGGTTGTTTTATGATCAGCTGGGAAACGAAAAATCCATTTGATGACTTGATCTTGTCTTTTAGTTAATTAATCCTGAGCCTGTTCTTCTGACCGGATTGGGCTTTTTCATGATCCGCTTGGAAAGATAAAATCTGTTTGATGAGTTCATCTTGTGTTCTTGTAAATTGACCTGGGTCTATTCTTCTGACAAGGATTGGGTTGTTTTATGATCTGCTGGGAAAAGAAAAATCCATTTCATGACTTCATCTTGTCTTTTTCTTAATTAAAACTGAGTCTGTTCTTCTGACCGGATTGGGTTCTTTTTTAATCCGCTGGGAAAGTAAAAATCCATTTGATGACTTGATTTTGTCTTTTTGTAATTAACCCTGAGTCTGTTCTTCTGACCGGATTTGATTGTTTTATGATCCGCTTGAAAAGGAAAAATCCATTTGCTTACTTGATATTGTCTTTTTATTAATTAACCCTGTGTCTGTTCTTCTGACTTGATTGGGTTATTTTATGATCCGCTGGAAAAAGAAAAATCCATTTGATGACTTGATCTTGTGTTCTTCTTAATTAAGCCAGGGTCTGTTCTTCTGACTAGGATTGGGTTGTTTTATGATCCGCTGAGAAAGGAAAAATCCATTTTATTCCTTGATCTTGTCTTTTTATTAATTAAGCCTTGGTCTGTACTTCTGACTAGGATTGGGTTGTTTTATGATCTGCTGGGAAAGGAAAAATCCATTGGATGACTTGATCTTGTTGTTTTGTTAATTAACCCTGTGTCTGTTCTTCTGACCGGTTTGGGTTGTTTTATGATCTCCTGGGAAAGTAGAAATCATTTGATTACTTGATCTTGTCGTTTTGTTAATTAACCCTGAGTCTGTTCTGACTAGGATTGGGCTGTTTTATGATCCGCTGGGAAAGGGAAAATCCATTTGATTCCTTGATCTTGGTCTTTTTGTTAATTAACCCTGAGTTTGTTATTCTGCCCGGATCGGGCTGTTTTATGATAGGCTTGGAAAGGAAAAATCCATTTGATGACTTGATCTTGTGTTCTTCTTAATTAAGCCGGGGTCTGTTCTTCTGACTAGGATTGGGTTGTTTTATGATCTGCTGAGAAAGGAAAAATCCATTTGATTCCTTGATCTTGTCTTTTTGTTAATTAAGCCTGGGTCTGTTCTTCTGACCGGGGTGGGTTGTTTTATGATCCCCTGGGAAAGCAAAATCCACTAGATGACAAGAATATTTTCTCCTCGATAACTCTGGGTTAGGTCTTCTCATCAGAATTTAGTGATTCCTTTTGCACTATTTTGCTGCATCTTTGTATTCTGACATAAACTCTTACCTATGTTAACGTACTCTTTTTTTTCTTTTTCTGCGTCTTATCAATTTATGTTTTGATATAATTAGATTTTATGGCACTTTTTTGCTTTCAATTCAAAGTGATTTAGTTTCTTACTTCAGCTGTCTTCTTCATAGCTATTTTCATATGCAATTTCCCCAGTTTGTCTTTTGTTTTAGCGTTAGTTTTCTTTCAATTTTTGTTTTCTAAATTTTTTTATTGTTGTTTTTCAGTCTTTAAGTTGATTCTATTGATATTTGTACTAATAGCTGCGATAATCAGTCTTACTATTTTTATATATTTTTATGTCCCTAGATTGTTGTATCCATGCAATCATCAATGCTAGCTTGTCCACTTCTACCTTCTTTTCTTGTCACATAGTTCATACCTAACTTCCTCTCTCGAGTATCTGACCTTGTGTATCAATTTCATTGTTATATGGCCAATATATTTAAGTTTCCTTGTTCATGTTTAAGAAGCGTTCTGTGTATTTTACAGGAGAAGCTGTCTTAGTATTATTTTTTTTAGATTTCTGCAGCAAAGCGTGGCACCGAATTCCATTATTTTCATGTCCTCTAAAATGTTTCATTCGCAATTCTTCTACATTTTATTTTTGTTTGTTTGTTTGTTTGTTTCACTGCACTTATTTCTTTTTCCTCCTTTTACGTACTTCCTTCTTTCTTGTTTTACACTTTTTTACTCGCTGTTTTCTTTCTTATGATATTTTCCTCTTCATCCTTCATACAATGATATATTTCGTTATTTAATTAAAAATATAAAAATTAATCTTTCTTTTTTGAATTCATTATCGCTTATTTTTTTCTTTAAATTTTGTGAAAAACTGAGAATAGAAAAAAGTAATGTGATTGCCAGCGCAAATTAAAAAGAAAAACAGAGAAAAGATAGAAAAAAGAAAGAAATTATGCTAAATGGGAGATATGTATCAATATAAAATACAGGATAAACTGATGGAAGATATTAAAATCTTTCAGTGATTGATAGAAGGAAAAATTAAAACACCAGTTAAAATAAAATTAAAAACAGTTAAAATAAAATTAAAAACACCAGTTAAAATAAAATTAAAATAATCCAGTCCTTTTTTGCATAAAACTGGTAAATAAAATAGAAAATAATCGCGAAAAAATGTAAAATGGAAAGAATATACAATTATATATATATATATATATATATATATATATATATATATATATATATATATTCTTAAAGCCTTATAAACAATACATATACATGTATATTGTCGTAATGCATGGTGGATTAGACTTGAAAATATACTTGAGAAAATATTGTTAAATACAGAAATATACCAGCACACGTTTCCGAGGCAGTGCAGAAGAATTCACGGGCAACAGAAAAGCGAATTATATTTTTGAATTTATTTTTTTGGAAAGCTCGTAAAAATATGAGAAACGAGACATCCGGTATGTTGCGCTACATCATGACGATGTCGTTCTTTGATCAAGATCAATTCATTCAATTCATTCTAGATACGAATAATAACTTTTCATCACTCTTCCAAATATGAATAGGTAATTTCCATTGAATCTCAGAATGATCAGAATGAAAATAATACATAACAATTGAAAGGGTTTACACATTTTCATACTGATATCTTTATTTCTAGAAATTTAAAGATATTTTCAGTTCCGAATAAATTTATGTATCTTTAGTAGCAGACATATTCAAATATCTGAAGGTACCATAGTGATATAAGATATCATATATTTTGTTTTTTACTTAAATTATTGTTGAATCTGAAGAAATACGTTAGAATGTAAGTTAAAATGTAAGTTAATTTACTGCAAAAAGTGAATTAGAACCTCCGTCTGGTTATGATTCCAACCAGTAACGAAAGAAAAACCGAAAGTAGGCGAAATGGGGAGGGAACTCTTCCCCCCCATCTTCAATCATCTCCCACCCATCCCTACTATGTCCATTCTGGCAGGTTTGATGATATCCTTTGAATCTTAAGAAGTCCTGTTAAATTTAGTTTTATTGATTCATATCAATACCCATAGCAGGATGGAAATAAATTCATAATCCTAACGTGACCAGATTTTGCTTTTCTTAAAGGAATTGTTGATCTGTGATGTCTTTACCAGGAAGATTTAAGCGTTCGAAGTTGAATAATATAATTGTCCGCACGGAATTATTCCCGACTCCGGTTTGACTGGACTGAATAATACATACATATATATATATATATATATATATATATATATATATATATATATACACACACACACACACACACACACACACATATATATATATATATATATATATATATATATATGCATGTACGTGCGTGTGTAAAAGTTTACATTTAGTGGTCACACGTAGTAATCAATTCGTTAACAAGCTTCAAAATAACGGGTGTACCAACAGTACTCAGGGTCCAACAAAGACACGAAATCAAACCAAACAGATAATGCAGGAGTATAAATGTGACTACGACTCGAGATAACCAAAGACTTTTAAATTTGTATATATATATATATATATATATATATATATATATATATATATATATATACACTCTATAGTAACACGAAAGTCAAGGTTCGCTCACCGGATGGAGACACAGACTTCTTTGAAATTGCTGCTTGTGTTCTGCAAGAGAATACATTCACCGCATATCTGTTCATAATCTGCCAAGGCTATATACTTCGAACATCGATAGATTTAATGAAAGAAAATTGCTTTAACACTAAAAAAGGATCGAAACAGAAGATACCCGGCATGAACTATTACGGACGAAGACTACACGGAGGACATAGCGCTTCTTCCAAATACACCTACTCAAGCCGAATCCCGGCTGCATAGTCTGGAGCAGGCAGCAAGAGACACTGGCCTCCACTGAAATGCAGACAAAACAGAATACAAGTTTTAATTTAAAAAAAAAAGAAAACATATCCACTCTAAATGGCGGTTCTTTGAAATTAGTGGACAAGTTCACGTACCTCGTTAGCAGTGTCTCGTCAATTGATAGTGACATGAATATGCGAAGGCATGGACTGCTATCGATTGATTATCGATCATATGAAAGTCTAACCCTATTTATGAAATAAAACGCGATTACTTCATGCCTCATAGAGACGCTGTCGAAACCGTCAGCGTATATATGGGGCATCCATACAGAATGGAGAAAAAGCTAGACGGGAACTGCACCAGAATGCTACAAGCTATATTGAACAAATCCTGGAAGCAACATCTCACTAAACAACAGTTGTACGGCCACCTACTTCCTATCTCTAAAGCTATCCAAACAAGACGAATAAAGCATGCAGGACATCGCTCGAGAAGCAAGGACAAATTTCTATGAACTCCTTTAAATGGACGTGCCAGTGTTGGCCGACCAAGAACAAATCTACAATAGCTCTGTACAACATACCTACTACAGCTCTGTACAGCAGAATGTAGTCTAGAAAACCTCATGGAAACAAAGGATGATAGGGACAAATGGCGAGAAAGAGTCAGGGAAATCCATAGAAGCTGCGAAACTTGATGATCATATATATATATATATATATATATATATATATATATATATAATGCAACTTTATGATATATATATATATATATATATATATATATATATATATATATATATATATATATATATATACATATATATATATCATCATCAAGTTGCATTTTAGATTATTTATTTACATATGTATACGTTTTGTTTTTTTATGTTTGAATATTTTTGAACACTCATTTTATTTAATTCAGACTTTTATTTTTCATTCGTTAATGATTATTTCCAACACTTTTGTTATTAATAATTTATAATACGAAATTTTTGCTGTCTTCCGTACTCCGTTTTATATAATTTCATCTTTTAAACATTTTTACTTTTACTTTTCTTATTATCTTTTATTCATTTCATAAATCATAAATCTCTTTCGAAATATTTCTTTAACTTTCATTCCTTCTTTTTTGATTAAAAATTTCTGCTATTTTTAAAATTTCCCTTTTTTTCTTTCTGTTTCTTATTGTCTTTGAATTTTTTTCTTTCCCCAAATATAATTAAAAAAATATCTTTCTACATATTTAGCAATGCATTGTTTCGTCTATTTTTTTCTTTTCTCCCACCACTTTTTTGATGTTTTCTCTTTGAAAGTTTTTTTTGTATTTTTATCAACTCTCTTTCTTTAATTTCTTCCTTATGATTATTTGAAATATTTCTTTTGTTTATTACTTGTTTTTGCCAAATTGATAAATTAAATGATCAATGTTTATTTTCTCAATTTTTAATTATCAATTACATCGAAGTAGAAGTGACTATTTTCAGTTTTTTTACAACCAATATTTATCATTTCATTACTTGTATCACTTTTCTGACACAATCAAACGTTAGGAAGGGAATTGCATTTGATGTGCAGCTGTCGATGTGATATTGATGTTTGCATATTTGTTTTCTCTGAGAACTGCTTTATCATTTTATCGATTACACTTGTCTTTGCATTGCAAAATAGAAAAACATAGGAAGAAGAAACCAATGAAAAACAGATAAACATTAAAGTAATAAAGTTATGTTTAATTTCAATGAACAAAGAAAGAGAGCTGAAAGAAAACTCAACAACAAATTCACAATATGTACAATATACAAAAAATGCAAATATAGACTCAATTATTAGTAATGACTAATGATTATAAGCAATTACTAAAGAAAAAAAGAATTTTTAAGGATAATTTACTGGCGAAAGATAATGATTATTTGCCGCAGTGTTTAAATTTCTAAGAAGATTTTTAGAAATACGAAAAAAAAAAAAAAAAAGAAAAAAAAAAGTTGTCTCCAGTCTTTAACATAGCAAAGTTACAATCTATCTCGACAAATCTAAGAGCGAGAATTTGTTTTACATCTTTTTTAAGGAACACGTGGACATAATAGTAAATAAACCAATAATTCACTTAATATGTGCCAAACATTCGATTTCTTTCAGTTTTATTTATATGAATTTATATAACTGTGGAAGTCTCAATGTTTTGAAAATAAGATAATGTTTATGGAATATGATTTAAACTGTTTCTGAACACAGTCAAAATTATGCAGCAGCTACACTGGAGTCCTGACGCATAAATTCAAAGAAAAAAGAGAAGAGATGCAAAAATAAGATTGTCGCACAATTAGAAAAGAAAAGATTATGTGCAAAAGATCCAGTCATATATAAGGATCAAGGGTTCATCATCGTCATCATCATCATCATCATCATATCGTGCCGCTAGCATGGATATTCCTGACCCTCTCTCGCTACTTCTCCCTATTGTTCATCACCTCTGGCAGGTGATGCCCCGTATCCTCACATAGCTGCTGAATATATGTTCGAGCTGGTTGTCCTGCTTTTTCCCGGCCATATGTGGGGGTCCATAGGATTACATCACTTATGAGCTCGCCCCTGCTTCTAACTTGGATAGTTTTTGTGATGGGAGGCAGGTGGCCGTATAGTTGGTGCCTTGTGGAGTGTTGCCGCCAGGACTTGTCCAATATTGCTCGCAGCATTCTTATGTAATTGCTGTCTAGCTTCTTCTCCATCCGTTTAGTTAGCCTCCAAGTAGTGCATCCATACAACAGTATCGATACGACTGCTGCCTGGAAGAAACTGCGTTTCATTTTATCGGTCATGTCTGATTTCCATATAATCGATAGCCTATCAATAGCTGTCCATGCCTTCGTTAACCGCGTGTCGATGGCCTTTTCGGTTGATGAGACGCTGCTTCCTTGGTAGGTGAATTTGTCTACTAGCTTCAGAGGGGTTCCGTCTAGTGTGGAGTTGTTGCCTGTTTGATTATAGCACATTTATTCCGTTTTGTGTGCATTGACATGGAGGCCAATGCCTGCGGTGGCTCGTTCCAAACTATGCAGTTGTGTTTCGGCTTGGTTGGGTGTATTGGCCAGTAGCGCTATGTCATCGGCGTAGTCGGCGTCGGTAATTGTTTTTGCGGGGTACCTTCTGCTTCTTTTCTTGGTCAGCTCGAAGCCGTTTTCTCTGATTTTATCAATCGATGTTCTAAGCACGTAATCTAGACTGATGATAAAGAGGTATGGAGCTAGTGTGTCTCCTTGTAGTACTCCTGCTACAATGTCGAAGTAATCTGTGTCTCCATCTGGTGAACGTACTTTCACTTTAGTGTTTCTCTAGAGAATCGTTATTGCTGCTACAGTTTCTTTAGGTAGGCCGTATGCTAGTAGGATTTGTTCCATCTTTCCTCTGTGAATGGAATCGAAGGCCTTGGTAAAGTCGACAAATAGTAATGTCGCTTGAAGGTTTTTTGCCCGTACGCCTTCAAGGATTCTACGGATGGTCAATATTTGTGAGGTCGTGGATCTGTTTCTTCGGAAGCCATTTTGGTTTTTCCAAAGGATGTTGTCGATTTTGGGTTCTATGCGGTTTCGTAGTCGGACATTGTAAATTTTGGCGGCTATGGATGTAAGTGTTATGCCTCGGTAGTTCTTGGTTAATCCGAGGTCACCGTTTTTAGAGCAGGGGAGTATGCATCCCTTCATCCATCTATCTATCGGATTTTGATTATAGACTGCGTTGCAGTGTCGGAGCAGTATGTCGTCGAATTGTCTGTTCTTCCATACTACTGGGAGAATCTCGTCCATCCCTGCAGCTTTCCTCTTTTTAATTTTTCTATGAACCGAGTCGAGTTCTTCTTGAATGAACGGTCCTAGTTTAATGTCCAATTGCTTACTAATTATTCTGGTGATTAGTTCATGCGTTACTTTCGGTGGGTTTCCTTGTAGGTTTTCGAAATGCTGTTTCCACAGTTTTATTATTTCCTGCTGGTTTGCAGCTTTCAGTTTTGCTTTGACTGTGCTCTTCCTTCAACCCACTTCGTTTATTGTTTGCCAGGCTATCCTAGATTGCCTACCCTCCACTGAGTCTCTAATCTTATCAATCTGATTTTGTATATATTCTGTCTATTCCTTCATATATATGCCTGCTAATTCATATTGTGCCGTTTTTAGTTTTCGGGCATTTGTGTTTGTTGGGTTCTTTCGATAGCTTTTGGAGGCTGTTTTCACGTGTGCACGTTTTTCTCTCACCGCTAACGTTTTCCATGGGACACTATATTTAGTTCTAGGTTTTGTTGGAATACACTTCGCTGCCGCCTCGAGGTGCGCGTTGATGAAATTCTCATATTCATCATTTGGGGTACCTTTTTCCGTCTTCTCTTGTAGTGTCTCGAATCTGCTTCTCAATTCTACAACATATTTATCTTTTATATCTCTGATGTTGAGAAGGGCCCAGTCATAGTGTTTGGTGGTCGCTGTTCGCGTTGCGTTTTTTCGTAGGCTTAGTCGTATTTTTGCCGTGACTATTCGGTGATCGGAGGACACACCCTCGAAAGAGTAGTATGCCTCGCAATTGATTGCACTATTTTCCATTTCTTTTTTAAACACGTAGTCTATCTGTGCTTTACTATTGTTCGCGTATGTGCAGGTCCATAATTTTCCCTCCCTTTTTTGGTAGTTTGTATTGAGGCATGTTAATCTATTTTCTATCATGAAATCTGTTAGATGTTGTCCATTCCTATTTGACTAGTTGTGTAGGCTGTATTTGTTGTTTTCGTTTTTCCCTATTTGGGCATTCATGTCTCCACCAATGACTAACAGGTTGCGTTTCGAAATGCTACGCACTAGAGAGGATAGCTCATCGTAGAAAGCGACTAGTTCAGTTTCTTCACTAACATTGGTAGGGCTGTAGCAGGAGATGATTGTTGCTCTGGGGTTGCCACTAAACGTAGCTGCCAACATCCTAGGTTGTATTTTCTCAATGCTATTAAGTGTTTTTAACGCTCTAGGTCCTATAAGAATTCCTACCCCTCCTACTGTGGCATTGACAGAGTTTTTCCATGCCGATAAAGTAGCTAGCGTCCATCCATTGCCAGTTTCGTGATATTTGATATCTTCGGTGTGAGTGTATCTGTGTTCTTGTATGCATATTATGTCTATTTTATGTTCTACGGTCGATGTAGTTACCCCTATTTAAGGTTCTTACGTTAAATGTCGCTATTTGTATTGTTTGTTTGCATTTTAGTAGTTTTTGTTGTTTGAGCTCTGTAGCTGATTTTTCGAACATTGAGGCCATTGGTCCAACCTCAGCAGGACGCGCCCCTTTTTTTACCCACGCGAAGACCGATGCGGTTTATGTATGTGGTTTCAGTGTGGGTCATGGTTATCTTTCGATGGCTGTTTTTATTCTCATCTATAGAAGCCACTCTTATTGATGAGCAGCAGTAGTTCCCCGATCGAACTGACGATCCTGAGCGTTAAGTCGCTAAACTCACGTCCAGGACCAGGTTAGGTATTGAGTTTGGTCCTCAATGTGTTTATTCAAATACCTTACGTCCATCATGCTGCTTCCCATGAGTACGTAAAAAAAGAAAAAACGTGGGGAGCTTTAATTTCCCTTAAGTTTTAACTTAGTTAAAGTCCAGGACTAAGGTATATTAGTCAGAGTTTTCGGTATATTTTCACCTATCTTCTGATACTGGCAATAAAATGTGTTTTGTGTGTGTGTGTGTGTGTGTGTGTGTGTGTGTGTGTGTGTGTGTGTGTGTGTGTGTGTGTGGCATTGAGACTTTTATTTAGGCCGTTTAGTTTTCTTCTAAACTACTGGGGGTGCTGTAAGAATATTAAACTTTTAGAAAAGATTCGAAACTTTTTGCCGTGTACGCTGACAATTTGGACAGAGTCATATATTCAATTTGAGCTTACATTTAAAACACAGAGTTCAAGCAATATTTTACAAAGAAGAAAACAGCATAAAATTTTGTAAAATTTTCGGCATTTTAAATTAGTAGGACTAATACAAACCAATATTGAATCTATTTTTCTGCTGGCACCAGCGAGTTTTCATCCCTTCTGTTCTGTTTTACTGTTTAGTTATTAATGAATTAAAATATAATTTGGGGAAGGTCTGCTGCTTGGGAAGAGGAGACTAGGTATTTCGTCATTTTCTTTTTTTGTGGGGGGTGTTTTTTGTGTGGTGGCATTGGGACTTTTAGGCTGTTTAGTTTTCTTCTAAACTTCTGTTAGAATTTGCCCTGTACGCTGACAATTTAGACAAAGGCATATATTCAATATGGGTTTACAGTAAAAGTGTCGTTACATTTAAAACAACCGCGACATTTAAAAAAGACAACAAAAAATCTTAATAGACAACGTAATTAGAACGATAATGTTGAAAAGGTTAGGAAAGTTTTAAGGTTGTAGTTATTTTCTCGTAAGATGTGTACATTCACTGTTGAATTCATATAGAGTCTGAATGGATAGTTGGTTTGATTGTCGAATGGTGTCTCTTCATGTGCTTTGAATAATGTTCTCTTTAATGTGTATTTTCACTGTTTCCTGAAAAGCTAAATGTGGAGAGGAAAGTTAAGAAAATGCATTTCATGTGACAAGGATTCCTTTCAGAGACAAAAGATTAGACATACAAAGAAAATAATTTTTATTTGCATGTTTTATGATGAATGTTTCAAAACGGTATGTACTTATGTAAGGCTTGTTGACGTGAACAGAGACAACATTTGACATGGTAAAAAAATATGACTCTGGTCTTGGGTTCTATTGATTTAAATTAAAAACAGCTTGATTTTATCACAGCAGAAGTTTCATCTTGTCATTACATTGTGTCAGCCTCTAAAAAAGTTTTTGGGAGATTTTGTATTCGATTTCATTGGAAAGTTCCGTTTTAATAGCAACTTGTCCGTTTCGCACTATTATGGCGAAATCTCTGGTCATGAATAAATGATAAAATATTTTCAAACCAACAATGGACCATTTTTTCTCTGGTGCATGTTACTTTTGCTTATTGCTTGGATATTTTTGAAGGAAAACAAATAAGTTATATGCGTCAAAAGATATAGTTCTGAAAATACATATCTAAACAACAGAGATACAAAAAATTATTTTGAAATTAGAGCATACATTTAACTGTACACATTAAAAGACATCGACAAGGAAGATGGTACATTTTCATTTAGTTTAAACAATGCAAAATTGTATTAATGTATGTTTGTATTTGTCGCTCATAGTTTTTCTCCATAAAATGTATTTCTACAAATTAATAACATTTCTTGCAATATTGCTTTTCAGAGTTTTTCTCTCTCTTAAACACACACACACACACACACACACACACACACACACACACACACACACACACACACACACACACACACACACAAATTAACCCGTATGCTCTCTCTCATGCACACACACACACACACACACACATACACACATAACCGAAAAAAATAAAAAAGGGCATATGCACATATTGACATGTTATATTTTTTATTAATCTTTTTACGTTCAGTGCATTCCTCTTTTTTCATCACCTGGGATTTATCGTTGAACAAAAACCTTTCTAAATCACATTTCATGCTGCTAAATTTTGTGATATGAACGTTTATATTTAAGGGACTCATATAGTTTTCTTTACATCTCAAATCAACAAATGTAAAGCCTCAATAGTTAACACCCAGTAATGTTATTTCCATGAAATTAATCACATTAACTCATCCTACCTGTTTCATTATGTTATTCTCTATATCTTCTCTAAAACTAATGCAATATTTACTTGGCCTCTTATTTAATACCACTCCTAGAGATTCTGATTAAAACATTTCTTTGTTTCTTCTCTCAAGATACTCATGATCTAAAGAAAGAAAACGAAACAAAGAGACAAATTACACATATTTATATGGTGTCAAGCATTCCTATCTACTACAAATAATTTCGAAACACATCTATTGAACCCATCGATAAGATCCTAACAGATACTATGATTACAGGAGTAATTTCAATGAAGTACGACACAGTTTAGTGCCATACCTAGGACACCCAATCAGTTTGTTATGTAATTATCATTTGTTGACTTATCCTTCTCTGTGAGTTGTGTTGGTGATTAGTTCGAACACGCTCTAATTCTTTGTTGATACTGATTATCTTTCAAACCCTTTAAATAAAAATCCTTTTGTTTTCTGCGAGTAGGCGGTGATTTTCGTAAATGTATTCTAAAATACTGTAAGACACTAAGAGATTTCGTTTTCCTTAATTATTAAAGAAAAAAGGCTTTCATACCAGCAATAAATTTTGGCTCCTTTTCTGATAATGAAACACCTAATCCTAGCGAAAAGCTGAATAATGAATTAAAGTGTTTTTTGACAAAATTTTATATCTTGAGTGTCAATATCTAAGTTTAAAAAACATAAGATTTTGGAATTATTCATTTTGTAAACATCCTGTTTATAAAGGATGCATGAATTAAAAGAATGAAGAGAAATAATTCGAAATAATCTCGAAATTCTTTTGAAATTCTTTTGCAGTAAAATTACTTAGTGGTACAGCACCTTAGCTGCATGATTCAAAAAACATTTTTTTCATTGTAGTTTTTACCTGCGTTGGAGATTTTATCTTTTTTCTCAATATCTTTTTATTTCCATTTGAAACACAGAACCATAGAATATATTTTTGGTATAAGGTAAAAATCTAAAATAACTGATCACATCCGGAGTAAAATAAGTTATAATAATACTGGAATGTATAATAATAGATTTTGTTTAAAGTGAACCAATGGAGTTCATTCCATGCACACTGGGAGAAAAAATATAAACTAGATAAAACGAAGGTCTATAATAACTGCGGCAGGTTGTAATAAAAATTCATTATATATATATATATATATATATATATATATATATATATATATATATATATATATATATATATATATATATATATGAAAGTAAATATGGAAATGAATCTGACAGTATAAAGAAAGAAGAAAAAAATAAAATAATCCAAATTAGATAAATCTATTTTGATGCAAAGTTAACGTCTGACGTTTCGGTTTCGATAAACTTCACCAGGACTTTAACACCCTGAAAAATGCTATTTGCACAGCAACGGATGCCTGTCGAAATAACAGGAGAAATGAAAATGTATATTACAAAAGACCCACAACCGTACATTCAGCGTTCCCAATCTAAAACTATCAATTACGTGACTGGCACGTGGAACGATGTTTAAAATTTGTTGGATTTCCAAGATATCAGATAAGTCCTTCTGATTTTAAGGGAATGCGCAGTTTTTTATATTTACGGATCATCCCGAAGTCATCCATGTTTAAATGTTGTATAAGAGTGTATTTTATATCTGTTACTTACTGATCTCTGCCCATTCCTTTAAAAACAAGATGAATTTTTTATCTTTTGTGATGTACATATTTTCTGAGGCCACTGTTACAATTTTTCAAAAGACTGTACTTTTTAGTCATCATTTTCCGCACACTTAACTTCCTGTATTAAAAAGCGTTAAATTTTTCTAATGTTGTCAATATTTATTCCCTATCAATCATTATCGGTCTAGTAAGGAAAAACAGAGGTGGAAATACTGGACCCATTTTATACCAGTTCAAAATGTATTTTCTTTCCTTTTGTTGATCAGACACACTCACATACTACACACATACACAAACACTGACACACACATATGAAGGAAAAAATGGACATAAATTCGATGGTAAGTAAATATGAAAAGCAAGGTATTCAGAGGATGTATTTATTCATATATGAATATTATGCCAATGTTTACCGTTTCTTTTTTTTAAACCATCTTCCGAGCGATGTTGACTTATTTGTATGATAGATAGATAGATAGATAGATATTGTTTTATTGACTTATTGCATAGTCTATGACTAAAAGCTTTACTTTTTAAATTTTCGAACAAGAAAAGTGACTTTAGCTAAAACAAAATGAAACGCGAAAACGTTGAAGAAAGAAAATATTAACTCGTTAAATTAACATATGGAATATTAAAATGTTTATCGATTATAAAAATTAACAAAATACCATTTCAAACCTGACTATTTACATCTTATTCTTAAGGTCTTAATATAATGAATCACTAAGATATATACAACCTCCCCTCCCATGAAAAAAGAAAAAAAAACTTGAAAACCACCATCGAAAACTACTTGAATATAAACCAAAAATTCGGAAGGTCGTTTAATCTTTCCTTTTATACCAAATGAAATGTAATCGATAAACCCACTCTCACCCACTCACCCTTGCAACCTCCCTCATTTATATTTATATGGTAAAATATTCATACCGCACTTGTGAAAAAAAAAATTAAAAATTATTATACATCTATTTATGTTACATTATGTTTATTTTGTAGCCCATGAACTACTCCTTTTTGTTCGCAGCCATTTGGCTGTTCTCTCTGTCGTTTTAATTATCGCTTCTCGGCCTTTTGGCTGGGCCGTCTGGCATTCGTGCCGGATGGGTGACTCAGGGCCGAATAGGCCCCCGGCTTTGGCTGGGCAACCTTCGGGTGGGCGAGCTGCTTTTTCAGATCCGTTTGCACGCCTTGTATAGCACTAGACATCATGGTCTAGTTCAAGCTATATTCTGGCATACGTGCCCGGACCTAGATTTAGGTCCGTGATACGGCTTGACTCATTAGATCCACATTGCACTTAGTGGGTCAATGACTGACAAGGTTCGAGTCTCGGCTCGTTCCCGACCTTCCCCTCCCCTTTATCCCCACTTTAATCGGCCTTCGAGCTTTTGACCTTGAGTCAAGTCGTGTCTGGTGGGAGGCAGCGACAAATAACTATCGCTTCGATGGCTTTCCTTTTTTTTGGTTCCTTTCAAACCAATGTCTACCAGGGCTTTGCATAGAGATCTTGCAATGAAACCCCTTGAGCCAACCTCTATTGGCGCACAGCTTGCTTAACACCCATTTTTTTTTTTTTTTACATTTTTCTAGAAGTTCCTCATATTTGTAATTCTTACGTTCATGAGCCTCTTCTGCATGTTCCTCCCATGGGACTGTCAATTCCCATATCAGTATTTTCTTTATTTTGTTTGAAAATATTATTATATCTGGGGGTAATGATGTTTGGGCAATAATATACCTTCAACGACAACATCACAAAAATTGGATGATAAATTATTACTTGATATTGAAACCAATTCCTACCGGACAGCCTACCAACTAAAATGGTTATCCAAAATCCAGGATGAATTTAAAAGAACAACAACTACCAATACTAACACATTTCTTATTTAAACTATTGATCACCCTATTCACCCACCCCCTGCTAACTAAGAACTAGACTTTAAGTTATCAAGACTTAAAAGATTGATATTCTCCATATTTAGAAAGCGTGAAAGAATATCACAAAATTTATCCAGGACACAACAATACACTTTATCAACCATGAAAAATAAGGAACTTATATATTTACCCTCCGATAAAGGTAAGGAATTCTACGCATCAAAACATAAAACTGACAAAACATTCTCGATCAGACTAATCATTTGCTGCTGAGAAGGACCTTTTTATAAAATATCATGGCTTCTCGCAAAAATATTGAAACCTTTGCTTCCCACCTTTTCAGAACATGTTAAAAATTCTGATGAAGTCATCCATAGACTAAAACACCTAAATACAGAACAACTTAAGTAAAATAATTACGCATTCAGCTCGAAAGTAATCTCCCTCTACACCACAGAACCTGCACACTCAGCAATCGATATCATATCAGAACAAATAATCTCCAAGAACTTAAATTGTCACAAACTAACAACAAATATACACTGACTATTATCCATTATAGTAGACAATAATCACTTCACTTACAACGGAAACACCTACAATCAAATATCAAGACTACCCATGGGATCCTGTATATTAGGCATACTAGCCATTATATATATATGGACCCACTAAAACGTAAAGAACAATCCATCTGCTCATCATGCATATTTTTCACAAGATATATAGATGATATACGTATGTTGACAACATCCTGCGAAGAAGCTACCGTCATTTATGAGAAATTCCAAAACATAGACATATTCAGTTTAAGATAGAACATCCAGATAACACTGTGTCCTTATAACTCCTAGATTTTAAAATGCAAATATCACCAACTGGTAAAATTCACACTAGTTTCTATAGAAAATCCACCACTAAAAACCTCTTTGTGCATTTCAAATCAGCACTTCCACTCAGTGTCAAAACAAATTACATTAGAAATGAAATTAAACGAATTCATTATAGATGCAGCGAAGAGAAAGAGAAAATTACTCTCCACACACTTTATAAACACCCACAGAAACAATGATTATCCAACATCAATCACACGACATTTATATTTGAAATAACGGAAACTACATAGACCCTCTAATACCTGTTTCCTGAAACTACCCCATTTCAGTGAAATTATTACCAAAGAAATACGTAGGGCTATTTACAAGGAAGGGCTAAAGATACAACTGGCCCACTCTGGACCTTCACTACGCCAATACCTAACGAAGAAAAATCCCAATACTATCACAACATGCACTGTAGCTCAATAAGAGATCCAAACATCTGCCAAAAAACTAACACTGTCGTCTAATTTGCTTAAAATGCCATAATTTTTATATAGGAAGTACAATCAGACCACTCCATATCAGAATTTAAAAAAAAACCCACCTCAACACAAACATGTAATTAAATACAAAAATAATTATAATAATTTTTCCATTAAAATAGAAGCAATAGTAAGCAATGTGGGTAATCTCAGAATTAAGGAGGCTTTATTAATAGCTAAGTTATACCCTCAGATTAACAGTAGGTAAGAATTAAATATTGATTATATCATTAGTTAACATGCACATTTTAAATACATATTTAAGTTTATCAAAAAAATTGATTTGGACAACTGAAGTCACGTCTATTCCGCATGGCGTTCAAACACCCCACGTGGCACCATGTTTACATGTTTACAATATTCTGAAAAAAATTTGAACCTCTAACATTGTGTTCATTTATAAAAATAGTCTCTGACGATGAGGTTTTACTTTGAAATTAATTAGACTCAATAATTATTATTTCGCATATATATATATATATATATATGCATATATTTGCATGTATATCTGCGTTTGGGTATATTAAAGTAACCGTAGAGTTTGCAAATATAATCTAAAAAGAGCTCTTTAAAATAATCTACAATGAATATCAAACATTAAAACTCACATCTTTTCTTGTTAACGCTTAACTGAACTCAGCTGCTGTGAACCAATCAACGATAAAGATGGACAGAGATCGGGCAATGTTTACTTTGGAGCAACAGAAAGTCCTAGGAAACAAAGATTTTATTATAAATTATGCTTCCTTAACAAAAATTATACAAATAGCACTACGCCGTCTAAGTATCATTAGCCTTACCTTTTTATATATATATATACGAATTTCCAGGATTTGCAGCCTCGAATTCCTTCCAGAAGAAAGTTGCATTGACATTTGTACATTATCCTAATGACTTCAAAAACAGTAATAAAAATGCATATAAAATAAGCAGTCGCACATGTCTCCCCGTCCCCCAAAAGATAGCTGTATAAAAATGAGAAGAGAAACGGCAAATGCATTGATTTTTTCAAGAAACTAAGAAAGAGTAAGTTTCTTTTTCTAGTGTAAACTTAAAGGCTGGATGATCATTATCGAGGGAAGTGAAAAATACGCCAGCTTCTATCTCACTACTGAAGAGACAAAATATTACATTAACATAACGAAAATAAACTTCTGTTTTTTCAGGATCAGATGGTAGATCCTTTCTGTTAAAACCGACAATGATATTAGCTAGAGCCGGTCCCAATGGGTAATCTACATGTTATATATCGTTGCAAGGAAAGAACAAAAACACAGTTGCAAAACAAAGAACACGAAGGCACGTAAAGATTTTAACAAATGTATTGAAAACAAAGAAGTAAAAAGTTCAAATATCTGGCTTTGTATAAACGTGTAGATACCGAATTAAAGAAAGTAAAAAACTGTCCTCTGCTTAATAGAAGTAGGATTGTTAGACTTACGCGCACGTGGTCAATCAGATGTTACAAGTGCAGAGAGGAGAGGGGTGTTTGGTGATTTACGACTTCGTCACTTCCTTCAAAGCGGAGAAGTGGAAAGTCAATGTGAGTGATGCGGGGTTTCGATTTTCGCCAATCTCTCTCTCTCTCTCTCTCTCTCTCGCTCTCTCTCTCTCTCTCTCTCTCAGAGCTGGAGTTCTGGTTTGCGGATATCGTTTGCCTTCTTTTGATCTGGTTCCTTTGTCGAGAAATGTCTTTTATAGCGTTTTTGTCTTCCGATCGGATCACATAGAGTTTTATTTGTTTTTACCGCGAAGGTCACGGATTGCCCGAAAAATTACTTTTAATTATTTTCATTTTTTGACAAATTTCATCGACATTTTGCTTTGCATTGATCCTATGCGCAGAAACTCCTTTTTCCATTTTGAAGAAATTCTCAGCACCGATAACATCTGGTGAATGCCCTCGTGGACGCTAGTTGGGATCATTATTTTGTGTGGACGATAAATCAGAAGAGATCTCTTTCGGTCATATTAAAAGACCTCTCATATCTCGTACTGATTTATGCGTGTGTGTTTCATGCGACTAGTGCGTTATAACGCCCTTTTAGCACGCTGGCATTTGACCACGTGTTTGCCAAACTGGGATTGATCTTGGGTTTTGGTGTTGGTTTGTTGTGCCGATTTGTGCAGAAGCTTGTGCTGGTTTTTGTAAGATGGATGGACTTAGGTTGGTGATCCATGATCTTGTTGGTGAGCGTGAAGTGGCAAGGGTTGTAAGCAGTTGTGTGACAGGTGTTTTGCTCGGAGTGCAAGGCGGTGAATCCAGTCAATTTCGCCCTTTTCATTTCTTATCTGAATCACTACGTCGTTTGTTTTGACGACTTTGAACGGGCCGATCCAATCCAAGTGGGATGAGTTTGCAGTAGTAGATTGAGGGCAATGTTGTAACACCTTGTCGCCCACTTATTGGATCCTTGTATAAGAATTAGTTCAGTTTTGCATTCAGCTTGTGATCTGCTTCGTTGTTTTCGAGGGCGATGCGCCGATGAACTTGCCTCAATAAAGCGTTGATTTGCCCTCCTTATGCCGTAGGGCGTTGATCTGTGAGTTCATTATTGAGTAGTTTGGGTAAACCTATGTTGGGTTGGTAGCCAGTTACCAAGTAGTGTAGTGATACGCTGGTGGCGCCATTGATTTAAAGAAGTTGTGACTATTTCCAGGACATCTGTCCATCCACCATTTCTATCTTCGCGCAGCACGAAGAGAGCATTCTTCATTGTGCGGCGTTGTTGAGTTCTGTGATCGCCAGGGGCAATATAGCTCCCGAATGATTGACATCATGTCGTAGAAGTTCTTGTACACTTCCCCGGTGAAGTGAGTTCCGCGGTCAGAAGATACGATTCCTGGTATTTCCCGCTGGCGAAGGAAGAAGCTATAAAGTCCTCGGTCTCAAACTAAAACTGTCTAGGATGGTGAGGATATAACGTCTTCCCTTTGAGATGGGCATCGAAAAAAATTCCACGCAGATGATGTCAAACGGTCTTTTTCCATGTTTACAGTGACCAGTTGGCCAGTGTCGACGTTTGCCATAGTTTCCTTTCCGCTTGGCACAGATTTCACCGGATTCGCTATGATGTGATTTTTGTACTAGATCGGCACGCATGTCGGTGACACCTGAGTCGTTGATGCAGTCATGCGTCTGATACAGAAATCTGCAGCAATGTTTGTATGGCACGACCAACATATGTGTACTGTCTCTGATCATCAGAATAGAGGTACCGGCTTCTAAATAGAAATTTTTGAGATGTTTCCTGAAGAGGGGTGTTCAATGATCCTCTGGATCCATGAGACATTTCTAGCTTGTATCCTTTGTCTGAAGAGCTTGGATGATTTTCGAAAATAGATTGTCTGTTAGTTGTTCAGCTGCTGTGTTAAGGTGGTCATAGTTCTCCACAGTAGGGATGGTGGAGGTGGAATGGTACGTGAAGAATGCGTCCGCCATACGCTTGTAGTGTGTGGGTCTTGGGAATGAGCTCTAAGCCGTCAATTTCCTTCAGCCACCATGACAGAACGTAGATGTGCAGGTCAGATCTTTCCACCTTAAATACTCTGCCTGCCGGAGTGGAGTTGGCTGGTGTTTTTTCTCCCTTTTTGTCCATCGCTTCTGCTGAGAATGTCGGCCCAAACATTAGATTGAATCTCGACGTATTCTAGCACGAATTTGTTGCAGGAGATTTCTTCTTGCCAACGTCATATCTTGGCATTGTTAAACTCCCGCTGGTCTAGATATGTTAGCGACCTGAGGTCGGTGAAAATCACAAAAGTGCGGTTGCGCAGGAAGTAATCAAATTTCAGGATCACCCAGTTTATCCCGTACGCTTCCCGTTCTGTGGCAGACCAATTCTGTTCCGTGGGGTTGAATGAGTATGAGGCGACTGCTATAATCTTTTTCTTTCCATTGTCTATCTCCTGCATTAGAATGGCCCCACAAACCACGTTGCTGGAATCTGTGGTAAGGGTGAAGAGCTGCGAAAAGTTTGGAAATGAAACGACCGGTGGAGAGGAGAGTCGGTTCTTTATTTTCTCGAACGCCTTGTCTCCTTTCTCTGTCCAGGTGAACGACTTATTTGCCGTTTTTCATTTGTGTATGGGACGCACAGGCTTAGAGAATGTGTCAGATCGTGTGTTCGTCTAAACGCATCTCCAGAAATTGCCTGATACATACCAATCGACAGATGAGGCTTTGTTGCTCCTTCTTTGATGTTGGTGGTTTCTTTTCCATGATAGCTCGGACATATTCAGGATCAGCCCAGAATCCATCACAGCATTCTATTCATCCGAGGTATTTCACCTCTGAGGCTCGGAAGACGTATTTTTCCGGATTAAGTTTGAGTCCGAATGTGTGGAGGGCAGCGAAGAGCTGCTCAAGGGCGACTAAATACTCCCCGAACCTTTTGGCATGAACCAGGTTGTCATCAATGTATGAGGATATATTTGGCCGAGACGAAACGGTCGCTAAAGCTTCCGTTACACATCTAGAAAAGATTGTCCGGCAGATGTAAGGCTGAAAGATAGCGGCGTGTAACTGTAGCATTTGTAAAAACTGTTTTGCGGCGGTCGCGTTCATCGATAACTATCTGCCTATAGCCTCTACGGAGGACGAGAGTAGCAAAATATTTATTGCCTTCCCCGATCTTGTGGAATAACTGGTCGATCCTGGGCGTAGGATACGGATCAAGGTCGACCTGTACCTTGTTGATGGTTCTTTTAAAATTTGCAACGACTCGAATCGTACCATTCTTTTTGCGCATAGCGAAAACCGGGCTGTGGAAACTTTTAGGGTCTTGGCAGGTTTCGATTATCCATTTGGCAGCCATGTGGTTGATCTCGTCGTCGACGTCAGCTTCCAGAGCTTAGGAAATTGGGTGCCACCTTTGGCTAGGTGATGGCCGTGGGTTGGTATTCGAACGGGCTTGATGAAGGTACTCTTTTTTCCATTTTCTGGGCCGAGGATGTCGATGTAACGCAAGAGTAGGTCAGACACGTTTTCCAGTTCGTCACGGTTCGGGTGATTCGGGAGTGTTAACCCTGTATTTCGTTTTAGCCTGTGTAGTTTTTCTTTTAATGTCTGTTCGTGGGACGATGGTATCGAAGCACGTCCGCTGTCAATGCTGAAGGTGGTTTGAACCTCATACACAGGGTTGTATTTGGATGTGATGGTATAGTCATGTGCTGACGTTAGAGAGGCTGTGTGTATCGTATGACCAGACGTGACTAAGCGTTGAATTCAATGGTTGCATTTTGGTTGTTGATCGAGTATGAGGTAAAGGTTCTGTGACTGAGGATATTTTGCCCAATCAGGAGTGGGGTGATAGCACCTTTGACTTGAATGTTTACTTCCTTGAAGGCAAGAGAGTGTTGGTCTCCAATGGTGATGTCAGAGTTTAGTACGCCTAAAGTGGTGATACTGTCGTTTATACACTTAACGAGGGTATCAGAGATCGTTATTTGTTTTTTTGGCATCTTCTGGTAATCGGGTGAATGGTATGATGCAGGTTGAGAACGATGAATCTAGCATTGCCGTGTCGGAGAAGAGGGTTTTTTTGACGGTGAAAGTGGCTCTGATGAACGGGGATTGTTGTGTAGTGTGTTACTGAAACTTAAATATGTGTTGGTGAGTACGTCAGACCGGTGGGTGAGCCATCAATTCTTGCCTGGTCCGTATGGAAAATCCAGATCAATGGTTGGGGTTGAGGCGTTACTAGTAGGTGTTTCTTCTGTTGTTAGGAGGTGGGCTTGGGCTATGGGTGGATGTAGATATGGGCAGTTGTATTATTCCGGGTGGATGTAGATATGGGCAGTTGTATTATTCCGGCAAATTGCCTGGCTTTGGGCCTTGTGTCTGTGTGTCCGGTTGTATGATGATCTGTTGTGTGTCGTGTTGTTCTTGTGAGTTTTCTTCTGGGGTAGCTGCTTGTTTACAGTTATTTGTTGCCCTGGCGTATCTTGGGGCTTTTCGGGTCGTTGTGGCTGGTTTTATTATGCGATGGCGTTTGATGCAGTTGTGTTGTCCGTTTTAACACCCCAGTCAAGATATCGTTAGGCCTCCCTTTGCTATACTACCTGCTGTGAAGTGGTTGTCTATCGTTTTCACGAGATGAGGGTATATGTTTGGCGTCTAAGTCTTGATTTTCTCATTCATAAGCATTGCGTCTACCAGTGAGATGGCTGTATCAACGGTCAGTCCTTTGGTGTTGTCTTTTTTTATATTTATATCTATATGGACAGTCGTCTCTCTAAGGGTTGTTTTCAAGCCGTCTGGTGAAATCAGTCAACTTCTCGCCATCTCGTCTTTGCAAGTCCCAAGCTCGACTGAGATGTTGGAAGTTGGACATCTGGTTGCTGTGGGTTGCAATGAGGTATGCTTTTAGTTGCTCAAAATTTGATATCTCTTTCTGAAAAATGCCCCAATCGAGTAATCGTTTGGCGATTTTCATAAATTCATCTTCCATTTCAGAGTACTTGGCGAGGTTTGGTTTGAGGTTGATGATGTAGGTCTGGTTTAGATCGGTGATTAAGCGCTGTACGTTGTTACCCAGATGGAAGAATTTTATATCTCATGGAGTCCCGTAACGACTGTTATCGTATCATAAGTCCGTGTGATGTATCTGTGTATGTGGCTGATGATGATGATGTAGTGACCAGACTCAAAGCGGCGAGCAGGTTGTGTATATCTTTTTCTGCTTCGGCAATTGTTGTCTCGTCCGGACGTGCTGAGCTGCATTTTATGTTGAGAAGAACTATTTTATGTTTTTCTATCCGGTTAGTCAGTTGTTCGAGTGAGACTTGAGTAATTTATTTTCCTTGCTGCACGTTTCTGACACCAGTTGTTATATCAGCGTATAGTTGCAAGGAAATAACGAAACACTGTTGCAAAATAAAGGACATGTCGGCACATCAAAATTTTGATAATTGTTTTGAAAACAAAGAAGTAAAAATTTCAAATAACTGAGTTTGTATAAACGTGTTATGGAATTAAAGAAAAAAAATGTCTGCATTTGAATGCGCTGAATCATTATTTTTAGCGAACTCATGAGAATTTTCAACAAAACTGATCCTAATATTTACTTCCTGCCATCAAAATGATTCAATTGTTTCTTTGTTTGATTGTAGTTGTGGTTTTCCCAAAATAGGAAGAATTCATCCATGTTAGGATCAGACAACATACCTACTAAAATTCGGGATTTTTGCAACCTCCCTTCGGACGCTCTTAATAATACATACGGGTTTTCCAACGCAGATCACCTGATAAATAACCGTAAGTGCGCCGATAAATTTAGTGTCGACTTGTTTTTCATTCTAAGCCAGACACACTCTCCATTTCATCTAAATGTTTTGAAACTATCTACGTTAGGTCTAGACAGCTGTAAATAGAAGAACTGCTTTCTTAGATTCAATTTAGTTTCTCTCTAATCCCTCTTTTTTCTCTTCTCTATTACCATTCTTCACTCTGTACATATACTTTCTCTTTTTTTTAATCATATAATTACCTTGGTTATAGTTCTGACGAGTGAAGTAGGAAACCAGAAGGTTGATCTTTTCTTTTTCATCTTCTATGTTTTAATGTTCATCATGATCAATAAATATTGTCTTTTTAAAGCTATTATAAAATTCTTTACTACAAATTATATATATATATATAACATCATATGGACTGAAACAATCGCCGAACGTAAGAGTACTGATAATCTTATCAAATGAAAGATTGCTTTATGAGATTGGTTATGTATAAAAAGAAATCCCTTGATATTATTTGAAACTGTACTCATTGCTATACGCTGTTAAAGATAATCACTGAATTACTGGCAATACTTTTAATAGAGTCGCTAATTATCGTCAAAAATCAGACAAATTAGTTATCTTGGATGGAGAAACTTCAAAGGTGTTTTCCAAGGTAATCGTGGAATCTGGGTTAATCTCAATTTAAACATGCCGAACATATCTATCTGGAAATGGAATAGAAGAAGAATTATACTTATTCCGGATTTCTTCAGTCTCTCTCTCTCTCTCTCTCTCTCTCTCTCTCAGTGTCTCTCTCTCTATCTATCTATTTATCTATCTATCTTCAGTGGATATATTCATTCTAATATATTGAAAGGATTAGAAATACATTTACGCTGTTATCGATAGGTATATAATATACATGTATATAATATACATAGGTATACATAAATACAAACTTAGTCATATGTATATGTAGGAGACTTCTGCTAGTAGGGAATTACCAGCAGTCTCGTAGAGTGTAGTTAGCATCCAGATTGGTGGTCATAACTTGTGTTATATTTTGACCTTCGACCCGGCCCAAAAATACTATTCCAAGGTAATACACCGGAAGGAAGTGACACATTCCAACGGCCAGTAATCGAAAGAGATCGCGTGGGCGGATTAAGGCTTATGATATGGGACAAGGTGAAGGTCCCATTGTGCTACTACAGTCATGCACCGGAAGAGAGTAACCTCTGAACTGCATGACAGTTATTTCCGCTTGATGACGATTAAACATTCGATTTCAAAGATCCAGTAGGCGATCGTGTGGGCGTTGAGTTATTATTTAACTCAGTTGAGTTTGGGTCCCAGAGCAGTTGCCAGCAGACTCCCAGAGGGTTAGAGACGAGATGTGGTAGGGAAGGCCACACCCGACCGAGGGGGCCCTCGGAAAAGCCCCGATGGAGTGGACCTCAATACCTCTAGTTGAGCATATAAGAGAACAAGAAAGACACAACGTGGCGGTCATAACAGTGGGTTCAGAATAAGAAGTTTACGTTCGGTCTCCAGCACCCTCTCACACTTTCAAACCTTACAAATAAAGTGAGAGGTGAATATAATTGTAGGGAGGTCTTCTTGTGTCTTCCTTCCTGCATCTTTCTGCGTGCGTCTTTATTATTGAGTCGTTATGATACGGCAAATGAGTATATAACACTTGATATGGTTCGTCAATCAAGTAGGGCTGCTGTGAGACTTTGAGACACACTTGTATTTGTCTTACCTGGGAGACAATTGAACTATTCTTAAGTGCTTTTGGAAGATGTTTTGTATTTATGGTATTTGGGGGGGGGGAATCACGCACACTCTCGTTCGCTCCGCAAATTCCTAATGAATAAAAGTGACCTCGTATTTTTTAGCAACCCGATGGGTTAAAAATGTGGTCAAGTGTTTTGTTTTTTTTATTTGGGTTTTTATCAAATTCGTGATTTTTCTGTGCATAGCCAGTCTTGTTTAAAATTGCATCAAGATTGATCTGTTTTTTCACGAACTTTCTTTGACGAAGAAATTCCATCATTTCATATTTATATATATATATATATATATGAAATGATGGAATATATGAAATAATTTGTATATATATATATATATATATATATATATATATATATACAAGTTATTTCATATATTTATCCAATTATCTGTACAGATAGAGGATTAAATATTGAACTTCTTGTTTGTTATTTAATGGCATATCAACCTTCTCGAGTTATTTAATGCCAAATCCATCTTTTAGAAGGACAGTATTGGTACTATTTAACCCATAGCTGGGAGAATAAGAGGGTTCATACCTTTCCCAAGTGTATTTGTCCGAAATTGAATTTAATAGCGTGACTGGAGTTCGAATCAGACAAATTTCACGATAGGTAAACTATTTTTATTCATTTTGCTAAATAATAAAAATAAAGGAACTTACATAAACATTTATGTCGTATTAATAAATGATCTCTGGCACTTCGTCTTTAATTATCGAGGCGTTTATAGATCCTGGATTGACTTCAATGCAAGAACTGCCGTTGAGTTATGACGAATCATAAACTGGAATAATAATTTGTTATTCTAACCAATGTGGGACCGGAAAAGTTGGGTGATTTCAGTATAGTTAGATTTTCTGAGTAAGAATACTATTTTCTGGAAAATTTGGAAGAAAGTAGTGATATGGTGCTTTTTTGTTTATGTATGTTTTCAAGGGGAGTGAATTTTATTCGCAACTTTATATTGTGGTTTGTAATTTAATTGATCAATAATCTTTATATAACAACGTGATTGGTCAAAACGTTTAAAGGAAGAAGTGAAACTTGTATTTGATTGGTCGATATTTCTCTTCTCAGAAATTTTATTGTTGGATATTACTCCTTACACAGGAAAGCAGTCCGAGAAGTGCTAAGAAGTCATATGAATACAAATTTACTCATTAAAACGAAGGGTGTGGTTCTGTGAGACGGATTTGACGAGAGAAAGTTAAGGGCAAAATATCTTATTCTTAATTGGCTGCCTGTCATCTTACTACTGTCTATCAATACCTTTTATAAACCAGCTATGTCATATTTGATTTACGAACAAGCTATGGTAAAACAGAAACACAACGTTTACATTTTTTTTATTTAACAAAACTTTATAAATGTTTGTTAGAATTTATGTAATTATTTATTTTATTTGTTTGTTTGGGTTTTATGGCGTTTCAACATTTGTCAGTTATTTAATGTCAAATCCATTTTTATACAAATACAGTTCTATTTCACCCTTCTCTATCGTCCATCACTTTAGGTAGATCTTCAAAGCTACATTCTGCATCGACAGAGAGCTCTCGTATGAAGGTTCGAGCTGGTCGTCCTGCCAATGCTCGTCCGTGTGAGGGGTTCCACGGGAGTACATCGCTTATGAATTTGTTCCTACTTCTCCAGCAGTGTCCTGCATGTCTGGTTCGTCAAACTTGGATACTTTTCGGGATGGGTGGTAAGTGGCCGTATAGCTGCTGCTTAGTGGAGTACTGCCTCCAGGACTTGTTCAGTATTGCTCGCAGCATTCTTGTGTAGTTGCCGTCAAACTTTTTCTCCATACATTCAGTCAGCGTCCATGTAATGCATCCATACAGCAGTATCGACACAACTGCTGCTTGAAAAAAATGCGTTTTATTTTATTGGTCAGGTCTGACTTCCATATGACCAATCTATTGTTGTCCATGCCTTTGCTAGTCACGTATTGATGTCTGTCTCGGTTGATGAGACACTGCTTCCAAGATAGGTGAACTTGTCTGCTAGTTTAAGAGAGCTGCCGTTTAGTGTGGAGATGTAACTTCCTTGATTAAAGTACATGAATTCCGTCTTGTGTGCATTGACATGGAGACCTATGCCTGCAGCCGCTTGTTCCATCCAGACTATGTAGCTGAGTTTCGGCTTGGGCGGGTGTATTTGCCAGATGCGCTATGTCATCGGCGTAGTCCACGTTCGTAATAAATACAAGGTATCTTCTGTTTCTTTCCTTTGAAAACGTCTTTCATTTTAACAAGAGACGTTCTAAACACGTAGTCAGGACAGATGATGAAGAAGTATGGGGCTAGTGTGTGCCCTTGCAGCACACCTGCTACAATGTCGAAATAGTCTGTGTCTCCATCTGGGGAGCGGACTTTTACTTTCGTGGTTCTATATAGCATCATTATGGTTTCGACGGTTTCTTTGGATAGGCGAGTAGTATTTGCTCCATCTTTCCTCTGTGTATGTAGTCAAACGCCTTAGCGAAGTCGACAAATGATATTGTTGCCTCAAGGTCTTTTGCACGTACACCTTCAAGAAATCGACGGATAGTCAAAATTTGTGACGTCGTGGATCTATTTCTCCGAAAGCTATTTTGGTTCTTCCTAAGTATGTTCTCAATTTTGGGTTCTATGTAGTTGTGTAGTAGAGCATTGTATATTTTGGCCGCTATGAACGTAAGGGTTATATCTCGGTATTTCTTGGATAATCCGAGGTAGCCCTTCTTAGAGAAGAGGAGGTTGCATCCCTTTGTTCATCAGTCTAATATGTTTTGATTATATACGGCGTTACAGTGTCAGAGCAGTGTGTCGTCGAATTCCCTGGTCTTCTATACTTCTGGGTTTATTTCATAAAGCCTTGCTACTTTTCTATTTTTAATTTTTCTCAGTACCGAGTCGAGTTCTTCTTGCGTAAAATATCCTAGTTTCATGTCTAATTATTTACTAATAATTCGCGTGATTGGTTCATGTGTAACTTTCGGAGCGTTATCATAACATATTACATACATTATTTCATCTTTTCCTCGAGGTAGGGAAAATTGATCAATAAGAAATATTTTTCCTACTCCACAAAGGACAAAGAAATCATTTCTTATTATTAATACGCATTAGTACTTGAATTATAATTAATGTAATCAACAATTCGGTTTTTGATTTGGTTTGCCGCATAATCATTTAGGAAATTTCTGACTCATATAATACAATTTTTAAATGAAAAATAAAATAACTTTTTTATTCTTATAAATCCCGTTCAGAATCGATCAAGGATACTGAAAAGTCAAACTCAAATTGCTGTTTGGAAATTCTTCCCAAACAAATAAGTTAATTTTGATCTCTTTCATCTCTTTTGGGCTCCTCCGGATTCAGGCAATACGAACAGATTTTGGGCTTGTTCAAATACTTATGACTAGCATTGATTGTTTCATGTGTAACTTTGCAAGGTTTCCGATTAAATTCTCGAAATATTGTTTCCATAGTTATATTCGTTCTTCGTGGCTGGTAGCTTTCAGTTTAACTTTCGCAATGCTCTTCCTTCTGCGTGCTTCGTTTACCGTTTGCCATGCTATCCTAGATTGTATATCTTCAACTGAGTCTCTAATCTTATCGATCTGATTTTGTACGTATTCTGTTAGTTTTTAGGTATATGTAAGCTAATTCATTTTGTGCCTTTAAAAGTTTCAGGGCACTGGTAGGGTTGGGTTCTTCCTATTGGATTTGGAGGCAGTTTTTACGTCTGCGCGCTTTTTTCTAACCACTAATGTCTCGTATGGGACTCTAGGATTAGCTCTTTGTTTAGCTGGAATGCATTCTGCTGCCGCTTCTCATATTCGTCATTCAGAGTATGTGCTTTTGTCTTCTGCAATGCATGAAACTTGTTTCATAGTGTTAATGCATATTTATCTCTAATATCCCTGTTATTAATCAGGGACCAGTCATTGTGTACAGTGGATGTTATTTGGGTCGTATTCCTTAGTAGGCAAAGTCGTATCTTTGCCGTGACAATTCGGTGATGGTGGGACACACCCTCGCAATTCAATGCGCTATTATTCATTGCGTCCATCCATTGCCAGTATCGTGATATTTAATATCCTCACTATGAGTGTATCTGTGTTCTTGTATGCATATTCTGTCTAATGTTATCATCTATGGCCGATGCACTCAGCCCCGGTAGTTGTCCTATTCTTTTTAAGGTTCCAAAGTTGAAAGTCGCTATTTGTATTGTGCATTTGCATTTCAATAAATTTTGTTTTAGTTTGAGCTTTGTAGCTGATTTTTTAACACTAATACCAGGGCTCCAACCTTAGCAGGTGGTTTGAATGTGGGACATGGTAATCTTTCGATGGCTGTTCTTATTCTGATATATAGAAGCCATCCTTATAGATGAGCAGCAGTAGTTCCTCGATTGAACTATTTGATCCTGGCCGTTGAACCGTAGGATTCATACGCTCAGGACCGGCTTAGGCATTGCGTTGAACCATCACAAGGTTTATCCGCTCGCCTTTACGTTCACCATTCTGCTTCCCATAACTTTCGTAAAAATTTTCTTTTCTCTAACCCCCTCTTTCTTCCCCTTTCTATCTTTAAGTTTTAACTCAATTAAAGTCAACAGTTGACTTTTTAAAAAATTTCATCAAAGTCCTTTTAGGCATTCTATTTTACGCTAACTTAGGTTTTCAGTTTCTAATAAAGTCCAATAGTATTCGCTTTGCTGGACCAGGTTCAAATGTTACTTGGAATTACAGTAAATGTCTTTGCAATCAAAGTACAGATAGTATACAGCAGTAATTTTACAAATAAAAAATAAAATCATTCATGCATTTTTAAATGACAATAGAGTAAAAGACAATAAATTACTAACCATTTTTTAAACTCTGCCCGTCTTAAAAACATTTCTATTTCAAGTTATTCAGTTTAGTCCAACAGTTCTCATGCAAACAATTTAGTTTAGTATAAGTATCATTTTTGTTTACTCACAGTTACATATCAAAACAGTTCTATTTCGAACAATTCAGTTTAGCGTAATACATTCCCCAAAGCTCCATCAATACTGGAATCTCACCATCAGATTGTTTAGTATCATATCAGGGCACTCTTTAGGGGTGGGGGTTACCCCTCTGCAGAGATGCAGTCGGTGTGTTCTACAGCCCCAGCCGAATGGGCAATATTTATTCTAGTATATCTTTCAAGTATCTTAAAGTATCTTGTTTTTATCATTTTCAATGAAAAAGAACAATAAGCACATAGATAGATTGATAGATAGATAGATAGAATTAAAAAACAAAGAACACTGTGATATAAACATATAGTTAGAGGTACATATATATATATATATATATAAATAGACTGATACACCACCGTTTTTGTATATATATACATATATAATTGAAAAAATTCAACAAACCGTCATATACCCCTTATAAATTTAATACAGCTGGCCACTCATAAAAGCAACCAACCTCTTCAGATAGCCATCACACAATAGAGAGAAAAAATTATAAAAGTATTCGTTCAATGGATTTTTACTTGTTTAAAAAAGAAAGAAAGTAAGAAAGTTGGTGTCAAAACCAAATGTAATGTCATCGTCTGGCGTCATGTATCTAAAAAAACTTTCACAGGGCTCACAGAAACTTCAGCAGCTAGAATCTTGTCAATAAATCTGTCAATTTATTTATTTATCAAGGAAAACGTGAGGATAAACACAATTGATAAATAAATAAAGGAAAACGTGAGGATAAACACAATTATTGATATCAAATTTATCTTTAGTTAAACATTTTTTTCGCATGAAAAATTTTGTCAATTTAATTTCTTGATATTTTTCTTATAAAACTGTCATTCTAATTACTGTTAAAATCATGAATATCATTATGATAATTAATCATTAATTATTATATCACAAATAACCAACATCATCATGTCGTACCACTAGCACGGATTTCCCAAAATTCCTCTCGCCATTCGTCCCTATCGTCCATCGCTTCCGGTAGAGATTACATCCTGTGTCCGTACAGAGCTGTTGTAGATAAGTTCTTGTTGGTCGTTTTACACTTGCACGTCTCTGTGAAGAGGACCATAGGAAAACGTTGCTTACGAGTTCATCCTTACTTCTCTATTTGTGTCAAGTATGCCTTGTTAGTCTAATTTGGATGGTTTTAGAGGTGGCTGTACAACTGCTGTTTTGTGGGATCTTGCTTCCAGTTTTTGTTCAGTATAGCTCGTAGCCTTCTTGTGTAATTGCTGTCAAGCTTTTTCTCATTACGCTTAGTCAGCGTCCAAGTGGGACATCCATATAGTAATATGGACACGACCGCTGCTTGGAAAAAAATTGCGTTTTATTTTATCGGATAGGTCTGTCTTCCATATGACCGATAAGCGATCAAATAACTGTCCATGCCTCCGCTAGTCACTTTCTGATATCACTTTCCGTAGATGTGACGCGGCTTTTGAGGTAGGTGAACTTGTCTACTAGTTTCAGAGAACCACTGTTTAGTGTGGAGATATCAACTCTTTGATTAAAGCACACGTACTCCGTTTTGTTTGCGTTTACATGGAGGCCTATGGCATCTGCTGCCCATTCCAGATTATGCAGCGGGGATTCAGCCTGAACGGGTGTCTTTGACAGAAGTGCTATCTCATCAGCATAGACCGCGTCCGAAATAGTTTCTGTGGGATATCGTTTGCCTTTTCTAGTGTAAAGGAATTTTCTTTCAATAAATCTATCGACGTTCGAAGTTATTACAATTATTGCTAATTTAACTTTATTATTATCATTATTGCTACCGTTATTACATCATAAACAATATCAATTGTGATTCTGATTACCTTTGATTTTATCCTGCTATTGTTATCACAATCAGTTTTTCTATTATTAACATATTTCATATGAGTTCAAATCTATTTCTTCGGCAGCCTTTAAAAATTAGTTCATTAAGTTAATTTAATTGTTGTCGAGTAAATTTATATCTAATGATGGTTATTTTTTACTTCAGGCAAAGCTTACATTTTCTGCTTTCCGAAGTAGAAGATTTCTTAATAAATCTCTACCTCATTAGTTGAGTTAGGTTCCTATCTCTCAGCCTCCAAAACTACTTCGATAGGGCTGTTTTACTTATGAGCAAAGGGTTGGAAAAAGAGTGTCTGTGATTGTAGAACCCCTGTTTTCAATTTCCAGTTGAAATTCCTATAAAAACCCTTTGCTTCCAATTATTTCCCATCGGGAAAATAGTTTCTTGGTTGACTACTTTTTCGGAATTACACATTCCACCCATGGAACAATCGCCTTTATTTTTACAATTACAAAATTTGTCCGCTGATTATCTATAAGCGATTCATCTATTGAATTCGTGTTGGCTATATATATATATATATATATATAATTTTGTTGTTGTGGGTCTCTCAAAGAAAAGTTGACACTTGTTCCCTTTGGAGGAACAAACGACAAAAATTCAGTTTTATTTTGGTTGTTACATCTATTTTTTCTGGGACCGATCCTAAAAGAAAGATGTAGAATGGCCCTGTTGATTTGATGGTGTTGAATAGTTATTCTTTCAATTATAAAGCTGTTTTCCATTCACCAATGATGTGCGACTTTACTTAAGCCCCAAATTACTCGGCCGTTTCTTTTCGGGTCTATCTAGAACTCATCCAATCTTACTTTTTAAAAAATAGAAATATACAAAAATACCTCGTAATTACCTTATAGTCAATCAAATGAATGCTCACATGTTTATTATAGACTTGTTTTAACAATGGTGATCTGTCGATAACTTGTCCGTAAATGTCCGGACACATTCACTTTAGTCAGGCGTTGGTGGGAACGATTACACAACAATTTCTATAAAGTTAACATGACAAATATATTATTGAGCTCCTTTCTAATCTAACTTACTGGTCTGATGAGGTCTTGACGACTGGTAAGAGGTTTTATCTGTTCTCTATAGACGACCAAAGGGTTAGATGTTAAGCTAGTAAGAGAAACAGTTTTTGCTCCTCATAGAAAGTGGGCTCTTATCAAAAAATATCTCAACGGCTTCAAGTCAGGCTGCTGCAAGACGTAACAAAACAACCGAATTTAAATTTGATTCATATTGAATTGAACCTTTTACTAATTAAGTTTAAGAGAATTTCTTAATTTGAAGGCGTAAATCATTTACATAGTATTATTACCACGATAAAATTAACTATCAAAATCTTTTTATAACTAGAATTAAAAACAAATGCTTTACTGTCATTATAACCAGCTGAGATAGAAATCTTCACGAAGACCAGCATGTCAGCTTGTGTAAGTTATTGTTCCTATTATATGCATTCGCTGTTTTTTGCTCTTATGTCAATTAGGAGTTTGAAAAATCATTCAGTTTTGTTTTTTGTTGTTTTTTTTTTTCATTTGGCTCCAGTTGTACGTTAGCGATATTTCATTCTCCAAAGGTGCTCTGGTCTTACAAGCGTATTACTGCAGGCCAACTTTTGTGATAAACAAGTCTTGCTTGTTTGTGCTGATCAGTCCATAAACAACAGATTCTATGGCTGATTAAGATGATATTTTTACCGCAATCAATTTGTTCCATGTATTAGAGGAAAAATAAGACCAGAATATATTAATACTAATGTATGAAAGAAGAAAATATTTATTTCCGTAAATGTTGATATATGATATATCAAAATATACAACGCCTTATGTGACTACTCATTATTACTCGTAAAAAATACATGGTTATATTTGAATTTCTATTGTTTTGAAAATTTAAATAACATATTTATACGTATTCCCCTAATTTATTTTTGAATTTCTATAATTGTTTTGGTCCTATTAATTCTCTCAAAATTTTTATAATTTTACTTTTTAAATTAAACAAAGTCCATCGATATGCATCAGCGAGCATGCCTGGATATATCGTAAGATCAATAGGGATATTGTAATGGTCACTTCTGATGACTTGGGAAAGCATTACTTCAATATATATATATATATATATATATATATATATATATATATATATATATATATATATATTATTCATATATATACATATATATATAAAATGCAATATATATATATATATATATATATATATATATATATATATATATATCGTATTTTATGTGGATAGTTGTGTATGTACATCTAAATTGATGTAACTATTTTTATAAACACAAAATGTTTCTCTGTTGTCAATTGTCCAAAATTATGTTTATTTTTAAACAACACTTCAAACAGTTGTAATATACGAGATCTGTCTTTAAATTAATGAGTCATTTTTATTTTTTAGGTTGGCAATGTTGACCAGGAAAATGCGCCTTTCAGAATTAAAGTTTAAAGGATTCTTACAAATTCAATTAAGTGTCTAACAAAAAATAAGCAGTATTATACAAAAGATAATACAATATGACAGAAATATTTAACCAATTAAAGCCGCCTTTTGAAGATTAAGCTCTATCTTCGGTTAACATTTTCAGTTTTATGAGGTATTTTTGCGTTGCCAAATGACTATAGAAAATGAACTCTATTCTGATCGATCGTTCATTTTACGAAATGAGGAAGTAAGGATAAAAGTAAGGAGGACTCTCATCACTTGACAGTGAGAATGATTCGTGATGAATTGGAATCATCAGAATATTTATAACATTTTCACTAAAAAACTCGGTATGTAGAAAATATATACAAACTGAAACTTTTTTTTTACTTTTCTCGAAGCAGCCTGACTTCCCGTTTGTTATCAGGCAAAGATACATAGTTGGGGGTTAGAGGTTATTTCGATTAAAGTAACCGATGAGAAAGTTTGCCGTTGTTAGTTTTAGCAATTAGATTTCTGGTGGACTGCGTAGCAACATGTATTTTATGGTTTAACATTTTAGAATCCCTTTTTAGAGGCTTGAATACGTTCCTTTAAAAGATGTTCGGAGTTATCGCCTTATTATGAAAGACACTTTGAAAAATCACGGAAATTCCCGGCCTAAATTATTAAAAAACGAATGGAACCAAACAGTAAATGCATATTTGTCCACTTCTTTCATCACTTAGATCAAGTGATAACCTTTTTTATTTCGACAAAGAATTTCGAGAATTTTTATTCTATCTTCGATGTAACACATCTTTCCGCCGCGAAGAACAATATATACTTTTCCCTTGGCTCCATAATTATCTGTAGCAAATTTAACAACAAACCATTTGGACAAGCAAACAAACTTTCCCCAATTAACCACATGGATTTAATAAAAGAATCATAAATGATTCAATTAATAATTTGGCTTTTGATTTGATTTTCCACATTTCTTATTTAGTAATCATATACGAGATTTTTTTCTTATTTTGTTTAATTCTGTTTTTTTAGTCGAAAAAAAAATTGTAGTCATTGTCCTATAAATAATTTTCTTCATATTAAGAATCTAATATTCTTCTGCTTTTTTCTCGTGTGAGATTTAAATCTGTTCAAGCAAAAAATAAATATATGTAGTCTTGTGTGATAATAGAAGAAAATTGGTTATAAAATATTAGAACAAACCTTCAACTTTGTCTTTAATAACATATTGATTACGTATATTATTATATCATCATCGTCATCATGCCGCGCCATCAGCACGGATCTCCCTCACTCTCTCCCGCTACACCTTTCTATCGTCCTTCGCTCCCTGTAGGTCTTCAAGGCTATATCCTTTATCGGCACAGAGCTGTTGTATGTAGGTTCTAACTGGTTGTCCTGCCTTTGCTCGTCCACGTGAAGGGGTCCACTGGAGTACATCACTTCTCCAGCTGTGTTTCGCAAGTCTGGTTCGTCTAACTTGGATACTTTTCGGGATGGGTGGTAAGTGGCGGTACAGCAGCTGCTTTCTGGGATGCTGCCTCCAGGACTTGTTCAATATTGCTCGCAGCATTCTTGTGTAGTTGCCGTCAAGCTTTTTCTCCATGCGTTTAGTTAGCGTCCATGTAGTACATCCATACAGCAGTATCGACACAACCGCTGCTTGAAAAAAAAATGCGTTTTATTTTATTGGTCAGGTCTGACTTCCATATGACCGATAGCCTATCTATTGTTGTCCATGCCTTTGCTAGTAGCGTGTTGATGTCTGTCTCTAATGTCTTAATGAGACACGGCTTCCTAGGTAGGTGAAATTGTCTGCTAGTTTCAGAGATCTACCGTTCAGTGTGGAGATGTCACTTCTTTGATTAAATCACATGTATTCTGTCTTGTATGCATTGACATGGAGGCCACTGCCTGCAGCCGCTCGTTCCAGACTATGTAGCTGGGTTTCGGCTTGGGCGAGTGTATTTGCCAGAAGCGTTATGCCATAGGCGTAGTCCGCGTCCGTTATTGTTTGTGCTGAGTATCTTCTGCTTCTTTCCTTTTTCAGCTTGAAAACGTTCTCCTTCATTTTATCAAAAGACGTTCTAAACACGTAGTCAGGACAGATGATGAAGAAGTATTGGGATAGTGTGCGCCCTTGCAGCACACCTGCTACAATGTCGAAATAGTCTGTGTCTCCACCCGAGGAGTGGACTTTTACTTTTGTGGTTCTATATAGCATCATTATAGCAGCGATGGTTTCTTTTGGTAGGCCGTACGCGAGTAGTATTTGCTCCATCTTTCCTCTGTGTATGTAGTCAAACGCCTTAGCGAAGTCGACAAATGATATTGTTGCCTCAAGGTCTTTTGCACGTACACCTTCAAGAAATCGACGGATAGTCAAAATTTGTGACGTCGTGGATCTATTTCTCCGAAAGCTATTTTGGTTCTTCCTAAGTATGTTCTCAATTTTGGGTTCTATGTAGTTGTGTAGTAGAGCATTGTATATTTTGGCCGCTATGAACGTAAGGGTTATATCTCGGTATTTCTTGGATAATCCGAGGTAGCCCTTCTTAGAGAAGAGGAGGTTGCATCCCTTTGTTCATCAGTCTAATATGTTTTGATTATATACGGCGTTACAGTGTCAGAGCAGTGTGTCGTCGAATTCCCTGGTCTTCCATACTTCTGGGTTTATTTCATAAAGCCTTGCTACTTTTCTATTTTTAATTTTTCTCAGTACCGAGTCGAGTTCTTCTTGCGTAAAATATCCTAGTTTCATGTCTAATTATTTACTAATAATTCGCGTGATTGGTTCATGTGTAACTTTCGGAGCGTTATCATAACATATTACATACATTATTTCATCTTTTCCTCGAGGTAGGGAAAATTGATCAATAAGAAATATTTTTCCTACTCCACAAAGGACAAAGAAATCATTTCTTATTATTAATACGCATTAGTACTTGAATTATAATTAATGTAATCAACAATTCGGTTTTTGATTTGGTTTGCCGCATAATCATTTAGGAAATTTCTGACTCATATAATACAATTTTTAAATGAAAAATAAAATAACTTTTTTATTCTTATAAATCCCGTTCAGAATCGATCAAGGATACTGAAAAGTCAAACTCAAATTGCTGTTTGGAAATTCTTCCCAAACAAATAAGTTAATTTTGATCTCTTTCATCTCTTTTGGGCTCCTCCGGATTCAGGCAATACGAACAGATTTTGGGCTTGTTCAAATACTTATGACTAGCATTCTAAATAGAATAAAGTTCCTTGCAAAAAGCTATATTGAAATAGGAAGCATGATCGATAGAGCATAGTTGCCATTTTAATATATCTTACAAGAACGTCTTACAAGGATTTCTTGTTTACATCAATGACAATTAGAATTTTAAGGTGGATGCAGACTGCAATAATATGCGGGAAGCATTCATCTATCTTTAATGGGTGCATGAAGAAGTTGTGGATCTTTAATAGGCAAATGACGAAGAGATCCTGTTTTGAAGCAGGTTTCCTTTTTTATTTTAAAACCTTGGCATTAATTCCCTTTTCTGGTTCATTCCAAAGAAAAAAGAAGCAATGATACTCCTGCATGCTTAAAACAAGGAAAAAGTTACCTATTTTGATTTTATCCAAACTAACTGCAGTATATATTTTTTTAAATCAGACAAGGAAGTGTTTAAAAGATGTGCATTAATCAACATCGCAAATGAAATTTTATTTTGGCTTTAAATGGAAGAAAATAGCCTCAAGTGACACAAAATAAAAAGGAAAATCACTTTTGCTTGCTTTAAACAGTTTAGAAATAAGGTGTATATTGCAGTTGATGTTTAAAGTTTGGCCTTAATTAAGAGAAAAAGAATAGAAATTTTTTTTACTTTATATTGCTTTTTAAAATCATTGATTTAAAGAGTTACATAAGTTTTTGAATTTTTGTAAGTAAATCCCCCAATTCTTTTTTTAATGATATAATATTTTTCTAAAAAAATTGAAATATATTCTTTCAAGATTCAATGTTAACCAGAGGAAATCAAAATAAACTCGGAATATTACAGTAACCATTCCACTGTTATATATATATATATATATATATATATATATATATATATATATATATATATATATATATACATATATATACATTCAAATAAGAGTTACTGGACTTGTAATAGGGTTCTTTCTGCTCAGAATCCTTAATGGCTCCTGTAATTTTAGGCAATAAAAACAAACTTTTTGCTCACTTATTTTTAGACAGTTTGAAAAAAAAATTCAGGTCTTAATTGTTTAGAAAGAAACGTAATTTAAGCACAAATGCTTAGGAACACACACACACACACACACACACATATATATATATATATATAATTTATATATAATTTATATATATATATATATATATATATATATATATATATATATATATATATCCACTTAAAAAAGCAGTTTTAGGTACATAAGACCGATAAGAATAGAGGTATCGATAAAGGTTGATAAAAAACGCATATTTATATAAAAGGCTCATAAAGAAGCGTATATATAGGCATAGATAAAATTAGGCTCCAAAGAAACATATTTAATTAGTTCAAACAACAAGGGATTGTGAAAAAGAACGAAATTCCTATCTATTATAAGTTTATTTATAAGTTTTGGCCGGGATTTTTAATCAATAACTTAAATGTAATTATTCTAATTGAGTAGGTGCGTCTGATTGTTGACAAAGGGGATTACACGTGATGGGTAATAAATGAGAGTGCTGGATATGGTCTTTTGTGAATATATTAAGATGAATTCAAATTCATAAAAATTCTGGATTGGATTTTGATGAATTTTGATCTCATGTTGATTTTTTTCCAGTAACAATGAAACAAAATGATAAAATTTAAGGAAAGAAAACGAAAGAAGTCAACAAAGAAAAAAAAGGAAAGAAAATAAAAGAAGAAAGAGAAAGAATAAAGGTAGAAAGTAGAAAAAAGTTAAACAAAAAGAAAATTAGGTTGAAAGAAAGAAAGAAAGAAAGAAAGAAAGAAAGAAAGAAATGGATCAAAATCATGGAAGAAGAAATTACGAAGATAAAGAAATTAACAGAAATGAAAGCTCTACAAAGAATAAACTAAAAAAGTAAATAAAGTTATGAATTTAAAATAATATAAAAACAAGAAAAGAGGGCTCTGAAAAAATGAATTAAAGAAAATAGTAGATAAAGAGAGAGTGAAAGTATAGGGATGGAAAAAGAAACGAAAGGAACGACGTGGAAGAGGACGAGGAAGAAGAAGAAGAAGAGGGGAGGGATATATATATATATATATATATATATATATACACACACACACACACACATATATATATATATAGAGAGAGAGATAGAGTGTGAGAGGGTGGTTAAAAACATTGTTGTTTTCATGTTAGACGACATTTTACTTGACTACTACTCAGTTGTAATCTGTAAAAAAACAAAAATATAGGTTATTATTTAGAAAGTTAAACCTACTGCCATATCACCAACATCATCTTCTGAGGTTACTGGATTACTTAAATAAAAGAATTTTTTCGGAGCAGCCTCCAATTAAGGTATTCATTTTGAAAATAGCGTTTTATTGCTGAAAACTTGCTCTATTCAACGATGCCGTTGTACTCTCTTTTTACGTTGTATTTTCCATGGAAATAAACTGGTAGTTTTACTTTCAGAGTGCCTTCATAAAATTTCCAGTAAGCTCTCGGAAACTATGAGAATATCAACAGAGTAAAGAGTAAAGAGTATTTTCTGTTTACGTATGCAGTAAGATGTATGTGTCGGTGTTAATGGAATTTCTGAGAGTAGACTTTAAATTCTGATTGTTATAGGCAACCCAATGTTTTTCATTTACATTTAAGCATCGCGATGAATAATCTCATATCTTTTCTGCTAGATTAAAAGCGTAACGTTTTAATAGGACACATAAAATCGTTTATAGAATTCTGTTTAAACATTAGACGTCCATATTGTTTGCAAGTAAATTGACGCTTTTTATGAGGTGTGACTAAAAGCCGTCAAAACATTGAGAGACACCATTTCCTCCCGTGATGTTTTCGCTCCAACCATTTCTCATAGATTTTATTCGTTCTTCCCCTGTCATTCTTTGATTTCTTCATCCAGTTTGTCCTTTGCTTCAGTTATTTGAGCCTCCTTTAAAACATGTTATTGATAACTGTGATAATAACTGTCTTCCTAAAAGAACGTGATTAGACAATATAGAAGTTATATGTAATATAATCCAATACCAAAACGAAGTTCAATAAAGAATTTGCAGCACAAAATTTGAAATCGTACTAAGATATAAGAAATGCACAAAATGAATATTAAAGAAATTCAAGCTCAATATAAATGTGTATAATATATCAGAATTTTATAGCTAGATTTATAAATTGCGATGTATAAAAAAATTAAGTTTGTGCAAAAGTTTTAACATGTTAATAGCTCTTACAAATGTAAAAATATGTGACTAACGTATATCCTTTCGTTATTATATATCTTTTAAATATGTAAAGTATTTTGAATTACAAATATTTTTCCCATGTGAATGTTTAAAAAAATTAAGGCCAAGTAATAGTTTTAGTTAAATTTCACTGGTATTTTCTTTGTAAAAACAGAAATTATGGCAAATTTTCAATATTGAATAAGATAGATTTTCAGAATAACTGCGTAATGTACCGAGTGATATCATGGACAGTAAACAAAGCAATTTTTCACAATAAATTTGTAGACTTTCACGGTGTTTCACCGTAAAGTAGAAGTGTAAAGTGTCAATAGCTGAAATGAAGATAGGTTGACCTCGCATAATCCTTTATAATTAAAGACGATTATTTCGTTTTGTTTCAACTAAGTCAAGGTAACTGGTCATCTATGCCAGACAGATCCTTCTCACGTTCTTCAGAAAAGTAGTTGCCTTCCTCTTTGTGTTGAAACGGTATATATTGGAAGAAAAGCAACCAATGTGGATCTCAAAGGAACCCAAAGTTTTTCTGAGACGACAAAACATCTGAATTAATATTCACAGCGGAAGGGTTCGTACCATGAAATAAAACCTTGTGTCTCAATTTGATCCTAACTGTTTTGTATGTATATGTTTTATATATCTTTGTAATTATATATTTTGAATATACTTTAAATTCATATTTGAAGGTAACTAACACTGATAAAGAAACGTTTTAGCAAACATTAATAAGCAACGAAAAATAAGAGCTGAATTTATAAGTAGCGTTAGTAGATGCAAGACTGAAATCAACCGATCAACTTAAACATAACATGCAACTTAAACTTAACGCTAAGCCTTTTTTTTTTCTCATTTGTGAAGGTTTGTAAGTCTAGCTTGTTAACCGTTATACCATTCGTGGTGCTCTAAAACATAACGTTTGGTACATGTATCAAAAATTGTACTTCCTATTGTTCTGAATTTCGTAGACTATTTTCTATCAAATACATTTTGATATTCTTGATAGAGGTTTCATAAAACCATGCACATGTACACTGCATATCATTTTTAAAACTTGAACACAGTCAGAACTAAAGCTGCATTTAATTAATAATAACATCTCATCTGAAACTGGATTTCTTAAACATAGCACTGATATATGACTATCGTTTTCTTAGCCTAGGCATGTTCTTCGTAAAGTGGCAATGTTTGAATTAAGAGACAATAGTTTTTCCAAAAACAAATATAGTCTGCTCTAAATACGTGAGGAATAAACGTTGCTTGTGTTCATTATAAGTAGTTTGTCTGTCTGTCCTTTGTAGACAGCCAAACTGTCTATGGTAAAATTTATTATGCATAATTATTCGACCCAAGCAAAGGTTGTTGCTGTTCCCCAAGGAGGAAAGGCTATATAGAGAGTTAAGTCAAAATGCTTGAGTATTCAAAATATTATCACTTGGTCTTGGTGATGAAAGAAGAAGACAAAACTATTTTTTACGTTGCTTGTGCTGGAAGACAAGTTCACCTTCATTTTCTGTGAAAAGGTTTCCGTCTAAGCTCTTTCAAGAAATGTGACTATTCATTTTTCTCATACATCATTGATTCTGTCACTAAAAAATTGATAGGATCAATGCATTTAGGTTTCTTTTTTACGATTTGCTTTTTACGTGGATGTTGTAAGCAAAGATCAATCAAAACTTTACTTTCATTAGCTTCTTGGAGTTGCTTTTCTTTTTTATGACAAACTCAACCAGTCTGATTGCAAATATTCTTTATACTTTCATATTTCTTCAGCTACTATCACATCAATAACGACGACTATGTATGCAGCTTAAGCAAGGGTTTATATTCCTTTAATTTCACTTTCACTTCGTCTCATTCATCATTGTTGAGAGTTGTCCGTTGGAATAAGCACTAGACTTTCGACTGAAGAAGAAAATGGAATTAAAGTCAAATCCAATTCAACAATGTCTTTTATGAATTTTTGTGGAAACGGAATAAGCAAATTGATACAAATCTGAATTTGAGATTAAAATCTTTTGATTACATAGTTTGTAGATCTTTTGTCTTTTTGAATCATGCTCAAGTATATCAAGTTCAGTTTCAGTCTATTTTACGCAACTGGAATACATATTTGCCAAACCACTTCTTCCTTAAGTAGACTTCCAACATGAGTAAAAATACTTTCTTTCATTTTTTTGTACATTTTTAAGACATTTTGCCACAGTTTTATATAGCAGGCAATGCTTGAGCTATATCCGTTCATTTTTTTTTCCGAGATTTTAAAGAAATAGTGATCATTCGAGTTAGCCTTGGTGAAGTCAAAAGTACCGAGTTAATCTAAGATTTTTGTGATGTAGAAAAGTAATACATCATAACAAAGTTATCTGATTATTTGCTGAAAATGGTCGCTTGTATTTTTATTTACATTATAATAAAGATTTACTAGAGTTAGTAAATTCAATTATGTGCCATATCACCTGTAATGCCTCCTATGAAGTAGCCATCTTATCGCAGGTCCGTCTTATTTCCTTTTCCAAGTGCGTATAATTTTAGAGAAACAACATCAAGATCACGCATGATAATGTAGCTACAAAAATGCTAAACATCATGATTATACATAAGGCCCAAATTAGAAAAAAAAAGTACAAAATAAACAAGTCAACAACAACGAACAAACAAGCAAACAATCAAAAAACATAATTGTAAAAGAATTATTTCTCCTCCATTATCTTATTAAAAGGTTCGATATTTTCTGTTTTAATAAAAACATAGATACAAATATGTAGGAATGATAAGAACTCATAAATGTAGGAATGATCAGTTATTTCGGTTAATATTTGAATCCAGTTCAAATAATTATTTAAGCTCATGAAAACACGGAATGCAGTTCATAATCATGGAGGCATTTTGCGAGAATTTTTTGCTGGAGAAATCGAAGACTCTGTTTTCTTTTTAAGCCTGCATTAAAGTCTAAAAAAATATAAAACCTTTTGCTTCTTTTTCATACAACTGAAACACAAAGACAAAAATTGTTTATTCTTTGATTTGAATATAAGTTAGAATTTGATTTCTAAAGAAATAAAAACAAATAAATTCATACATCTATAACTTGAGATGTTTTATCAGATCTCAATTTTTGTCCAACTTGCCTTAATGATAGAAAGTGTATTTATGAGCACTATATATTTTTTTCAAGTTGTTTAAATGTCACCGATATTTTCAGTATTTCGTTCACGTTCTTTCTTTCTTTCTTTCCTTCTTTTATGGTTACGTAGATATCATTCTCCTTTTTCTGTCACTTACATCTGACATTCTTTGGATGGCAGATACTACGGTATCATTATATTAATTATTAAAAAAAGACAATTGAATTACTACACTGACAGACTTTCGAAATTTAAAGAAAAATTATTTTGAGGAAACAGAAGTCTTAAGAACGATTCAGATCGGAATTTTAATTGTCTTGTTTGGTCAAATTTGTAATTAACATTGAAGAGTGTGCATCTCACAATATATTTTATATTGTGACATTTTGTTTTGCCATTTCATTTTTTTTTTTTTTCCACTTCCAACATGATTTTTTGAAATTTTGTTTTTCCATTTCATTTATTTTCCACTTCTAACATGATTTTTTTCAGCTTTGAAGCTGAAAAAAATCATGTTGGAAGTGGAGAATAAAAAAAAATGACGTAAAAAAAATAGGACGTTTCATGTATTTCAAGGTTGATATGATTTTCTTTTCAAACTCAAATTATTCATTTATTTAAACTCATTACGATGTGTATTATATACTTATATCCAAAGCAAAATTCTAAAACTTTAAGACTTTGTTTTGCTCGAGCACTTTTAGTACTGCAGACGCTGATATCACTATCTAAAAAACGTTCACACATGAAGTCATGACCCTTGATAAGATATCAAACATACAGAAATCAGATCATTATTGATAGAAATGCGACATTGACCCATATTACTAAACCTCACGCCAAATTTGAATTTTCATAGCATTGCGCAAAGAATTCACGATGTTCTGTTCTTGCTATGATTGAGTAACAAAAATACAACAATTGGATCATTATAATGAACAGGGTAAAGTACGAATGTCTCATATTTATTTCTGTGGAAATTACAATAAATACTGGGATCACAACACTGGGATAATTACAATAAATACTGGGATCACAACACCGTTGGATAGAGTAAGTTTTCAGCTGCAAAACGTTTCTTTCTGAGTTACCATAATTGTCAATGCTTTTTCGGAAAAATCTGCCACAATAGAAGTGTCCCAATTTTTTCCATAATAATAAAATCTGCGTTTTTTCCAGGAACACGTTGTCCGCGTAATTCCTCTTTCATCGGCCTGATTCGTACAGATTAGCCGATCGTAGGATTCTTCATTTTGCGAGTTGACAGTTGTCATTCAGATCATCACAGCTGAATCATATTCCACCTTTTTTTGTTTGATCTTTGTGAACGTTCAGCAGCATCGATGAATATCATTAGGGTTATTTTTCTGCGCGCTGTGGAAATTCAGTGACACTTCTCTTTTTTGTGGCGTCGTGGCAAACATACTGGACTCCAGTCACTGTATTACATTCACTTTCGGACTAATACCCTTGGGAAAATTATGATCTCCCTTACCCTGCAAGCTATGTGTCAAATAGTACCATTAAGTTCCTTCTACAAGAATATCTTTGACATTAAATAACCCATTAAGATTGACATGGCATTAAACGAATAAACCAAACCAAAACCAAAACCAAACCAAGACAATTTGTTTTTATGTCCGATGACATTTCAATATATCTTAACTTTGCTGTTATCGACAAACAGACAAAAATAATATGGGTTATTGGCAGTAAGGTTGAACCTCTATTGTCGTACCACCAACACAAGATTCTGACATTATGGATCAACAAAATAGAATAGGAAGCAGTACTTTTATAGTGACTCTCTAATGAAGCTCTTAAAATGCATAGTCAATGGTAGTGACGATATGAAAATAGAGTTTTTAACTCGAATATTGCGCTACCCAAATATCCTATTGTGTTCAACAGATACTGTTGTTGAAATGAATAGGTGACAAGTGCTTCTCATCGATAATCAAACCATAAATCTTGATTTCTGTTTTTATCTAGAATATTTACTTTAAAGATTTACATTAAGATTTTGAATATGAATGAAGAAACTGAGAGAATACGTAGTGTATTTCTAAAATTATATTCGCATCTGTTTCAATGCAAAATCAATTTTTCTCTTTATTTCAGAAGAAATTTAAGGTGAAATTTTCTTAAATATCAAATGCATATAGTTACTAAAAATATATAAGTTCATTAAAATAATACATTAAAAACCTTCTGAACACTGAAATCTGCTGGCGAGCAAAATAGATATTTTCGAAACCAAGTTACAGCAACTGCCATAAAGAAGACACTTATCCAACTTGTATCAGGAAAATGTAACATTTTCATCTTCTATCCCAAAGTGCTCTCAACAAGTTTATCATTTGGTTGAGCAACTTGAACAATACATCTGTACATATTGGCATTTTAAACAATGTATATTCGGGCGGCAGTTTTTCATTAATTCCCATTTGATTAAAAAGAAGAGACAATGAAGCATATAGGATGAAATAAATAGTTCTTGTTTATGAACATGGAAGGTAATTCCGGATTGAATGGATGTTGAAATTGCCGAAAAGATTCAGGGCTTTGAGTGCTTTTGGCCGTCTGTAGCTGTTTTAAAAAATGGCACAGTTTGTTTTTGTGGTATTCAGACGAGGTTAATTTTCATTGTCACAAGCCATTCAAAAATGATGTGAACTATATTTTTCTGTGTTTGTTTTAAATGAAATTTAAATACCCGAATATTATAGAAGACCAAACAATAAAAAAATGACTCAAAATACACGAAGGGTTCTCTTTATAAAAAATCAAAAACAAAAACAACGCTCAAGATATTCTTCAGACTGGGAGACTTTGACAGTACATATTTATGACATATTTAAGGTGTCGTCATAGACTCACAATTCCATTGCAAGTATGATGTATGGCAGTAGTAGTGTTTTGGGATAATTGCTTTTTACAATTACCTTGATTGCCAGTCATATTAAGAGCCATTTTACCAAATTCAATGATAAAATCAAGTCGGGTGTCATTTGGAGATCTGATTTCAGCTTGTAGAGGATCATTACGTAATTTATCAATTTGAAGAGACTTAACATTTAAAATTTTCCACCATGTCAAAACCTTGTTTATGAAGAGGGCAGTATCATTCTTATCTACACTTATTCTAGACTGGGTGAGAAGTGCATTATATGTTTTTTTTTCCGAAAAACACTCTGAGGCAAGTAGAAACCCATTGTCTTTCTACTGGCTTTGGAGAAATGGAAATTTAATTTAAATCTGAAAGTTGGACTTGTCTTTCAGATTCAAAACAATATAACTGTTTAAGATGTGCCCATTTTGCAACCCATTTTACTCTATCATCAAAGATTAGTTCTGTTTTTTTGTCAGTCACAAATTGCAAATATTTTTCAACAGATGAACATAATCAAAAAACAAATGTTTATTATCTTCAGTTAACCAAGGTTTTTCAGGAAGTGTAGGATATATTTTTAAAAAAGCTTGATTTACTCGGTTGCTATCACATATAATAGCCTTTACATCAGCTGGTACAGATGTGATGGCCTGGACTTTTAACTAGGTTCAAATAAAAAGACTGATGTTAATTTTGAAATTGGAATCAATTTTGGAAGAAAAAACTGAGACATATCAACATTATACCAAGTACTGTTTAAGCAAGTAGAGATGGGTTGTCAACTGATTTACCAAATAGTTGTTTGCTATGAAATAGCAACATTTTTTTATATATGCTTCATCATGGAGAATTATGTGCCCGTTTTGACTGGTATAAAGCGTATTAAATATTATATCAAAATTTGAAGGCAAATAACAGAAACAGAATTAACAGTATTTGACAAATAACAGAAACATTTAGATTGACATTTGAAACTGATTTAATCCATAGATCTCTCTCGTCCTTGTTTTTCAGAAAACGATAAACTAGTATATTATTATTCCTATCACATATATTTTTGTCTTGTTGGCTTCTGTAATTTGTTTTGCGAGCAAACACACAGCATTTCAGGGGCATGGATAGGAATTTAGTAATATCTGAAAAGATAGATTAAACCTCTTTAACAAATATTGCTCTTACTACTTCAATTTAGGGGTAAATTTTCAAGTTAAATTAATTATACTCTTAATTACAGCTTTTATCCACCCACCCTTCCCAATGATAATAAATAAAAATGTATGTGGTCGTTTTTACAGGTGGGTTTACGGTAAACCTTGAATTCTAGTTTGTTAATATTCCTAATAAGTAAGATGTCCATATACATTTTTATTCACACCATAACAACAACACCAAAAGAGGTATCATCATAGATTTTTTTTTTTTTTATCTCGGAGCTCTACGTATTTGCTCCTTGAAATATCTAAATGATGAATTCAACCCCGTAGAAAACTCCTTCCTTAACCTTCTATACCCCAAATCTCTTATATACTTTGCTAAATCTAAAGCCCTCAAAATCTACAATAAGAATCAACCTCGAAGTAATGCCTACTCACAATTTTATAAAACTAGTTTCCCCCCACCACCACCTTAGATTCATAACTTTTCTAAACAATTCTTCTTCTCACAGCATAATAAACAACTTAAAAAAAAACTCGATATCAAAATTCCCTCTTTACCCCCTAAAATGATCCGTGAATTAATACACTCTAACCCTCACTGCAATATTCAATTTTCAGACGCCGGTGTTTATTGTATTTCTCGTAAGAATTGTAAATTAGAATATATTGGTGACACATCTCAGAACATTTACGTTCTCTTGAAAGAAGACAAAAGAAACATAAAAATTGGTAACTTAAACAATGTACCATTTCAACACACCTCTCAATCTAATCACAACTTTGATTTCAATTCTGCCAAGATGCTCATTTACATTCATAAGAGACTAAGACGAATTTTCGAGGCCGGTGCTATTTCACTCAGTAAATCCCTAAATACTCGTCCGGGCTTTTATACTATTTCTCCTTACATGGGCAAATCCATTTTAAATTGCTACAATATATTCCATCTTTTGTTAATATATTCCTCATATATCATAGTTTCTCTTTCTCTTTTTCTTTTTGTCTTTCTTTTTCTTCCTCCTTTTGATTCGAATTCTTTCTCGATAAACAAACGGAACATAAATTCTACACAATATTTCTAATAAGTCAAATGATGTAATTTAATTTAAAAAAAAACGCTGATTCACTTATTAAACGGCCAAATTTTTCTTGTTATACAAAATTTCCCTAGTTTTATTGTATTTTGCACTTTTAAACATCCATCGTTGATTTAACATCACTAATATCGTCCCTCACAGTCCTGATGATGGTTCATTAGAACCGAAACGCTATAGTGCCGACTTTGCTTCTCAATAAATCTCTCCTTCAACTTTATTTAACTTGTTATCAATTTTTCTTTATAAGGTATATAAATATAATATACATAAAATATACATAAAATATAACTTTTTTTACCTTAAAGCAAAACAACTAAAAGTAAAAATAATGTATTTTGTCCTTTAACGTTAATATCAGAAAAATATTAAAATAAATGTGATAAATAAAATGGTGTTATTATTTTCATTCTTTTAAAATAAGTACTCGTTTTAATGTTTTTACTGCAAAAGTAAAAACATTAAAATAAGCGCCAAAAAATGAAAAAAGATGACAATGGAGACCTTTCTAAAATAATTAATTGAAATATTGACGTTAACTTCATGTAATAAAATGTATATTTGTAATAAAATGTTATTTTTTCTTTAATTTTAATAAGTAAAATCATTACAGTTCACCAGTTAGCAAACAATGTAGAAAAAAATAATCGTTTATTCTTTAACTTTGGAAAAAAGGGCGAAGAAACTCGCTTTTTTTTTTTTTTTACTTTTAATGGATATGTTGGATAAAGTTTTAATAGAGAAATGTTAATGAACCTTTCTCGATTGAAATTCTATTCAAATTTATTATTCAAACTTAAACTTTTGATAGAAAATATTGACTTATGCTTATTTTTATCATGGTTAAAATCTTGAGAAAATTAAACTTTAATTTCGTTTATGTTACGTTTTCACCCATACTAACGTTGTTTTTGTTTTTTTTAACGATATCAAAAGTAGATATAAAGTTAAGTTATGATATTAAATTTATGAAAAAAAAATTAATTCATTTTATAATAAAAAAAAATAGTTTGCTTTACGACTTTGAAGAAACTAAATTAAATTCTGTTCAAATTTGTTGAATATTTTATTGTTTTGCTTATTAAAATAACACAAATTGCTAAAAAAGAATTGCATTTTATCAATAAATAATTCTTTAAACTTTAATTTAAAGATGTTGAACAAACTTTAAGGGGGAAAAGCCAAAAATTAATTAAACTTTAATTAAAAATGTTAAAGTTTTAAACATCAGTAAATCTTTTTGTGCTTGTGAATTTCAACTCCAAAGTTTCCTTTTTCCAATTTTAATAGAAATAATGTATCAACTCAAGCTAAAATAATCAAATATACTTACTTCAACAGAATCAGTTAAATGATATTAAAAGATTCCTTTGAATTTCTTGAACCGACAACACAAAGGTTTACAGTATACAGCAGTTGGCTCAAACTGAAACTAAAACGACCTAATTCTTTCCCTTCAATAAAAACAGCCTCCAGTCTAATGACTTGTGTGCGCTATGAAGTGGCCTGTAGTATAGAACGCCATGATCACTTAATAAATGTTTTCATCCATCGTCACACACACACACACACACACACACACACACACACACACACACACACACACACACACACACATGTTTGGAATGAAATCTGATGGAAGATAAGAAATTCTGCTCTAAGAATTATCTCATCAGAAATAAACTTTTATTTCGTAATCGCAAATACGACACATGTTGCTTTTTAATTTTTTTATCATATTTTTATTTACTTATTTTTATTCCGAAAAAAAATTAATTTCAGGTGGAGGCATCTTTTCAGTGATTATGTATATGAATAGTCTGAATAAATTTATATTTATATCTATACCAGGAACTGGTCTGGAAAACAGACAAAATAGTTATTATTCTGAGATATTTTGGAGCAAGTCTCTACACCCTCAAAATAGTAAATGTAAATAGTAAAAATTGATTGAAACAAACTTTTCAGCTAGTTTCTTAGATCCTCTTCGTGCACTGAACTTCTTGTTTTTCTATTTTCACAATTTATTATATATATATATATATATATATATATATATATATATATATATGTGTGTGTGTGTGTGTGTGTGTGTGTGTGTGTGTGTGTGTGTGTGTGTGTGTGTGTGTGTGTGTGTGTGAATAAAATTCTCAAAAATAAATCTGGTGTCGTGATTAAGATCAGTCTTTAAAATGTCATTTTTCCTTAATAATGAAGCAATAAATCTTATGAGATGGATGAAATATATGTATGCCTATTTTTATTAGTTCAAAACTATTGATTTTGTAGTTGTCAAAAGACTTATGAACATACTCACTCATACACACACACATATGTATGTATGTATGTATGTATGTATGTATGTATGTATGTATGTATGTGCGTGAAATCCATCAAAAGGTCGGTCAGTGCTCATCCACTTTTCGTACTTGCTATGAGAGGAAACTAAAAAGTATTAGGCAGCGTATTTCTGTCCGATGTCATAAACAAAATGTCAATCACAAAGGTGAAATTATATTGGTCGAAGATAAGGGACATACCCACAAACTTCCACTGTTCCGGTACAGAGAAAGACTCATCATATGATAGATATGGTGAGTCTATCTGTCTGTTTCAGTGTGTCTTCATCTGAAAATTTATCAGAGATTTTTTTTCTATACATATATACAATGATTAATCTTAAAGAGTGATATTTTTGTTTTATTTATTCATTATTAATGCCATAAAATATAACTGAAGATTACAATCGAAAAATCATAAACAGATTTTCAAATACTTTTTAAATTCAAAATTTTAAAGAAGCCTTAACAACATTCTGTGTCAATATTCATGACAGTTAACTCATTTATATCATTTTTTGAATACAGTTTAGCTGTTCGCCCAAGAACTTGAGTTCAGGTTGTTTTTCAAATTGCCGTGGATTCTAACAGCAGCAGGGGTGCCTTAGTCGCCAAAATTTCCAGCTTATTGTGAATCCGGTATTGGGGTTTGACTGGGGTAGGCAGGTCAATTATTGGCTCATCCTAATTGTCAAATTCTGATCATCACAGTTTTCTTTAAAACAGCCTTTCCATATTAGGAGAGACAGCTAACTCCTTTTTAGTGGTCATAGGGCTAGATTCACCTTCCTAACTAGAACCTACTTTAATTTTTATTTCTCACTCATAACTGGTACCAGCAGGGTCTTAGAACTCCCACTCTCAATGTTCAACTTAGCCCTTGGCGGGCGCAGCTGTGACGAATCTAATTTTCAAAATACATGAGCAAAGGAGAGGTGACAAAGATTATCTGTGACCAATATTTTTCTATCAGATCGACCGCCCCACAATCTAATGCCACAATTTTGTCTTTTCTGATAAATTCATAAACGACCCTGACCATTTTTTAGTCTCCCAGTATTTTCTTTGTTCAAATAATAGTAACCCGTTAGGATTCTCTTATCAGACCTTCCTGGTCACTTTCTAAAAATGAAAACAAATCTCTTACCTTCACCAATAACTCAAAAAGAAACCAGACATTTTCCCCGTCTGAACACAACTGTTTGTCTAAGTATTTTTATCTTTTGGGTTTCCAATGTTTTCTTTGTCCAGTACCTTAGCTTTTCACAAGTGTATAGCTCTAACCCTTTCATTTCCTCTTCTTTCAATCGATTAATTCGCTCTTTCGGATTCTAGAGTCACAAGTGTAGTTTGAGTATAGCTACGTTCCACCATTTTCGGTTATTGTTGAATACGAGGTTACTCCTGTTTTGCGTAGAGCTGGATTGATTCTGCGATCAAAGAATTTTTATGTGGGTACGTTCATCATGTGCAGGTGACCTCATATGTGATCATGCAAGTTTGAAAATGTAAAGTTGACAGGTAAGGATCATGTGACTGTGAATCTACCGAACCTGTTGGACTATGCATATGTGTCAGATACATTTCCCACTTCAAAACTAAAAGCGATTTTGATTAATGTATCTAAGTATTGCTTCTAATACTTGCAGTAATTTTTTTCAAATAATGCTATGATATTTTTGTATTATCGACAAGAAATTTTCCAATATATATATATATATATATATATATATATATATATATGTGTGTGTGTGTGTGTATGTTTGTTGGTGATGGTAAGATTTGGAATAAAATCCTATGGTATGAGAAAAAGTAGACAATGCAGCTGTACGGCCATCAACTACCCATCACGAAAATTATCCAAGTTAGACGAAACAGACATGCGAGACACTGCTGGAGAAGTGGGGATGAACTCGTAAGCGACGTAATCCTGTGGACCCCTTCACATGGACAAGCAAAGGCAAGACGACCAGCTAGAACCTATATACAACAGTTATGTGCTGATACAGGATGTAGACTTGAAGACCTGCCGGGAAGACGATAGAGACGGGTGGCGAGAGAGGGTCAGGGAGATCTGAGCTGGTTGCGTGACATGATGATGAGGATTTCATTGTGAAGATCAGAACAAAAAAAACATATTACGTAGAAACAAAGTTTAAAATGTGACAAGGAGGAGAGATATGACTCGCTTATTCATTCATTTATTTATTTATGTTTTTTGCTCTATTGTTAAACTTTTTTGTCTTATGTGAGTTTTGTTTCATTTTTGTTGCTTATTTCTGTTAGTATTATACATTTCTTGATTAAGTGAGGACAGAGGATATGCTGTAGAAACCTGGCCGTAAATTGCTGGAAGTAGTTTCATGGATGAGTTCAATTTCTTTACACCTTTTGCTTGACAAAATTTGGTGTGTGATTGGTCTGGAAATGACCACAATGTCATTGAGTGCAGGTTTAGGAAGTTCAGGTGCCAATCAAAGACACCAAAAAAGAAATTGACGTTTAAACAAAATGTTCCATAGCGGAACCTGAGTGAACCTCTCATACTGATAACAAGGACTGACTCCAGACCGGCGGAGAAAACAGTTAAATGCGTGCCACATGGGAAAGAACGAACAAAAATTGACAATAAACGTTATAAACATAGTTCGAATTAGCTGCCAACTGCCAACCAACAATTGAAAAATGAAGACACCTGATCGATATGCCAAATCTGAAGATGATAAAAATTCTACCGTTCTTTGGAAAACTTTGTTACTGTTTCTTCCTACAACAAAACGAATCCCAAAACTTATATTACGTAGTGGACAATGCAACGCTATTACAAATGTCGAAAGACTTTTATACACTAATTTTTATTTCCGACCAAAAGGAATTTTAGATAAAAATCAATTTCCCACTTCAAAACTTTTATATTCTCTTCAAATAGTAAGATAAATAGATACTTGTTCTAATTGTTCGGTTTTTAAAATCAAGTGGATACCGTGGAATGTTAAAAACGTAAAGTTCTACATAAAACGTTATCAAAAATAAAACAAATTATTTTGAAAATTAATAAAATTTCACAATATAGAATAAATTTATTTTAATGAACATATACTAAACAGTATATTTAATGTGTAATATTTTATAATGTTGACGTATCAGTATAGATTTTAAGAACCAATATATTTTCTGTTTTTTGGCCATATTTTAAGATACATCATCATCATCATCATCATGGAATTGCCTTGATAGCATGGATTTCCCTGACTCTATCTCGCTATCCGTCCCTATCATCTATTGCTCCTGGCCGGTCCTCCAAAATAAATTCAGAGTCCACACGGAGTGATGTAAGTTCTTGCTGGTCGGCCAACACAGGCGTTCTATAGAAAGAACGTCGCTTATGAGCTTGTCTTTGCTTCTCCAACAGTGCACTGCATGTCTTGTTCGCCTTACTTGGATGGTTTATGAGATAGGAGGTTAGTGGCCTTACAGCTACTGTTTTTTTGGGTGCTGCTTCCAGGATTTTTTTCAAAACAGCACTATCATTTTTGTGTGGTTGCCATCTGGCTTTTTCTTCATGGGTTTTATTAGCGTCAGTGTAGTGCATCCATATATAGTAATAGCACTGCCATAGCTCTGTAGAAATCCAGTTTTCTTTTATTGAACAGATCAGATTCTTACTTTTCCTAACGGTGTTAATCTGAAAGTGGACGTAGTGGTGCAACGGGAGTTTGAACACGCTTACTACAATGTCTCAATCCTGCACGTTAGCAACTATACCACGCCTACCGGAATATCTTATAATTTCATTTTGATACCAAATTAACCTTTGAAAAATTAAAAATTTGGTTTAAACTTTTTTAATTTGAAACATTATGAACAAAGCGCCTTGTGTGGTACATAATAGCTGATATTGGATAGAGACAGGAAGATTCCTTTGACATGCGTGGGTGGCATATCAGAATGTGCAAGTGTTTCCTAAAGTAAACAAAACGCAGGTGATTCATCAGCAGAAATTCTACATATATTGCGTAGGTGGCATGCTAGATAGGAGGCGTGTTCATGCTCAACGCGTAAACAGAAGTTGTGACCACCAGGATTACGTGGGCGTCCGGAAAATCGTAAACCAGGAAAAAATTTCGACACAGAAAGGCAGGGAAGTTTCATAAAAGGCAGGGATTTTCACCGAAAAACCGCACCGTCGACCCTCTGTGTATTCATTTTAGCCATCTCCGACTCGCTCTTACTCTACTCATACGCACATTTCGGATAATAAAGGAAAACAAGAAAAGAAGCAAATTATATTTCTATACGTTACTGTTGTTTTTCTTCCCTGTATACAATACTAACGAGCTACGCTTGCCGACTATTATTAGTAGGTTGATACTCTCTGGGCACCCCATACTTCTAGATAAGCTAATTTGAATAAATGACGAGAATTATGCACTAGGTATCATGTAAAATAGGGTCAGTTAAACACAAATGCGTAGGCAAGGAAAAAATTGCTCAGTCCTTCCCGAAGGCGTCAGACTTTTCCGACAATAGGCAATAAAAAGGTGGTGGGAATATTCAGAATCTGAGTCATCTCGTTACATCTGCATTAAGGCTAGAACCGATCAAGAATTAGGAACACATACTATATTCCAATCACACTCCGTTCTGATCATAGCCAGAAATATCGGAAGAGATATTTTAATCCAGAACAGAAAACATAGATATTACATTCCCATTCCAAACAGAAGTTAAAGGTAGAAATAGATTTAAAAACTGTTTATTTTTAGGTGTCAATGAACAATGTGACTTTTTTTTTGCATATTTAAAGACGCAAGTACCAATCCATGTATGAATTATTTCGTCATTTTTTATGGGAACTATGCCAGTCGTCATATATGCTTCTCCTTATATATATATATATATATATATATATATATATATATATATATATATATATATATATATAAGAAGCAGTATTAAAAAATTTGGTTCTAGAATTAACGTGCAGAACATCATAAATAAGTAATAGAATAAGTCAAAAAAATAAAGAACTAAATAGATTCTGTCTGAAGATTGTGTCAAACTCAACACATGAAACTGTTAGTAACAGAGAAACAAAAGTGGGTAATTCATTTTTTTTAGATTTACTCAATCCTTCCACACAAGCAGGATACGACACAAGGTCAATTTTCAAACAGAGTTTAACAGTTTTCCTTCTGCTACATCTGTTGTCATACCAAAGTCCAAGGGCCCAGTTTGACTCTTTTATATAATCCTTTTTAGTTTATATATATTTATATATGTAAGTTTTCTAACTATTTTTGTTGGTCTAAAGAGAAAAAATAGTAAATATCTTAGAATGAATAGGTCTGCAAAGAGATTTTTTTCTAAAATTATTTATTTTAATACTACACGTGTTTCTACCGAGTTATCGCTATCATCAATCTCTCCCTGGTATAATAAAACGTGACCTTTTTTTTATTTAATTGCTTATATATATATATATATATATATATATATATCAGTAATTGAAGATATCGCTTAACTTGCTATTCCGAGTTTTGTGATTCCGCTTATCCGTTTGAGCTATATATTACAAATAAATGTTCCATATTTGTTTAGTTCGGTGTTAGTTCCACATACGTAGTTTCTAGATGCTTTAGCTTTTAAATAAGCAGTAGTTATGCTATATTAAGTAATATATATGTGTTGTTTATATGTCAGGGTTTTTTCTCATTAGCACACACACACACACACACACACATAGATTATACAAAAAAAAATTTCAACCAGCCAATTAGTTCCGTACCAGTGCGGAATATTCAAAACAGAGGTATTAGTATACTATTACAATACAAACAATTGTATTAAATGATAATAATGATTATATAAAGTTTGGTCTATGACCTTGAAATGCTAGAAAAACGCTAGTAAATAAATAAGAAACCAAGACAAGATACAATAACCGACATATCAGACACCGAAAATAAGAACACTCTAACCGAAATGAATCAATCGAAACACCACATACCCAAACCACATCCCAAACCACGCCCAAACCATACACACACCACATACCCAAACCATAACCACACCACATACACCACATCCCAAACCATACCCAAACCAAATACCCAAACCACACCCACATCACACCCACACCACCACATATCCAAACCACACCCAATCGAAATACCACAATCGAAGCACTGCATACCCAAACTACACAGAGAAAACCCTAGCATAAGAACAAGAAATGAATTTTAAAAATTTAAAGAGAATCATTTATGAAAAGAAGACTACATTACCATCATTAAGAAACATAGAATGAAAAATATTTAAGGAGGAAACTGAAAAAATAACTGAAGTATTTACACATATCTCACCGGACAACATAACGGAACTAATCTAAGCAGGAGCGAAATTAGTCTGTGAAAAAATCGGTGTTTTACTTAAAACCACGAACAGAAACTCAAAACCTGTATGGGAAATTCGATTGTAAAAGCAAATAAGAAATATACGACGACAACCAAAATGATAAACCAAAGAAAAAACGCTAGAACATGGGACAAAAAGGAAAAGCAACACATGTAAAAATAACAATTCAACTCGAGGAAATAAACCAGAAAGTATTGGTGAAAGAAGGAAGGTTATCGAGACAGGGTAACGCAATACCGACAAAACAGGACATTCCAAACCAACGAGAAAAGCTTCTACAAACAAGTAGGGGTCATGGCACAAAGACATACCAACAACCTGATGCAAAGGAAGCAAAAATAATTTTGGTGCAAAATATGGCAACCATGAAAATATAACAAGAAAGCCAAATTGATAAGCAACATGGGAAAAGAGTCAGAAAGACTCAAAGAAAGACTGAAGGCTAAAATATACATCGATTCTCTCAGGTCAACAATAAAAAAAATATCAAATTGATGGCATACATAGATTCGTGCTCAAAAATTCACCTTCATCCATGACAGACTAGCTATCGAAATGAATAGATACCAATGAGAAGCAGACGTACTCGAATGGATGACCAATGGAAAGACCATACTGATAAAAAAAATCCTTCAAAGAGACTACCCGCCAAAACTACTGACCAATAACGTTTGATGTAGAAAATACTAACTACTCAAATAAGGGAGGAGATTTACAATTAGCTAACAAGCCGCGAATTGTTCACTGAACAACAGAGAGGATGCCGCGAGTTGACCAGAGGAACAAGAGAACTACTCTACATTGATCAACACATCCTCAACGAGAGCAAGACAAGAGGGTAAAATGTTACTTTGGCCTGGATTCACTACAAAAAAGCATATGATTTGGTCCCACAATGCTGGATAATAAACTACCTCAAAATGTACAAGATAAACTTTATCGAAAAAACCATGAAAACCTGGAGATTGGAATTGACAGCCGGAGGGAACAAGTTAGCTGAAGCGAAAATTCAGTGAGGTATATTCCAGGCAGATGTGCTATCACCATTACAATTTCTTATAGCGATGATGTCACTCAACCACATACTCAGAATATGCATGCGCGGATACAAATTTAGTAAATCGCAGGAAAAGATCAATCACTTAATGTACATGCACGACATCAAACTGTATGTCAAAAATGATAAAGAATTGACTATATGTAGAAAAGAAGGGGGAAGAGGATTTGTTACTATTGAAGACGGCGTTGACGCATAGATACAACGACTTGAAGACTACATAGAAAAGCGCGGAAGAAGACAGCCACCAGAACTAATAGTGCCAACACGAGGACCAACAGAGCGAAAATAACACGAAAACAAAAATGGGAAGGGAACAACTCAATGGACGTTCTAAGCGACTAACAATTGGGTGGGAAAGGTGATCCACATGGAATTGGGAAAGAAATTGGAATTTAACCAAACGAACAAATGGTATATGCACAACCCAGAATTATTCCTGGAGAATGAGATGCACAAATTCCACTGGGATTTTGACATACAAATGGACCCACTAATCTCGGCCAGATGACGAGACCTAATAGTAAGTTAAAGTAAGTAAAGTTAGCGACCATAGTCGAGGGTGACCCGAAGGCTCCCTTTTCGATAGCTACTACACCAAGGTGTAGGGGAGGGCGCTACTCCATTCCCAGGATTGCTCCACTTTACCCTTGAACCGTACCTTATAATGCTGAGTGTTAAGCAAGGTGGTATCAAGTTCCATTTTTAAAGTCTTTGGTATGACTCGACCTGGGATTGAACCCAGGTCTCCCGGGCCATTGGCGAACACTCTAACCGCTGGGCCAATGTCCCGGTCATAGTAATCAACGAAAACAAAAAGAAGAAAAAAAAGAAAACTTGCTGAATTGATGACTTTCATGTCGGTCATGCAATCTTCAGTATTTAGAAAATACTATCTCTTCGCTGGATATTTACATGAAAATTAAAGCGACTTGAAATTCTGAGTGATGTGTGGGTATGGAAAATGGAGTATATAAGTCGAAGTCTTCTATATAGGCTCTGTTTCTTTTAGTTGTATTGAGTATTTTTAAGCTTTTTTAATTTCCATTCTATCTTTATGGTTCAAAAAATATTTCTCTACTATCTTTATTATTCAAATATATATATGGTTCTTTTAGATTACAATTTGAATATTGTGCTAAAAGGAAAATATGATTAAATCATTTTTTGTAAGCTCATTAGATGTAATGATGTGTTATCTTTGGAGGATTTTTTTTTGTCCCAGTAATCAAATATATCAAAAAATGAAATTGAACTTAAAAAAATCATTTCTTTACTTACGACTTAACGAGTCATGTATTCTTTAAAAGATTCCCCTAGAATATGGAATGTACTATAAAATTCACTTTCTTTCATATTTTCTATCGTTTGAAATCGACTACCAATAAGGTTAGATTTGTGATCAAAAACGTCCGAATAAGAAAAGAAGGTTAATTAAACGTTTCTTGGCTTTAGACAAGGTTCTATTTTGCTTATGAATGAAAAATAACAGTACAAATTTTAATGAAATAAGATCAGTTTTTCTTTTTAGAGTTGTATCGCACGGACTCTTTTCGATTTCTATCTCTTCCACGGATCATAGCTTGCACTTTCTGAATTGGTTCCCATCTATTGACATGAAAGATTTTCAAAATTTGGGATCGTCATTAATTAATGTTCTTTCCGATTTCATACGCTAGTACCATTCCACTCTTGATATTATTTATATTTCAAACAATCTTCTTGATAGACCTGTGACAACAGTAAAATCTTCGTAAATGTTTTTTCCTAATTAGAAAAATAATTTCTCACAAACGCATTGTTGTTCTTCAAACACCTTCACTCACATATATGAAGTACATACATGATGTATATGATGGCCTGTATTTTTTATAATGTTATCGGCGTCATTGCTTCTTTGCTATAAAATTTTATTGGAACCGTGTTGTAAAAGTTTGCTTTCATTTTTGACGCATTTCGTATTCAGATGTAAATGTCTATAATTCTTATTTCAGAAAAAAAAATATCAGTTACGTTAAAACGGAAGCAAAATAAAAAGAATTTTTTAAATAAATGAAAATATTTTGGTCTTTAAAACTTACATAGCGAAAACTTAGTCAAAATATTTTTTCCTAATGTTTTGTTTTTCTTATCAGCAAATCTGACACAATTTCTCTTAACTTTCATTGTAGTCGATAATTATTTTTCTGTCTTAGACAATCCTTCATTTCTCTAGCTCGTAACTAATTTTCCCGCCATGTGAAGACGACAATTCAACATGACATCTAAAAGCTTTTTTCAATTTCCAGTTTTTCCCATTTTACTAACTGCTTTTTGTTTCTTTCACTGATTGTGCAGAAAGTTTCCCCACCATTTTCCATATATAACACTTTCTCTATAAACAGAAAAGGATAAAAATATTACAAAAAATCAAGATAAAGATTTCAAAAAGCAATCAAAATTAAAAAAAAGAACGATAAAATTTATATCTATGATTTGAAACAAATACGAGTACAATATGTAAAATGTGATTAAAGATTGGGACGGATTAAAACAAAACTGATATATCGTGCATTCGCGTTTTGATATAAAATCGATGAACACTTTAAAGAAAAGAAAATAGAAAATTTGAACAAAAATAGGATTTTAGATGACATGATAATCAAATACGTAATAATCATTATTGATATGCATTTTAAAAATCGATTTCAGCGCCAAAATTGCGCAAAATTTCAGTTTTTGAAGTTTAAAAAATTGAATGATTTTATGTACAAATACAATTGATGATTGTTTTACTTATTTTGTTAAAGAAAACATGAGTGCCTCGAAAAATAAATCTTTCTGTTAAATAAACAGAAAGATTTATTTTTCGAGGTACTCATGTTTTCTTTATAGAAACTATAAAAAAACTAAAAACAAAACCGTTAGATGAAGCAAATTGTCACCCCCCCAAAAAAAATAAATAAAACATTATTTTTCCCGTTGTCTCTACCAATTGGCTATGCAGTTTCCCCAGTGATGAAAATGAACTTGAAAATAAAATTCTGTACCAGCAATGATGGCATTGTTAACTGGAAAATGTCCTCATATTCATTGGTCCGATTGACGCAGATGAGCTGATCAAGGTGATAACCATCAAACCATGTAGAGCAAACTTCATGTTTTGAATTCGGCACACCATTGCCATTTCTTTTGAAAATAACTAGTGAACTACTTTAAACACCTTCATGTTTTAGAGCCTTACATAATGTAAAATTCCACCAAGATTGTCATTCGACAAACCGATTCCATTTCTCGTGGCAAAAACCATTACATGATATACAGCACCTCCAAGATTTAAATTTGGCCCACCGATTTCATTTATTAAGCTGATAAATATTAAAATACCTAAAACACATCCATGTTTTGATTTCGTCACACCAAATAAATTTCTAGTGACAATAAACATTATATCATATAAAGCATTTTGCTGGTTTGAATTTATCACAATTCCATTTCTCGGACCGAAAAACATTTTTGATTTAAAGTAGCTCAGTATTTTGAATTCAGAACACCGATTTCAATTACCCACGTCGATAAACCTGCCATGATCTGAATCAACTTCATATTTTGTATTCTGTGCACAGATAACATTTCCCGCGTCAATAAACATTATTCAATCTAAAGCATCTTCCTGTTTTATAAGAGGCACACTGATACCAATTTCTGCGTCAATAAACATTACACCATCTAAAGCATCTTAAAATGTTGAAATCGGCACACTTATATCATTTCCGTGTCAATGAACAATTAAGAATTTTCGTGTTTTGAATTTGGCCCACTGATACCATTTCCGGCGGGAATTAACATTACACAATCTAAAACACATTCACTTTTTAAGTCGGCACACTGATACCATTTCCCAGGTCATTAAACAGTACACAAGAATCTTCATGTTTTGAATTCGGCTCACTCTTACCATTCCCTGTGTCAATAAACATTATGCCATCTAAATCATCTTCTTGTTTTTAAATCGGCACACTGATACCATTTCCAGAGTTTATAAGCATTACATAATCTAAAACACCTTCATGTTTTGAATTCGGCAAATATACCTTTTCCCACGTCAATAAACATTACAGCATCAAAAGGATCTTTATGTTTTGAAATCGGCACACAGATACCATTTCCCACGTTAATAGACACTACATCATTCAAATCATCTTCATGTTTTGAAATCGGCATACTAATACCATTTCTAGCGTCAATAAACCTTCCGCCATCTAAACCAGCTTCATGTTTTGAAATCGGCAAACTAATACCATTTCTAGCGTCAATAAACCTTCCGCCATCTAAACCAGCTTCATGTTTTGAAATCGGCAAACTAATACCATTTCTAGCGTCAATAAACCTTCCGCCATCTAAACCAGCTTCATGTTTTGAAATCGGCAAACTAATACCATTTCTAGCGTCAATAAACCTTCCGCCATCTAAACCAGCTTCATGTTTTGAAATCGGCATACTAATACCATTTCTAGCGTCAATAAACCTTCCGCCATCTAAACCAGCTTCATGTTTTGAAATCGGCAAACTAATACCATTTCTAGCGTCAATAAACCTTCCGCCATCTAAACCAGCTTCATGTTTTGAAATCGGCATACTAATACCATTTCTAGCGTCAATAAACCTTCCGCCATCTAAACCAGCTTCATGTTTTGAAATCGGCAAACTAATACCATTTCTAGCGTCAATAAACCTTCCAACATCTAAACTAGCTTCATGTTTTGAAATCGGCAAACTAATAACATTTCTAACGTCAATAAACCTTCCACCATCTAAACCAGCTTCATGTTTTGAAATCGGCAAACTAATACCATTTCCTGTATCAGTTAACAATACATCACCTAAAGCATCTTCATGTTTTGAAATTGGCACACTATTACCATTTTCAGCTTCAATAAACATAACATTAAATTAAGCATCTTCATGTTTTGAATTCGGCACGCTAAAACAATTTCCCGAGACAATAAACATCGCACACTCCAAAGCATCTTCATGTTTTGATTTTGGCGCAATGATACCATTTCCTGCATTAATAAACATAACACCATGTCAAGCATCTTCATATTTTGAATTCGATCTTATGATTCAATTTCCCGCGTCAATAACCATTACACAATCTAAACAATTCTCCTGTTTTGAAATCGGCACACTAATACTATTTTCTACGTCAATAAAGATTGCACATAAGTCCAGCATCTTCATGTTTTGAATTTGGCACTCTGATACCATTTCCTGTGTCAATAAATATTACACCATCTAAATCATCTTCATATCTTGAAATAGGCACACGGCGCCAGTGAGGATGACATGATCAAAAATAATTTCATGGTTTGAATTCTGGACGAGGTTTCCTTTTCTTTCAACAATAACCAATACTCAGAATCAGTGAGTCGAATTCATCATCATCATCATGTCGCGCCGCCTGCGCGGATATCCCTGACCGTCTCTCGCCATTTCTCCCTATCATTCATCGCCTCCGGCAGGTCTTCAGGGTTACATCCCGTGTCCTCACATAGCTGCTGTATGTAAGTTCGTGCTGGTCGTCCCACTCTTGCACATCCATGTGTGGGGGTCCACAGGAGTACATCGCTTATGAGCTCGTCCTTGCTTCTCCAGCAGTGTCCTGCGTGTCTGGTTCGTCGAACTTGTATAGTTTTTGTGATGGGGGGCAAGTGTCCGTATAGTTGGAGTCTCGTGGGGTGTTGTCGCCAGGACTTGTTTAATACTGCTCTCAACATTCTTGTATAATTTCCGTCCAGCCTCCTCTCCAGCCGCTTCGTAAGCGTCCATGTGGTGCATCCATATAGCAGTATCGACACAACCGCTGCCTGGAAGAAACTGCGTTTCATTTTATCAGTTAGGTCCGACTTCCATATGATCGAGAGCCTATCGATAGCTGTCCATGCTTTCGTCAGTCTTGTGTCGATGTCTTTCTCGGTTGATGAGACGCTGCTTCCTAGGTAGGTGAATTTGTCGACTAGTTTCAGAGAGGCTCCGTCTAGTGTGGCAATGTTGCCCGTTTGGTTGTAACACATATATTCGGTTTTGTTTGCATTGACATGGAGGCCAATGCCAGCTGCGGCTGGTTCCAAACTATGCAGTAATGTCTCTGCTTGATTAGGCGTATTCGCTAGTAACGCCAAGTCATCAGCGTAGTCGGCGTCCGTGATTGTTTTTGCGGGGTACCTTTTGCTTCTTCTCTTAGTCAGCTGGAAGCCATTTTCTCTGATTTTGTCGATCGAAGTCCTAAGCACATAGTCTAGACAGATGATAAAGAGGTACGGGGCTAGCGTGTCTCCTTGTAGTACTCCTGCAACTATGTCGAAGTATTCCGTGTCTCCATCTGGTGAACGTACTTTCACTTTGGTGTTTCTGTAGAGAATCATTATCGCTGCTACGGTTTCTTTTGGTAGGCCGTATGCTAGTAGGATTTGCTCCATCTTCCCTCTGTGTATGGAATCGAATGCCTTGGTAAAGTCGACAAATAGTAATGTCGCCTGTAAGTTTTTTGCCCGAACGCCTTCCAGGATTCTACGGATGGTCAGTATTTGTGAGGTTGTGGATCTATTTCTCCGGAAGCCATTTTGGTTTTTCCTAAGGATGTTGTCTATTTTGGGTTCTATGCGGTTTCGTAGTAGGGCATTGTAGATTTTGGCTGCTATGGATGTAAGTGTTATCCCTCGGTAGTTCTTGGCTAGTCCGAGGTCGCCTTTTTTAGGGAATGGAAGGATGCATCCCTTCGTCCATCGTTCTATCCTCTTTTGACTATAGACTGCGTTGCATTGCCGGAGCAGTATATCGTCGAATTGTCTCGTCTTCCACACTTCTGGGGGGATCTCGTCTAGCCCCGCCGCTTTCCTATTTTTAATTCTTCTGAGAACCGAGTCTAGTTCTTCTTTGGTGAAAGGACCTAGTTTTACGTCTAATTGCTTACTAATAATTCTGGTGATCGGTTCATCCGTTATTTCCGGTGGGTTTCCTAGTAGATTTTTGAATTGCTGTTCCCACAGTTTTACTCTTTCTTGTTGGCTTGCAGCTTTCAATTTTGCTTTGGCTGTGCTCTTCCTTCCACTTACTTCGTTTATTGTTTGCCAGGCTATCCTGGATTGCCTATCTTCCACCGAGTCTCTAATCTTATCTATCTGATTTTGTACGTATTCTGCCTGTTCTTTTAGGTATATTCCTGTTAATTGATGTTGTGCCTTTTCTAGTTTTCGTGCATTTGTGTTTGTTGGGTTCTTTCGATAGCTTTTGGAGGCAGTCTTCACAAGTGCACGTTTTTCTCTAGCCGCTAGCGTTTCCCAAGGGACTCTATATTTAGTTCTAGGCTTTGTTGGAATACACTTTTCTGCCGCCTCCAGGTGTGCTTCTACAAAATTTTCATATTCGTCATTTGGGGTGCCTATTTCTGCCTTCTCTTGTAGTGCTTCGAATCTGTTTCTTAATTCTAATGCATACTTATCTCTAATATCTCTGTTGTTGAGTAGGGCCCAGTCATAGTGCTTGGTCGTCGCTTTACGTGTGGCGTTTTTTCTTAGGCTTAGTCGTACTTTGGCCGTAACTATTCGATGATCGGAGGACACACCCTCGAAAGAGGAGTATGCCTCGCAATTCATCGCACTGTTTTTCCATTTCCTGTTTATAAGGACGTAGTCTATCTGTGCTTTACTCTTATTCGCGTATGTGTAGGTCCATAATTTCCCCTCCCTTTTTTGCATGTTAATCTATTTTCTATCATGAAATCTATTAAATGCTGTCCATTCCTGTTAGACGCGCAGTGTAGGCTGTATTTGTTGTGTCTGTTTTTCCCGATTTGTGCATTCATATCTCCGCCAATGACTAGCAGGTTGTGTTTCGGAATGCTACGTACTAGGGAGGATAGATCTTCGTAGAAGGTGGCTATTTCGTTTTCTTCGCTAACATTGGTAGGGCTGTAGCAGGAGATAATTGTTGCTTTGGGGTTGCCATTAAACGTTGCGGCCATCATCCTAGGTTGTATTCTCTCAATGCTGTTCAGTGTTTTTAACGCTCTTGGTCCTAGAAGTATTCCCACCCCTCCTACCGATGCATTGACAGAGTTTTTCCATGCGGATACAGTCACCAGCATCCATCCATTACCAGTTTCGTGATACTTGATATCTTCGGTGTGCGTGTATCGGTGCTCTTGTATGCAAATTATATCTATCTTATGTTCTACGGCTGATGCAGTTAGCTCTGATAGTTGACCTATTCTATTTAGGGTTCTCACGTTAAATGTCGCTATCTGTATTGTTTGTTTGCATTTTAGTAGTTTTTGTTTGAGTTTGAGCTCTGTAGCTGATTTTTCGAACACTGAGGCCAGGGCTCCAACCTCAGCAGGACGCGCCCCTTTTTTACCCGCGCGAAGAGCGATGCGGTTTATGGATCTGGTTTGAGTACGAGTCATGGTTATCTTTCGATGGCTGTTTTTGTTCTCATCTATAGAAGCCACTCTTATAGATGAGCAGCAGTAGTTCCCCGATCGAACTGACAATCTTGAGCGTTAAGCCGCAAGACTCACACGTACATCATGCTGCTTCCCATGTGTACGCGGTAGTTAAAAAAAAAAAAAAAAAAAAAAAATTTTCTTTTTTTATCTTAAGTTTTAACTTAGTTAAAGTCCAGGACTGCTGGATGTTAAAATTCAAAGAAATTTTGGGGTATATTACATGGTCATCTAATGGTGGACAGAGAGAGAGAGAGAGAAAGAAAGAGAGAGGAGGAGTCAACTCTTTTATGGCTTTCGTCTTTAGCACGTGTTAGACTACATTTGAGGTGTTTTGGATTTTTTTTTTCTTTTTCCTTTCTTTTCAGGGGGGGGGCAATTTTGGGGGTTTTCTTTAGCAAATTTAGAAGTTCGTCTTCCAAAAGTAAAGTTTTTCCTGAAAATTAAGTCGCATAAGTCTTCATTCTTCATTTAAACAACACATAATACAGCCGAGATTCAAGACATTACTATTTTAAATCAAATGTGCATTTTTAAATGAATAGTTTAGTAGAATAAATTTACTGACCTCTGTGAAAAATCTTCTGGAAACGGAATCACTTCCAAACGTACGCATACTATTTCAACAAATGAAGGATTAAATTATTACTAATTTTAATAGTATTTATATTAAAGGTTCCACTCCTATATCATGGTCATCTAGTGGTGGACAGAGAGAGAGAGACAGAGAGAGAGAGAAAGAAAGAGAGAGGAGGAGTCAACTCTTTTATGGCTTTCGTCTTTAGCACGTGTTAGACTACATTTGAGGTGTTTTGGATTTTTTTTTTTTTTTTCCTTTCTTTTCAGGGGGGGGGCAATTTTGGGGGTTTTCTTTAGCAAATTTAGAAGTTCGTCTTCCAAAAGTAAAGTTTTTCCTGAAAATTAAGTCGCATAAGTCTTCATTCTTCATTTAAACAACACATAATACAGCCGAGATTCAAGACATTACTATTTTAAATCAAATGTGCATTTTTAAATGAATAGTTTAGTAGAATAAATTTACTGACCTCTGTGAAAAATCTTCTGGAAACGGAATCACTTCCAAACGTACGCATACTATTTCTTTGATCGTTTTATGTTTATCACCGCAAAAATGGAATCGGCTGAATTCATACACTGATATGCTTTAAAACATGATAGTCAGCGTCAAAGACATTGAGTCATTGTACTGATTTCAAACTGATGACTACTAGATGATATACAGTTTCCATTTGTCCAGTTGATAAACATTAAATGATGTAAAGTACGTCCATGTTTTATTTCGGCAGACCGTTTCCATTTGTCCGGTTAATAAGCATTACATGATATAAAGCACCTCCATATTTTAATTCGGTAGATCATTTTTTTCTGGTGCTAATGACCATTACATGATGTAAAGTTTTTATCATTAAGGGTTTTCGGACTATTAATATTTTCACAACGTTTCGGCCCATATGTCCTCCGGCTTTCTTCGTGTGTTTGTCGAACTCGGGAACCTACACAGAATTTCGAACTATGTCCTTTATTGAATTCATTGGGGTCGCCTGTTCTGATTCCGTTAACCATAACCGGGTAGAAGTGTTAAGTATTCCTGTACTGTTATTCGCCTGCCGTCAGGGTTGAACCAGCAACCTCCAGATGCGTATCTATAATAACTGAACATTTATAATCCAATAAAAGACCAACAATTACATTTAACTTTTGAAAATTAAACATCTGTGCCTGTTTATTCACTTTCATGGTAGTAATCCTTAACGAACAATTATTACTCTGGTGAAAAGCATAAAGTATCTGACAGCAAAGAATCCTTGGTAGACATGTGTCTATAGAGAACTCTTTTTGTTTTATATTCTTGTAATGTTCAAAAATCAGTATCTGGTTAAAACATACATAGAATTTTTTATCAAATAATTTTGTCACATATCTGTTATAGTTAAATAGGTACAGAGGTATGGAGTAAAATTGATAGATGTGAGGGAATATAATTTTAGACCTTGTATGATAGAAACATCTATCAGCTAGGGACACACATACGCGCGAGAGTACAGTGATAGGTAAAGAAAAGAGAAGGGATCTAATTTGTAAACTATTAAAAATATACGCACGTATTTAGCAATCACCCCAAAACGTCAAGAGTAAACAAATATATAAAATGGCCTAAGAGTAAAAAAGAGAACAATAATAGAATAGTTGGATGACATAATGCAAATTATTTGCCAAACGAAAGCATTTGAATATTTTTCGATTACAAGAAGAATCCTTGGCTAATAGTTCGGATTTCATTCCATGTTTTTTTTTCTTTATTGTCTTATGGTCAGTCACTTCACTTTCTCTTCGACATTATGAAATCATTGCTACAATGTACATTCGCATAGACCGCTTTTCTAAAATGGCTTTAATTTTGCTGCGTATGAGGGTTTGTTAATCTTGAATAAACCTTTAAATAACTGAAAAAATAATGGCCAAAAAGCTTGTTATATAGTAATATCATCAGCCAGTTTTGTAAATTCATGGAAGAGAATGACACTAAAAATAGAGGTGCTTATATTTAAAGGGGATTTCGAGGCTGAAAAGGGGAATTCAGAATATATTTTCAGTTCATGTTGACCATCAATCAATAAGCGTAGAAAAAGACCGGAGCTGGATATACATCTAAAGATGTCATATATATAAAGTCATATATATATATAGAGAGAGAGAGGGGGGAGGAGGGGAGCGTGCGCGTGCGTGCGAGCGTGTGTGTGTGTGTGTCTGTAATGGGTGAAAATCTAAGAAGGTAACAAATGTTTGCCGCTATGATACTCACATCACTTAGAAAATCCTTTTATGACATCTAAAAAAATCTAAAAAAACAAAGCAAAACAAAAAACAAAAACACGCACGAATATAGAGGTACTGACGTTTCAGAAGGTTGTAGTGTTGTTGATTTGCTTTCTACCACCAAACGATCCCCCTTCATCACTTGTTATTCTTTTTGTAGACAGACACATATTAGAATTGTCAATGTATGCACGATATCCCTTTTCTTAATATGAATTTCAAGTTAACTTTTCTTTTTACAAATTCTTTTTAGAATGTAGTGAATTTTGCTGATCGTTTTTCGGTATAGAGTATCAGGAAAATAATTAAGACATAACGTGATCTTGAGTCACTCAATTATTTTACAGCAAAATTAAACTCTCAGCAGTAGTGAAACCTTGTTAATTATTTTTATAAGAGCAATAGAGTTAAAATGCCTTTTGAGAATAAAGAAATTTCCGCTACAATTTGTAGTTCAGTAATATTTTTGTGGAGTCATTTTTAATCATTCAAATTCTCAGTATAACAGCGAAATGAAATCATTTCCTCATTACTTAATAAAAGCATTAGTATCATTGTGGATCGATGTTACAACGGGAGACCAAAGGAATATTTAGGTTTGTCTAAAATAAAAACTCATGCATAAAAAGAACAAAGAAAATAGACAATTGTTTGATATTTTAACTCGCAGGATTTATTTTTGAAAAAAAAATGAGATTATTAATAAACCCACCACTAAAAACAAAACAAAACAAAACAAAAAACAACCTTGAATAGTGAAAAATTCCATATAAAAAAACTGAATAAAAAGGAGTTGTGCCAATTTTACGCAAAGTTCAAATGCTTTTGGGATTTTTCTAAATTGAAATAAAGAAAAATCTTTTTGTCTGAAATCATTTAAAAGTGATAAAATTTGTTTGAGAGTATCAGGAGGATCATTCACGACGGGCAAACTGATATGAAACACTGGTATCAAGATATAGGATAATCATTAGAAAATCACTATATTCTTAGGTTGTCATTATCTTGAGTGTGAATGTTTCAAGAATAAGATGAAAAAAATCGAATAAGCCTGTTTGTTTAAAGCTTTTGCATCATATTGAGGTTTTTTTTCTAGTTTTGTGTTCTGCTGAGTCATATCCTTTGCTGCGGGTGATGGGAAAATTATGAAATGAACAGATTGCTTTTTCCTATTCATATTACGTTCGCAGGAAATGAAAGACTAAATGTGAATAGCCAGCCATAGAAATACCGAAGGAAAAAGATCACTTTATTTTTCAAATCGATCTTGTGTATGAATTTCTATCCCTGAACTGGAGAAAATTAAGTTTCATGCAAATGTTTCGAAGAAATACATTTGGGAGATTCATTGAGGATTGCTGTTCAAATGAGATTTGCGAAGAAACACTGACGAAAACGATTCAATATTTGTATTCATTTGATTTTATAGAAACTTCAAATTTGAATGTGATAGGCAACAGTGAATATTCTCAAAGTAAAAAAAAAAAAAGATGAGAACTTCTTAAGTTATATCGATTTATATTCCAATTATAAATGAGAATATTTTCTTCGATATTTCATTATTTATATTCCACTGGAGACTTCTATTGTTTTCTTATGGTACATAAAGTAGGAATGATCTTTTTCCTACGGTAAACAGAGACTGGATCATAATGAAGATAGATCGTTATAAACCAGACTGATTTCATTGCTGGAAAGTGATTTTTTCACAGTGTTCTTAATTATGTCATGTCTCACCTGCAAACGTCAATATCTCATTTATCCATTCGTCAGGCTTTGCCTAGTAAGCTTGTTATTTCTTAAGAACTATTCTATAAACCTTTTGTAGCACCTTTTATTCTTCTTTTAATGTCCTTTGTTTCTAAACAAGTTTTATGACACCTATTACCTTCATGCTAATCTCTTTTTTTATCTATGATTATGTAATGCCGAGTTTCCTTAGTAGCAATTTAGCTATTTTCCCTCTTATATACGTATTATGCTATTATCGTAATTGCCCACTTTTTTATTTAAGCATATTACAAAGGCGTCTATCACTTTTATATTTATTAAATATTTTCCAGCCTATCGTTATATGTTTATTTATTTCATTTTCATGATCTTTCTCTAATTTTGTTATATGTGATGAATAAAGGAATGGATGGCCATAACACTTGGTTATAAAACCTCTCTCTCTCTCTCTCTCTCTCTCTCTCTCTCTCTCTCTCTCTCTTTCTCTTTATTTCCCTCGTTAGGGTCTAAAGTGTCCGTAAGTGTTTAAAAGACAAAGACAGATGCAGACACAGACTGGCAGAGGACTGCTATATTGACCCTTATCTTCTGCTTCTTAGCTACTGCTTGCCCTGGGCACTCGCTAGCTGTTCTCGTGACTCTACGTCTGGCGGTGACTGCGTGACTGACCACCTGATGTTGGTGCCCTCGTATATATAATTTCACAACGCCCACGCATTTACCGGTTGCCATCTCATATCATCTGCCTCCAGCTGTCAGCCTACGTGAGCTGCTTTCACCTATGCATCGCTGGCTTCCTGTTTGCACAGCTGAAACATGACAGCTCTGTCATAGGTCAATATGCAACATACCTCTTTACCTTATGTTTCAAAATTTCCACCATAGGACATTTTCCTCGCGTCCCTCTCTATCTCTCTCTCTCTCTCTCTACCCACATCTTACATCGTACAAGGACAAGATCAGCAAAAAATACAACAATCATTATACATCTTCGAAGCAGACCTTTTCATCATGCAACTCCTACCTGTTCTAGCCATTATCTGAATCATTTCTTTCTTAGCTCGGTTGGCTCTCCCACATGCATGCATCAAAATTACAAGACAATTATATATCTCATTCTAAAAAAACACATCGGGCCTTCCTCTGCAATTCTTTCAGGAAACTAAAAACATTACAGGACCAACGTCTTTGTCGTTCCAGCAACATGTTTTATCTAGATTCCTTTTGAATACTCATCAGTCATTCACTCCACAGAATCCTACCTGGAGTAACCGGGGGATTTCGCAAAGATCAAAAAAAAATATCTTCAAGGCCCAAAACAATACCTCAAAATGGCATTATAAATCGGCACGAATGCAGCAACAACCAAAATATATCGCCCCAAAAGATCTATTAGCAATTGATTTTCTGCTTAATCAATTATTCTTTTTATAATTTCGCTTTCAAGGTTTGTTTTACTCCACGTTTATCATACAAGTAGACATCTCGACCATATGATCATAGGTGGTAACTGGACGCCAGTTTTCAAACTGACTTCGAGTGAATGACCTTCGATTAACAATATGCGTGTCTCTGCTCGAGTTTAATGTTACGCATGTAACTTCTTAATTTCAAAGCATACTAAAGCTTCCTTTATCCGCAGTATATGTCATTCAATGTCTGACCGAGAAAACAAAAATTACCTCATTTTCCTAAAGTAAACAAAAGTTAAAACCTAATTATATTCAAAATTACAATCCTTACTCAAAATTTTCATGGAATAAATCACGGGAAAAATTAGAAATGTCGCCTTAATTTCAAAAATAAATAACAAGTCAAAACAAAATGTCTACAAACCTAAAAACACAAAAAAAAAAAGGTCAGAAAAATGTTAATGTTTGTGTCAGTTCTATTTAAAAATGTCTCTACCTCTCCCTTCTCTTCTCTATGCCAAGGTTCAGGGGCTGTGTGTGTACTGACTATCTCTCTTTATTTAATCCTAAAATGTTGCTATCTTCATTGCTGAGTTGCCCTTTCTTTTCTTTTCAACTTATATATATATATATATATATATATATATATTTCTTCTGTAAGACCATTTCTTTTTTTCTCTTCTTTTCTTTCCTTGTACCTTTCTTTGTCTTTTTTTGTTTATTTTCTAAGACAAACCAGTTATTCTCTCCTTTTCTTTTTTCTGTTTAATTTTCATATACACATGCATTTTTTCTGTACAATTGCTTGTTCTCTGTATCGTTCTTTCTCAATTTTTGTCTTCTCTTTATATCTGCAAATTATGACTTCTTAATTTTTTTATGTCGATTGCTCGCTGTCTTCTCTTTCGGATAACCTAAGCTAACATAGGTTCGCACACGCACTTTTCCATTTTTCTTGAAATTTCCAAAAATTAATGACTACTCGTATCCAGGCTTCATTTCTTTCTTTTTTCCTATTCTGAACAAAGTAACACGGTATACGTTCTCCGACCACCTCCAAAGCTGAGACAAAATTTCCTGGAGATTCTTTTCCCAAACAACATAAACTTTTTCCCTGTCCATGGACGCTTTTTCTCCCTACTTTTTTCACTGCCCATCGGTCTATCTCCTTTCTGTCTTCAGTGGTTAACGAGTGTACTTTATTTATCCATTTATTCATCAATATTTCTCCCTCAAGCTCGATTCGATACGCACACGTATATATTGATTCCAAACCCAAATTTCAAATAATATTCACTTCTGAACACACGCGTGAAGCGTTTCATCTTCGACTAACAGAATAGTCTGTTCTCTTACCAACATCCTTAGAAATTCTCGATCGCATTCTTGGAGGACCTTCACAACCGGTAGCCAAAAATGTCGATCCCATTTTAGGAAGACATCAACTCCACTTCCGATTTCCATAACTTTTCCGATCCATCTCCTGACCACATTTCATAAACCCCGTTTCACTCACCCAACTATGGATCCAAAAGTACATGAGCTTCCTCTTGACCATATAACATAAATATGAAAAAAGATTCTCTTTCATTTACGTTTTTTCTTTTATTTTATTTCGTCTCTACTCTTTTTTTTTCTTTCTCCTCCTTCATTGGCCACTTCTTTGATCGTCCATTGTGGTTTCAGTTTCAAAATCATCATATGTTTTCTTTTTTAAAAAAACCCTCAAAACACAGCACCAAATTGGTAAATATGTTATATAACATGATGAAGGAAGAATGATTGATTATAATGAAGAATGATGAAACCATAACACTTGGTTATAAAAATATAACTCACACAACTTCATTTCTCGATATGGTCTGAACTTGTCGGTAAGTATGAAAGAGAGAGGAAGACGGAGGACGCAGACACAGACAGACAGAGAACTGCTATATTGACCCTTATCTTCCACTTCTCGGCAGGGGAGACACTGATCCCCTCTGGGCACTTGTTGATCGCTCTCTGACTCTGTGTGCCTCGGCAACTAACTATAACTGCGCGACTGACCGCCTGAAGTGGGTGCTCGTGAATATATAATTTCACAACGCCCATGCATTTCCGGTTGTCGATCCATGTGACCTGCTTCCGACTGTCAGCCCAGGTGAGCTGCTTCCATCCACACATTACATAGCTTTTTGTTTACCCAGTTGGAATATGACGGCCCTGTTAAAGGTCAATATGTAACAATTTATGACCTAGTTGCCGTGATAGCTGATTGTATTAATTATTTTATTATCTGGTTTGGTTAGGTCGCGAGTTTTTCAGTTAGCTAGGTTAGCTAAAATCTTTGTCAAATTAGAAAGTTCAAGCGAGTACACCAGTGACCAACACAAGAAGACCTAATGTAAATAAAATGGATTCAAATCTTGTCACAGGTTTGATTAGGTAAATGAAAACAGTGAATTTGGGACCACGTGTGAGATGCAATAACTTAGCTAGATGACATCACACTATCGATTTCCTGAATTTAGATATATAAAAATTAGCGAATTTTGAAAAAGTTCTTAGTTGGATGTAGTTGAGGTCAGACGTCGGTCGAGGAATGGGTGTCGCTTTGTGTCTGTTCTTAGAACCTTACAGATTCTCTCTCTCTCTCTCTCTCTCTCTCTCTCTCTCTCTCTCTCTCTCTCTCTCTCTCGTGGTATTGTGTGTAGTTTGAACATTTAACAGCATATCTGGATAATAAAGCGACAATTTTCTATAAAAACATTGGACATATTACTGTTACACCAATACGTTCAAATAAATGATTGTTGATTGTTGACGGAGAGCTCATCTTCTCTTTGAGTTACCAACACCCTGACAACTTTGTTCCGGATGAATTGTATAATTCCCTATCAGTGGATCTTCCATACACAGCGTGGGTACAGAGAGGATTGATAAACAAACTACCTGGAATCCCATTGACGCCGTTACCAGGATAAGACCAAAGTAAAATGGACCATGACAATTATAGTACCGCATTTGGCGCTGTTACAACGATAAGACCAATTATCATTATTACAGTTGTTACCACAAATATTTTTATGCACAACAGTATTGCATTTGGCTCTATTATCGGCGTTGGTAGACGTGATTTCGATATTACTACAGTGGTGCCGTACCAAGATATTGTTACATTTAGTAATTGGTGCTATGCAAACATTTTAAGCATATTGTTTTGTACCGGAAACAGTGCAAACAATAATATTACAATTTTCTCTTCTGTCATTAGTCGTTGTATTCTTTAACTTCTTCCAAAAAATCATCAATTTTCTACAATTGCTTTCGTGATGACATTATTGAATGACGCTTTTGTCTTATTTTCATCTTTAAGCCTATTTGGATAATCAAAACACTTAGCATTCCCTTGAGGCCAGCCGATTATTCTGATATTAGTACAATGTTGTGAGCAAATCTAACATGATTTAAATATTCTCCATTTATTAATTCATTTTTCGGAATGTGATTTTCTAGACATTCAGTTCATAATTTAGGCAAAATCATATCCCTTTTCCTCACTGTTTTACTAATTTTTATCTCATTAGAGTAATCGGTTTACTCTTTTTGCATGAAAAGATTACACGAAAATCACACATACACACACACGCACACATACACACACACACATATATATATATATATATATATATATATATAGAGAGAGAGAGAGAGAAAGAGAAAGAGAGTGAAGACAGCCGCCGTAGTTTCTACACTTTTATCCTTAGGATTGAGTCCGTTATGATACATACATACATACATACATACTCTAATAGCAGCAGGTATTGGTATAAAACCAATACCTCGTAATTAAAATACATTGGTAGATCCATAGATGCAGCAACACTGAATGTTCAGCAAAGAAAGAAAAAACTAACTTGCTTGAATATTAAACATGCAAATATTTAATAGATTAAAAAACATGACATACATTTTTCAAACAGTTTACACACAATGCTAAAAGAGCAACCAAACAGTATTTGTCAAAGAGTAAAGCATTATCTCACTTACGTTTGGATAGTCTTCATGGATCACTATTTGACTGCAAAAGTGTCTCGATTTTCATGTGACCAACGGTTACGATATGACAGAAGCAATGCCTCAGGGGATCAACGAAGACACTCCTTCAAACCAAGAGAAGACAACTCTTTGTAACCTACATACATAAATCTCTTTCTCGTTGTCTGCCTCTCTGACTCTCTTTCCAAAGAAAGAATAAGGATATATTTTAAAATAAGAAGGTCCACGAAGAGATTTGTATTTTTTTAATTCATTTATTTTGTTCTTACATACGTGTTATATACATGTATGTTTCCAGCTTAGTGCTTTCGTCATAGAACATATGTGGCACAAGGCCTTTTTAATTGGGTACTCAATGAGACTTTAACTCTCTCTTGTTTCCAGTATAAATGACCTTTGGTTGGTCAAGCTGGTTTATATAGGGGTCGTTGTTCCTCTTTCCTGGAGTGCGTTTACTTTCGTCTGCTTTACCCGTCTTTGATATTTGATATGTTTATAGTTGTGTGTGGGTGGGTGGGTGGTTGTGTGTGTGTTGGCGTTGGAGTAGTTTTGGGTTTCACTAACAGTTTTTGTGTGTATCTTGGGGAGCTTTGTGGTTTTAAATTTGCTGGTAGTTCTTTCTCCGTTTTTTTGTATGTGTATACATAAGTCTGTGTGTGTGTGTGTGTGTGTGTGTGTGTGTGTGTGTGTGTGTGTGTGTGTGTTTTCAGCTTTTTACTTTCGTCTGAGAACATGTTTGACATGTTAATGGGTATTAAATGAGATTTTAATTTACTTGTGTTTGTAGTTTGAATGGTTTTTAATTACTTGTGTTTTTGTATATATATATATATATATATAAATCTTTATTTCCGTTTGTGTATGTTTGAACGGTTCATGTTTTATTTAACTTAGGTTTGAATTTGTCTATAAAGTTTCTTTCCTTTATCTGAAGTAGCGTGTCGTCGTCGTTTTGATAAATTGGCATAATGTTAAATTTTCCTCTGCTACATTGGTATAGGTGTTTCGAAACATTTAATTTTCTATTTTCTTCTGTTTTGATGTCCATGTATTGAGTGCCTGTGTTGACCCTATGTATATTTATTTACATTCGTTACATTCAATTATGTATACTCCATTCTTTGAGTTGCAGGTTAAGTTTTTATTTGTTGTGAATTTGGTTTCAGGGTTTTTAAAGGTATTAGATTTACCTTCTATAATTATATCACATATTTTGTAACGTTTATTTTTGCCTTTGGTAACTCCTTGTGTGGTGTTTTTTCCGAATGTAGAAGAGGTGAGTATTCTTTTCAGATTTTTGGGTTGTCTCTGGTTTTTAATTATTTTTGTTGTGTCTTGTATTTCTTTGATTTTGTCTTTGTTTTCAATTTCTTCCAGATTTTTCATTATTTCTGTGAATAGTTCTGGATTATTTTTGTTGTAGGTTGCGACGTTGCACTGAGCTCATTTTGCATTCTTTTCAAAATAAGTGGTTTTCATTAATTATAAGACGATATATATATATATATATATATATATATATATATATATATATATATATATATATATATATATATATATATAAGAAAATAGTTTAAAGATTAGACTAAAAGGTAATAATCCTAGGAGAATGTAGAATATCCAATAGAATGCTCAAATTTAAACGGCTATCGAATATATCAATAATTTCAGATTAAATATATATCGAAACTCACGAGCAGAGCAGAAACAATTTTATATGAATCAGACAAAAAAGAATTACCGAATCAAACAGTTGTTGTAAATGTAAATCTATTTAATCGAGTTATTAAGGATTTGTTTATATATACTGAAATGGTGAAGTACATAGAATAGTGCACCTCAAAGTTTAGGACTATAGTATTCATAATAAATCTTTTATATAAAAAAAATCCATATCATATTTATTCATTTTTTTAAATATTTTTAATTCATAATTAAGGTGATACTAATGAAAAAGCATACATAGGAATTACCAGTTTAAATTGGAAATGCAGGTAGTACAATTATATTCAATCATCTAGAAATCCTGCGATAGAAAAATTAAACAGCCCTATCTGAATATTAATGGTCTTTGAAAGAGCTAGGATTAACCCCGATCATAGATTGGAAAATCATAAAAGAATTTCCTGGGCAAAAAGTTTATATGGTTAGTGTAATTCATACTTAGATTCAAAAATATGCAAATTAAAATATAAAGATAATAATTTACTGAATAGAAGTAATGAATTAATAGTTAAATCTACACAGAGAAATAATTTTTTAGTATAATTTAATTCAATGTCTTAAATTTACTAACTATATTTAAGAATACAGAAAAATTTAGGTGATTCTCAAATTATACTTCAAATTATGGTGATATTAATGTATAATCAACAAAATTGATTGAATAATTTAGATGTAGCATATTTATATAAAATATTTATAAAATATATTTTCTTTTCTCTTTGGTTTGTTTTTTGACCAGGATTGATTAATCTGTTTGTGTCTCAAAGCTCCAGAGAATTTTATCGGTCTCATTCTCTTAGACAGATTCTGATTTGTGATAAAACCATTTGACACTATCGTCACATTCTAATATTCTGCACAATTTCCAGTAGATATTTTGGTTGTATCTAATCTTGCATTCCTTTGTATCAGCTTTCTGAATCAGTTTATCATGTGATGAATAGTTTTATCTCTATCACTTCATACATTTGCAATTCTTGTATGTCTGGCAATTTTGAGGACATTATCTTTAATTGAGCCTCAATGCTGCTGAATATATTGGCATAATTCGCAAATGAAATTTGACAACTAATTAAATATTAGTTATCCTTTGAAATAAATATACAATTATCTATTGCTGTCCGTGATGCCTTAAAATGCAAGGAAGAGAACCAACCACTAGAACTTCAGTTCAACTATGATCATCGATATATGTATGCACTAAGATAGGTAAAATTATCTTTATCAAAATTTGCAAATGACACACGCTTGTTAACTATTACTATACGGCAATTGCATCTGAAATAAATTACTAAAACGTTTCTCTTACAGAGAAAAAAGAAGTCAAAATGTAGCTTTAATAGGAAAGAGTTTTTTGTTCGTTTTTTTTTTTTTCGTTGATAATTGCTTTTTTACTACCCTAAAGTGAAAGTTATTGTTTGCTAAACTGAAAGTCGGTGTCTCGTTCGAAGCAATTAAACATAACTCTTCTAAAGTCAGCAAAGAAGAATAAGAAAAAAATGGGAAAAGAAGAATCAGAAAAGTAATAGTCAATGAGGAGGAGGAAGAGGAAGGAAACTAAGTGAAGGCAAGAAGAGAACAAAGATGATTATGGTTATACAACTTGACAAGCAATATTGCTAAAATAATATCAAATTTATATAAAGGATAATAATTGCTGTACTAAGGGAAATTATCTGATAATCTAAAAATATACGAAATTTTAAGGTGATAGACGAATTATTGTTAATTATCAAAACACCACAAATTGTTTGATAATTATCAAATGAATAATGCAATGTCACGGAAGGATTCGATAAATCTATTTCAAATTTCAACGAGCAAAGATAATTATCCGAAAAATGGGCTTATTGAAAGATACAATTATAGTTTCTGCTCAGACACTAATATAATTATATTTTATCTGTCTGTCCGCTCACTTTTTGGAGAGGATCGATTACTTATAAAGTAATTTCCTTCTAGAAAAATCGTATCTTTTTTACGAACCTTTTGCAATAAAAATTATTTACGTGAGTTTTTTCAAACAGTTTTATCGATACATAATTAGATGGTTTAAAAAATTCATATATTGAAAACAAGTTTATCATGTTATTAAAAAGTAATTTATATTACAGCATGAATCTTGAGGATACAAATAGAAAATAAAACTGCAAAACTTTGAATAAGCAGGGGGCTTTTGTGTATGTCGACGTTCCCATTAAAGATTGATTTTATCCGAGATTAAGTAATCTAAGTATCTTTCCATGTATATGGCTTAGTATTTTTCTACATAAATATGTATATCATATCACTTTATATAAGAGTGATTTTTATCGTATATATATATATATATATATATATAAGAGTGTATTGTTGTCTCTATCTCACTTGGTGGTTTTGTGGAAAATCAAATGCGGTATAATCTGGAGAGTGCTCAATATCTGTGATAGAGCTATTATATAACAATAAATCAATATATATTAGTTTTTATATATATTTAATAGCATGGATGCTTATTTACGACCATAGATTTCATGCCGTCTTATTACGACAATCATCAGGCAGAGAATGAAATATATTGGAGAAATCGAAAAATACAATCAAGAGAACGTTAGGATTGCGTGCAACTCTTTATGTGTGCGTGTGTGTGTTTTTATTTAGAATAAATTTGCGTATTATTGTGTGTGGTCGTATAAGTGATTTTTAGTAAATGTGTATGATGATACATGCGCCGTGCGGAAATTTGAGATTGTCTCCTGCATATATGAGTCGCAATGTGTAGTGAAAGTCGCGACAGACAAGAGTTTGACCGGATAGATTTTTTGTTGTATTCGCGCGCGCGCATGTGTGTGTGTGTGTGTGTGTGTGGTGATGATTTTTACTAAGAAATAAATCATCATCATCATTGCATTACGAAGAAAATAAACTTTTAATTTGTAAGCATAATAGAAGAATGTGTATGGAGGATCAAAACGCAAGAATATTATGGTGATGAGACATGTTACATTATAATATACTATAGAGTATTATGCATCGTAAGTATTTTATGCTGGAATATGTTTTATGTTAGATTTTAATATATAATTAGTATTAGTTATGTTGTATTAATGTTATATTACATATACATTATTCTAATCCATGATAGTATGTACGTAAGGAATATGGTGAATATTATGTTTTAAGACGTTGCAATAATTGTTGAATTAGCTAATTCAAAATCTATGGCCGTAGATAAGCATGGTAGTAGATAAGCATCCATGCTATTCACCATCATCATCATCATCATCATCATCATCATCATGTTGCACCGCCAGCACGGATCTCCCACCACTTGCCTCTATCGTCCATCGCTCCCGGTAGGTCTTCAAGGTCCTGTATCGGCATAGAGCTGTTGTATAGAGGTTCTAGCTGGTCATCCTGCCTTTGCTCGTCCATGTGAAGGGGTCAATAGGAGTATGTCGCTTATGTGTTCGTCTCTACTTCCCCAGCAGTGTCCCGCATGTCTGGTCCGTCTAACTTGGATAGTTTTCGTGATGGGTGGTAGGTTGCCGTACAGTTGCTGCTTTGTCGGGTGCTGCCCCCAGGACATGTTCAATATTGCTCACAGCAATAAGTTTAGTTAGCGTCCACACTCCCCTTTTGGCAGAGTTCAAGCTAATACTATTGGACTTTATTAGAAAATGAGAAGCAAAGTTAGAGTAAGGTTAGAATTTCGTGTTAATGACGAAATATTTTAAATGACGGAATAACTGAATGACCCTCTTCTCCCCAAGCGCTAGAAAACACGTGTATATGTGTATAAAAGAAATACTTTGGAGTCAGGGCGACACGGAATGTGTTAAACATACTACCAAAATCCTAGGCAAATCCACTCCACATTTGGCAGTTCAAGTAACGGTCAGATATATTGTCTTTTACTATATTGTCATTTTAAAATGCATGAATGATTTTTATTTTTCATTTGTAAATTCACTGCTGTATATTATCAGTGCATTAAATGCAAAAAGATAAATAGTGTAATTCCAAGTAACAGTTGAACCTGGTCAAGAGAAGCTACTTGATTAGAAAATGAAAACCTAAGTTAGCGTAAAAAAGAATGCCTATAAGAACCATAAATAAGGACTCCGATGAAATTTAGAAAAGAAAGTAATTGTGGACTTTTTACTATATTAAAACTTAATACAGGCTGAAGAGGGCAAAATTTTTTTTTCGAAAGCAGCAGGGTGGATGTAAAAGCGAGCGGACAAACTCTCTGATGGTTCAACACCATGCCTAACGAAGCCCAGGGCGTATGAATCCTACGGTTCAACGGTCAGGATCAAAAAGTTCGATCAGGGAACTACTGCTGATCATCTATAAGGGTGGCTTCTATAGATGAGAATAAAAATAGCCATTGAAAGATTACCATGACCCACACTCCATTCTATTAAAGATATAAAAAAACTAATACATATTTATCTAATATATATATATATATATATATATATATATATATAGAGAGAGAGAGAGAGAGAGAGGTTGCAGATTTCTTTGATTCATTTAACATGACTGCAAATAAGGAGTATTAATTCAGTGTTTTATTAGAAATCTATCGATCTATCTATTTATATTGACGAAAAAAATTGTGACATTATGGATATATCTTTCAATAAACGTTAGTTTAAATATAAAGGTAAATTAATGTAAATGATAATTGTAAATGATCATAGATAGAGATCAATCTAGACACAGTTTACAAAATAAAGTGGAATTTTAGAGCCGAAGTGCATACTCTTGCCAGGTGTTTTCATTCGTCAGTCGATTTTTCTGTTATGAAAAATTCATCTGTTATTCATAAATTTTTGTTGTGTCTAGAAAATTTTCATGTTGAGAACATTTTAAAAATTCTTACATCAAATATTAAATTAGGAATTTCGAAGAACTACTTTGGAAGCGCCAAGAATTTTAGTTAAAAGGGAGGGAATTTGACATTTGAAAGCAGAACATAATTTATACAATGAACTCCGATTGATAAAGCTGGATTCTAATAAAGGCTGCGACTAATGCTTCGTCTAGATTAGCTGTTTGAAAAGATTGAATATTCAAAATTATCACTGCAATCGTTGTGGATTGAATATACTAACTATAAACAGTCTTTCCAGGATAATTAGAAACATATGGATATCGATTATATTGAAAGTAATAATTTAATCATTTTGTAATTTCATTTCTTCTAATTGTTATTATCATGAAAGAAAATTCACGGATTGAAACAAATTAAATGCAATTGAGTTGGGAGACCATTTGTTTTCAATTAGCACTTTATTTTGACGCCTAAATATGGTGCACTTTCAATTTTTTGGCTTTTTTATTGTCCTCTTCCATTTTCACTCTCTCTAATTCTTCCTTTTCCTACCTGTCTCTCTTTTTCTCTCGACACACACACACACACACACACACACACGTTCATATATATATATATATATATATATATATATATATATATATATATATATATCTAATAACACAAATCGACACAGACCCATCAATATATGAACATAAAGAAAAATAGAAATTAATATATAAAAACAAATATGTTACCGAAAATTTTTAAAACATATTCCTAGTTTATTCATTATTTATTTGTAAAGAATCTTCGAGTTTAGCACGACGAATTTGTCAACAAAAAAAAGTTTTGTTGACTAATCATGCAGACCATAGCATAAAAGGGAAATATAACTGAAAATATCGGGGAAGGTATGCACCATTAGCGGAGAGTTTAGAATAATCTGGAAAAAGATGTTGCAAGAATTGGTAACCGAAAGAAGAATCGAAAATACAACGACGTTACAAAAATCAAATTACAAAGAAAACTTGCAATCAATTTAGTCTATAATGAAAAAGACCAGTAATAACTTGTATAAAAACTGAACAAAAAAAATGGACATGGCTAAGAAAGAGAAACCTTAAGGGAGCAAATGAATCTCTTCAAATAGCAACTCAATTCATCGCCATAAGGACAATGTCAAAGCAAGACGCATCAAAATAGCAAATATAGATTATGTGGTGACAGAGACGAAACAATCAATCACATAATAAACGGATGTACTAAATTAGCACAAAGAGAGTATAAGACTTGACACGACTGGACGTGGAAGGTGATCCACTGGGAATTGTGCGAGAAATTGAAATTTGGCCCAAACGAACAAATGATATATGCACAACCTGAAATCCGTCCAAGAAAATGAGATGCATAAAATTCTTCGGGATTTTGAGATACAAACAGATCGCCTAATACCGGCCAGATGACCAGACCTAGTAATAGACAAAAAAAGGAAGAAAAAAGAGAACCTGCCGAACTGTGGAATTTGTTATTCCGACTGACCACAGGGTAAAACTGAAGGAAAGCGAAAAGAGAGATAATGACCTAAGCGTTGCTGGAGAGCTGAAAAAAATTTATGGAACATGAAGGTGACGGTGATAGTAATTGTAAGTGGTGCGATCTGTATGGTCACAAAAGGACTGGAACAGGGACTGGATGATTTAGAAATAAGAGGACGAATGGAGTTCATCCAGACTATAACATTGTGGAGATCGGCTTGTATACTAAGAAGAGTCCTGAAGACTTGAGGAGACTTGCTGTCTGCCAGATTCCTGTGGAAAACCATCAGTTAACGCTGATGTGAAGAACCCTCAAATGAGAAAAAAGCAACAACATTGGAGTCTGGAGGACTTGTGTTGTATAGCCATACGTATACATATTCAAATACAGTCAAATACAAAACACTGGCGGACTCAGATACACAGGCGACTCCGTTGTTTAGATACGAATGTTTTATTATTAACTTCTGACTTCGGTTCTTCGACACGAGGAGTGAGACACAATTCTTAAAAGTCTTCCGTAATCATACTATGCGAACAACACCCCAACGCTCGGCAATCTCGTGGTCCAGTCTCAATTTCTCAACATCATGGTCGAACTCCAACTTCTCACCATCGACTCTTTTTCAAAATTTTCAAATTCTCAGGACCATCGCTTCCGGGCATGACGACATTCACACTCCAGCCTCATTTCCTATCTGGGGTTTATTATGACAATTGTGATTGTCATATCCTTTGCGTAAACTGTACCCAACGCTAAGAGCCGAATAGTTCAAAGCCCAACCAAACTGAATGATGAAATATAATTAATGGAAAATGATTAATATAAAATAAAATCATTCCTTAATTATATAGCAGAAGATCATCGGCAAACGCTGTTGTGAAAAACTCTCAAAGGAGTAAAATATACTGGAGTAATATACAGCGGCTCAAAATAATGCCATCAGGACTAATTATATCAAAACAAAATTTATAGTACACAAGAGAATACTAACCAGTGTAGGTTATGTGTTGATAGAAACGAAACAATTCTTGGCATACAAAAATATTGCAATATTTTGGTAAGTTTGTGATGCGTAAATTATGTGACTGTTAAAGCTGTTGTGGTTGGTAGCATTGTGATTGTTGGTGCGCTGACACGTTGTACATTGCTTCACTTCATGTGTGATTTGAAAGCCGCATAGATGAATGTCGTACAACGTAGTCCAATTATGCTTTACGAGTTCAAACTGGACCATATACAGTTAATCCCATGATTCGAGAAATTTCGTTCGTGTTGCAAATTGAGGAAAATCTTGTGAGTATCAAGTGTGCTCATCATCTCATAGTCCTGTCATGGCCTCGACAAAAGCAGCTGGAGCTGCCGAATTGTGCCTCACGTACTTCTAGAAAAAGTTTTTATTCACACAAGTAATAGGCAAATTAACATAAAAGAAATACAAGAACAAGCGCACGACTGAGTGAGTAAGAGAATCCATTGAGAATTGTGCAAGAGATTAAATTTTGAACAAACTACCAAATGGGATATATGCTTAATGAAAGATTTTAAAAAGTGACAAGTAAAAAAGAACGAGTTGATTTTGCATCAAAGAAAAAGAGTAAAGGTGAAAGAAAGTGAAAAACTGAACAAATACCTTGACCTTACTAGAGAGCTAAAAAACTATGGAACAGGAAAGTGACAGTAATACCAAAATAGTTGGGGCTCTTGGATCAGTCCCCAAGAAACTGAATAAGAAAGTCAATGAACTGAAGAATAGAGGAAGATTCGAAATCATCAACTCTACAGCACGGCTAAAATGGGTTTGGATACTTAGAAGAGTCCTGGGAAGATGAGGAAACTTACTGTCGTTGGGAAAAAATTCATCAGTTTGAGCTGACCTAGAAAACTCGGTAAGAATAGAACAATAGTAATAATAAATGAAAGCGAAAAAATAAACAAATACTTGCCAAAGAGGTGACGGGGAAACTGTGGCAGTACACTCACCTTCCCCAAACACTGGGGTAATTCCGCTTTCAATTCTCTGATCATTCAGCTTAGCTGGTAATGTTATTAGATAGCACGATTAATCCGCTTTTGTGCCTACCTTGTTTTCTTTATCCAGACAACAGATCAATCGCTAATCGAAGTCACCAGTCGATGAGACAGATGAGACCGCACAATTAAAGAAGTAAAAAAGTCGACACTGTAGAGATTGATAAGAATCAAACGCTAATCGGAATCGCTGCTTAGCAAATAGACGTAAGAAAAAAATTGTACTTAGAAACATAGAATAACGCAGCTTTGCAATATTTAGTGTATTTAAAATAGAATAGTTTTTATATTCAACGTTCTGAAATAGGTGGTGCATTCAATAAGTTTCCAGACTTTTTTGGTGCATTCATTTAAAATTGTCGTAGACTCTTGAAAATTCTGTATGTTATTGCTATACATCTTATGAAATGACTGACCAATTTTTATGATTTCTGGTTCTATAATTAATTCCACTCCTTAGACTTGCTGCACCTTTAATATTCAATTTACTCTCACTGCTACCCAAAGATTTGGTCTTCCTCCTACTTGGGTTGTATTAATTAATTCTGCTCCTCCCACCTTCACTCTGTAAAGTAAACGTTTTAAATCATATCCGATAAAAAAATCTCCTACACTTGAACTAAAAAATGTTATCGCAGAATTTTCGCTTCACGGTTGTCAATTTGACAGGTAATGACCTCTGAGTTGAACTCACTTGCTGATTCCTGCTTTACATAGCTGACAATCGAAATAATGATTCTCTCGCCGTTTCTGTACACAAAACACTTTCGCTTATTTATTACCTCCTGTTCTTCCAGTAAAAAAAAAAAACTTTTCGTTCTCTTTCTCTTTAAAAGATGAAAAAATTATTTCCTTTTAAAATACATTTCCGTTAAATTTCACTTTTGTTATGACTTTATTCTTGCAAAATCTATTTCGGTCGAAACTTATTTTTCTGGTCATTAAGTTTATTCGACAAGGTCTCCGAATAATCGGGTTATCAGACCAACTTTGGTTAGTCTCCACGCGTATGAAAAAGAGACTCGAGAAAGTGGATATCAAAGGAAGAATTATGATCATCCAAACCACACCATCAACAATAATACTTAGAAGAGTCCTAGACACCTGATAAAAATTGCAGTCACGTGAACGTCAGAGAAAACCGGCAGTTAATCTAGGTAGGGGGTGAACTGATAACAAAATAGCATATGATATGGTTCTACAAAGCTGGATAATAAACTGCCTCACAGTGTATAAGATATTAGAATTTATCGAAAAACTATGGAAACCTGGAGACCACAGGAGAAAAAAGGTGTGCCGAAGCGAAGATCCACAGAGGTATATTCCAGGGAGATGTATTATCACCACTACAATTTGTAATAGCGATGATGTAACTCAACCACATACTCAGGAAATGCACAGGCGGACACAAACTTAGTAAATCTCAAGAAAATATCTATCACCTAATGTACATGGACAACATCAAACTGTTTGCCAAAAACGAAAAAGAATTGGAAACCCTAATACTGACAGTGGGAATATACTGTCAGGACATAAGAGTGAAATTTGGCATAGAAAATGTGCTATGATAATAATGAAAAGCGGGAAACGACAAATGATGGAAGGAATAGAATTCCCACATCAAGAAAAAATTAGAACGCTCGGAGAAAAGGAAACCTTCAAATACTTAGGAATATTAGTAGCAGACACAATCAAACAAGTGGAGATGAAAGAAAAAAATTAAAGAGAGTATGTCGGGAGAATGAGAAAGCTGCTCGAAACATAACTATATTGCAAGAAGCTTATCAAAGGGATAAATACTTGGGCACCCCCTCTCGTTAGATACTCAAAACCATTTTTGAAGTGGACCAAAGAACATAAACAAATGTACTTGAGAACAAGAAAACTAATGACCATGTATAAGGTCTTACATCCCAGAGAAGAAGGAGGAAGAGGACTTACCAGCATTGAAGACAGCGTTGATGCATATATGCCCCGATTCGAAGACTACATAGAAAAGCCAGGAGGAACACTGATTACAGCCACTAGAAACAATACTGACAACACGAAGATCAACTGAATGAAAATAACAAGAAGACAAAAATGGAAAGAATGGACAGTTTAAGCGACTAACAAGTGACATTTCACACGAGAAAACTTGAATGTGTCTAAAAAAAAAAGGAAACCTTAAGGATGAAACCGAACCTCTTCTAACAGCAGCACAAAACAACGTCATAAGGTGCAAAACTACATTAAAGCTAGAATTGATGGCGCAACAAAAAATATGTAGGTTATGTGGTGGTAGAGAGGAAAACACCTATCACAAAATAAGCGAATTCAGCAAACTAGGACAGAAAAAGTGTAAGACTAGACACGACTGAATAGGGGAGGTGATCCACTGGGTCTTGTGCCAGAAATTTTATCGTACGAACAAATGGTACATTCACAACCCAGCATTTGTCCTGGAGAATGGCACACAGAAACTCCTCTGAGATTTTGAGATACAAACGGATCACCTAATCTCTACCAGACGACCAGGCCTAGTAAACTAAGAAATAGAACTTGCCAAATAGTAGATTTTGCTGTTAGGGCTGACCACAGGGTAAAATTGAAAGGAAGGGAAAAAAAGATAAGTAGCTTAACATTTGCTCTGGGATTGAAAAAACTGCGAAACATGAAGGTGATGGTGATACTAATTGTAATTGGTGCTCTTGGTACAGTCACCAAAAGATTGGGACAAGGACTGGAGAACTTGGAAATAAGAACTCGAGTGGATACCATCCAAACTACTGCATTATTAAGATCGGCCAGAATATTGAGAAGAGTCCTGGAGACTTGAAGAGACTTGCTGTCACTCAAACTTTTGTGAGAAACCATCAGCTAACGCTTCTGTGAAAAATTCTCAAACATTTTAAATAATAATAATAATAATAATAATAATAATAATAATTGCAAGCATAAGAGAGTATGACTAAGCTTTTCACTGAATACTAGAGCTAAAGATATATGGAAAATCACCAGATTCCCATGCAAAATTTATTGCTAATTTTTGTGCAAAAATAATCTCAAATAGCTGTAATTTTTCTACCTGTATTTTTGCGCTTATTGGCAAATGGGTGCATTCGTTCGAGACGCACTCTTTTTTGAATTTCTTTGAGATTCGACGACAACAATATTTGAATTGCTTCACGAAATGTGAAGGGTCAAAACCCAAAATAATTTATGAAATCTTTTCCTTAGCCAAATGGTAGTGCAAACTTGAAGAATAGTATCCTCCATCCAATGAAGAACAATGGATTTAATAGTTAGAAAAGATGGAAAGAGGGCATATTAGACAGAAGATGTAGCGGTGCAATCAAACTAGAATGTTGAAAATATGAAGAGGACGAAGAAAAAATGTTGCCCCTTCTCCTCCCCCCAAAAAACAGAACGCTGGCAGAGATCGGAGAAAATGTAGAACATGAAGGTAAGGCTCATACTAGCCGGGGTGCTTGGAATTGGGTCAAAAATATAGATTTGATTGTGAACGAATTAGAAAATGGAAAAAGAACTTTGCAGAATGATTGAATCTATTATAATTATGAGAAGTGTTTGAAATTTGAAGAGATTTGTATACATTCTGAATGAACATGCAAAAATACTCAAGTACAAAATGTATGAATTTCAGAGGTTTTTCGTGTCGAAGCTTCTAATGTTATCAAACCGCACACCATTTTCAGTCACTAGAGAATTGAAACAAAAGCTTTCTGCCTAAATAACAAATCTAGAGAGATAGAATGACTGATCCAAAGGAATTTCGCAGGCCATTGTTAACCGTTGCAATTCTATCGGTTAGATAAGCCAAAATTATTATTATTATTATTATTATTATTATTATTATTATTCAAAAATTAAAAGCAGAAAAGCTGCATTCTTCTACGAAATAAAAGCACATTTGAAGGCTTCTTCTCCACTTTAAGCAGCAGTCCTCTAAAATAAGTAGAGCAGTTCACATACTTCGGCAGCAGCATTTCATCTATTGAAAGAGATTTGAAGATACACCTAGCGAAGGCGTTGACTATTAGATTATCGATCATATGGAAATCTGCCCTCTCCGATGAAATAAAATGAGATTATTTCCAAGCTGTGTCTGTATCAATATTATTGTATGGATGCATCCCATAGACACTAAAGGAGAGCATAGAGAAAAAGCTAGATGGGAACTAGACAAGAATGCTACGCGCTGATTTCAACAAATCCTGGAAGGAACGCCTTACAAAACAGCAGTTGTACAGCCACCTGCCTTCCATTGTTGTATTGCCATACGTATACATATGCAAACACAGGTCACATACAAATGCCGATACAGGTACGAACACATTTATTAGTTTCTGTCTTCAATTCTTCGACACGAGAAGAGAGACACAATTCTTACTATGCTGACGATACTGTCTGACCGTCTAGGCTGACCATCCCCAACGCGTCGCGCATTTTGTGATGTTTAAGATCTCTGTTTGTAGAGATCCGAAAAACCCAACTACATCTCCAAGGGTCAAAATCCAACTCACTTCTCTGCCCCAATGGCAGAAACTCAATTCTCTGCCCCAATGGCAGAGACTCAACTATCTGCCAGCATGGTCCGATGTCAACTTTCAACTCCCGTGATTTCTAAAATCTTCAAATTCTCAGCCCATCTCTTCTGGGCATGACGTCATCCTCATTCCAGCCCCATTTTCTGTCTGGGGTTTATTATGACAATGGTGATTCTCATATCCTTTGCACGAGAGCGTAAAACTGTCCGCAATGGCTATGCACCTGAACTCGAATAGTTCAAACCCCAACCAAACTGAATGATAAAATATAATTAATATCATGATTAAGATAAAAAAAAATCATTCCTGAATTATATAACAACATCTCCCAAACCATCCAAGAAAGACAAAGAAGACATGCGAGGGGGCACTACTGGAGAAGTAAAGACAAACTTAGAAGTAATGACTAATATGAACTCCTACACATAGACGTGCCAATGTTGGTCGACCAGGAAACTCTGTGCAGACACTAGATACAGCCTAGAAGACCTACCGGGATCGATGGAGGACAGCGACGGATTATTTTAACAGTGCTGGTATTTGGATGGTCTCAATTCTTCCCCTAATTTCCAATTCCTTCAACCTCTTTTCCAAGCTTACAACGAGATTACTGTAACCATCACGTTACACTGCCTTTTTAACTCCAAGTATTTGTCAGTCGTTTCACTTACTTTCACTGTAAAAACTTGTCATTAAGTGGATTTTGCTGTTCTGCGTGAACAACAAAATCCACAAGACTTTATCGACAAGTTCTTTTTTCTTGTTAATTAACTCTAGGTCTGGTAATCCCACCAGGATTGGGTGATCTTTTTATATCTCAAAATCCCAGAGAAGTTTATGTGACTTATTTTCTAGGACGGATTCTACTTTTGGCATATCCCATTTGATTGTATGGTCAAAGTTTAATCACTTGCAGAATTCTCTGTGGATCTTCTTTCCCACCCAGTCAGGTCTAGTTTTGTATTTCTTTTGCGCTATTTGCGGCATTTGCTTATTTTTTGATTAACTGTTTCATCTCATCTATTTCTACATATACCCTACACTTGATATTCTGTTGTGTTTCATCCATTTTCTCTTTGATAACATATGTTTTTTATGGCATTGCTTTGTGCTGCCATTAAAAGTGACTGAGATTCTTTTAATCCATATTCTGGTTTTCTCATGTGTAATCTTGCCAGTTTTTAGTTTGAAGTATCCAAACAGATGGGTTTCTTTCCATTTTCGTTGTTCCACTGTTTTTCCTTATGTTGACATTGCTGTTACTGGTTTTTGTAATCAAACTTTTGTTGTTCTTTTTAGTGTAATCCTTGATTCCTTGATTACTAGAATTGTTGCATCTACACAATCGTCAATGTTGATGATTCCTCCTTCACCTTGTCATATTTACTCATCTTTCAGGTGGAAAGTCTTGTGTATCGTCGTCAATTTTCTTGTCCTATGGTCAATGTATCTGGGATCTTTTTCCTTCCATTTTAAGAATGGTCCAGAGCATCATGCAATGGCTATTATCCTGGTGTTTATTCCTTTAATGAGATTTCTGCTGAAGAGTTTGGTTTCTGGAAGTTTTCTGGTCTTCATATACTGCTTTCTTACAATTATTTTTTTCTATCAATTATTATTGTGAGTTTTTCACACCAACGTTGGATAGTGCTCTCTCACTGGAGTGACAGCAAATCTCATCAGGTCTCAAAACTCTTTTCAGAATTCTATCCGATCATAACACCGCTGTGGTCTGGATAGTCTCCATTCCTCCTCTAATTTCTAGTTCTTGCAGGGTTTTTTTCCAAGCTTTGGGAACCGTTCCAAGTGTACAACTATCGTGTTCCACAGTTTTTTGTTCGCTGTCTATTCTTTCAGATTCTTTCATTTTTACTCTGTGGTTCGCCAGGACGGCAAAATTCTTTTTTTCTTGTTAATCAACACTTAATCTTCTGGGATCCATTTGTATCTCAAAATCCCAGTAAATTTTGTCACATATTCTAAGAAGAATTCTGGTTTGTGAATTTGTTCGAATGGTCAAATTTTAATATCTTGCACAATTCCCAGTTGATCACATGCTCCCTCCCAGTTTGCCAAGTCTTGTACTTCTTTTGTGATAATTTGTTACATTCGCTTACAATGATATTAATCGTTTCATTCCTTTCTCCACGTAATCTACACTCGCTATTATTATTATTATTATTATTATTATTATTATTTACTCCTTGAGAGTTTTTCACATCAGTGTAAGCTGATTGTCTTTCCCTGGAGTTTGAGTGACAGCAAGTCTCCTCAGGTCTCCAGGACTCTTCTCAGTATTCTGGCTGTTCTCATTAATGTAGTTCCTTGGATGGTCTCCACTCGTCCTCCAGTCCCTTTATTAATCTTTTGGTGACTGCACAAAAGCACCAATCACGATTTGTATGATTGTCACTTTCATATAGTTTTTTCAGCCCCCTAGCAAGGTCAAGGTATTTATCTTTCTTTTCACTTTCTTTATTCTGTGATCAGCCGGGACAACGAAGTCCACAATTTTGCAAGTTCTCTTATTTGTTGGCCGAGATTAGGTGATCCGTTTGTATCTAAGGGGAGTTTATGTGTGTCATTTTCTAGGACAGATGCTGGGTTGTGCATATACCATTTGTTCGTATGGTCAAATTCAAATTTCTTGCACATCTCCCAGTGGATCACCTTGCCCACCAGTTGTGTCTAGTCTTATACTCCTTCTGTGTTAGTTTCCTGCGTTCGCTTATTATGTGATTGATCGTTTCGTCTCTATCTTCACATAACCTACATTACTATTTTGCTGCGTGTTTTCAATTCTCGCTTTGATATGGGTACATTGTTTTGTGCTTCTATTAGGAGAGATTCGATTTCTTTCTTAAGGTTTCCTTTTCTTAGCCACGTTCATGTTTTCTTGTGTGAGATGTCGTTTATTAGTCGTTTAAAACGCACATTTTACTTCCCATTTTTGTTTTCTAATTATTTCTGTTGGTCTTCGTATTGTCAGTATCGTTTCTAGTGGCAGTAATCTGTCCTTCGTGCTTTTCTACGTAGTCCTCGTGTCGTTGTCTCGATGCGTCAACGCTGTCTTTAATGCAGGCAAGTCCTCTTCCTTTCTTGATTCATATAGTCTGTGAACGTCATCTCTGGAATGTAATGCCTTATGCATGGTCATTACTTTTCTTGTTCTTTGGTCCATTTGTTTAAGTTCTCTGGTCCACTTCAAAAATGGTGCCGACTATCTAACGAGGCGTACTGCCCAGGTATTTATTCCTTTGATAAGGTTTCTTCTACATAGTTTTGTCTCGAGTAGCTTTCTAGTTTTCCTGAGATATTCTTTCATAATTTTTTTTCTTTTATCTCCACTTGTTTGATGGTGTCAGCTTCCAAGATACCCAAGTATTTGTAGGTTTTCTTTTCCCCGAGCATTCTGATCGTGTCTTGATTTGGCAGTTCCGTTCTGTCCATCAGGTGTCATTTGCCACTTTTCATGGCATATTTTTCCATGCCAAATTCCATCCCTATGTCCTGACTATATATTCTCACTGCATATATTAGAGTTTCCAATTCTTTTTCATTTTTTTTTTTTTTGCAGACAGTTTGATGTGTCCATGTACATTAAGTTATTGATCTTTTCCTGCTATTTACTAAGTTTGTATCCGGCTGTGCATTTTCTGAGTATGTGCTTAAGTGGCATAATCGCAATTAGGAATAGTAATAGTATACCTCTTTATTCTTCGCCTCAGTTGAGTTTTTCCTTCTTGCTGTCAATTCCACTTTCTCGATAAAGTTAATGACCTCATCTGATGTTTTGCACATTTTGTGGCAGTTAATTATCCTGCTTAGCGGAACCATGTCATATGCCTTTTTGTTGTCTATCCAGGCCATAGCTAAATTTTTCCGTCTGGTCTTGTTCAGGATGTACTGATCTATGTAGAGTAGCTCTCCTGTGCCTTTGCAGCATCCTTTCTGTTCCTTAGGGGAAAATCCATGGCTTTTTAGCGAATTGTAAATCTCTTCCCTTATTTGTGCTGTTAATATTTTCCATATTATCGGTAGGCATGTTAGGGATCTGTAGTTGTTTGGGGCGGTTCCCTTGAGTGGGTCCTTCTGGATCTATTTGGTACGTATACTTCTTGTATGCATCTGTTCATTTCTAGTGCTAGTCTGTCGTGAATGGAGGTGAATTTCTTGAACCAGAATCCATGTATTCCATCGTGGTCTGGCGTTTTCCAATTTGATATTTTTAGTGTTGTTTTGAGTAAATTGATTTCCGCTTTCAGGCCTTCTTCGAGCCCTTCTAATTCTTTTGTCATATTGCTTATCCATTCGGCTTACTATTATTATTGTATTTTCCTCCATACAACTTTTTCACACGATAACAATTGGTATCTCCATCACCCTAATATTCCACAGCTTTTTTAGTTCCCACGTAAGATTTAGGTACTTGTATTATTATTATTATTATTATTATTATTATTATACTTTCTGCAATTTTTCACACCAGCGTTAACAGATAGTCTTTCAATGAAGTCTGAATAACAATTATTCTTAAGTCTCCAGACATTTCTCAGTACTCTGGCTGATCTGAGCAATCCTATGGTTTGGATGGTCTTGGTTTGTCCTCTGATTTCCAACTCATCTACTCCCCTTACCAAGACTTTGTGGACTGTTCCAAGAGCACCACTTACAATTGGTATAACCGTAACTTTCCTGTTCCTCGATTCAGCATGGGTTTTTTTTTTGGGGGGGGGGTTGTTAATTATTTGTAGGTCTGGTCTTTTAGCTGGGATTAGGTGATCTGTTTACATCTCAAAACCCTACAGAATTTTTATCCTCCTTTGATTTATGAAGTTTGTATCAGCCTGTGCATTTCCTAAGTATGTGATTGAGTGGCATCTTAGCTATCACAAATTGTAATGGTGAGATTTTCACCAGAGGTAAACTTTTTCTTCCTTCTGTCAATTCCAACCTTTAATTTTTCGTTGTTTTCCCGATTAACTTTATGACTTGTTCAGGATATCGAGTACATTTTGAAACAGTCTATTATCCAGCTTTGTATGAATATATCATATGCCCTTTGGTAGTCAGTTCGCGTTATAGCTATATTTTTGCGTCTGTTTTTTTTTCTCCTTGAGGATGTGTTGATCATTGTATAGTAGCTATCCTTTTCTTCATGTTCTCTTGTGGCATTCTTTCTATTTTTCAGGGAACAGTCTTGGTTCATTAGTGAATAGTAAATTTCCTCTCTAATTTCTGCCGTTAGTATTTTCAGTAGGCTCGTAATGGGTCTATTGTTGTTGGGGCCGGTTCCTTTTTTAAAACTTTGGATCCGGGTGGTCTTTCCTTTGGTCATTCATTGCGATATCTGTTTCTCCTAAGCATCAATTCATATATAGCCAGTCTGTTGTGGATGGAAGTGAATTTTTTTAAAAACCAGTATCCATGTATGCTATCATGGCCCGACGTTTTCCAATTTGGTATTTTTTTAAGTATTGCTCTGTGTGACCCAAGGTGTATTTTTGCCTTTGGTCCTTTTTTGAGGCTTTGTAATTCTTTTTCTACGTTGTTTATTCGTTCGTCTTTTCCGTTATTATCTCTCCGTTCCCATATTTTGCTCCAAAATTATTTTTCTTCCTTTAAATCCGGTTGGTGGTATGTATTCGTGCATTCTTTTCCTACATACAAATAGAATTTTTTCGTTGATTTGGGATGTTCTGTTTTGTCTGCATTGTTTTATTCTATCTCAGTGCTTTTTTAGTCTTCCTTTTTTCGCCAGTAACTTCTGATTTATTTCCTCATGTTTTATCGTCTGTTTTGTGTTATTTTTCTCTTTTTATCCCAACCTATTCCAGCGTTTTCCCTGTATCTTAGCATTATTATTATTATTATTATTTTTATTATTATTATTATTATTTATGAAAAATAAAATTTGCATTTAAGTTAAGAATTAAAAATTTCTTCCAAAGGTAGAAAAATTGTCGAAATATATCAATTACGTATCGAAGAGCCACTCTAACATCTTGATATTGCGTTCTCATTGTAAAACCAGAAGATTAGCCTGTGTGGCTAAAATTAAAATGAAATTCTAGCCATTGATATTTGAAAAGTGTCATTTTCTTTCTTCTTTTTGTTTAAATGAGACATACGCCATTGCGGACTGATGGCGAATAAAAACAAAAATTTTCATGAATAAAATTCTGCAAGTAGAGAATTATGAAAAGATGAAACTAAATTGAACTGATGGAAAACGAAATCAGAGTAAAAAAAAAGTGTCGTTCATATCTTAAATCAAATATAATTATTCGTACAATTTTGTCAGGTTTTCTCAATGGCTAGTCTGTCATTAAGAGACTGTTGTTGTCTTGGTGCAGTGAGGTCCGAAACATTACCTTTTGGTAAGTTCAAAAAGTCCTGGGTTTTTTTCTGACGCTTCACCAATTCTAATCACCGTGCTTCGATGATTGGAATTAGTGAGTCAAATTTAAACTCGGCCTTGTTTGCACTTGGGAAAGGATTGAATCTATTACTTCCGTTACCGTTAAGCAGGTGAAGTCTTGCAATCCGTGGCTATTTAATAACAGGTCAGATCTGGAACAGTTCTTTTGTTACTGGTATACCGAATAGAATCTTTTATGTGTCACCTGGAGATGGTCACTATCAAGTAACACCCATCCTAACCGAAAGAGCTATAAAGAAGAACTATTTAATATGCCACTGACGATCTAATAGGATATGGGACACCTCTGTCCAGTAATGGTTATATTAACTTTTGAATATCAACCGAAAATAATTGTTCAATTTTCTTGATCTTCCCACTTAAACGTCTTGACCAAATAAACAAACTACTGCAAAACATAATGTCTATTTTTCGTTAAATGGTTTCTGCCTGAATTTGACCGAAAACAATGTTAACAAGAATCAGACATTTGAAAGAGAAAGTGCAAAATCCACTTTTTCGCATCGTTGTATTCTTCAAACACGTTTCCCTGTCTATTGGAGACAAGCTGATACAAACAATAGCAAGAATCGATTTCTTCCTTTCTTCATTTACTTTTGGCCAAATCCGAAATTTATTGACACCGACGTGTAAACGAGATTTGTAATCTTATCTGTAAATAGACGAGAGCCTTTTCAAAGTATTTAAACTGCTATGTATCTTACTCAGATAACACCATTATACCCCAGTTTATTACTTTTAACCTACCTGCAAAATGGTTGAGTTAGTTATGTCTTTTTGTTTGGCTCTTTTCACTAATGGTCGAATTCGAATGAAAAAAAACAAAAAAAAAACAGGGTTAATCATTTTTTTTCTTACAGTTCTAGCAGATTTGTTTCAGCTGAAATATTGATGTAATATTCCAATCCAATTCAATCCTCATTTTTTGTACACTGACTATAACTATGCGAATAACTCTATCCCGTGATGTTTTCTAGGTGGAATATATACTAGCTGATCTTTAGACAGTTTTCTACGCTAAATCTAAAAATCATTCTCATTTTTCTAATCTAATTGAATTCTTAAAATACAAGCTCCTACTAGAAATAAATAGAATAGTATTATAACTTTTCATTTTCAAATAATGCTAAATTTAGGGCTGGTATATTCGCAGAAAGCTCATGTCATATTTTTGTAAATTGAAAAATACACAAAAGAAGTTATTCATGTCTGAAATATCTTTTTAGGGACTTCTTCCAGTGTTCAGCAGCTACCTCATCCTATTTCAAACATCAGCAGTTGTCAGCAAAAAATTCACATTACGCCGGCCTTGGTAGCGCTCTTCCATCATGCGAATGTCTTGGTAAAAGCGTTCACTCTGCTCTTCACACAAATCTCTACAGTTCTTTGGAAAATAGTCCAAGTGTGACCGTAGAAAGTGCACTTTGATTGACATTCGGGCCCAGAGTTGGCAGAACCTCATCTGTAATTCTTCAATTTCCTTCTCGTGTTCCGCACTCTGGTAGTTTCCAAGGAAGTGTGTAACTCCTGACTTGTGAATGCCAGGGGAATAGTTCAGCTTCGCTTGTTGTATACTCATAAGGAATGGAAGAAACCACAACACTTCTAAATAAAAATGTAACTCTCTTTATTCTTCTTGGAGTCAAAGCTTCTGTGGTGTGTGAGAGACACAGACAGAAGGAGAAGGGGAAACAAAGAGAGACTGCAGTATTGACCCATAACTTCTTCTTCTCTTGACAATAGCACACTGTGTTATCTTCAAAGCTTTACGTCGACGAGACGTTCTCAACCGATCCTCTATCTACCGACTCGACTCTGTAGGCAAGCTGGCACTGACTCAAGACTCACGATGACCGAGACCTTCATGTGGGCATCTGCATATATCATTTCATAACGCTCACGATTTTCAATCAACCACGTGAATTTTTCCGCTTATTTACACAGGCGCGTCCTGTTCAGCGAAATCTCTGATCGACGGTCAAAAGTCAATATGTAACACATTCAGTGCTTTGTTAAACATTAAGTACTTCATGAGTTCTTTTATTTGAGGACCGTCAAATATACCAGCTTTGAGTTTCTCTATGGTTATCCGTGGGAAAAATCTCCTTGCGGAAAGCAATCCTGTTGCATTCTTCATTACTCCTAACTTGATATGTAAGGGTGGAAGCAGCATTTTGCTCGGTTCAACGAGAGAGGGAGACTGAACGTTATGTAAGCCAGGTTTTAAACCTTGTCTTAACGACTGGTCTTGTCTGTCATAATGTTAGTTGTCAGCCCTGCTGTTCCAGAGACACACAAAACTTGGATAATTTGTGTACCCATCTTAGAACCCTAGGACCAGTCGAAACACTTTAAGATCTCCACAGATCAACCATTAGTGCTCCTGGTAGTTAACAGCAGACAACAAATGATCCCTGCAGTAGTGAGTTTCTTTCATTTGTACTGAATGCCCAACTGGGATAGATGAAAGACTATTCTCATTATATTAAAGTACTGCACTGAGACTTCAGCTGGATGAGTAAATAAAAAGTCTCCATTCCGTAGCACCATACTCTAAACCCATTGATATGTTCAATACAACAATGTTGTTGCAATAAACCAATGATGACTATTCCTGGAACATGAAAAATTGTCATAATTCTCTCTCACGGTCTCGATACCAGTAGAACATTGTTCCTGGTGCCAACAGATATTTCTTTTTAAGATGTGAACCCAGCAGCTGAGCAAGCTTCTTTGAAAAGTTTAGATCTCAAGTCAGGTCGTTGAGTTCTGATTGTATCAAGGGTACTGGCAGGTCATCCTCTTCTGGCTTCTATGCGTCATCCCCAGCTCAAATAGTCATGTCACACAATGTTCGGAATCAGAGCTATATTATATCTTACCATCTGGCTCAGGAACAGGAAGGTCTGGACCATGAAAGATTAATCTTATAGCAGAAGCAACAATAGGGTATTGAACATAGTGCTTGCTCTTGCCATTTATTCGTTTTAGATTTATCGTTCAGAAATAACAGTCCGTATGGTAAAAGGAAGAGTATACCATTTGCCGTTCCAGTGGGAAATGGCATACTCTTCCTTTTACCATTGTTTCAATCCCTCAAGTTCTCCACACGTTATATAGCAAACGTGACGAGCAAATGGCGTATCCTGATCCCCTTATTTGACGCCAAAGTAATCACGATATGCCTTTTTTACAAAGTCAAGTGACTCTTGCTTGACAGATAGGAAAAACCACTTTACCGCAAATATAAAAGAACCAGTCAGGATTATTCTTACACTTGCGATCCATTCTCATCTGAATACAAATGTCAAGTTGAAAAGAGAGAAAAATATATCAGCTCTCAGCTTGTCGTTAACACTTGACACAGTACATTAAAATCATTTTAGCTGAGTGATAAGCCCCGACCGCACTAGGTATGTGGATATTAGCGAGAAGGGTGGTACACTGTAGTTAGGTACACATATATGCTCTACTAAACATCAGGCACCCACAGTCAGCAGTGAGAAGTAGAGCCCAGAGGATTTTAGATAAGTGGTATTTTTATGTACAACTTGTTGTGAAGTATTCAAGCTCATCTTAAAAACCAGACCTGACAAAACACAATGAATGGTATTTTTGAATTCAGCCAAAAATGGCGATAATGTATCCACTGATAACCTTTGACTTTTGGGAAAAAAATTTAACCTTGGCCAGTGTAATCATTAATATTCCAAATTTAGTTCAGACAACTTTTTCTTTCTACCCTTAGAAATTGGGCTTTTCCGTGCCTGTTACATATTATACATTTGACAAAGTATGAAAAATGGTTCAGCCGAAACAATATAGCACGCACACACGAACGTGTGTCTGTTTATTTATGTGTATGCTTTTGTTAATTGTTTTTATAAACATAACAACATTTACAGACCCACATATACATGTTTGGGGGACAGGGTAGAAGCAATAAGGCAGGCAATGATTCTGTACAATCCCAACTATAGTTAACATTTCTCATTGACACTTCTTTTTTTTCTGATTTCATAACCGATTTGCTGACAGTTGTTATATATATATATATATATATATAAGAAAAACCTTTAAAAATCATTCTTATTTTTTGTGATGATATTTATTTCAGCGGACCCTTAATTTTTAGAATGTTAGATCTGCATCTTCAAACAAAGAAATGATGTAAAATTCCTAACGAAAATTTGGAAAAACCCACAAAATTCCGGCCACCGTATCTCCCAAGCCCAAATTTCACCATTTTTTTTTCTTTTAACTATAAAAACCAGACATATTTGTTTTTCCTGTCTGGTTGGCAAATGACATTCAATTCCTGTATCAAGATGTATCAATTGTTGACTCCACTTTCCTTTTCACCTCATTTTTATACAATGACAAACAAACTTTTAAACCCAAATGAAATAAATAAATAAAAGAATAAAGGAATAAATGAGTTGTCTAAATTTCTGAGACGAAGCTTGTTGATTTTTATCATTAAGGTTTTTTGGACTATTGTCTTCATCTTTATTGTTATTTCCACAACGTTTCGGCCGATATGTCCTCCGGCCTTCTTCAGGTGTTTGTCGAACTTGGGAACCTTCACGGAACTTCGAAGAAGGCCGGAGGACATATCGGCCGAAACGTTGTGGAAATAACAATAAAGATGAAGACAATAGTCCAAAAAACCTTAATGATAAAAGGAATAAATGAATTTGGCTAAAGAAAATTATCAACCATAAACATCTTACTAGGGTATTGATAATCTGTTAACAAGATTAAATTATATCATAAAATATCATATTGTATATTAGTACTATTTAATAAAAAGAACTAAGACAATTGTCACACCAAAATCTTTATACTAATCAATATAATATAATTGGTCACATGAATAATGTAAAAATAAGAATTATACCAGTTAATGTTAATACTATTATCTAAAATTATAAACAAATACAACATAATATTGTTGTATAGTCATAATGAGGGAATATACATGGATGAGGAATGACATAACTCTCTTCATAAGAATATGTACGTCTTTTTATTCTTTCGCAAGGAATTGAAGCTTCTGTGTTTGTGTGAGACAGACAGACGTAGCAAGACAGATTGCTATATTGACCGATAACTTTTTTCTTTTGACAATAAGACGGTGTGTTATCTTCAAGAACCCACTTAGCACTTCTTCCACATCTCGGCTGGGGTTGCTCAACTGGAGGCCGCTGAGGGCTGTTGCCCTCAGCGGGGTGTTCTCACTGACTACAAGCTGGCTCTCACTCTGGCCTTCACTGTCACCAACTGACTCGACTGCCGCAGGCATCTGCATATATTATTTCATAATGCCCACTTACCTTCGATTAGATCACATGAACTTCTGCTTATTTACACAAGTGCATCTCTGATTGACGGCTCGGTCAAGGGTCAATATGTTACAATATTATATATCCTCAACATTACAATTATATCTTACAATATATCATAATATCATTCATTTTGTTACTAAACCTCAAATCCTTAATATCATAAATAATAATTATCATCAATTTCTATAAAGTATTTTAAATCACTACTCATAATGTAACTATTAAAACACAATAGATAATACCATATCAAGAATATATTATAATTATTACTGTTAATCATCAAACCTATTAATATTATTAAACTCATTATTATTATAAATATTATTATCATAAATGCCAACAAAAGCCATAACAGACATAAACAACTACCACAATATACTATTAATTAATATTAATAATTATTAAAAATTGATAATAACAAATCTTTCTAATTAATATTAATAATTATTACTATGTTCTACAACATTGTAACAAAAATATCATACATAATATGCACTTTGTCATCAATACAAAAACTATGACCTATATCGTTTATTACATAATTCTAATAAATAAAATTGGTTATTTAAAATGTAAGAACCAATTTAAATTATATTTTAAAACATATACTCGAATCCAAAGTATTTCAAACTCAATTTCTGGAGCGATAAAGGATTTGAATATAAGATATCTCTTATTCGGAGGAAGTTTAGTGAGATTTCTCTTTTTTATTAAAAAAAAAAAGACAACATCAATTTTTCGAACATTTGTGAAATCTTTTGGTGTACAATTTGTAATTTTTTAAAAGGAAGAATCTTTCTAATCGGCTCAATTATTTCCAGGTCAGCTATTCTGAAATATGAAGATTTAAATTTAACGCGCTAAAATCAATAATACTCACTGATCTTCTTAATCGATAAACAGTTTCCGCCCTTAATTTCACTACAGAGTCATCAGAAGCTTTTATCTATAAAAATGATCAGCCTCAATAGGAATAATCTAAAAATAGGTCAATAGATATAAAATATGAACGCGATACAGGAGAACGCGAACCTAGTTCCAGGCTTCAGGCCCAGAGGCTAAATAAAAATAGGGTCTGGTGTAGCCACAATATATCACCCATGATTAAAATGTCCAATCACAGTATTATACAAAGTGGGACCCAAGCAACAGACCTGGGTGTCATGATCGACATGTGCTTTCCTGATAGCCAACATAGGAGATCCGATCGACATCCTACAAATGGTGGCTGCTCTTTTTTCAGGTATATAAACGACGTCGTAAGAAACCACAACGATCAGAGACCTAAACGCAAAACATGGACTAGGGAAGATAATAAACTTGCACTACAGTGCTATTTTAGAAGCAACCCTTCACAAAGAGGATACAGGAAAAGAATGATAGGGATCTGGCGAGAATGTGCAAAATTTCAGACAACAATTTCAGACAACGATCAAGTTAGAACAATTATTAAGAACGGTTGGTTTTCTGACCTTGAAATACTAGAAATCCATCAAAAAACACATAAATAAAACTATAATACACATCAAGTGGTGTCAAACAAAAACAATCCAACGAAAAAGAACTGTAGACTTCGGCAAATGAAAACACCATACTCCCAAACTGCCAAGCAACCAGGAAGAAACACTATCACAAGAATAAACTATAAATCTAGAAAATGTAAAGATAGTCATGAGTAGTAAAAAGACAACTCTAACATAATTAAGAAACATAGAATGGAAAACACTTAAGATATAAACGAACAAAATAAATCAAATACAACCTTACATACCAACGAATAATATAACCGGGTTAAATGAACTAATCTATGCAGGTGCAAAATTAGTTCGTGAGAAAATTGGGATTCCTTCAAAAAGCACGACCAAACAGTCAAAACCGGGATGGGAAATTCGACTGGAAACGCAAATTAAAAAACTTCGAAAAGAAGCCGGAATGATAAAAAAAAGGAGAGGCGTTGAAATAAGCGGGGACAAAAAGAAAAAGGCAACACAAGAAAAAATCACAGTACAACTTGAGGAAATAAACCAGAAATTTCTGGCGAAAGAAGGGAGATTAAAGAGATATCGACATAGGGTAAAGCAATACAGACCAAACAAGACTTTCCAAAACAACGAAAAAAAATTCTATCAACAATTGGGAGGGAGTGACACGAAAACATACCAACAACCGGATGCCAAAGAAACCGAACGATTTTGGACGTAAATATGGCAACCAAAAACACATAACGAAAATGCTGAATGGATGAATATTACACGAGAACTAGAGGGACTTGAAGAAGGCCCCAAAACGGAAATACGCATCGACTTACTCAAAACAACACTAAAAAGAATATTAAACTGGAAAACGCCAGGCCATGATGGAATACATGAATTCTGGTTCAAGAAATTCACCTCCATTCACGGCAGACTAGCACTAGAAATGAACAGATGCCTACAAGAAACACAAATACCTGACTGGATGACCAAAGGAAAGACTACATTAATCCAAATGAATCCGAACAAAAGAACTGCTCCAAACAATTACAGACCGATAACCTGCCTACCAACGATGTTTTGAAAATACTAACTGCACAAATAAGGGAAAAGATTTATTACTCGCTAACAAGCCGCGGATTGTTCCCTGACGGACAGAAAGGATTCCGCAAAGGATCCAGACACACAGCAGAATTACATTACATAGATCAACACATCCTAAATGAGACAAGGACAAAACGGAAAAATCTAGCAATGGCCTGGATTGACAACAAAAAGGCATATGATATGGTTCCACAAAGCTGGATAATACACTGTCTCAAAATATACAAAATATCATATGAAGTCATAAACTTCATCGAAAAGACCATGCAAACCTGGAGAGTGAAACTGACAGCAGGAAGAAGTAGCTTAGCTGAAACAAAGATCCAAAGAGGGATTTTCCAAGGAGATGCACTATCACCCTTACTATTCATAATAGTCATGATGCCACATGACCACATACTCAGAAAATGCATAGCCGGATACAAACTTAGCAGATCGCAAGAGAAAATAATTCACTTAATGTACATGGATGACATTAAACTATTTGCAAAAAATGAAAAAGAACTAGAAACTCTCATACACGCCGTTAGAATATACAGTCAAGACATAGGAATGGAATTTAGCATAGAAAAATGTGCCATGTTTGTCATGAAAAGTGGCAAATGACATATATCTGACGGAATGGAACTACCAAATCACGACAAAATTAGAACGCTCGGAGAAAATGAAACCTACAGATACAAATACTAACATCTCACTCCAGAAAACCTGGACCTTGCTAAGAAAAGGAAACCTTAAGAGAGAAACGGAAACTAATGACCACGCACAAGGCATTAAATCCCAGAAACGACGTTGACAGACTATATGTATCTAGAAGAGAGTGGGGAAGAAGACTTGCCTGCATCAAAGACAGCGTTGACGCATCGATACAACGACTCGAAGACTACATAGAAAAACACGAACGCTGACTTATTACAGCCATCAAAAAAGATACTGACAACACGATAGACAACAACTAGGAAACAAAAATGGGAGAATAAACAACTCTATGGCCGCTTTAAACGACTAATAAACATCTTATACCAGAAAACCTGGACCTGGCTAAGAGAGAAACGGAACGTCTCCTAATAGCTGCACAAGACAACTCCGTAAGAACCAATCGTATCAAGGCGAGAATAGATAAGACTCAACAAAATGACAAATGTAGGCTATGCGGTGATAGAGATGAAACCATGAATCACATAATAAGCGATTGCAGCAAATTAGCACAGAAGCAGTATAAGACGAGACACGACTGGGTGGGCAAGGTGATCCACTGGGAAATGTGCAAGAAATTTTAATTTGACCACACGAACCAATTGTATATGCACAACCCAGCACCTTTCCAAGAAAATGACACGCATAAACTACTATGGGACTTAAACATACAAACAGATCACCGAATCTCGGCCAGAAGACCGACCTTATAATCATCAATAAAAAAAAGAAAATTTCCAAAATTGTCGACTTTGCTGCCCCAGCTGACCACAGAATAAAATAGAAAGAATGTGTAAAGAAGTATAAGTACCTCGACCTTGCTAGAGAATTGAAGAATTGAAGAAACTATGGAACATGAAAGTGTCGGTGGTACCAATTGTGATTGGTGCTTTTGGCACAGTGACTGAAGGATTATTAAAGGGCCTGTAGGATTTAGAAGTTGGCGGACGAGGGGAGATCATCCAAATGACAGCATTATTGAAGACAGCCTGAATATTGAGAAGAGACTTGGAGACTTGAGGAGACTTACTGTCACTGAACCTCCAGTGAAAACCACCGGGTAACGCTGTGAAAAACTCTAAAAGAGTAAATAATAAACAGATAAGTAAAAAATAAAATAGAATAAAATAATTTTTAAATAAATGTGCCTAAAGTCATATTACATAAGCTAATAACTATTTATATGACGACATTTAAATATCAATTCATTTCTTTGATTTAGAAATTTATTGGCATTTCTATATTTCAAAGTAATATTTTTTCTTCTTGACAGAGATTACATCTACTTCTGAAATTACTAGGGGTGGCTGATCTTTTCATAAAATTCCATCTATCTAATGGTGTAAGGCCACTATTCTTCAATCTCCAGAAACATTTAGAAATGGCTGTTTGGTTTCTTAAAGAACGGTTAGAAAAAGAATGCCGATGACAATAAAACCTCTGTTTCCAATTTTCTGTAGAAATCCCAACGGGACATTCTTCTCTAACCCTGATGTTGTGTAATGGTTTACTTAAGATTTGTCAATCAACACATGATTTTTTGATTACATTTTTTATTATGGTTCCTAATGATTTTGTAAAAATTACCAGTGCATGAATGTACATGAACTATGTATTTCTTTTTCTATGTTTAATTTTTTTTTATTTCTAGAGCTGCTATCATTGTTATATAGTGATATGACACTAATGTTATTCACCCTCTTATATAGTGATATGACACTAGTGTTATTCACCCTCTTATATTACTACTAGCAGAAGTACCCAGTTCATGAACAGATGAAAAGGATTTAGAATATTTAAATTTGAAACATGGTTTACTTAAGACTTGTCAATCAACACATGATTTTTCGATTACATTTTTTTATTATGGTTCCAAATGATTTTGTAAAAATTATCAGTGCATGAATGATTGATTTGAATTGTTAAAAATTTTCCTTATAAACCTTAGGAACTACTTACCTATATTGATAGTAGATAATTTACTGAAAGGTTGGGGTTGAACCATGTATTTCTTTTTCTGTGTTTAATTTTTTTTTATTTCTAGAGCTGCTATCATTGTTATATAGTGATATGACACTAGTGTTATTCAACCTATTATTTGTCTCACCATTCATTGTCCTACTATTACAAGTACTATTACTATTATTATTGTTGTTAACATTGTTATTGTCATTTTTGTTTTCATTGTTACAAGCCTCAAAATTATCTTTTAGAATTTTTAGGTATACAAATCATTGTTTAAATCCACTTTTTTCAAGGGCCTCATCATATATCCTATTATTTTCATAGAAGTCTTTTTATTTGAAGATAATCTGTTAATTCTTATATTAACAGCTTTTGGGATTTACTGATTTTTCAAAAGTCAAAAGAGTTGGCCACGTATATATATATATATATATATATATATATGTGTGTGTGTGTGTGTGTGTGTGTGTGTGTGTGTGTGTGTGTGTGTGTGTGTGTGTGTGTGTGTGTGTTCCCAGCTGTTTTGACTTTTGAAATATTAATAATTTTGAATTTGTAAAAACAAACATACATATATTTTGTCAACAATCTCATGAGATTCATGTCTCCGTTATTTATTAAGAAGAAATATTTTTATTTACTTAATCACGAAACCAATTTTTTTGGAGACCTTTATTCACACACACGCGTACACACACACACACACACACACACATATATATATATATATATATATATATTACTTTAATATACATTCAGATAGGGAGACCCTCTTATATTACTACTAGCTGAAGTACCCAGTTCATGAACAGATGAAAAGGATTTAAAATATTTAAATTTGAAACATTTTCATTATTTCTTTTTGGATTACCAATAGAATTTACTCTTTTCAAATTAGTGCTCAGTTACAGAAAAAAATTTAGTTAATAAGTTTTTAAAAAACCGCAACGTTTTAACTCAAATTTTTATTTGCCTACAATAGATTTTACGATAATAAAATCACGTATTATAATATTCTTTTATTTCAGGAATGTTTTTTGTTTACATTTAACTTTTACTCTTGGTCCTATAAGTATTCCTACACCCCCTACCGTGGCATTGACAGAGTTTTTCCATGCTGATACAGTGGCTAGCGTCCATCCATTGCCAGTATCGTGATATTTGATATCCTCATTGTGCGTATATCTGTGTTCTTGTATGCATATTATGTCTATGTTATGTTCTGCGGCCGATGCAGTCAGCTCCGGTAGCTGACCTATTCTACTTAAGGTTCTAACATTGAATGTCGTTATTTGTATTGTTTGTTTGCATTTTAGTAGTTTTTGTTTTTTGAGCTCGGTAGCTGATTTTTCAAACAAAGGGCTCCAACCTCAGCAGGACGCGCCCATTATATATATATATATATATATATATCATGCAATTTTTGATTATTTATTTACATATGTGTATATTTGGCATTTTAATGTTTTAATTTCTTTGCAACTCCTTGTTCAATTCAGTATGTATGTACGTCTGTATGTACATCTTTGGTTAAGTCATGAATAATTTTGTTTTTTAAAAGCAAGTCGTAACTACGCATTTCAAATTCAATGTTTTAAATGTAACCGGAAATTATCCGATTAAAGAGTGTTTCTTTGGTCATTCTTGTTTCACTTTTGAAAGACTGCGGATCATAATTTAATCTATAATCTCACACCTCTAAAACAGACGAAACGAAAGTGCATATTTGAAATGTAATGTTGTAAGAAAACGAAAACCCTTCTGAATCAGCTAAGAAAATTTGCATCATTTGTTGTGATGTGCAAGATTAGCACTAGTTAGTTACTAAGCAAGCTTCTCAGTGAGAGACTTATATTGGCTCTCTCTTACACTCATGCAAATTGGATAAGTTAATTTGCCTTTATCACTACATTATTTATGTCCAAGGTGTCATTACTGACCCCCAAGTCCGAAAGTGGTTTTCAAAGTTTCGTTTTAGTGAAAGGTTGTTGAAAAATAAAACCTGACCAGGACGCTTATCGATTAAGATGCTTTTAGAGAATTGGTGCAATGCAGTTTTTAAACTGACATCAGACAGTCAATACAAACTTATACTCTCAATAGCTACAACGTGTGCAAGAAAACCTTCTAAGAAAACGCCCTGCACTCGTCAATAAAAGAAACGTTTTGTTTCTCCATGATAATGCAAGGCCACATTCACCAAGAATCACGCTGGAAAAGATTTTAATATAGGCTGGTCTAATTTTATATTCAATAGACTTTGCAGCAAGTGATTTTTCTTTACGAAATGCACTAAATGACAAAAAGGTTTCTCAAGAAGATCAGTTTCGCAGCACACGAAAAATAACTTCTCTCATCTAAAGTCACCGACCTTTCAGGGTAGATTCTAGTTTGAGAAGAACAAACGTCTGCAGAAGTCAAATCGGAGAGAATGTTAGCTTGGAATCGAGTATCGTCACGTGTTTTACCAAAATTTATCACGGTAATCATCGTCCGTTGACATGGAAGTTGAAAAAAGATTTAAAATCGTTTTTAGTAGAGTTCTTCCTGATTTGATATGAGTAATAATCGCATACAGTTTCAACAACAAATCTCTATTGGCCTGTAATATTAGAAAAGTCTCCGTGACAGTTTCAAGTAGACAAATTTTGTCGGACACTGAAAAGAAACAAAAATGTGTTAATATATGCGAAATCTATTTATTACTGGATTGATACTTATGCATTTCATTTTTTAGATTTAACATTTTAAACGATGAAGTGAGCACTGCTGTAAAACATGATGTCAAGATGTCCAGGAAAAAGTTAAGACGAATCAGTATCAATTCTCGAAACTTTTTGATTAACCATTTTTGACAAAACTTCACCTTTCATACCGACCAAAATCGTAAGTTTTTTTTGGTTCAAACAAACTGAGATAGTGGACGACAGGGATAAAACAGTTCGACCTTTTCTTGTTTCATGAACTGAAAATTCATCCATAAAATTAGAATTGAGAGAGTGGACGACAGTGCAACTTTTTCTTGTTTCTTAAACTGAAAATTTATCTCTTGTGTATGATTTAAGGAAGTAGACGATAGAAAAAAAATAGTGCAATTTTTTTTCGTTTCATAAATTGAAAATCTGTCTATAGAGTACGAGGGAGTGGACGACAGAAATAAAAACCCGTAAATTTGTCTTGTTTCATAAACTGAAAATTTATCTATATTATACGAATTGGGCGAGTGGGCAACTGTGCATGTTCTTGTTTGATAACCTGAAAATTTATCTATAGTGTGCGAATCGAGTGAGTGAACGTCAGTGCAACTTTTTTTGTTTCTTAAACTGAAAAATTATATATAGAGCACAAATTGAGGGAGTAGACGACAGAAATAATACAGCGCACTTTTTCTGGTTTATCTATAGTGTATGAATTGAAAAAGTGTACCACAGAAGTAAAACAGTGCAACTTTTTCTTGTTTCACAAACTGAAAATTCATATATAATGTACGAATTGAGCGAGTGGACGACATTGCAACTTTTTCTGGTTGCATCAACTAAAAAATGATCTATAGTGCACGAATTGAGGCTGTGAACAGTCTCTTGTTTCACAAACTGAAGATTTATATATAGCATGCGAATTGGGGCAGCGGACGATAATGTGACTTTTTCTTGTTTCATAAACTAAAAATTTACCTATAGGGTACAAATAGTAGGATTGATGAAAAAATTAAAGCACCACAAATGTTTATTGTTTCATGGAACGAAAATTCGTCTATACTGTTTGAAATGACGATAGAAATATGATCTCTTAACTTTTTCTTTTTTCATTGAAATGAAAATTTATCTATAGTGTACGAATTGAATTGAAAGAGTAGACGATAGATCTAACACAGCAGAATTTTTTCTTGTTGCATAAAGACACACTTATAGCGTACAAATTAAGGGAATGGACAACAGTGCAGTTTGTTCCTGTTTGTTAAACTGAAAATCTATCTATCGTATACAAATTGGGCATGGGGACGACAGTGCATCTTTTTCTTGTTTGTTAACCTGAAAATTTATGTATAGGATACAAATTGGTGAGTGGACAACAGTGCATCTTTTTCTAGTTTGTTAACCTGAAAAAGTATCTATAGAAAACGAATTGGGCAGATGGACGACAGTGCATCTTTTTCTTTTTTTTTTTTTTTTGTGAACCTGAAAATTCATCTATTGTATACAAATTGGGTGAGTGGACGACAGTGATTAATTTTCTTGTTTGTCAACACGAATTTTTATATGTATAGTATACGAATTGGGCAAGTGGACAACAGTGCATCTTTTTCTTGTTTGTTAACCTGAAAATTTATCTGTAGTATACGAATTGGGATGGTGGACGACAGTGAAGCTTTTTCTTATTTGTTAACCTGAAAATTTACTTATAGTATACAAATTGGGTGAGTGGATGACAGTGCATTTTTTTCTTGTTTGTCAACCTGAAAATTCATCTATAGTATACGAAGTGGGTGAGTGGAGGACAGTGCATCTTTTTCTAGTTTCTTGACCTGAAGATTTATCTATAGTATACGGATTTGGCGAGTGGACGACAGTTAATCTTTTTCTTATTTGTCAACCTGAAAGTTTATCTATAGTATACGAAGTGGGTGAGTGGACGACAGTGCATCTTTTTCAAGTTTGTCAATCTGAAAATTTTAAGTATCGTATACGAATTGTTGAGTGGACAAGGGTGCATCTTTTTCTTGCTTGTCAACCTGAAAATTTACCCATAGAATTCGAAGTGTGTGAGTGGAAGACTGCAACATTTTTAGTTTTTAAAGAGAACAATTAAGTATATTGTACGAACAAAAATTAAAAAGTTGTACTTTTGATATTTCATAAACTGAAAATTTACTTAATTCCTACGAACTGAGGGAGTAGACGACAAAAATAAAAAAGCTACATTTTTTTTCTTCATTTAACTGAAAATTTATCAATAGTATACAAATTGAGGGAGATAGAAATAAAATACTGAACAGTTTCTTATTTCATAAGCTGAAAATTTATCTATAGTATACGAATTTAAAGAGTGGATGATAGTAACATTTTTCTTATGGCATCAACTGAAAATTTATATATAAAGCATGATATGAAGCCGTAAACATTTTCTTGTTTCATAAACTGATAATTTATCTATAGTGTAAGAATTGAGGGACTGGACGACTTAAGTAAAACTGCGCATCTTTTTCTTGTTTCGTAAATTGAAAATTTACCTATTGTGCTCGAATTGAAGGAATTAACGACAGAACTAAAAAGTTCAATATTTTCTTGTTTCATTTAACTAAAAAATTTTCTGTAGTGTAGTAATTGAATAAGTTGACAATCGAAATAAATAGTACAACTTTTTCTTGTTTCATGGAATGAAAATTTATCTATAGTATTTGAATGTAGGGAGTGGAAGACAGAAATAAAACCTTGTAACTTTTGTTTTATCAACTAAAAATTTAACTATAGTCAACGAATTGAGGGAGTGGACGACAGAAATAATATAGTGCAACTTTTTCTTGTCTCACAAACTGAAAATTTCTCTATTGTATACGTATTTAGAAAGTGGACAAAAGAAATAAAACCTAGCAACTTTTTTTGTCTCATAAACTGAAAATCTAACTACAGTATACGAATTAAGAGACTGACGATAGAAATAAAAAAAACGTGCAACTTTTTCTTGTTTCATAAAATGAAAATTGATTAAGAGTGTACGAACTGTGGAACTGTCAACAGAGAGTGCAACTTTTTTCTTTTTTATCTATTGAAAATTGATCAATCGTGCACGAAACGGGGGACCAACGACAGAAATAAAACGCTGCAAAATTTTCTTGTTTTATGAACTGAAAATTTAAGTAAAGTCTACGAATTGAGAGTGGACGATTGAAAAAACAGTACCATTTTTCTCGTTTCATAAATTCATATCTGTCAATAGTGTACGAATTGAGGGAATGGATGACAATATAACTTTTTCTTGTTTCATAAACTAAAAATTGATCTAGTGTGTAGGAATTGAGTAGGTGGGGGACAGAAACAAAACAGCACATCTTTTTCTTGTTTCATCAGACTGAAAATGAATCTATAGCGTATGAAATGAGGGAGTTGGCCATAGAAATAAAACAGTGCAACTTATTATTTTTTTGTTTCATCAACAAAAAATTTAACTCTAGTCTACGAATTGAGAGAGTAGACGGGCAGAAATAAAACAATACAACTTTTTCTTGTTTCACAAACCGAAAATTTATCTATATTGTACGAAATGAGGGACTGACGAAAGAAATAAAACAGTGGAATTTTTTTTGTTTCATAAATTAAAAATTTATCTGTTATACGAACTGATACCCGTTCCACAGAAATAAAAAAAGGACAACTTTTTCTTGTTTCATTGAATTGAAAATTTATAGTGCACGAATTGAGGGAGTGGTCGACAGAAACAAAACAGCGTAACTTTTTCCTATTTTATAAACTGAAAATTTATCTATAGTTTTCGAAGTGAGGGAAGTTGATGACAAAAAAAAAACAACTTGTTTTTGTTTCATAAACTGAAAATATATCTATAGTGTACGAACTGAGGGATTGGACGACAGAAATGAAATCGCAACTTTTTCTTGTCTCAGAAACTAAATATTTTTCCTTTGTGTATGAATTTGGGGAGTGGACAACAGAATTGAAACCGCAGCTTTTTCTTGTTTCAGAAACTGAATATTTATCCTTCGTGAACGAATTAAGTGAACAAAACTATTTGAGGAAACATCAAGGTTTTATTCATTACTTTTTGTTTTTTGAGAATTTTTATTCTCGATACTTTTTGAACAACCTCACGTTCCTATAAAGTAAGTCCATATAAAAAGTGTTCATGCAGACATATGAAGATAAAGAAATTGTTATGTTCCTGCAGTAAAAGCCTTTAATGAAAATAAGTCTCTTTTCAGTATGTTTTAAGTGAGACAGAAACTTAAATGAAATGAATCCCTCTAAATTTCAGAGAACAAGTTAGTTTTAAATGAATCTTTTTTTCTAAATGCATAACTTTCTACTTTTAATATAGAATTTTTTATAGCTATTCGGATTTATCACCTCGGATTTTACAAAACAATCATCACCTTATGGTTTAGGCATTAAGTATTAATATTCTGTGCTGTCAAAATACATTTGAAATAAATAACTAATACATACATATATATATATATATGTATATATATATATATATATATGTGTGTGTGTGTGTGTGTGTGTGTGTGTGTGTGTGTGTGTGTGTGTGTGTGTGTGTGTGTGTGTGTGTGTGTGTGTGTGTGTGTGTGTGTGTGTGTGTTTTCACTGATGTTGAGCACTCTTTATTTATAGATATAGCAAAGTATATAATTAATATTGATAGTAACTCGCACACATCCATACATACTCATACAAGATACACGATATTGATGTATGATGATATTGATGATTTCATTTCTCTAGTAAAATCTCGCAATGATATGTTGTTTTTCTTGGTTACAGTTACATGGTGTTATACAAACAGATGTGAATTTTAGAAACCGGAAGACTGAGAGATAGATTTATCTCAATAGATTTTAGGTTGAAAGTCGTGTCACTTTTTTGATGGGACATATAATTGCTTTATATTTAATTATCAATTACAACTTCAGTCAATGTATTAGTTTCTTTCATTTTGATGAGAGAATTTCATTGATCAGGTTAGTTATTAACAACTCGGATATAAAAAATTCTTCGTCTTTTAAGATAAAACAAAAACATTACGTTTCTGTTTAATCTTTTCAAAATTAGTGCCCCGTTTCTGGTCCAGGCAAACTTAAACTCTAAAGTTGTCGCGAAGCAAGGTTCCTTTCAAATTATATGTGTGTGGAGGGGTTGTATATCCTTTTTATATGATCTATGAGTATTACTCCCTGCCCATACAATACAATCTGTGTTGATTTTTTGTTTCGAAGGAAGACAAATTTCTTTTTCTAAGCATGATTAACACAGTAACGTAAACTGTCTCAGCTTTTTAGCACAAGAAATGGAACCTGTTGTACCAGGTTTAAATCCTGGTCTCGATAGACTTTCCTCATAAGGATCTTGAGAAAAAGTGAATTCAATAATCAATGCTTCTTAATAAAGAACCTTGTCCCTAACATATCGCTATTTGTGTATTGGTAATTCGATCTCTTTATAATTGAGTGTCTAAAAATAATAAAAATGACCAAAATATATTAACATTGTTGTAAATAATGGAAGCCCCTGAAATATACTATTCACGAATAATCAAAGTCGTTTCGATTTTTTTGTTTCCTTGAAAATCTCTGATTATGGCACCTTTATTATCCCGATCAGATTTTTGTATATATTGAGATGATAACAGAAAAAGTGACTCACCATAGCGTTAAAATGCTCTAAATTAGAAGATAAAGGAATTTTCACTTTATTTTTGAACTCAGAGTTAAGAGCCTTAAGTCTACTTTTGCTTTCACCCGATTATTGTATTTCCTCACGCGAGATAAGTTATTAAATTCTAATAATAAATTATGTCCACTTATTCATTCATTTGCTGTTCATTATAATATGAATATTATGAATATCGGATGAAACTGTCAAAGGCAACTTTTAAGCGAGTTTATAAAGAGAAGGAAAGAACAGTATTTCAAAGTAAATTTATTTAAAGAAATTACTTATCAGTTAGACAAGATAAGACTATAGTCTCTGTATAAACACTTGAAATGGGCACTTATCTAGTCCTAATTAGAAAATAGGTATGAAATAATGAAAAAAGAATTAAATATTTTTAAAATGAAATAAAATTTTTAAAAAACTGATTTTATAAATTCGTTAAAGTGTCAATTTTCTTTCGTAACGGAATCTGTGTACGCATGCATGTAAATTTGTGCAGCATTGGCACAACCATTTTCGTCAGCATAAAAAAGACCGAAGTAATTATTTAAATGCTGATTTGGAAACCCCAATTTACAATAGAGTGCTGCAATCTTTCGCTGTATTCATAGCAACAAGGACAGCCAAAAGCATCAGGCTAACATCATTTCAATCGAACAAACAAATCTTCTTGGGGACAATGAGAAAATTTATCTGTAGCTGGCGTTGCAAGGATGAAGAACTGCAAATAATCACGAGCAAGTAATTTCCTGTTAAAATCTATCACAAATCCAGAAGCCTGTTTGCAATATTGATGATTGCAGAGTTCACTATCTTCCAGGCAAAATAACGAAGCACTTTCGCTGGAACTTTCCCTATTCGACCAGACCAAATCAATCCTTCGTTTTCGTGAATATTTTTCTTCTGTTGGTCAGAAGTGAGAAATTTGGTTAGAAAAAAACTAAGCAAACAACAGTCACTTCCTTTTTTTTCAAACGACTCATAAACCCAGCAAAAACAAACAAAAAAACAAAAAAAGCAAAAACATGTCTCACATATCTCCTGAAAATTTACAGATGTCTTTTTATCAAGGTTGTAAAGTGATGAAAACGAAATGAAATATTGGTTTGAATAGATAGATTTTATTGCTGATGATAAACCGAATGAATAATGTTTAAATAATCTAAAAGAAATGATTGTTGCTTGTGGAATTTCTTGCGCGTAATTACTAAGATTTTCAAGCGACAAAATTGGATAAAAATATGGCGGAAAAAAGGCAGTATCATAAATTTTCTCTTTTTCATCGCAAATTCCAAAAGACAATTTCCATTAGTAATATTTTACCGATGTCTAGGAAAATTGATGAATTCTCTAAGAGGATGACAGAAATGGAAACATAAAAATTCTGCTGACAATAAAGAAAGAAAGAAATTCCTTATATTACGACTTTAGTATTTAACTCAAATTATTATCATATAAATCAATATTCTTTATTATCATATAAAGTCAATATTGGGGAAGTTGTATTAATACGATTACTGAAAATATAAAGGGTGTGATTTTAACTTATTAACCCCAAACAAGGTTTAAGCGTCGTGAAGAGACTAAAATTTATGGTTTCCTAAGTGGTCATTACAAATATAAACATTCAAAGCAATTTGAGTCTTCATCTTCCGGTGTAAACGCCTTGCTTAAAATTTCTAGAAGTTTTAAAAATTTTTTAAACTTAATTCGTAACGATGTAAAATCTAGTGGCTATAGTTCTACTCATCCTTGAATTCAGAGATGTTAAACAGAAAAAAAAATGGTGAATTAAAGTAATTTGAATGCTATAGAAGTTTATCCTGAAAAGGTGTGGTTTCCTATAAACCAAATTTGGGGATCAGGGATCAGGATCTTTGCCATCTTAAAATTCTCATTTTCGTAACATTTTTATTTCTCCAAGTATTTCCATAAATGAACTATCGATACTTTCTATTATTCTATGAATTGAAGTTACAATTAATGCTATGATAATCCATAACTTACGGATCTCGTAGGATAAGTAGTTCTACGATTTCATCTCTCTTTCCTTTTTTGTACCAAATCTCTTGTTTTTATCCTATTCTTCCTTTTATAATATTATTCTTATCCATCCTTGAGTAAACACTTTCTCAATCTGAGTTCTAAATATAGAATTATCCTTATGGAACTACAGTTTCTACATGAAAACAAAAAGCGGGAAATTCTAACACTCGTTCTCGTGATACAGTCAAGATATACAGGGGCCCGACAATATTTTTCGGACACTTTGAAAAAAGTACTTCAAGGTGGTCACTAGTGCCAAAAACTTTTGAGATTGTAAGTACGTTGTTGAGGAGTGAAAATCCACTACTAGTGTAATCATTTTTTTAGTTTGGCTTTGATAATTTTAGTTTTTTGTGATTTTTGCGAAAACTTGCGTGACACTATTTTTCGGACATGACAAAAAATCCTATTTTATTAAGAGCTATGTTCATGTATATGTTGCTGTATGCAAATTTTCTGCTTGTACACTGTTCTGAGGCACTGGCACCCCTACTACTATGTTAACATAGGACAATCTAACAGCATAAATAGTCCGGACATTTCTTGGCAAAACAATTAAGTTTAATGAGGCAAAATGCATTCAAAAGAAGTCGTTTGTTTGGCACGGAAGAAGCGGGAAGATGGCCTCAGCATCAGAAGGATCGCCATGAATTTGAAGCTGTCGAAATCAGCGGTCGAATACATGCTGAAGACAAACTCCGAGCGGAAAAAGAAGAGAGGGCGGAAAAGATCAAGTGACAAGAGGACTGAAAGGAGAATGAAGAGGACTGTGACACGGTTACAGCAAGAAAAGTGAAGGAGAAATGTGAATTGGATGTAAACGTCTGAACAGTACAAAGAACGCTGCATAGGATTGGTTTGAAGTATGCAAAGACTAAGAAAAAAATTACACTAACAAAGAAACACAAAGGAGCAAGAATGGAGTGTGCTAAAAGGTGGTTAACAAAGCATGTTGACTTTAAGAAGGTTATATTTACTCATGAGAAGCGTTTCAAGTTTGATGGGCCAGATGGATGGTGTACTTGGTCGAGAAGGGGTGAGCCTGTTGTACTGAACAAACGACAGATTGGAGGAGGAGTTATGGTTTGGGGTATGATCTTTGCTAATGGAAATATATGGTTGGACAACAGAACAGCGAAAGCTACAAACAGTTGCTGGACGAGAAAGCCCTACCAAGGATAAGAAGAGAGATGGGGAATGATTTCGTTCTACAGCAAGACAATTGCAGCATCCATGTGTCAAAACTCATGAAATAATGGATGGCTAAAGTGAATATGACTACTTTGGAATGGCCTGCAAAAAGCCCAGATCTAAATTTAATGGAAAATGTTTGGGAAATGCTTGCGCAACTTGTCTATGATGGATCCGAAATAACGAAAGAGGCTCAACTATGGGAACGAATACTAGGAGCCAAAAAACAACTAATAGAAACACGTAGAGATGTTATTGTGCATATGTTTGATCATTATGAAGAGAGATTGATAAAAGTTATTGAGAAGAAAGGTGATATTACAGACAATTAACAGTTTTTCAACGATGTCCGAAAAATAATGTCGCGTGTGTTTTGTAAAAAATGATGAAAATTAAATATTTTTCCTTACCTAATCGATTTTTTTCCATTTTTATTACAGGTATTGTCTTTATATGTTTATGCTATTCTATTGAAGGAATTTCGCCACTCTATGGTACTCGGAAAGTCGAATACTAAAGTGTCCGAAAAATATTGTCGGGCCCCTGTATGTAAAGAATTGTTATGATGCATATCCAAATACATACAATGGCGCTTTGACCACGTTAAAGAAGAGCTAGTTACTATGATTACACCACTTGGAGTTCAGCGAAACAATTGAAGAGAAAGCTAGATAAGAACTACACAAGGATGCTACGTGCTACTTTAAACAAATACTTGAAGCACCAACTTACAAAATAGCAGCTGTGCGGCTATTTACATCCCATCTTGTAAACCCTTTAAATAAGACGTGCAAGATATTCTGTAAGGACCAACTCATAAGATACATTCTTCGAGGGACCCCTACACATGGCCACACCATTGTTGGCTGACTAGCAAAAACATTCAACAGCTGTGTACTGATACTGGGTACCGTATCGAGGACTTGCAAAAACGATGACTGATAGGGACTGATGGAGAGAGAGAGAGAGAGAGAGAGAGAGAGAGAGAGAGAGAGAAATCCGTGTAGTCCTCATGCCTTGATGAGGATGATCATAATGTTAGCAAAAAAAGCTGAAAGGGTCTAATCAAGGGCAGATAATCTGAATAGTTCTATAACATTATTATTTTGTTGATGCTGTTGTTGTCAAACAACTACTACTGCTACTACTACTACAATATATTCGAATTCTTTGTATTGTGAAGGAAAGCTAATGTACGCAATATGATTCTGAAACATATTTCGGTTTATTAGTTAAGTTCAGATTGCTATTAAAAAAATATAATTGTTTTTTTTTTCTGGGATTCTTTATGTCTTTCCAGTCGGACTAAGTTTTAAATCACAAATTTAATAACATTTTTTCATATCTTAAAAGCTTCAGAAAGAATCTGGTCATTTTCTTTTGTTTCACTTTCAAATTTATCTCCATTGTACTGGTACAGTAGATTAAAATTTTCAAGAAATATTTATTTTCCATTTGAACGTAACAAAATGTTTTTAAGCTTAGCACATCTTGGTTCCATTTGATTTAATGTATTATTGTTACTCGTGTCGTTTTAAATACATTACACAAAAGGCTTTTATCTGAGATTTGATAAATTTTACCAAGAATGCGTTTATACTAATTCTTACTATAAAAGCATTTTTCCAATTCACTTTCTAGTACTTTCATTTTTAGTCTCAACTGTTAAATTTAATGGCTATTAATTTTTAGATATATCTCTAAACTTATCATATGCAAATTAGAATGCATTATTTTTATTTTGCTTTTGAGTTGCTCATCGTGATTGTTTATATTCCATCAGATTTCAGATTTTATTAATTCAGTCTTAAATGTTTTTTCGTGAAAACACAATTGTTCGTAGATTTCCCTCAAGGCATTTGATTCCATACACAGAGGAAAGATGAAGCAAATACAACTAGCAGATGGTCTCCATGAATAAATTCCTACAGCGAGAATGATGTTTTATTAAAACACGAAAGTAATGGTTCCCTCACTTGATAGAGACACAGATATCTTTGACATTGCTGATGGAGTTTTGCCAGCAAGTACATTAGCGCCACATTTATCTATAATTTGCCTTGATTACGTACTTAAACGTCAACAGATCTAATTAAAGAAAATGGATCTACACTAACAAAGAAAGCAAGAAACAAACGATATCATGCAGAAACAATAACAGACGCAAATTATGAGGATGATCTTGTGTTTCTAACTAATTCTGAATCCCTGCTGAATAGCTTGGAGCAAAGAGCTGGAGGAATTGACCTCCACGGGAATACAGTTAAAACAGAGTTCATTAGAAGGAATCATTTCTACACTTGATGCAAACTACGGCTGGCCTCTAGAATTTGTTGACAAGTTCATTTCTACATCGGTAGTAATATCTCATCAACTGAAAGTGATGTCAATATACGCATAGGGAAGGCGAGCACTGCTATCGACAGGTTATTGATGATTTATCCGATAAAATAAAACGGGATTTCTTTCAAGCTGTGTCAATGCACCATATGGACGCTAACAAAACACGTAGGCGGGAACTACACAAGAATGCTATATGTTGTTTTAAACAAATCCTGGAAGCAATACCGCATAAAAAACAGTTCTATTACTACTTCCCATTTCGCAAACCATCAAAGTAAAACGGACACGATGGAAAAGCAAGGACCAATTCATACGCGCCAGTGTTGACCGACAAGCAAATACTTTGTGTAAACACTGGATGTCATTTAGAGGACTTTCTAACAGCGATGACTGATAGGGACAGTTGAAGTGTGAGAGTCAGGGAAACCCATGCTGTTAACGCGACTTGGTGATGATGCTTTTTATTTTGCCTTTTGATATTGAAATTTCTTGAATAATATCGTTTTTACCTTTTCAACATTTTTTGTCATATTTCAACATCATCATCATGTCGTGCGGCCAGCACAGATATCCCTGACCCTCTCACTCCACGTCTCCCTATCATTCATCGCCTCTGGCAGGTCTTCAGGGTTACATCCCGTATCATCACATAGCTGCTGTATGTATGTTCGAGCTGGTCGTCCTGCTTTTGATTGGCCATATGCGGGGGTCCACAGGAGTACATCACTTACGAGGTCGTCCTTGCTTCTCCAGCAGTGTCCGGCATGTCTGATCGGAAGAACCCAACAATTTCAAATGCCCGAATACTAAAAAAGGCACAATATCAATTAGCAGGCATATATCTCAAAGAACAAACGGAATTCATACAAAATCAGATAGATAAGATTAGAGACTCGGTGGAAGATAGGCAATCTAGGATAGCCTGGCAAACAATAAACGAATTGAGTAGAAGGAAAAGCACAGCCAAAGCAAAACTGAAAGCGGCAAACCAACAAGAAAGAATAAAACTGTGGAAACAGTATTTTGAAAACCTACTAGCTAACCCTCCGAACGTTACGCAGGAACCGATCACCAGAATTATCAATAAGCAATTGGACATGAAACTAGGACCGTTCACCAAAGAAGAACTCGACTCGGTTCTTAGAGAAATTAAAAAGAGGAAAGCTGCGGGGCTTGACGAGATTCCCCCAGAAGTGTGGAAGACTAGACAATTCGAAGACATACTGCTCCGACACTGCAACGCAGTCCATTACCAAAATCGTATAGACAGATGGACGAAGGGATGCATCCTTCCCTTCCCTAAAACGGGTGACCTCGGATTAGCCAAGAACTATCGAGGTATAACACTTACATCCATAGCAGCCAAAATGTCCTACTACGAAACCGCATAGAACCCAAAATCGACAAAATCCTGAGGAAAAACCAAAATGGCTTCAGAAGAAACAGGACCACGACCTCACAAATATTGACCATCCGTAGAATCCTTGAAGGCGTAAGGGCAAAAAACCTACAGGCGACATTACTATTTGTCGATTTTACCAAGGCCTTTGATTCCATTCACAGAGGGAAGATGGAACAAATCCTACTAGCATACGGCCTACCAGAAGAAACCGTAGCAGCAATAACGATTCTCTACAGAAACACCAAAGTGAAAGTGCATTCACCGGATGGAGACACAGAATACTTCGACATTGTAGCAGGAGTACTACAAGGGGACACGCTAGCCCCATACCTCTTTGCCATCTGTCTAGACTACGTACTTAGGACATTAGGGAAAACGGCTTCGTGGTGACCAAGAAAAGAAACAGAAGGTACCCCGCAAAAACAATTACCGACGCCGACTATGCCGATGACATAGCGCTACTGGCCAATACACCCAACCAAGCCGAAACACTACTGCATAGTTTGGAACGAGCCGCTGCTGGCATTGGACTCCATGTCAATGCACACAAAACGGAATATATGTGCTATAATCAAACAGGCGGCATCTCCACACTAGACAGAACCCCTCTGAAACTAGTAGACAAATTCACCTACCAAGGAAGCAGCGTCTCATCAACCGAAAAAGACATCGATACACGGCTAACAAAGGCATGGCCAGCTATCGATAGGCTTTCGATTATATGGAAAGCAAACCTGACCGATAAAATGAAACGCAGTTTCTTCCAGGCTGCGGTCGTGTCGATACTGCTATATGGATGCATTACTTGGACGCCGACTAAACGGCTGGAGAAGAAGCTAGACGGCAATTATACAAGAATGTTGAGAGCAATATTGAACAAGTCCTGGCAGCAACACCCCACAAGGCACCAACTATACGATCACCTAACACCTTGTCATATTTATTCGAGATGATTATACACAGATTTAAGATAGCACGTGCATTTATATATTATTAGACATTTTATATGAATTTTGAATAAACACAAATATATAAACATGCAGATAATTCGACAAATGTCCGTCCACCTGTTAGTTTTCCTTGAAAGACTATTGGATCACACATTTTTACAAAGAGAGTTAAAACTTTTATTTTTATTAGACTTAATGCGATATGAGGTGGCATTTAAATATTCATGTTGCATCACATCTATGACTTGAGCATAAGGTGGCAGGTGTTTTGATAGCGTCCATGTGGTGCATCCATATAGTTGTATTGACACAGCACCAGCTCGGAATAAATTCCATTTTATTTAATCAAAAAGACCAGATTTTCACATGATCGATAACCTGCCAGTAGGAGTCGACACCTTTCGCTGTGCGTGATTTGATATCACTTCCATTTTATGTGATATTACGTTGATATGTCTCCTTCTTATTTAAAACACCTGACCTCTTTTATTTGCGTTCACGTAACTTTAGGCAATGAAACAGGCATTCAGCTCGGCAGGTGTGTTTTCGAAGAGCACTAGTAGTTGGCATGTGTCATTATTTCTGCGGGAAACCGCTTGCTTATGTTTTTTTAATATGAAACGATTTTCTTTTATTTGACTGATTGACGTTCGGCGTTTTTAATCTAGGGAGATTATAGATGTGTATATTGCCAATGTATCTCCTTGCAAAACTCAAGAGACAATGTTGAAGAAGTCAGTGTCATTATCGTGAAAAACGAATCATTGCTTTTGTGTAGGAGAGGATGCTACTCCTTTCCTTGGATTGCTCTACTTTACCCTTGATACGTATCTTATAATGCTGAGTGTTAAGCAAGGAGGCATCACGTACCATTTTTAGAGTCTTTGGTATGACTTTACCTGGGATTGAACCCCGGTTTCCCTGGCCATTGGCGAACATTCTACACACTAGACCAATGGGCCGGTCCCATCATTACAGTTTCTCCGGGGAGACAATATGCTAGTTGTATTTGCTCTATTTTACTACTGTGTATGGAATCAAATGACTCGGAGAAATCTATAAACAACAGAGCTGCTTGGTAATTTTTGGCACATACTCCTTAATTCGACGGATTGCCAGACTGCAGAATGCTGTAGATTCATTTCTCTGAAAGTTGTTAGGATTTTTCCGAAATTTTTTTTAGATTTCATATCGGATACTATTGAGAGGCAGAGCATTATACACGTTTTCAGTTATAGAAGTAAAAGTTATGCCTCTGTAGTTCTTAGTGATTCTGAGGTCGCCTTCTTTCCACGTCCGAAATCTTTCTTCTTTTCCATGTACTGTCTTTACCTGTCTACCGTGATTGTCTAACTTCCATTGATTTTCTCACTTTATGGATTTGCTCTTGAAGGTATTCTAGTTGTTCTTTTTAGCACAAATTAATCATCTCAGAACTTTCTTTAGATTCTGCGCATCAGCATTTGTAAAGATCAAGTAAAGATGATTTTTTTACGTTATCTTGTTTTTCCCTTACTGCTATTGACTTCCAGGGAACTCAACATGGCTCTTAGTTTGTTTCCTATGCACTTAATTGTTGTTAATATATATAATGGTAATAAATTTTCATATTCATCATTCAGAGTTTGCAGGTCTCCTGAAGAGTATCAAACTTGTTTCTTACAGTTACCGTATATTCGTTTCTTTCGTTGGAAAGTGAAAATCAGTCATATCGTGAAGTATTAACTGTTTGGATTTATTTCTGCGTTGACACAAGTGGATTTTTTCCGTGATTATGATTAGAAGATACTCCTTCAAAAGAGGAGTATGCAACACAGATTCAAGATGCTATTTTCTTATTTCTTTATAGATATTGAATCGAGCTGTAGTTTACAGTTATTTTGGTAAATCTAAGTCTTAAATACATGAACACACACACACACACACACACACATATGTGTGCGTGTGTGTGTGTGTGCGTGTGTGTGTGTGTGTGTGTGTGTGTGTGTGCGTATTGTGGTTTATATTCTTTATGCGTATGAGTATATATATATAGTAAAGTTACCTTCTTTGGATCGCTCTTTTGGTTTAAAGCAGTATGGTACAACTCTCGAAGATTCCTTGTTTTGACTTAAATTCTCGGACCTTGTGCACGAAGTTTAGTTCGTTTCCTCCCCTCAGCTTTTTAAAAAAATATTTTGACAGATGAGGAAGACAATTTAGAACGACAACTAATAATGATAATAATAAAAAGTTGCTTTTCGTTCCACTTTTGTTTTTTGGTTATTTCCGTTCTGCGAATCCTCCTGTCGTTAGTAATGCTTCTGATGGTTGTAATCAGTCTTTCTCCGCACTTTTCTATGTAGAGTCTTCGAGCTATTGTATCGATGCGTCAACGCTGTCTTCAGTGCCGGTGAGTCCTCTTTCTCCTTTCCTTGACACATATAATCTGTCAAGGCCTTATGTCATTGGTTTTCTTTTTCTCTGGTCCATTTGTTTGAGTTCTTTGGTCCACTTTAAGATTGGTCACGAGTATCTTACGAAGGATACAGCCAAGGTATGTATCGCTCTGACAAGGTTTCTGCTATTGAGTTTTGTCTCAAGTAGCTTTCTGGTTCTCCAGAGATACTCTTTTAAACATTTTCTTTCATTTCCACCTGTTTGATGGTGTCGGCTTTCAATATTCCCAAATATTTGTAGGCTTCCTTTTCTCCGAGCTTTCTGATTATTACTTGATTTGGCAGTTCGGCTCCTTCCGTCATGTGTCTTTTGCCGCTTTTCATTTCTAGCATGGCACATTTTCTATGCCAAATTCCATTCCCGTATCTTGACTGTATATTCTCACAATCTGCATTAGGTTTTCCAATTCTCTTTCATTTTCGGCAGACCATTTGATGTCGTCCATGTACATTAAGTGGTTGATCTTTCCCTACGATTTTATGAGTTTGTATCCGGCAGTATATTTCCTAAGGGTGTGACTGAGTGGCTTCATCGCTATTACAAATAGTAATGGTGATAGTGCATCTCCCCAGAATATGTATAATATAATAAACTGTACGACTTGATCGGGTATTTTATACATTTTGAGACAGTGTAGTATCTAGCTCTGTGGTACCATATCGTAAGCCTTTTTGTTGTCAATTCAGGCCATAGCTAGATTTTTCCTTCTCGTTTTACTGTCGTTGAAGATGTGTTGATCTATATATAGTAGTTCTCCCGTACCTCTGGTTCTCTTGCAGCATCCTTTCTGTTCCTCGAGGAATATCCCACAGTTTATCAATGAGTATTAGATATCCTCCTTAATTTGAGCCTTTAGTATATTCAGCATCATCGGTAGGCACGTTATGGGTCCATAGTTTTGGGGGTCTGATCCTTTGAGGTCTTTTTGGATCAGAGTGGTCTTCCTTTTGGTCATCCATTCGAATATCTCAATTTTCTGTATGCATTTATTCATTTCGGTAGCAAGTCTGTTGCGGATGGAGGTGAATCTTTTAAACGAAAATCTGTGTATTCTATCTAGGCCAGGGGTTTCTTGGTTTGATATCTTTTTAAGTGTTGCCTTGAGTGTATCGGAGTATATGGTCATCTTAGACCTCTGTTCAAGCATTTGCAACTGTTGCAATGTTGTTTATCCATTCGGTTTTTTTTTTTTTGTTATGATATTCCCGTTCCCATATTTTGCTCCAATATGTTTTTGCCTCTTCGACATCCGGTTGTTGGTATGGTTTTGCACATTCCCCCCTCCTTATTGGTATAATTTTGGTTGTTTTGGAACGCTCTGTTTTGTGTGTATTGTTTGGTCCTGTCTCGGTATTCTTTTTAGTCTTCCTTCTTTCGCCAGTATTTTTTGCTTAGTCTCCACAAGTTTTATTTTTCGTTCTAGTTGCTGTGCTTTTTCAGTTTCGTCTGAATATACATGAGATGTTTGCCCGTTTTGGTGTTGTGGATTGTCTGGTTAGTGACTCTGCCCCCGCTCCAGTAAACTTCGTCAGAGTTCAAGGAATTCTACGAAACCTACCAAATTAAAAACATCACGACCACACAGTACCACCCCAGAAGCAATGGACAAGCAGAACAGTTCGTGGACACGCTAAAAAGGGCATTAAAAAAAGCTTATGGCTCGCCTATGGAAAATTCCCTTCAACAATTTCTTTGGGTCTACAGGATCACGGCAAACCCTAACATACCAGAAGCCCGATACCCTGCAGAAGCCATGTTTGGTCGAAAAATTAGATCACTGTCCGAAAAACTGCCACCAAAACAGACCTTACAAAACAGAACCTCTACTGTACCACTCAAACAATTCCATCTTGGTGACAGTCTACTTTAAACACTTCAAAAACAATGTTTCCTTTTGGGAACTGGGAACGATAACCCAAAGAATTGGTAATGTCACATACATTATCCAGAGCCCAAAATTTGAGCTTAAGAGACACCTCAACCAAATCAGGAAACGCACCACCGAGGACCTAGTGAATCTGCCGCAGGAGGAAGTAGAGACAATTGACACCGTCTACGACTCATTTGATTTCCAACCTCCCCAAACCATGACAGAACCACGACGCTCTAGTAGGAAAAGGAAATTTACGGACCCTCTTTTGGTCTTGCCCAAAGAAAAAGAGATACTGTTTTCACCTGTCGGAGTGTGGTGGCGGAATCACCTACTAATGGACTCAACCACTCTCCATAATACCGGAAGACGTAGCAATACGAAGACAGTCTAGATCCGGAAGCTAACCTCGCCCCCGCGCAGTTATGCGAACTAGCTTACCGTCCTATGTTCTTGTAACCATCTTTTGTTCTTGTAGAAATATACTTATACAATAACCGTGGTGTTCTGTTCTCTTTGTGACCCCTTCCAGGGCCATAGCACTTTCTTAGCCACGTCCAGGTTTTCTCGAGTGAGATGTTGTTTATTAGTTGTTTAAAACGCCCATAGAGTTGCTTTATTCCCATTTTTGTTTTCTAGTTATTATCATTCTGTTGGTTTTTGTGTTGTCAGTATCGTTTTTGATGGCTGTAATCAGTCCCCTTCGTGCTTTTCTATGTAGTCCTCAAGTCGTTGTATCGATGCGTCAACGCTGTCTTCAATGGTGGCAAGTCCTCTTCCTCCCTCCTTTCTTGATACATATAGTCTATCAACGTTATCTCTGGAATGTAATGCCATATGCATGGTCATTACTTTTCTTGTTCTCTGGTCCATTTGATTAAGTTCATCTCTGGTCCACTTGAAAAATGGTGCCGAATATCTAACGAGGGTTACAGCCCAGGTATTTATTCCTTTGATAAGGTTTCTGCGATATAGTTTTGTCTCGAGTAGCTTTCTGGTTCTCCTGAGATATTCTTTCTTAGTTTCTTTTTCATTTCCCCTTGATTGATGGCGTCAGCTTCCAATATTGCCAAGTTTTTGTAGATTTCCTTTTTCTCCAGCATTCTTATTTTGTCTTGATTTGACAGTTGTCTTTCAGGTGTCATTTGCCGCTTTTCATTACAAGCATGGTGCATTTTTCCATGCCGAATTCCATCCCTATGTCCTGACTGTATATTCTCACTGCATGTATTAAAGTTTCCAGTCCTTTTTCATTTTTTTTTTTTTTGCAAATAGTTTGATGTCGTCCATGTACATTAGGTAATTGATCTTTTCCTGTGATTTACTAAGTTTGTATCCGGCTGTGCATTTTTTGAGTTTGTGGTTAAGTGGCATCATCGCAATTAGGAGTAGTAACGGTAATAGTACATTTCCTTTAGATATACCTCTTTGGACTTTCGCTTCAGCTAAGCTTCTCTCTCCCGCTGACAATTCAGCGTCCCAAGTTTTCATGTTTTATTTTCGATAAAGTTTATTACTTCATCTGATATTTAGTACATTTTGAGTCAGTTTATTATCAGCTTTGCGGAACCTGTCATATGCCTTTTGGTAGTCAGTCCATGCCATAGCTGGATTTTTCCGTCTTGTCTTGCTCTTGTTCAGGATGTGCTGATCAATGTAGAGTAGCTCTCCTGTGCCTCAGGATCCTTTGCAGCATCCTTTCTGTTCCTCAAGGAACAATCCACGGCTTTTTAGCGTTTAATAAATCTCTTTCCTTATTTGTGCTGTTAATATTTTCCACATCATCGGTAGGTAGGTTATAAGCCTGTAGTTGTTTAGAGCGGTTCCCTTGAGTGGGTCCTTCTGGATCAATATCGTGTTTCTTCACACATACCTATTCAGGTACGTGTGCTTCTTGTAGGCATTTGTTTATTTCTAGTGCTATTCTGACGTGAATGGATGTGAATTTCTTGAACTAGAATCCATATATTTAATAATTTCCTGGCGTTTTCCAATTTGATATTTTCTAGTGTTTTTAGAGTAAATCGATGTGTATTTCCGCTATCAAACCTTCGAGTCCTTCTAATTCTTTTGTCATATTGCTTATCCATTCGATTTTTGGTTATGTTCTCTTGGTTGCCATATTTTAGTCCAAAATTGTTTGGTTTCCTTGCATCCGGTTGTTTGTATATTTTTGTGTCATCTCTCCCATTTGTTGATAGAATTTCCTTCTTTCGCCTGTTCGTTCTGGTTTATTTCCTCAGGTTGTATTGTTATTTTCCCTTTTAATCTCTACGTGTCCCAGAGTCTTTCCTTTGTTTTATCATTTTGTTTATTTGGGGTTTTTTGTAGATTTTTTATTTGCGTTTCCAGTAGAATTTCCCATCCTGGTTTTGATTTTTTTCTTTGTGCTTTTTGAGAGGATACCAATTTTCTCACGAACTAGTTTCGCCCTTGCATAGATTAGTTCATTTAATTCGGTTATATTATCGGTTGATATACAAGGTAATTGATTTATATTTTTCGTTTCGGTCTTAACTGTTCTCCATTCTGTGTTTCTTAGTGATGGTAAGGTAGTCTTTTCCCCGTTCACAATTCTGTTTAAATTTTCTAGATTTATTTTTTGTTCTTGTGTTAGTGTTGTTTGGTTGTGTGGCGTTCCTTTTTCCGAAATTGGTGATTCATTTCGGTTAGACTGTTTTTGTTTGTCAAGACATTGTGTGTCTGATATTTTGTTATTATCTTGTTCATTATTTATTTCCTGATATATTTCTAGAATTTCAAGGTCAGAAAACCAATCTTTCTTTATTACAGTCCTAACTTGGTCCGCGAGTCTTTGGCTTGTTTTCCGAAAACTAGCTTATTCCTGACAGATCTCTATCATTCTTTTCTAAATGCTCCTAAAATAGCAGTGTGGTGCAAGTTAATTGTCTTCCCTAATCCATGTTTTGTGCTTGCGTATCTGATTTCTGTGGTTCCTTAAATCGTCATTCGTATACCTGGAAAAGAACAGCCAACATTCGCAGGTTGATGACTGGTTCTCTCATGTTGGCTATCAGGAGAGCACCTGCCGTCTGGGTCCCCCGATGTGTCATAATTTGATTTGACATTTTTAGCATGGGTGGTATATTGTGGCTATACCAGACCCAGGGGTTATTTAAAATCTGTGCGCCAGACACAGACGTGACCTGGTTTTCTAGAAGAAGCGGGTCACACAGACACATACACACACTCTCACACACACACACAAGTTTTTTTCCTTATCCTCTGAAAGAAAAAACTCTTCTTAAATCTTGTAATTCCTTCTTGTATATTTTTTTAAATTTTAACTTAAACTTAAGTTTTAATTTAGTAAAAATCCACGTTTATGCTATTTTTTCATTTCAGATATATTTTAGGTCCCGAGCAACTGATTAGTGCGGACCTGTTATGGTAGGATTAATCTCTGTAAGGATTATTTCAATCTGATTGTTCTTAGACCGACAAATAACAATAGTAATTACATTAAAACCGGCAACAGATACTAACATTTGAGCGATAATTTAGTTACCTTCTCGGGTCGTCTACTTGGGATTAGAGCATGATTGTAGGCAGCTTTTCATTTCTTTGACTTTTCACTTGGCTTTTGAGAGAGCTTGTGTGAGCATTTATGTCTCTTCCCACTTGGTTTTTCCTCCTTCCCCTTCCTCTCTCTATACTTAATTACTTTACAAGAAACCAAAGATTTTAGTCTAACAGGTACTACCCTTACACAGACAATAGTAATGTATGCCACTATAATTCTAAAAAGAGGTGAAGGAAAGAAATGAACGAAGCTCCGCACACATGGTCCGAGAATGTAAGTCAAAACAAGGAAAGTTCAACATAGCAGTACGATACTGCTGTAAACCAAACGAGCGACCCGAAGAAGGTAACTTTACTATCGTCCAAATTGCTGGTATTAACAAGCATGTTTTTCTGTCGTCGTTGTTATTAACATCATTTGTCGTTCTTGCAATAATGCATTCACTCTAGCGCATGGTCATATGACAATCCAGAAATTCCAGTCAATAGCTCGGGACCTACAAGTATTAACAATTCTACAATTTCATAACTGTGAGCTTATAATAAGTTAAAACTTAAGGAATATATGAGCGGGAGGGTAAAATGAAAAGGAGAAAAAAGAAAGGAAAAGATCTTATTTTGAATTTTTTTTCATACATGTGTTAAACCGTAAATAAGGATTCTCCGGTGAATTTAAAAATTAATGCACGTGTGGGGGGAACAAGAAGCAGGGGAAGGAAAGGGACTTTTTTTACGAGGAAGCCGTGTGGTGGACGTTAAGGCGGACGAATTCAATGACAGGACACGCCTAACAAGGAGCTGGACGGACGAACCCTTCGAGTCAATGGCCAGGATCAAATAATTCAGTCGGGAATTACTGCTATGTAAAAGCACAATACAAAAAGCGACATTTAACGTCAGAACTTTAAATAAAATAGGCCAACTACCCGAGCTGACAGCATCTGCGATAGATTATAACATAATATGCGTACAAGAACACATGTACCTTCATAGAGAAGATATAACATACCACGGTACTGGCGATGGATTGACGTTGTCTCGGCATGCGTGGAAAAACACCGCGATAGATATATTACCGGACCACGGGTTCTAAAATCACTGAATAGCATTGAGAAAATACAACCGAGGATGATGGTAGCCAGGTTTAATGGCAACCTCAACAGAAAACTCTTCTGCTACAGCCCTACAAGTGTTAGTGAAGAAACGGACCTCATCGCCTACTATAACGCGCTATCCTCCCTTGATCGTAGCATCCCCAAATGCAATGCACTCATCATCGGTGGAGATATGAATGTTCAAATAGGTAAAAACCTAAACGGCAAATTCTGCTTACACAACTCTTCAAAGAGGAATGGGGAACATCAAACAGATTTCACACTAGAAAATAGATTAATATTCCTTAATACTAAATTTCAGAAAAAAGGGAAAACTATGGACCTACACCTACGCAAATAACGCTCGAGAAGAGAGACCACATCCTCATCAATAAGAAGTGGAATAATAGCGCAGTGAATCGTGAGGCATATTCTTTTTTTGAAGGTATGTCCTCCGATCACCGAATTGTCACGGCAAAGATACGTTTGAACCTACGCAGGAACGCGGCGCTAACAACCAAAACCGCACGATATGACTGTTCCCTGCTTAACAACAGGGATATTAGCGATAAATATTCGTTAACACTTAGAAACAAATTTGATGCACTTCAGGAGATATCAGAAACACCTACTCCGAATGACGAATATGAGAGCGTCGTGAATGCCCACATAGAAGCAGCAGCAAAATGCATACCAACTAAACAAAGTGCTAAACTTAGAGTTCCTTGGAGGACAATAACGGTTAGGAAAAAACGTGCCGACGTGAAAATCGCATCCCTATGCAATAGGAGGAACGCCACGATCAGAAACTTAAGGCACAAAATAAACTAACTAACGTATACCTAAAAGAACAAACAGAATGCATCCAAAATCAGATCAATAAAGATCAGAGACTCGGTTGAAGATAGACACTCTAGGATAGCACAGCAGACAGTAAATGAAGTGAGTAGAAGGAAGAGTACAGCAAGAGCTAAACTGAAAGCTGCCTGCCAAGAAGAACAAATACACCTGTGGAAACAATATTTTGAGAATTTACATGGAAAACCTCCGAAAGTTACGGATGTGCCTATCACGAAAATTATTAGTAATCAACTAGATATCAAACTAGGACAGTTTACGCCAGAAGCTGCAGGGCTTGAAGAAATACCCCTAGAAGTATGGAAGACAAGGAAATGAGACGTCATACTGCTCCGATACTGCAACACCGTATATAACCAGAAGATAATAGATGGATGTACGAAGAGCTGCATCCTCTCTTCCCAAAGAATGTACTATGTTTGCAACCTTTTTTTTGTTGATATCACCGTCATTTTCATGTCAACGTAAAATTATATAAGAATATATTTTGTATTTAAACAAAAAGCAATGACTAACGCAGCCATTCTTAATAGCATCAAAAAAAAAAAAAGAAAAATTCAACAAAAATATCTGTGTGACTATACATTTGAATGTAGGAAGAATAAAAATGAAACAGAAGAGAATGTCTATGTTGATATTGTTGAATACTCCCAAATCTCAAAGATTGTTTCTGTAAAAAGACAATTTTTTCTTTGCGACAACAACAAAACAGATACGTAAATCTTTTTCCTTCTATCGTTTATGTACCGGAAACGTTCGAAATTACAATTCAAGCCAGTAATGTTATCGATTTTGGCTTTTACTTCAGTACATTTGTAATGTGTGTCTCTGATAGTTCTCTCTGTCAGTCCGTGCAGAGCTAGTCTTACACATTGGAGGCATCTAATATGCGTTTGCAAGATACATCCTAAGTATTCATATGAGTACGTACATGGCAATATGCATAAACATCTATCGATCTATCTCTCTATCTATCTTTTCACACAATTAAAATATGTTAACTCACCGTTAACTAAAATATAAAACATTAGAGAAGATCTAAAACTGAGTAACACGAGCAAAATAATTACACAGCACCAAAGTGAAGAGTAAATATCACAATATAACGATAATGATTGATTGATATTTAAAGATATTAAAAAAAACACTCACAACCCAGATTTTATGTGATCAATCATTAGGTTAGCATTTCTAACTACGTCTGAAGACGACTGAATTCCTTCAAATATATATGACTCTAAACGAATTCTGAGTAAGCGACTAAATTTAGAGTACAAAATATTATCAAAAATTATTGTACAAAATATTGTCAAAAATTCAGTAGCCTTCAAGTATAATTAAAAATACTTATATGCATATCGATTGCATGAAACTCCGAGTTATAAATGTTTATTTTATTACTTTATATATATATATAACAAAACAAAAATCTTGCAACTTATATATATATATATATAAATTGTAAAATTTATAATTTCTAGTTTCATTTCTTTATCGATCGAGTAAAGATCATTATGATTTTTATTGTCGATTTTTAATTTCATTCTCTGTCTGTCTGTCTGTCTGTCTCTCTCGCTCTCTCGCTCAATATATATAAATATATACATATAGAGAGAGAGAAACTTGATATTTTTCTTATATCTGGGTCAAGATGGTGAAGAAAGTACTCTATACAAGCCCAACCACTTTTGATCATTTCGCTGGTCATCCAGGGGTGGGGGTTGTGTTAGATTGTTTGTTGCTATGAATTTTATTTATATTTAATTGGAGTGTTTTTTATTGGTGGGTTGGCTCAATCTGTTAGGGTAAAATTACAATTATATATATATATATATATATATATATATCCTTCTTAACAACATAGAAAGAAATATTTTTGCGCAAACTTTTTACTCTGTTAAAATAAAAATCTACGTTAGCGTTTATTAGGTCGTAATTGTGGTGTTTCGAGGTTCAATATATGTTTGCGTATTTTAAAAAATAATTGCAGTGTATTTGAGAGACAGTTGCTACAAACCAGAGTAAGCAGTTTGAGAATAATTAGTGTATTTACTAGTATGAAATATATATTTCACGTCATCACAACTACGAATGATAACTTAATTACAATATTACCTACTTGTCTTTCTTTATGTAGAAGTGGTTAAAGATTCATGAATTCATCTCGCAAATTATTAATGAGAAACTTGATTCTATTTGTATGTCAGTGTTTTATGCTCAGCTAACTGCTTGTATGTATGTATGTATGTATGTATGTATGTTCCTTTTTTTCTGGTCTTTCTTGGAATGATTCTCACATTTAATGTTAACGAAAACGGAACCAAACAAAAGAAAAGACAGCTTTCTTCTCTCGGAGCAATTTCTATGGGACCACAATCACAAATTCCTGCGTCCCTTCTCTGTTCCAAGATATTTTCGCCATCAAATGCTTCACTGCATTCTATTTAATCTCGTCTACAGCCAGAAATCTCCCCTTCTCCATGCCCCCACCAAAAGGGGGTGATTTTTGTTTTTTGGAAAAACTAAAAGTTTTCGTGTCAAAATTGGTTGGTTAGAGAAGGTTTAATGAGTTGAATGATAGTGTTCTTCCACAAACGCTGAATCGGACGTGAAGAACAAACAGATAAGATATTTAAAATAATCGGATTCTTTCCCGTTGAATCTCCAGATTTTCCAATTTTTACCCTACCAATCACGGATTTCCTTTGATTGTAGCCCGCACGCCAACAACATTTTTCGGTGTTTATTGTTTATTTCAGGCTGTTTATTGTGGTCGTTTCAGGAGGAAGATTGTTTTTAATTAATTCCCCACTTATTTTTAAAGTATCGGTATAAACTTTTATCAAGATTTCACTCATTTCAATCATAGATGATTTTTACAAGCTCTTTGAATTGTTTCTGCGGATAAATATGCAAGTCTAAAATCCTCCCCACAAAAAACAAAACAAAAAAAAAAGCCAAAAAACACTCACAAAAAAAGAAAACAAAAGAAAACAAAAGAAAACTATATCAACTGCAAATACGCTAGTCGCATTATAAACAAACAAATAGGGTGTCAGTGTGTCGATTGGTTGGTTGGTTTTATGGCATATCAACCTATGCAGGATATTTAACGCCAACTCTATTTTTATGCAAATAGTTCTATTTCAAACAATTCAGTTCAGCGTGAGTACACAGTTTAATTGTCAAAAACATTTCTATTTCAAGCTATTCAATTTTTTCAAACGGTTCTAATTCAGCTAATTCAGTACAAAAGTTCTATATTAAACAATTCAGTTTAGTGTGAGTACAGATTCAATGTAAAAAACAGTTCTATTTTAAACAATTCAGTTTAGCATAAGCACGCTGTTTAAATGTAAGTACAGTTTGATTGTCAAAAACATTTCTATTTCAAGTATTCAGTTTAGCATAAGTGTGTAGTTAATTCTATTTAACCCATAGATAGGGCCCGATCAGGTACTACCAATCCGGGCCAGAGTGCACATGAGAGCAATGGCAATGAAAGGGTGCTCCGCATTCCCCAAAGCTATAACATCGCTGGAAACTCACCATCAGATTGTTTAGTGTCATATCCAGGACAGTCGTTGGGAGGGGTCTTACCCCACTGCAGAGGTGCAGTCGGTGTATTCTACAGCCTCAACCGACTTAGCAATGGTGTCGACTGATTAGCACGACAGTTTCTATGTTAAATTAAAGCAAGGCTGTGAGTTTTCAAGTTATTTAGAATGTCTAAAGAGGTTTTACACAGACCGGATATATATATATATATATATATATATATATATATATATATATATATATATATATATATATATATATATATATATTCATGCAGCTGAAGAGATACATCACGTTCGGAAGGATAACTTCAAAAGTAGGAATGCAATATTATAATAAACGATAAAATTGCGTATGATTTGATCAAAGTTTCATATATATATAGAACAGGAAAAATAGGAGTTAATTACTCTGTGCCTAATTGGAATATAAGAAAATGATTTGAATCGAGTGGAATAAAAGTTTCAGTGAAAGATGGTGAGCATTACAAAGGATAGATAAATCGAAGGCAAAGACGAATTAAAAAAGAAAACCAAAACACTTTTAACATAATTTTAACAGGTTAAAGATTTAGTATGTGTTGAGAAAAAGTAAATAAAGAATGGTGACAATTAGATCGATCATCTGGATTGATGAGATAAAAACCAACAATAATGATATTTCTTTCTCTTCCGTTTGCGTTCACTTTACAAATAGCTTTAGTTAACTAAACTTTTTCAACGTATTCATTTCTTTTTATTCTATTTATTTTATTTTCAGTGGATGCATTCCCGAGAATAAACAGAGAAAGTTCTCTACATTTAAAGTTATAGAGTCTTGGGAATAAAAATGGAAATTGCCTGCAATTGTTTTATACCATGATATTGTTTAATGGAAAATATTGATATTGTTAATGGAAAACACCTCAATATATATATATATATATATATATATATATATATATATATATATATATATGCATGTGTGTGTGTGTGTGTATATATATATATATATATATATATAAAGTCGACAGAAAGAAATTTAGATAAATGAATCTATATTGTTTTTTAGAACGATTTTTTTGGTCTTCCCTTTCTAAACATGGAAACATTTCCATGTAAATGTACCGAATTTCGTCTTCTAACAAGCAGAACCAATAGAAATGTTTCAACGCATTTTTTTGTTCTTCATGGGGAAAAAGAGGTTCTTAAAGAGTTTCCTGCAATTTTATTGTTAGCAATAAAGTATAGATATGTGGAAGCCACATTAAATTCTAGATGATTTTTTTTCGTAAAAAATAATACAGAATTTAATTGCCAAACTTGAAATAAAAACATCTTCATGATATCGATAAAGAATGCAAACAATAAAAGTCTCCTTTTTCATAATGTCTTGTTGGCTGTTGTAGCCGTTTTCACAGAAACAGCATCTTGAACAATGCTGGTCGTAAACACCATCATGGTATCAATAAAGAATGAAAACAATATAAGTCTCCTTTTTCATAATGTCTTATGGCTATTGCAGCTGTGTTCAGTGAAACAGCATCTTGAACAATAATGGATGTAAACACCATCATGATATCGATAAAGAATGAATACAATATAAGTCTATTTTTTGATAATATCTTCTTGTCTGCAGCAGCCGTGTTCAGTGACACAGCATCTTGAACAATAATGGTTGGTTGGTTGGGTTTTATGGCATATCAACCTTTGTAGGTTATTTAACGCCAAATCTATTTTTATGCAAACAGTCTGTTCTATTTCAAACAATTCAGTTTATACAAACAGTTCTAATTCAGCTTATTCAGTTTAGTATAAGTACTGACTTTGTTTACAAATAGTTAAATGTCAAACAGATCCATATTAAAAAATTCAGTTTAGGGTAAGTACAGTTTCAATGTCAAAAAGTTCCATTTCAAACAATTCAGTTTAGCATAAGCTCGCAGTTTAAATGTAAGTACAGTTTAATTGTCAAAAACATTTCTATTTCAAGCTATTCGGTTTAGTCAAATAGTTCTAATCAAAACAATTCAATTTAGCATAAGTATGCAGTTAGTTCTATTTAGCCCATTGATAGGGCTCTATCAGGTGCTACCAATCCGGGCCAAAGTGGACATGGGAGCAATGGCAATGAATGGGTGCTCCTGATTCCCACAGCTCCAGCATCACTGGAACCATACCATCAGATTGTTTAGTGTCATATCCAGGACACTCATTGGGGGAATTACCCCTCTGCAGAGTTGCAGTGGGTGTATTCTACAGCCCCAGCTGACTGGGCAATACACAGAGTTAATGTGAAAACAGTTTTTCTTTTTTTCAGATAATTCAGTTAAGCAAAAATAAACAATTTAGATGTCAAAACCGTTCTATTGCGAGCCATTCAGTTAAGCATAAGTACGCAGTTTAAATGCAAAAAACAGTAAACTCAAACCATGTTTAGTTCTATTTAACCCATAGATAGGACCCTTATCAGGTGCTACCACTCTGGGCCAGAGTGGACCTGGGAGCGATGGCAATGATGGGGTACTCTGCATTCCCCAAAGGTCCAACATCACTGGAACCTCACCATCAGATTGTTTAGTGTCATATCCAGGGCACTCGTAGGGGTGGTCTTACCCCTCTGCAGAGAAGCAGTCGGTGAATTCTTGGCAAGAACAATAATGGTTCTAAACACCATCATGATATCGATAAAGAATGAAAACTCTCTATAAGTCTCGTTTTTGATAATGTCTTGTTGGCTGCAGCAGCCGTGTTCAGTGAAATAGCCTCTTGAACAATGCTGGTTATAAACACCATCATCATATCGATAATGAATGAAAACAATATGTCTACTTTTTCATAATGTCTTGTCCGTAGCAGCTGTGTTCATTGAGACTCAGTTTGGTACAATGTTGTTTGAAGACACCATCAGGATATCGATAAAAACTAATTTTTATAATATAGATTTTTTTCAGCACCTAATTTGATTCTGACTCAACTGACATTCACCAACTGACAATAAAATTTATTTAGCTTTGCTTAGGCTGGCACACAAGATTTACAGTACCTGCTTTTCTAATTTGTCATCCATGTAAGTACTTTGCAGGTTGATCACTGCTAAACGTCAGTAATTACCTGAGGGAAGATGCATTCAGCATGGTTTGGCAGTAAATCTCACCAGTTCACCATTAGTTCTAAGGAATCCTCATTAACCAATTGAAATCCAAATTTTAATCTATGACTCCCGACGTAAACAGGTACTTCAGCAAGTTAATAAATATAAGTTGTTTAGCTCCATGAAATACTTTTGATCATTGGGGGAAAACAAAACAAACAAAACTGTTATTTAACAAATTATTTTCACTCTTTCTGTCTGATTTATCAAATTTATCCTATTTTTCTCTCTCTCGGAATGTTTGGTATTTAAACATCTAATTCAAGAACATAATCTGATATTATCCGACCAAACGTTAAACAGCTAAAAATCACATATGACTTCATTTCTCTCTTATTGCTCTCCAACTCTGGTCATATACCCAAAACAGATTCATATAAACATATATCTTTTATCATGTGGAAAATGATGCGTGAATTTTCATTACTTTAAAAAGTTTCGTTTCTGTTGAGAAGCTTGCGAAATCGATAACGATATTGAAAAATCTTATCCTCTTGGCACTTTTTTATATAATTGATTTGTCCGGGATCATCAGTATATTTTCAAAAACTGAGTAGAGGAATTTACAATTAGCAAAACAATATATGAACCTGTGTTGATATTATTGAGAATAGAAGATACCAATTATATTCAATCATGATTTCGAAAGTTTGTTTATAGAACTCGACCAAATCAAAATAGCTTGAATTCGTTCCTTTTATGAATCTTTTATGAACATGTGTTCGACCGACGATGATGATGATGATGATGATGATGATGATGATTCTTCTTCTTCTTCTTCTTCTTCTTCTTCTTCTTTGTAAAGACTAAAACAGATTTAGAATTGATTTATTAAAAAAAGGTTCCTGTTCCTCTTCGGGGATGATTTCGTTGGTATTTAACTATATACGATTTTGCGAACATTAGCTGATATCAGACTAAACAATACACAGCTTAGTCTAGCAATCAGATATGACATTTTTCTCTGATTTCTCCTCAACACTGGCTATATAGCCAATTAATTATAGATTTGAACATCAGCTTAAAACAGATATCAACATAATTTTGATAACTTTGTGGAATCTTTCGTATAGCGATAACAAGCAAAAGTTTATTACAAAAAAGAAATATATAGGTTCAAAATATTGACAATCATGATGCATAGTTTTATGGAAAAGTTCTCGAAATTTATTACTGGAGTTGCAGAGGCCCGGAAGCGCAGTCAATATAATTACTCTGCGTTGGATTGACCACGCAATCACAGCCAACATGTTACAATTTGCCATCACGAATTCCATAAATAACATCTTGAGATTTTTTTATCAGTGAGATATATCAAGTAAGATATTTTGTTCCTTTTCCTTCTTGTTTACTAAGATAACCAGAAACAATATATCACAGTATCTATTGCCAGTGTTAATTTATATATGTTATTTCCAATTTTTGCCAAAAATTGACTTCCAGGGGGCTCATATTGAAAGTTCACGAGTGTTTTTTGTTAAAACTGTGCCTCTAAGAATCCAAAATAATCTAAATAGTTCAGTATTAGACAGATTTTGAAGACCTAATAGTTTGGAAAAATGTAGACGTCAACCTATATATAAGTAACACGTTCAGATGTGTCCAAAAATTAATACTATAAATTTATGATTTAGTGACCATAAATCGATGGTCAGTATATTAATGATATCGACTCACATACGAGTGAATTGGATATTTTGGGTCAAATAATTTTACAAACTATTTCTTTTGCAGTAGTCTTGTATTTTTAAGGATTTGTATTAGATCTTATGACTGATATTGGTTTCTGAATTTTTCAAGGGTAAAATATTTTTTAAAGCCGGCATCATGCACACGTATGTGTAAGAGAGAGAGAGAGAGAGAGAGAGAGAGAGAGATGGTGTGTGTGTGTGTGTAAAGACTTATTTGCAAATTTATTTTGTATCGATGTAATTGTTTATCGTTAGCATTTGATCGAGATGACACTTGGAATATTAATCGGATCTAAAAAATTTGTAGAGATTATGTATCGATTTTATTGTCTTGGATTTTGTGAAGTTTTGAACAATTTTCTATGGGTTTTTTTTTTTGTTTTGTTTTTTTTACATCTGTTCTTCTCTTTATTTTTTCTTCATCGGATAGTCTTTCTTTCTTTCTTTCTTTCTTTCTTTCTTTTTGTCTTTTTCGTCTGCTTATTTATCTGTTTGATTGTCTCTTTCTCTCTTTATCTCAAACAATTTTTCTTTCTTCTTCTTTCTTTTATATAAAATGAATTAAGATGGATTTAATATCGTTGAGTTATTTCATTTTTTATTCTTAAAAATAAAGTACATTTATATCTTTCAAAATAAATAATGTAAGTTTTTCAAAGTATTAGTAAAAGTTGTTACGTGCCTCATGTTGGTACACAGAAACACACATCTTGCATAAAAAACGTACATACATACATACGAAGATCATTAAATAAGTTTCCAGACTTTTTTCGTATGGGCATTTTTATTGATAGTACACACATGATTCTCTAGTCTCCTTCGAAGTAATCAAATCTGGCTGCAATGCACTTGTTGTACCGTTCCAACAACTTCTTCAAAGCCCCATGGAAGTCCTCTTGTATCAGCGTGTCAATGACCTTCATCACAGCCTCTGTCATCTTCTCAATTGTCTCATAACGACAGCCTCGGGAATAACCAAAAGTCACAGGGAGCAAGATCTGGACGATAGGGAGGCCGAGGAACTGCCTTGGTGCCCATCTTGGTCAAATAGTCTGTGACAAGGATGGAGTTGTGGACTGTTGCATTGTCCTTATGGAAATGCCACTGAGCCAATTTGAAGAGTGCTGGCCTCTTCCCTAGGAATCTCTTCCTGAACTCCTTTAAAACATCAACATAGTAACCCTAACCCTAACCCTTTGGCCAATCAACTCTGGTGTATTGACTTCCTTACTCCTCCTACACCTCTCATCATCCCTCACCAACACCCTGCCTTCATCGAATCTCATGCTACTCAAAAACAAATGCTAGATTCATGCAAGATGGTCCCAAAGCAGTCTGAAGCATTCTGTACGTTTCTGTGGCGTTTTTTCCAAGTTTAAAATAGAATTTTATTGCATATCGTTCTTCCTCATGTCCAGATTGCATTTTTGAAATTCACCAGCTGTGGCAATCAGGCTTTAGTAGGGTGTATTCCAAATGGTGCTGTAGCTGTTCATTTGAGCCTGAAACCATAAAGATTGGTCAGTCATCTCATAAGATGTATAGCAATAACATACTGAATTTTCAAGAGTCTACGACAATTTTAAATGCCTATACAAAAAAGTCTGGAAACTTATTGAATGTACCAAGTACATAAATACATACATGCATAAATTTATGTTGCTAATCATGTGAAGATAAAATACATTATTTTAAGCGTAAATATAAGTAATATTTATGGGTATAATCAAATAAAACTTTTCTAAAGAGCATTAGGAACAAGCTGAAGTAACTAAATTTGGAATACCGGTTTGACGAAATTAACAGACGTCAAAATCCCCTTCTACTTACTACATTCTTAAAATTCGAATCTTTGTTACTGATTAAAATTACACTAAACGGTTAGGAACGGGTTACATTAATAAATTACACATAGGAAAAACAGATTAAACTGTTATATTTTTATATAATCTTACAAAAGTAACATTTAAAAGCGGCTTTAAAAAGCGTGTGCATATTAAAATACTCAAAGATAATTTAAAATTCTAAAAATGGGAAGCCTTCCTTTTGGTCACATCTCACCAGAGAATAAAATACCGTGACAGAAAAGTAGTGTTGAGGAAATAGACATGGGATGATGATCGTCGAAAAGTATGGATGGGGGTGGGGAGAAAACTGAGCGAAAAAAAATCACCGTAAACCTGAAGAATAGGTGCGAGTAATATTGTTTTCTTCACGTTCTAAATTATGATTGGTTGAATTTAGAACTGTTGAGTTAAATAAAAGTAATGTGTAAAATTGCTTTTGTACACACAACGCAGGTCGGAATTTTATGATGAGGACGGCTTTGAGCTTCGATAAGTATAACTCGTTATTTTAGGTGGTATATGTTCGGTATCCCACAATACATAGGTACAAGGCCTTTTTAACGTGGAAATCGCAGGATCATAGCCCAGACACGCCCGGAGGGTCCAAAATACTTTGGGCCCCGTCAGCATTCCCTCTAAAAGGGACGCCTCAGGCGCCAGTCGATTAACAGAACCCCGCCGGGGAAAATGGCTCCCTAAGGCCTAAGGAGTGCCAACCTCAGGTCACGAGAGAAACCAAGTAAACGAGTCTCACTCCTTATCAAAAATCGTAGTGGTAGCGTGAGCTGAATTGTCCAATAAGTGCTCGATATCGCCGAACAATCTAAATTATATCTGGGTATGCTTTGGTTCATTCTAACTTCTAATCTTTATGTAGTGCAACCAATGTAGCAAACGTCATATTGTAAAGAGACTTATAAATAAAGAAACCTTTTTTTGATAAATGGTCACACAATCTTTAAGATTAGGGGGGAAAACATATTAAATCTAAGATCTACTCATAACTTGATAGAATTAAGGAAACTTTTTTGATAAATGGTTACCCTGCCTTTAAGATTTGGGTGAAAAGGTGCATTAGATTTGAGAACAAATCGTAACTTGACAGAATTAAAGCACAAAGACATCAAGAAAAGGAAGGTTGATATTCTTAAATTCACATGTAAATGTCAACGCTTGATGTAGTTGGTTAACTATATGGAAAACCCGTCAGCTTTTTGATCTGGAAGAAAAAACCACGCAAATGTTGGCAACATACTGCTTGTAAAACAATGGTATGTTGGTAGTATCGAACAGTCTCTCCTTCTGAAACCCAGCAAAAATAATAGTCAGCGCAGCTTCCCAGGAGCTTCCCATGGCAATTCCGTCGATTTGCCGAACTGAACACATTTAATAAATAATTTTTATTTAAATGTGAATAGTTATTTTACTTATTTTAATCTTTTCTGAGAAGTTTTGGAATTAAAAGTCTTTACAATTAGTTATTTTTGAAGCAAGAATGTTTCCATTTTAACATTTTTTTATTAATATAGATTAATATGAGAGCCCCTTTTCTCCAATGAGTCAAGTATACATGGTAAATTTGGTTTTACTACATCAAACTATCTTAATGTCTATCGAAGACAGGGACAACTCTTCTCGTTTTGATATAGATCGAATTGTCTATCGAATATTATTGTTTTTTAAAACATGCTGATAATTTACATCCATCAGATACTGCTTTTGGCAAAATATGAAGTATGTCCGAAAAGTAAACCACACCAAAAGTAAATCGACTGAAATTAAAATATAATTAAAACTGCATTAAAAATGAGTGCAAGCGTATGTGACAAGATAAAGAAACGGCTATAATAAAAAGCAGAAGAAAAAGAGAGGAATGAGTTATATAAACTTGGTGATATGTCAGTGGAATTTGATTTGATAAAATTGTTAATGAGAAATGTCATTTTGTTGGGTCCCAAAGCAATTGTTAAAGTGCACAAGTGCATTTATACAGGAAGCAGTTCCACACGGATGACATTGTTGCTGAGATTATCCATCAATATCAATCGTGACTGTGGAAAAATTGCATAGTAGTTCTGGTAACATATACACAATGTTCTATTTGTATATAAAATGCACTTGGAATTAGAAAATATTCGCACTTTCTTTACAGACATCCATCGTATAAACTAATTTGGTCTTCAAAGGTGTTATTTATGTTGTATTTGACAATAAAAAGATATTTACCCAAACATCTTGTTTCCACCGTCTCATTCGAAATATTTAGTTGATGGATACGGGCAAAACTAGGTTAACGGCCAAAATTCGTTAATACATTTGGCTCATGTTTACTTTTTAAATTCTTCAAACTTTCAGATTGTACCTTTCAATTCGTGGGATAAGATTATTGACAAGTCACTTTTTTCTTTTATCTTTTTTGTTGAATTTTTCATGTAGCTTGAACGTTATTTATAGAATAACAATGGCATATTTCCTTTTATTTCCTTTTTCCTCCTTGTTTTTTATTTGATATCACTCAATTAAAACTCTTTCTGGAAAAGCTGAGTTTCATTTTTCTTTCTTTCTTTTTCGATCTCTTTATGAGAACTCGTATTAAAATATGGGAACTGCAAATGAATCAGTATCTTTTTTAAGGACGATCGGTTGCTTTTTGAAGTCACCTCAAATTGCTTTATTGTTGTTCAGTGTCTTCTTGTTTTTAACTGTCATCTTGTCATAGCCTGATTTATATTCAATGAATCTGTCAAGACTGACGATTAATAACAATCTTCTTGTTTCCTAAATGAATTCAGCTGTGCAAATCGAACGAAAATCTTCCAAGATCGAGCATATATATATATATATATATATACGAGGTGCATACAATAAGTTTCCATACTTTTTTCGTATGGGCATATAAAATTGTCGTAGATTCAGTATGTTATTGCTATACATCTTATGAGATGACTGACTAATTTTTATGATTTCAGATTCAACTGAACAGCTACAGCATCAATTGGAATACACCCTACTAAAGCCAGATTGTCACAGCTGGTGAATTTCAAAAATGCAATCTGACACTTTAGAAGAACGATATGCAATAAAATTCTGTTTTAAACTTGGAAGAAATGCAACAGAACGTATGGAATGTTTCAGACTGCTCCTCGACCATCTTGCATTAATCGAGCATCAGTTTTTGTGAGGCATAAGAGATTAAAGGGAGGCAGGAAGTCTGTGAGGGATGATGAGAGGTGTAGGAGGAGTAAGAAAGTCAATACATCAGAGTTGATTGGCCAAAGGGTTAGGGTTAGGGTTACTATGTTGAGGTTTTAAGGGAGTTCAGGAAGAGATTCCTAGGGAAGTGGCCAGCACTCTTCAAATCGGCTCAGTGGCATTTCCATCAGAACAATGCAACAGTCCACAACTCCATCCTTGTCACAGACTATTTGACCAAGATGGGCATCAAGACAGTTCCTCAGCCTCCCTATCGTCCAGACCTTGCTCCCTGTGACTTTTGGTTATTCCCTGAGCTTAGAGGCTGTCGTTATGAGACAATTGAGAAGATGAAAGAGGCTGTGACGAAGGTCATTGACATGCTGACACAAGAGGACTTCCATGGGGCTTTGAAGAAGTTGTTGGAACGGTACAACAAGTGCATTGCAACTGGAGGATATTACTTCGAAACAGACTAGAATTTCATGTGTGTACTATCAATAAAAGTGCCCATACGAAAAAAGTCTGGAAACTTATCGTATGTACCTCATATATATATATATATATATATATATATATATATATATATATATATATATATCCATGTATGTAACTAGATATTCAAATAGCCCCATGTTTGTATACATGTACGTGTGTGTGAAATCATTTATCGAGCTATCTTTCTATGTACGAGTGTTTGTATTTGTACAAGAGATAGATAAATAGAGATTGATAGATAGATAGAGAGAGATGGGAGAGAGAGAGAAAGAGAGAGAGAGAGAGACAAGCAAATATTTTTTCTTTATTTTTATCCTTTTCATTCGTTCTTGTTACCTTTAATTGGTTAATAAATCCTGAAATTAAAAAATAATTTGTCTTCAAAGTCCATTTTGTTAAATAATAATTATAACTTCAATTTTTAAAAAATTGAAGAACAATAATATTTCTCTTCTATTGCAGAGTCTGGGTTTCGCCTCCCAGATGGGTCAAGAATCCTAGCACCGTAATTTCCGTCTGGCTGTTCACAATGATTAGGTGTGTAAATTTAACATGGTTTAATCTTGCCTTAAGCGACTCTTTAATTAGATACAGTAAATCAATTGTCCATTTCCGTGTACATATCACATTTCCTGTTCTATTTTGTTTCTCATTGTCTTCTCTGTCAAATGATAAGCAAAGAAGCAAGTTTAGGTTCTGATGCAGTCTTTACTGAATTGGATCTATTTTTTTTTAGATGATAGTTTAATTATCGATTCAACAATTTCGGCGTTTACGTTGAATCATATATGTCTCAGTGTGAAGAAATAGACACATTTAGATATGCATTAAAATGATATTCCTGGAAAAACAAAAACAATTATTTTTTCATTTTTGAATCATTTTAAAAATCTTTTTTCTTTGACAAAAACTATTCCATGAACTCTTTAGCAAAGACAATTTTTCTTTTTCTTTTTTCTCTATTTATTTTGTCATTTTCTCTCTCTTTATCCCTTTGGTTTTTTTCTTTTTCAGTTTTCATCACCTCTCTTTGCATCAATTCATGTTTATTTTAATTTTCTACTTACAGAAATGTAAAATTTAAAAAATAATTGTTAACCATGACTCACAAAAAAGAAGCACTAAGGAACTACATCGGGTATGATGATAAAGGAAGGACAGGACTAAATCGAGCATAAGGATTAATGAAACACTACAAAACTACATCGAATATGATGATAAATAAAGTGTACTACTCTAAATTGAGCATAATAATAAACTAAGCACCACTAAAGTTAATCGAATATGTTGATAAACAAAGCACAACTAAATTACATCTGGTAAAAATGATAAAAAAAGCACTAGACTAAATTGAGGGTAATGATAAATGAAGCACTACAAAACTACATCAAATATGATTATAAATGAAGCACTATAAACTACATCGAATATCATAATAAACGAAGAAGTAGATTAAACCGACCATAAAGGACGCCTAAACTATATCGAATATGCTGATAAATAAATCATCGTTAAACTACATTTAATATGATAATAAATGAAGCACTAGACTAAATCGAGAAGGATGATAAATGAAGTGCTACTAAACTACATCGAGTATGATGATCCCAAATCAATATTAGAATTGTCCTATTAGTTTTTAAGAGATATACATGATTATAAATTAATTGTCTATAAGTAGAATATCTCTTCATGTGCATTGCTTATGACACGAACATCCGTTCGAAAAAATCAAGAAAATATATGGATTTTGAGAAACATAAAGCACCTGACACTTTGATTGGCTTATTAGTATGTTCTGTTCTAATTCAAGAAAATTTTCTACTTTGAGACGCAAAAAATTTCTTGACAACACAACTTCTTTCTCTTGTTCTTCTCTATCTCCACTTCTTTCTTTTTTACTCTTTCACTCTTTTCTCTTCTTTTCACCACTTTTTAACTCTTTTTTCTTCTCTTTCTCTTCACTGAGAAAGCTGGTTGCTTTAACTCTTCTTTTTCTTCTTCTTTTCTTAATCCATTATCTAGTGTGTAGTCCGTTAGATGTTCCCCATTTCTGTTCGTCTTCCCGATGATTCAATCACTGTGTTTCGAGATGCAACGAACAAGAGAAGATAGCTCGTTATAGAAGGCATCGAGGTTTACTTCATCACTAGGGTTGGTAGGGCTGTAGTAGGAGATAATCATTTCGCTTGGGTTGCCGTTAAAAGTGGCTACCATCATTCTTGGTTGTATTTTCTCGATGCTGTTCAGTGATTTTTGGGCCCGTGTGCCGATAAGCATAACTACCCCGAAGGCAGAGTTTTTCCATGCAGATGATGAGACAAACATCCATCCAGTATCGTGGTATTTTATATCTTCTTCGTTGTGATAGTACCTGTGTTCTTGTATGCGTACTATGTCTATGTTATGATCTATCACAGATGCTGGTCTATTCTATTTAAAGTTTTAATGCTAAATGTCGCTTTTTGTATAATGATTTTACATTTAAGTAGCTTTTGTTTTAGTCAGAGTTTTGTAGCTGATGTTTCGAAGACTGGGACCAGAGCTCCAACCTCAGCAAAACGCGCCCCTTTTTTACCCGCGTGAAGGGCGATGCAGTTTGAACATGTGGTTTGAGTGAGAGTCATGGTAATCTTCCGTTTGTTGTGGTTTAACCTCATCAATAGACGCAACCCAAAGAGATGAGTAGCAATAGTTCCCCGACGGAACTATTTGATCCTGGCCATTGACCTGTGGAGATTCGTCCACCCAGCATCTGATAAAGCGCATCGGTGACCTATCAATGGGTTCATCCGCCTTATTTCACGTCTACCATGCTGCTCCCCATGGATTTCGTGATTTAGTTTGTGAAAACAAAGTCTTTTTCCTTTCCTTTACTTCTTTTCCCATTTCTTTGTTTTTCGTTTGTTTTTGTTTTTTTTTTAATTTTTAATCCTTCCCTTTTTTCCTTTTTTTCTTTCTCTTACTACAGGTCCCTTCCGACATGCATTTCTAAAGTTTTAACTTTGTTAAAGCCCACTGTTAAGCAATTAAAAAAAAAACTCCCTGAGGAATTGTAGGCCCTGAGCTAATGGCTGTTATTTCTGGGTCGTCTTGTGCGCACTAATTAAAGCAGTAGACGGCTAATGGGAACTCGTAATTGTCGGATTAATCCCGGTAAAGATTATTTCCTTCTGGTTCCTTTTTTCATATTTGATACCGACTACCCTATAAGCTATCCTTATATATTTTCTGGCAATATTCGAGACATCACATTTTTACACCAACTTCTATGACAGCAGAATTTTTAAACGAGGTAAAAATCATTTTAGCTTGCTTTTAAATAATTCACCTGAAAACTACACTTCAAATTGTCACATTTGTTTTTTCATTTAAATCACAGATAATATTCAGCAAAGATTTTACTTTCATCGATGAAATAAAATCTAAAACATGTATTTAAAAAGTTTAGTCAAAAGACAAAAAGACTAATCGAGGCTTGTTTTCCACTCAAAACAGCAAAAGATTTTTCCCATTTCTTTTGGGAATGCTAGCTGTCTTGTTTACTTCAAACATGGGATGTGACTACTTGTTAAAAGTGGAGCAGGGAAGGATAGCAATGAAGTGGTACTCCTCATTCCCCAAAGCTCCAGCGTTACTGGAACCTCTCAATCAGTTTTTTAGTGTCATATCCAGGACACTCGTTCGGGGAGTCTTACCCCTCTGCAGGGATGCAGTCGGTGTATTCTACAGCTCCAGCCGACTGGGTAATAAACACGATTGATAAAAAGGTATAAACATATATATATATATATATATATATATATATATATATGCGTGTGTGTGTGTGTGTGTGTGTGTTTATAGCTTTATACTCTCTCTCTCTCTATATATATATATATATATACAGAGAGAGACAGACAGACAGATAGACAGAGATTGAGAGAAAGGGAAAAAGATGTTTGGATAGACAGATTATAAAAGAAAAAGAGAGGGAGAGAGATGCAATCAGTAAATTAAGATTTATCTATTTATCTTAGATAATTGACTGGTTTGTAAATAGATAAAAAGATATGTGTGAATCTATCTATCTATCTATCATGTTTTATTGTCCTCTGGTCCATTTTCAGAAGTCTTTCCGACGTTTATTACAAGAATATCCCCGTGTATCTTATTTTTTCTTCATCTCCGCTTGGTTAATGGTGTTTACTTCCAATATTCGCGAGTACTTGTTAGTTTCCTTTTCTCCAAGCGTTCTGATTCCTTCCGTGATTTATCTTTTTTCGCGGAGCACATTTTTCTATGCCAAATTCCATTGCTATATCATGACTATATTCTTATTGTTTAAAAAAGAGTTTTTACAAAGAACTTGATACCGTCCTTGTACATCAGGCGGTTGAATTTTTTTGTAATCACCAGTGGATTTTCTAAATATGTGATTGAGAGGCATTCATTATTATTAATAGTAATAGTGAAAGTGTATCTTCCTGGAATATACCTCTCTGGATTTTCAACTCCGCTAAAGTTTTTCCTCTTGCAGTCAATTCCACCCTCCAACTCTTCATGGGTTCCATGCTAAACTTTTTGACTCTGTTGGGTATTTTGTACATTCTTAGACAGCCTATTAACCAGCTTTGCGGGACCATATCGTAGGCCTTTTTGTAGTCAACCCACGCAATGGCTACATTTTTGCATCTCGGTTTGTTCTCTTTGAGGATGTGTTGATCAATGTTTAGAAGATCACCTGTTCCTCTTGTTCCCTTGCGGCGTCCTTTCTATTCTTTAATAAATAGTCCGCGGTTTATTAGTGGGTAATTAATATCCTCTCTCTTATTTATCAGTATTTAGCATTTCGAGTTGCGTAATGGGACCTTGTTGATATTTTTCTCTATTTGTTTGTTGGTATAATCCTGGTATTTTAAAGCCAGAGAATCAACCTTTTTTTTAGAATCATTCTAGCAGATTTTCCTCAAATTTCTGTTATTGTTTTTCAATACTCTCTTTGCTTAGCCCTTCTTTATTGTTTTTCCAAGTTCACTTCTTCCGCTGGTTTCTCTATGTTGAGTGGTCACTTCGGTCGGTGTTTGTGTATGTGAAATAAGAAAAGCCAACATTCGCTAGATTTCGTCGGATCTCCCATGTTGGCTATCAAGGGAACACTGCCGAACATGACATCCAGATCTCTTGTCTGGATCCCATTTTGAATTATGTTTGAGCGTGTTATTTTTCATAGATTGTATATTGTGGCTATAGAAGATACAGGGTTTTTTTATTATCTGCGTTCCTGATACAGACGGAACCAAATCTCTTTATTGCTAGAGAAAACTTAATCAGGTGGCAAAAAATGTTCGCCTTAAATTTACTTAGTTTTAACTTAGTTAAAGTTCAACTATGCACTTTTGCTTTTTAAAACCTTTTACTTTCTTTGTAATTAGTATATTAAACTTATTGACATTCTTTGATTAATCCAACCAAAAGTATTTAGATGTTAATGGTTTTTGATTAATCTATTGTGTTCACGTAAGTTATTTTATTTATTTCTTTGCTTTTCAAGATAGAAAGGTTTCGTAATCCTTTTATATCTTCCGCTGCTCTACATGCTGACCGACAGCATGGTGGTGTCCTCGTGGTGTAATGGTTAAAGCGATGAGCTGCGGAATCGTAGTACGTGAGTTCGTACTCCAGTCGCGCTATTACGTTCACTTTCGGGCAAATACCCTTGGGAAAGGTATGAACCTCATTATTCTCCCTCCAGCTATGGGTAAATAGTAGGACGGACTAGGTTCTTCAGCCTTGGTGAGGCAACTAGTCTAGGAGAAGGAAAACTCTGAATTCAAACCTGTTAAACTCCGCTTAAAAATTGACCTTGTGTCATATCCTGCCCGAGCGGAGGGGTTGGTAAATAGTACATGCTGACCGACAACAGTTACAAAGAAATTTTTCTCCTTCCTTTTCAACCATCGCTTCTCTACACTAACTAACTTACATTTACCATTCTAAAGGATAAGCATATAATTTACTTCGATTGTTTAGCTCTAAAACCTTAGAAAAAATGTTCTCTAACCACACATATTCATCTCCGTTTTAGTAAAGTGTGTTGTTATCGTTCAGCGTCGCCCTTTTTTCGCATTCTATATTTCATATCCTTGTCTTATTATTTTTTCTCCTTTGAGAGTTTTTCATACCAGCGTTAGCTGATGTTTTCTCGCAGAACTTTGAGTCTCCTCAATTCTCCAAGATTTTTCTCAGTACTTTGGCCGATCTTAACAATGTCGTAGTTTGGATAGTCTCTTCTCGTCCTCTTATTTCCAAATCCTTCAGTCCCTTCACCAATCCGTGATTTTACCGAGAGCACGAATTACAAATGATATCACCGCCACTTTTATGTTCCACAATTTTCTTTCAATTCTCTAGCAAGGTCCAAGTACTTATCTTTCTTACTTATCTTATCTTTCGAAATTCCAGAGGAGTTTGTGCGTCTCATTTTCCGGGACAGATTACGGTTTGTGCATATACCATTTTTTCCTCCCCGACCTTCTTTATACTGGAGCAAACAAAAATATTCCCATTGAACAGTTACTATTATTAGACTAACAACAATTAATAATAATAGTAATAAGTATAGTAAGAATAATAGCAATAGCGACAGAAAAACAAAAAAGAGTAAAGTTACCTTCTTTTAGTCGTTTCTATTAAAATTCTGCAGGAACGTCCACTTTCGTCGACAGTTTCTCGATTGGACTTTAGTTTTGATGCCATGTGTACGAAAATGCTTTTCCAATCCTACCTTTTTATTCTTTTTTATACACGTTCAAAATTTGTCAGTAATTTTCTCCATTGTCTTTTAATCGATTTATTAGTATAAAATTTGAATATGTCTAAGATTTCTAGAATATGTAAAGAGATATATATGTGATGGTGGGAGAAGAGATATATTAAAATAACCACCTGTAAAGACACGTGTATATCACTGTTAAGTCTGTAAAACCACATAACACCCAAAAGGCGGCAAAAATACTCGAAAAGTGAAGAAAGCTCAACCAAAAATGTAAATCATTGACTTGCGCTTTGAAAGAAGAATGAGAGAGATTAGTAGTCTTTTAACTAAAGCGTCTTTAAATTTATTTGTGGTTATTTTGTCATCGAATGTAAAATCTTTGCTGAATATTATATGCTATTTACATGAAAAGACGACCCTTAACTTGAAGCTTATCCTTCTTGCGTATTATTTTAAATGCCAGTTAAATGCCACTTTATTTTGGGGTAAAATATGTAATTCTACCGATTGTGTCTTTGAATTGATAAGTTTTTATAAAATTCGAATATGTTTAAGATTGTTAGAATATATAGAGAGATATATGTTGGCAGAAAGAAGATATATATTAAAATGACCGACTTATCTGTAATTCTGTCGAATTCCAATATCTTCTATATTGCCATGGCCTCTGAGTAAGGTTAGATTACGTTCTGTCTGGAACCAGATATAAAATAGGGATAAGAAGACATTAAACTTTCAAAGGGAATGTCTCTGAAATGCCAGTAGACAACCTATGACATACAATAATCCCGTGTAGTTTCAACATAGTGTAATCACTAACTTATATTAAGTTAAAACTTATCCGAAGTTAGGTTTTTTGCCATACCCGCTAGCTATACCTCAGAAGCCATGGGAAGCAGCATGGTGGGTGTGAATTATAACGGACGAAACCTTTGATGTGCCAACGACGTACTTCACCAGATGCTGGGCAGATGAACCACACCAGGCAACGGCCAGGATCGAACAGTTTAGTCAGAAAACTACTGCTACTCATCAAGAAGTGTGACGACTACTAATGACGTTAATCTAGCCATAATTATTTTTTATTTGTGTAACCTGATAAAATTTTCTCTTATTTAAGAAAACTAGGTCACACCTGTGTCAGATGCGCAAATTTTAAACAACCACAGGGTCTGGCATGGCCACAACATACCACCCATGATAAAAAATGTAAAATCTTAATATAACACAAAGTGGGACAGAGGCAACAGGCCTAGGTGACATGATTTGCAGGTGCGTTCCTGATAGCCAAGATGGAGGACCGGATCGCCATCCTACGAATGTTGGCTATTTTTTTTCAGATACACGAACGTCGAATTATGAAAATCAGAGACGCAAACGGAAGACATGGGATAGGGACGACAGCCAGCTCGCACTGCACTGTTATTCTTGGAGCAACCGTACACTACGACGATATAGAAAAAGAATGATAGAGATCTGGCATGAATGTTCCCCTTTCCAGACAACAAGCTAAAGACTCTAGGGCCAAGTGAGGACAATAATAAAGAAAGGTTGGTTGTCTGAGCTTAGAATACTAGAAATATACAAGAAACAAATAATGAACAAAACAATAATACAGTATCAGGCACACTATGTTTTTACAAACACGAAAAGTCTAACCGATTGAACCACCAAATTCGGAAAATAGAACTCAAGAAAAGAATAAATTTAAGAAATTTAAAGAGAATTATGAATTAAAAAAGACTACCTTGCCACCACTAAGAAGCATAGACTGGACAACAATCAAGTATTAACATATATACCAACTAAGAATATGACCGAATTAAATGAACTAATCTATGCAGGAGCAAAATTAGTTTGGGAGAAAATCGGGGTTCCCATAAAGAGCACGAACAGAAAATCAAAACCTGGATGGGAAATTCAACTGGAAAAACAGATAAAAAATACGAAAACAGACAGAAACGAACAAGCAAAGGAAAATCGCTGAAATGTGGAACAAAAAAGCAACACAAGAAAAAATAATAATACATCTTGAGCAAATAAACCAGAAAGTAATGGCAAAAGAAGGAAGATTTAAAAAATATCACCAAAAGTAAAGAAATACAAACAGAACATTCTAAAACAACGAAAGAAAATTCTAGCAACAAGCTGGGGAAGATGATACGAAAACATAACAACAACCGGATGCAAGAGAAACTGAACAATTGTGGCAGCGAAGAGAACATAACAAAAATGCCGAATGGATAAGCTAAATGGCGAAAGAGTTAGAAAGACTCGAAGAAGGATCAATAACGTCCCTACCTATGATGTGGAAAATACTAACGGCACAAATATGGGAAGAAATTTATTTCTCACGAATAAGCCGTGAGGAACAGAAAGGATGCTGCAAAGTATACTGAGACACGGTAGAGGTACTCTACATTGATCAGCGCCTCCTCAACGAGAACAAGACGAAACGGAAAAAAATGGCATTTGCCCGGATTGACTACACCAGTCATATGATATGGTCCCGCAAAGCTGTCTTAAAATGTACAAAATATCAGATGAAGTCATAAACTTTATCGAGAAAACCTTGAAAACCAGGAAAGTGGAATCGACGACAGGAGTGAAAAGCTTAGCGGAAACAAATATCCAAAGAAGTTTATTCCAAGCAGATGCACTATCCCTCTTACTATTCATAATTGCAATGATCTCACTTAAACACATATTCAGAAAATACAACGCCAGATACAAACTTAGTAAATCGCAAGAAAAGATCAATCACTTAATGTACATAGACGACATCAAACTAATTGCCAAAAATGAAAAAGAATTGGAAACTCTAATAAAAGCAGTGAGAATATACAGCTAAGATATAGGGATGGAATTCGGCATAGAAAAACGTGCCATGCAAGTAATGAAAAGCAGAAAACGACATTTTACGAACGGAATGGAACCACCAAATCAAGACAATATTAGAACGCTCGGAGAAAAGGAAACCTACAAATACTTAGGTATATTGAAAGCTGACTCCATCAAACAAGTGGAGACGAAAGAAAAAATTAAGAAAGGATATTTCAGAAGAACCAGAATGTTACTTGAATCAAAACTATATAGCAGAAACCTCATCCAAGGAATAAATAGCTGAGATGTCCACCTCGTAAGGTATTCGGGACCATTCTTGAAGTGGACCAGAGAAGAATTTAAACGAATGGATCAGAGAACAAGAAAACTAATGACTATGCATAAGGCATTACATCCCAGAGACGACGTTGACAGACTATATTTTCCAAGAAGATAAGGATGAAGATAACTTACCAGCATGGAAGACAAGCATTATTACATCAATACAACGACTTGACGATTACATACAAAAGCGTAGATGAAGCAATGAGAAACGATACTGACAACACGAAACCAACAGAATGACAATAACTTGAAAACAAAAATTTGACGAAAAATAACTATGGACGTTTTAAGTGAATAATAAGCAACAACTAACACGAGAAAACATGGATGCGGCTAAGAAAGGGAAACTGAATATCTCGTGATAGCACTAACGCAATAAGAACCAATTGTATCAAAGAAAACAACAGATCAAACGCAACAAAATAGCAAATATAGGTTATGCTGTAATTGAGACGAAACGATCAATCACATATTAAACAAATGCAGTAAATTACCACAGAAGAAGTATAAGACTAGACACGACTGGGTGGGCAAGGGGATCCACTTGGAATTGTGCAAGAAATTTCAATTTGACCATACAAACAAATAGTATATGCACAACCCAACATTAGTCCTGGAGAATGACACATGGGATTTTGACATACAAACGGATCACTCAGTCTCGGTCAGACGATCAGACCTTATAATTATCAACAAAAAAAAAGAACTTGCAAAATTATGGACTTTGCTGTCTCGGCTGAACACAGAGTAAAATTAAAAGAAAGAGAATAGAAGTATAAATACCTGGACATTACGAGGGAACTGATAAGAATAATAATGATAATAATAATAATAATAATAACTGTAATAATGATAATAATAATATGCACAACCCAGCAACTGTCCTAAAAAATGACACGCACAAACTCCAGTGGGGCTTTGATATACAAACGGATCACCTAATCTCGGCCCGAAGACCAGACCTTATAATAAACTACAAAAACAAAAAAGAAATCTGCACAATTGTCGACTTTGCTGTCCCGGCGGACCACAGAATATAACTGAAAGAATGTGAAAAGAGAGATAAGTATCTCGACCTTAAATTAAAAAAACTATGGAACATGAAGGTGACAATTATACCAATTGTGATTGGTGCTTTTGGCACGGAAACTAAAGGATTATTAAAGGGCCTGGAGGATTTGGAAATTGGTGGCCGAATGGAGACTATCCAAACAACAGCATTATTGAAAACGGCCAGAATACTGAGAAGAGTCCTGAAGACTTGAGGAGACTTGCTGTCACTCAATCTCCAGTGAAAGACCGTCTCCTTACGCTAATGTGAAAAACTCTAATAATAATAATAATAATAATAATAGCGACAGCAAAAGAAAAACATGCATGCTGATACCAACAATTAAAACGGGGGTAAAGTTACCTTATTCTGTTCGTTTGTATTGGATTACTGCAGGAACGTCCACTTCTGTCGACTGTTTCTCACATTTTATTCCATACGCCTGAACCTTCTTTCCCACTCCTACCTTTTATTTATAGTTTAGCCGACAATGGAAATTCCTATTGAACAGTTACTATTGTTACACTGATAATAATAATAGTAATAATAATAATAATAATAATAATAATAATAATAATAATAATAATAATAATAAATGTAAAAATAATAATAAAAAAAAGTTTTAAAAAAACAACTGGGAAGGGACATAAATGCTCGCACAAATGTTCGTAAAAGTTAAGTCAAAAGTAGAAGAAGTCGCCAGAGAACTACTATCGTGCATTAATCCAAAACTGGCGACCCCCTGAGAGTAAGAAAATTATCGCTCAAATGTTCTCAAAGGAACAGAAAGGATGCCGCAAGGATTCAGAAGCAGGGAGAGTTACTCTACACAGATCCGCAAATCTTCAACGAGAGCACGGCCAGAGAGAAAGATTTAGACATGGCCCGGATTGAATACCAAAATATATATTATATGGTTCCGCTAAGCTGGATAATAAACTAAATCAAAATGTACAAAATATCAGACGAAGTCATAAATTTTATCGAGTAAACCATGAAAACCTATAAAGTAGAATTGACAGCAGGAGGGAGAAGCTTAAATGAATCGAAGATCCACAGGAGATGCACTATCATCATTACTATTCATAATTGCAATTATGCCACTTAACCACATATCAAGAAAATACACAGCTGGATACAAACTTAGTAAATCGCAGGAAAAGATCAATCACCTAATGTAAATGGACGACATCAAACTGTTTGCAAAAAATGAAAAAGAAATGGAAAATCTAATACAGGCAGTGAGGCTATACAGTCAGGACATTGAGATGGAATTTAGCATAGAAAAACGTGTCATACTAGTAAGGAAAAGCAGTATATGTTAGTTAATAGTTTTCCACGTCAGTTTGTGTGTCAGCAAGTTTCCTCAAGTCTCCGTGAATTTTCTCAGTATTCTGGACAATCTCAACAACGTTTCCACCCGTCCCGTTATTTCCAAGTCCTCCAATCCTTTGGAGTACCAAGAGCACTAATTACAATAAGTATAATCGTCACTTTCCTGTCCCACAGTTTTTTTCAATTTCCTAGAAAGCTCGGGGTACTTTTCCCTCTTTTTGCATTCTTTCTGTGGTCCGCCGAGACAACAAATTCCCATTCAGCAAATTCTCTCTTTTTTGTTGATTATTATTAGGTCTGGTCTGATCGTCTGGCCGAGATAAGGTGATCCGTGTGTATCTCAAAATCCCAGTGAAGTTTATAATTATTTTCATTATCATTATCTCTTATCGTTGAATCTTTTATTTTAGATTTCATATCACTGACTGAAATTGATAATTTGAGAATCTGCTTCCTGGCATTTTATTATGATATCTATAATTTTTTTCATTCTGAAAGTTACTTTTCCAAATAAAACCATTTCTCCCGCTTAAAGTAAAAATGTACCCTTCCCAATCTGATTCCACCATGAATCCACCATAAATGCATATTGTAATAAATAAATAAAAATGGTTTGATCCTTTAGGAATTTATGTAAAAGTTTTAGTTTTAAATGTTAAAATAGATAAATTCCTGAAAAATTAAGATAGATCGATGTTTTTATTCATTAATATATGCAACGTTTTTTTTTAAATTAGTTTTATCGCAAACAAAAGAGAGAGTCTCGGTTAAGTTTTTTTAACTGTCTGTCCCTTTCGTACTCTTCAAACATTGGCGCCACTTAGACATTTTTTGCAGTAAATTGCAAAAAAAAAAAATAAACTTCGCATAATACTAAACCAATCACATAATTGAGGGAGGAAAAATTGTCGACTTCTTTTAGCTTCGTGTAACTGTAACATACAATTTAAATCTTTTTACAAAGCGGAGAGACCGATTTCAAACTATTTTTCTCCTTGTAAAGAACCCGCAAATAAAATTGGCAGTCAGTTGCTTTGAGCTCAACTTGATAGTTCAAGATATCATCGGAAGATCTTTAGAAAAATAGACTCTAAAGTAAGTAAGTAAACTTTTTTCCTTCAATTGCCAATTCACAGCATTATGCTACTGGCGTTCTGTGTCGCATATTAAATGAATAACATCGTTACATATTTTACAAAAATAATTTTTGAAGCTTCTTTAAAATAGCCCCACCCCCACTCCATGGTAATTTGCTTGTATGGCCATAACCGTGACCACCCTTTGAAGAAATGTATTTTCTTCGTATTTTAAAATAAAACATTTTCCTTTATAAACCAGTTAATTACTGAAATAATTTCTTTCGAATAAAATTTATTCGATGATTATTTTATTTTTGGAAGATTCTAAAAATCGGTAATCAAATTTTGTTATTCTATGTCTATGTCATAGTGAATTTGGTGAAGTCAAATATAGTTATCTCTCTCTAGATAAGTTCACTATAAAGAATCTTCACGTTAACTGGACCACAGAGAGGTACCGAAATTCATTTATAAAGAAATAGCTCCAAGGAAACTGCGGTCGTCTTAGCCGTGATCTGATTTTAAACAGAGGGAAACTAACATCAGTTTAGTAGCAAAGACATTAGACCTTTACAGACACATATTGAGACCTATTTGGTGATGCCTGAAAAGACCACGACATTGGAATTGTAATAAAAGGCAGTTTAGTCTTAACCACTAAATATCCTTGGATGTGGCCCTACTTAACTAGAATTGGGTGAATATCCTTACATTGAATTTAGAACACCTTTCTCAAAATGTCATCATTATCGAACAATGTCAAATAGGGAAAAATAAAATGCTCATAGCTGGTATATTCTCTCAAAAGGGAAAAAATAAGGAAAGAGCTTTCAGTGCTGTCAAATCATTGCTGTTTGACAGCATTGATTTGTGATTCAAACCTCAAAGAATATTCTCAAATAATATCTTCCAATGAAATTTCAATATAGAAAACAATGTATATAAACTACATCAGAAAATAAAGCATATAAACTACCTCAGAAATATTTGAAATGCTCTTACCAAACCACAAGAAAAGTCTTTGAAAAAGGGATACGGCGCAACAGCAACTGAAGCAAATGCACCGTTTGGGTGGATTTCTACTTGGAACGTTGTGATTAAGGGAACAAAGTGAGTCGATTGTTGCTGTCATCTGATGTTATAATCGATATTATTGTTGTTGAGGTCCATGCAACTTATATATTTCCATATATTTTCATAAAAGAGTGCTGGAATCTTTTGTGTGCACGTAATATATGTGTATATGTACGTGTGCAACCGTATAGTGCAACTTTAAAAGAGCAAGAATATTTTTGAAAATGTCATTTACATTGACAGTATAATGCACAGATCAAGCCTCAGTCACAATAAATAAACAGATAAATAATTAAAACAAAACAAAACAAAACAAAAGAGAATATTATCCAGTATTTCTTCTCTTTATGCTTTTGTGTCGATTACTTCTTAAATCAGATGGATATTTACCATATCAATTGCTGCCGTGAAAAACTGTTCAAGACTAATTAATTCAGGACAAATCAGATTAAAACCTGTCACTTAAATGGTGGTTTTGTAAAGAAATAGTAACAAATGTGAATGCTAAATCATCTCATATGGTTTCCCATTTGGTATCTCTCAAGAAAAAGAAGAGGGTCTTGGAAGAAGCAGCGGAGCAGACCCTCAAGTTGGATCCTGGTTCAGAAGGAACAAAGGCCAACTACATAAGGCCTAATTCGTCTCAATTCAAACGACTGCTATAGACTGGCGTAGTCGTGTAGGCCTGCGCCGCTGAAGTCGGTGATCCGAGTTCGTGTCCCACTGGGACTGTAGAAAAGAACCCTCTCACCTGGGTCATCCGAGCACTAGCCATTGTACTCTGCTGGAAATGGGTACTTAGCCCTTCACAAGCCAGCTGCACACGTCACAACAGAGCAATAAACCAGTGAAAACAATCCCACTTAAGGTGTACTAAAACGGACAGTTGGCGGATATCCAGGTGTCATAACCCAGATGTAACCCGACACCTCGAGAGTGTCAGGAGTTTAGGGCCGAAATACTTGCCTAAAGGTGATCTCTCCTCTGAGAATCGCCAGCTGTTACGTACTCCCCGAGTTTTTTTTTTCCACTGGGAGTTTACAGCAATTTTAATTTGAGCAAGTCTTCAACAGATATCAGACTTCTTTCTATTTATCTTACAGTACAGTCAGAAAAAAAGCGACTCTTGAAACATTTCCTTCACTTTATTATTGTGAATAAATTATATAATACTGTGTCTCTTGATAGAGTCAATGGAATTTTAAATTATTCTTATGAATGGCAAATCAGGACGAATAGAATAGATTGAAATGAGGTATTCTTGAGTAGTTAGAGCGGAATGAGAACATGGATTGAAAAAAGGGGTTGGATCAAAATTCCTTGGGGATGATCAATTGCTACTTACACTTAAAAAAGCCCGTTGAGTACCATGGCCCCAAAACGTTGAATTAACCAATATGAGGGCATAATTTGCCCAATAAACGTCTGTCTGTCTCTATGTCCATTGAATTGAAGTTCCGCTGAGTCAGGTTCGATTTCAACTAACCCTTCTAAGAGTCATTCCTGGAAAGATCAACTTTTTTGAATAAAGATTTTTTCTCGAAAGGAAACTTCTATTAATTCCAATGACGCATATAATATATATAATATTTTGACAAAGGAGATAATTACCTTGCGTTATATTCTCAGTCCAATTAACTTTAACTGCAGAATAACAATTGAACATTTTTCACAAAATTTAATGAATTAATGAATGATATATAAATTCGTGTTTTGTGAAAATGTTTTCACCGTGTTTCATAGAGAAATATTTTTGATGAGACGTAATTGATGGATTTGAACAGTTTATTATTTTAGTGTGGATCATTTGTTCTAAAAAAAATAATGTTATGTCTAAGATCGTAGTTTACATTCATGAAATGAAAAATACTTTAATGCTTTTATAAACTTTTATTTCAAAAATGATTAAAAGAATGTAAACTGCAATATTACTACATGAAATGTGCTTTGCATTTGTAAAGTAATTAAAAATACATTCATTTTAATGTATAAGATAATTGACTGTGTTTTATTTATTTATTATAATTTTGCCGTAAATATTCTATTACTTTCGTAAAGGACTATACTTGGACTGCATATTGTGCTCAACCAGGTTTAAAGAGTTTGGCACTTGCATAATCAAGAACATATTTCTTAGGTTATCTGCTTTCTAGTCCTAAAGTTAACGCAACATGACTGGTAATATACAATACCTGCAACAAGGAAGATAAGCGATACACGTTACAGTTGTTTTAACTTTGAGGTTCCAATTATCCTAACTGTCCGTAGTTTTACCGTCATATACCGAACAGGTTTGAGGATAAACCCTTTTTCCCATCATACGTCTTCTATTTCACGAAAGAGACAATTTCTCTTGTAGTCAAATTACTCTTCAGCCGATTTAAATTTGTGCCTTGTCCTCATGAGATCCATTCACTTTTTTTCACTGATAATATTTGATAATTTCTAAAGTTTTTCTTTTTTTCCAGGTCATTTACCTTAAAGATTTTATCGATACTTTTAAATTCTTTATTGTCAGTTTTGTGCCAGCTTGTTCAGGTGTAGGGGAGGGCGCTACTCCTTTCAATGGATTGCTCCACTTTACCCTTGATACATACCTTATATTTGCTGAGTGTTAAGCAAGGAGATATCAAGTACCATTTTTAAAGTCTTTGGTATGACTCGACCTGGGATTGAACGCAGGTGTCCTGGACCATTGGCGAACAATCTACCCACTGATGAGCCGGTACTTAGTTAACTGTAATTTAGACATAATTTAACTAGAACTGAGTATTCTTTATCTATATTAATAAAAATGTAAATGTTTGTTACTAACCGATAATCTCCAGTTTTATACCACTAATTGGTTTTAAATTTTCTGAGAGAATCTTATTCGAATTTAGGAGTGTTTTTATATACTTATTATCCAAAAATATTACAATAATTAAAAAACATATTTTTAATTAGTCGTTTTTCTCCGAGAAAAGCCGAACGCGAATTGTGAAGGTAAACATTACTTCCGTTTTCCATGATTTCCGTGATTTCCATGATTTTCGTGATTTTTTTCTGCGTTCATCACTTTTCTTTCATTTTTGGTTAACTTAAACAGAGACACTAAACTTTAAACCGTATTTCGTTGGTTCAGTAGTAAGTAAATTTCTTTTTATTCTAACGAATTGTTTACAAAATATTTTCTTTTCTTTTTTCAACATTCTTCAACGAAAGACATCCATTAAAAAGTTTTCTTTCTTAAACCGTTTTCCAAAAATTTTACACGAGAATTTTTTTCTGCTTTAATCACTTTTCTTTCTTTTAATTGGTTTAAAATTTTGTGAGAGTATTTTATTCGAATACGAGCGTGTTTTTATATACTTGATATCCAAAAATATTACAATAATTAAAAAATATTTTTAATAAGTCGTTTTTTCCTCGTAAAAAGCCGAACGCAAATTATGAAAGTAAACATTACTTTCGTTTTCCAAGAATTTTACAGGTGAATTTTTTTTTTCTGCCTTTATCACTTTTATTTCTTTTTTTGGTTAACTTGGGCAATCATATGTTGCCTGTTCCAGCGTCGGCAATCCAAACAATCTCTTTATCTACACGAAAACTGGAACTACCAATAATATTGTGTATCCACAAGTATTGGAAAATTAAACATATTAGAAACATGCATTTTCTTTTTTTCCCATTTAAACAAACTGAGCCACAGCAACGCGTGGCCAGGTACAGCTAGTTATTGATATTTTTAAATAGATTAGCGATAACTGTTGTATAAAAATTCATTCAAATTTATTTCTAACTATAATATTCAAATATATTTTAACTATAAGTCAATTTTTGCAACAATTTTAGTATATTTTCTTTGACCAGTCATTAACTTTTAAATTTAGTTTGTTTTTTTTTTTTGTTTTGTTTTGTTTTTGATTGTAAGTAGGCTTCTGAAATTCTTACATTCATCTCACTCGTTTTCTTCTTTTTTTGTTTTACATTATCAATAATATAATAATGTTAATTGTAAAAGTAATGATAACCACAATACTAATAATCATAATTAAATGAAATAAGAAATGCTAAATGCATTCACTTACTTTATTCTATTTTTTATTTATTTTAGATAGTTTATCAGTGAGCATATAGAAATTAATTTTACTATATTTTTTACCTATAATAGTTAACTGTAATTTAGTCATACTTTAACTAAAATTGAGTATTTTTTCTTTTATTTATCATTAATAATTTTAAATTGATTGGCGATAACTGTATAAAAATTCTTTTAAGTATATTTTTAACTATAAAATTCAAATACATTTTAACTATAATTTAAGTTTATCTAACGATAATTTAAGTATATTTTTTGACTAGTCATTGACTACTTAAAATTATGTTGCTTAAATTGTAAGTAGGCGTCTGGAATTCTAACGTTCGTATCAATGCTAAATTCGTTTTTTTTTTTTGTTGTTTTTTTGTTTTTTTTGACAGATAGATTTTCAATGAGCGTATAGAAATTAATATAACTATAGTTATGATACTAGATTTATATATTTATTTAATACAATATATATATATATATATATATATATATATATATATATTATTCAGTCCAGTTTAACCAGAGTTGGGAGTAAATCCTTCAGGACAAGAAAATCATTCAAGAGCTGAACATAAAGAAAGTATTGGTCTGTAAAATTAATTACATTAATTGATTTTACATAGCAATACTTTCTTTAAAGAAAAAAACCAAAGACCGGTTATTTTAGGATTATAAATTTATTTCCATCCTGTTTTGCGTTTCCGATGTAAACCAAAAACACGAACAAAATTATAACAGGTCTTCTTCAGATCTTATGGATAAAATAAAACAGAATAGACACAGGGGGAGGGGAGAGGAAGAGAGGTGAAGAATTACCTCCTCGTTTTATTAAATTTCCGTTTTTTTTATTTACTTATTTATTTTATTTATTTTACTAATTTTACCGTTGGTTGGAATTATGGTAATTTAACTTTTTTTATTTATTTTATTTATTTTCTATTTTATCAAGTTCGATAATTAACTTTTACGTGTTATGTTTATATAATAAATTTTTGTAAGGGAAATATTAATACTTATATTGATTTTGAGTCTGTTTCCTCAGTTACCTATTTTTTTCATGTACGTATATTGGATACGTTTTTTTTCCTAGTTTCACAATTTATTTCTATGTTAATTTATCCCTAATATCTGAAGAAGTCCTGTTATATTTTTCTTCGTGTTTATGGTTTACATCAGAAACGCAAAACAGGATGGAAATAAACTTATAGTCCTAAAATAACCGGTCTTTGTTTTTTTCTTTAAGGAATATATATATATATACACACGCACACACACACACACACTCACACACACACACACACATATATATATATATATATATATATATATATATATATATATATATATATTTACGGTACTAAATTTATATATTTATTTAATATTAAGTTTTTATCTATTTATTTATTTATTTATTTTAGATAGATTATTGATGACTGAATGGAAATGAATTTATCTAGAATTTTATTATATTTTTCTTTTATTTGTCACTCGTGTGAATTATCTAAAAAAAAAAAAAACGAAAAACAAAAAAAGTTAGAATGATTTTTTTTTTTTACTTCTGTTAAAATTTCTGCAGTCATTGAATAGATAAGTAAGTGTAAACAATGAATGTCTTGAAGATTGTGACTGTGAGCAAGTTATGTGTGCGGTGGGGGGAGGTGAAATGGAAAACTCTGGAACAACGCGTGTGTTTATGACCCACATTTAACCCAAATTTACATTTTATGTTTGAAGTAAAATTAACAGACGACAAGACTTCTCTAAAGAAACGAAAAAAAAACCTTTAGCTTCTGTGCTTTGAGTTGAAACTGAGTTTTAACTAAACTTTTAAATACATGTTTTAGGTTTCATTTTGTCTATTGAAATAAAATATTTGCTGAATATTATCTGTGATCTCAATGAAAAGACAAATGTATAAATTTGAAGACAAGTTTTCTGGTGAATAATCTAAAAAAGCAAACTAAAATGATGTTTTTCTTCTGTTAAAAATTCTGCCCAGTCATTCGATAGATAAGTTAAGGTAAAAATGGAATATCTTGAAGATTGCTAGAATATATAAGGACAGTTTATAAAGTATCCGGTACTAAATATGAAAAAGGAATCGGAAGGAAATAATCTTTAGTGAGATTAATCCTTCCTTCAGTAATGAGTTCCCAATAGCCGTCTGCTTTAATTAGCACACATATGTCGCCTCTGGCATAGCAGTAAATAGCTCGGGACCTATAATTCGTTGGTGAATTTTAGAATTTTAACTGTGAACTTATACTTAAGGAACGTAACGGCGGAAGTGATTTGAAGTAAGAGGAAAAAAAGAAGGTAAGCAAAAAGGGCAGGGAAACAGACTTTACTTTTTAATTTTTTTCCCACAGTCTAAACATCGGAAGCCATGGGAAACAGCATGGTGGACGTGAAGTAAGGCGAAAGAACCCAGTGACCGGTCAACAGCGCGCTTCATCAGATGCTGCTACTCATATCTTATGGTGGCGTCTATTGATGAAAATATTAAAATACAGCCATCAAAAACTTCTTAATTGTCAAAGCACAATACAAAGATCGACATTTAACGTTTGAACTTTGAATAGAATTGTGTTATATAGCATAAACCATGGATTTTTGGTTCGTTCCTAGTGACCCCGTGTGTCACGTTGTGATTAGTAAACAGGACAGCACGATCAGGGCACTCAGGCCGAATTGGTGTGTAACCGGAGAGAAGACCACGTGATAAGAACCAGGCGGCCAGATTTAGACAGAAGCAGAGAATCGCAGGTTGAGCGAGGGACACGCAGCCGATCAGAGGCGTCTCTACAAGCGTTGGCACTTCCTGGCTCCTGGAAGAAGATATGGGAAGAAGAAGTCCTCTCTCTGAGTATATGTCTCTCCACCCATCTCTCACGCACCTCAGAAAGATCAACCCTTTCGAGAATAAAGTGTGAGAGATATATTATTATAAAGAAGTGTGTTCGTTCGTTCATTGAAGTCGTAAATCATCTTTGATTATGTTTCCGCGTTTTATGAGTATTGCAGCTATACAGCAATTAGCCTACTACCAGAGCTTACTGCGTCTATGATAGATCATTACATAGACATAGTATGCGTGCAAGAACACGGATACCATCATAGCGAAGAATATATAAGATAACACGATACTGGCAATGGATGGTCGTTTGTCTCGGTATCTGCATGGAAAAACTCTGTCAACGTCGTGATAGGTGTCGGTATGCTTATGGGCTAACCGGCCCTAAAGTCACTCAACAGCATGGAGAAAATACAACTGAGGATGATGGAAGCCGCGTTCAACAGCAACCTCAGCACAATGATCATCTCCTGCCACAGCCTTACCAATGCTAGTGACGAAACGAACCTCGATGCCTTCTATAACGAGCTATCTTCTCTTGTTCGTAGCATCCCGAAGCACAACGTTCCAATCATTGATGCAGATGAATACCCAAATAGGTAAAAACATAAACAACAAATTCAGCTTACACAATTCAACAAACAGAAATAGGGAACACCTAACGGACTTTACACAAGAAAATGGATTAACATGCCTTGATAAAGAAATTCCAGAAGAGAAAGGGAAAACTTTGGACCAACACATACCCAAATAACATTAGGGCATAGATAGACAACATCCTCATGAATAAAAAATGGATTAATAGTGCATTGAATTGTGAAGCATATTCCTCTTTTGAGAGTGTGTCTTCCGATCACCGAATTGTCACGTCAAAGATACGTTTGAGCCTATGCACGAATGCGGCGCAAACAACTACTACTGCACACTACGACTGGTCCCTGCTTAACATTAAGGATATTAGCAATAAATATACATTAACACTAAGAAACAAATTCGATACATTACAGGAAATATCAGAAACATCTACCCCGAATGACGAATTTGAGAACATCATAGAAGCAGCAGCTGAATGCATACCAACCAAACTAAGAACGAAACGTAAAGTTCTCTGGGACACATTAGCAGTTAAGAAAAAACGTGACGACGTGAAAACCACATCCCTATGCAATAGGAGAAACCGAACCAATATTAATGCTTAGAAACTTAAAAATACACAAAGCGAACTAAATAACGTATACCTTAAAGAACAAACAGAATGCATCCAAAACTAGAACACAAAAATTAGAGACTTGGTTGAAGATAGACAATGTAGGATACCATGGCAAACTGTAAAGGAGGTGAGTAACAACATTTCAAGAATCTGCTTGAAAAATTCCCCAAAGTTACGAATGAACCTCTCTCTAAAATCATGAGCAATCTACGAAACATCAAACTAGGACAGTTTACGCAAGAAGAACTCGACGTAGAACTAAGAAAAATTGAAAATAAGAAACCGGCAGGTCTGGATGAAATACCTCCAGAAGTATGGAAGACAAGGAAATGAGACGACATACTGCTCCGATACTGCTACGCCGTTTACAGCCAAAACATTATAGACAGATATACAAATGACTACATCCTCCCTTTACCCAAGAAAGGTGACCTCGGAATAGCCAATAACTACCGCAGTATAATCCTTACTTCCATAGCGGCCAAGAACTACAATACTCTGCTACTCAACCACATAGAACCTGAAATCGAGAAAGTTCTTAGGAAGAACCAAAATGGCTTTCGAAGAAATCGATCCACGACATCACAAATTTTGACAATCCGTTGAATATTGGAAGGTGTTCGTACAAAAAACCTTCTCCAAGGCATTTGACTTCATACACTGTAGGAAGATGGAGCAAATACTTCTGGCCTACGGTCTCCCCAAAGAAATCGTCGCCGCCATAATGATGCTCTATAAAAACACAAAAGTAAAAGTCCACTCCTCGGATGGAGACAGATTTCTTTGACATTGCTGCAGGTGTGCTGCAAGGGTACGCATTAGCCCATACCTGTTTATTATCTGTTTTGACTACGTGCTTCGAACGTCGATAGATTTAATGCAAGAAAATGGCTTCAGGCTGGTAAAGGTAAGAAGCAGAATATACGCCGCATTACGGACGCAGACTACGCCGATGACACTACGTTACTGGCAAATACACCCGCCCAGGCCTAATCCCTGCTGCATAGTCTGGAACGGGCAGCAGGTGGCATAGGCCTCAATGTTAACGCAGACAAAACAGAGTTCATGTGTTTTAATCAAAAAGGCGACATCTCTACACTAAATGGTAGATCTATAAAACTAGCGGACAAGTTTGCCTATCTGTGCAGCAGCGCCTTATCTACCGAAAATGATATCAACATGTGACTTGCAAAGGCTTGGACAGCAATCGGTCAGATGGAAGTCAGACCTATCAGATAAAGTAATGTGCATTTTTTCCAAGCAGCGGTCGTGTCAATAGTGCTGTATGGATGCACCACATGAATGCTGAATAAGTGTACCGAGGGAAAGCTTGACAAGAATGCTGCGAGCTGTACTGAATACATCCTGGAGGCAGCATCCTACAAAGCAGATGCTGTACGGATACCAACCATTCATCTCGAAAACCACCTAAATTAGACGCGCAAGACATACGGGATACCGCTGGAGAAGTAAGGGTAAGCTAATAAACGATTTTCTCCTGTGGATCCCCTCACACGTACGAGCAAGTGTATGGTGACTAGCAAGAACCTATCTACAACAGCTCTGCACTGATACAGGATGTAGCATATAAGACCTACCGAGAGTAATGGACAATTGGGACGAGTGGCAGGAGAGGGTCAGGAAAATCCGTGCTGACCGCACGCTATGAGAATGATGATATAATAAAATGATGATTTCTAGACGTCTAGACTCTTGTCGCAGGCTTAAACTTCGTCTAAATAGGCCATTGTTAATTTTTATACTTTTGATCGTTTTCAGTGAATCACAGGATCTTGCAACTGAAGCTCATCAGACTTCACTCCATGTGACCTTTTCTAGTTTCTAAACTCAGAATTTATATCTAGTGTGAGAGGTTTGGGGGCACGGAGGTTATTAAAAGAAATATAACAAAAGTGGAGTTTCTCGTCAGTGTAAATCTCACTGATTTTATTGAATTCCAAGGGCATTATGCAGAAAAAAATTAATGTTTTCTCTATTGTTAACTTCTATATTCGTAAAAAAGACTTCACAGTGACTATTGTTAACATACCTCGCCAATAATCGTGGCAGGTTTTGCTTGTGAACAAATACATTGACAGCTTTTGAGATTGATTACATTGCATCTGTAGCAATCGGCCTGTCTTAAAAATTCTGGCTTTTACCAAAGTTCCAAATATCAAATAATTTAGGCTGGGGACAAACATAATTAACCCTGTCAGAGTAAATTATTATATAAATTTACAGAAATTAACTCATTGAGATATATAGATAAAGAGACATGAACAGACAGACAGACAGATAGAGAGATAGATAGAATTCATTCTGTTTTTATAAAGGAAATGGAGTTGATAGACAAGAGTCAGATATTTTTTTATTTGTGGATTAGTGGCAAGACGAGAGCATCCATTAGGCTTTGACATTTAAACATTATGTATAAAGGGCACATGCGTGAATCTTCACTTTGGAGATTGGGACGGACGTAAAATGCCAGTAACTATTTCACTGTAAATAATACAGCGCAATAAGTAGGGAAGAAAAACCGAAATATATACCTGTTTTTCCCATTCAGCCTTCATTACCTCAACGGGTTATATCCGTATATGTTTTTACACACACGCAGACACACACACACGCAGACACACACACACACACACACACACACATATATATATATATATATATATATATATATATATATATATTAGTTTATGCATCCTTAGAAAGGTTGTAATATACTAGACAATTAATTCGTTGGGTTAACATTGTAACAGTATTACATAATAATATTGGTATTTCTATTTAGAAAGGTGTGAATGATTCTAATTAACATTTTATTGTTATCACCGTTATAACGAGAATCTAGTTGATAGAAAATGACATTCACTCCAGGTGCAGACCCCACAATTATCATTCATTTGCAAATTAAAGTGGGAATTGATTTATTCCAGAATTTATTCAAATAAAATCTCTCAGTGATGCGGCGTTTTTTCTGGTTTATGGTTACTTACAAACATAATGATAACACTCGTTTACAAAAATAAATTTTTGGTCTGAGGCAAGAATGGGGATTGGTGTTTTTTGTTAATTTGGGTGTGCTGAATTCAAATTCATAAATTGTTTTCCTCTATCACCTAGTTTTCTGGTTTTTAAATAGTCTCATTTTAGTATAAACTGAGAATATATGTGCATATTTCAAGAGTTGCAGCAGCTTATAAACAGATAAAACAGGATAGATAACGAACACTGATTGAAGCAATATACTTGGATGACACAATTACACAATTCATAGTACCACAGACAGTCAAAAGTGTTTTTTCTTAGAAGATCTGGTGTATTTTGCCTCCGGAATGTCACGCAAGAGCATCCAGCAGAAGTCTCCCATCATGCCGAGGTTCCATTTGCTTTGATAGTTGCTCTCCATCTTCGTAATATCTTGGTGGAATCTTTCTCCATGCTCATCACTCACCGCTCCAAGGTTTGGCAGGAAGAAGTTGAGGTAGGAATGGAGAAAATGAATCTTGAGTGACATTCGGCACCCCATATCCTCGTAAGACTTTAGCAACTTCTCAATACAGGCTTGGTAATCTGGTACGCGTGTGTTACCAAGGAAGCCACTACAGACTGACTTGAATGCTTCCCATGCTCTCAGTTCCTTTAAGTTAAGAAGCTCCTCAAAATCAGTATCCTTCAGCACTTCTCGGATCTGAGGTCCGACAAAGATGCCCTCTTTGAGCTTAGCCGCACTAAGACCTGCGAACACAGTAGGCAAGTGTTGGAAGGTAGCACCATTTTTGTGCAACGCCTTCACGAAATTCTTCATCAAACCAAGCTTGATGCGAAGAGGAGGAAGAAGCACTTTATTCATGTCCACCAGAGGATTCTTCTTGATGCTGTGTTCGCAAGGAACAAAAGTGCTTCTAGACCCCCAGATTTCTGCTTGTAATGCTGGGATACAGCTCGACTATCCCAGAGACAGAGAAAACAACAGTACTTTGTGAAGCCCGCTTGCATACCCATAAGAAGACTAATGACCTTATTTGTTCCGATTCCTGAAACTGGTGATACTTACATCTTCCTGGACTAGGTTTCACTGTTTAAGCCGAGAAGCCAAGAGCTCTGAGTGCTGTTTTGACCGATACAAATCACAAGCAAGATCATTCAGGTCTTCTTGCATGATCCAGTGTGGCTCATTGCCACTTGTTCCTGAATATGTAGACTCAATATCTTCCAAAGATATTGACTCGGCATAATCCTCCCTTGAAGGCATTTCTTCATCTGATGAGGAAAGAAGAGCCTTATTTACTGGAGGCGTGGGTACAGGAAGATCATCTGAATGGGGAACGGGTCTCTTAGCAGATCGAAGGTTGGAATATTTGATCTTTTTCCAAGAAGATGCATTGAAACCAGTTATATTAGTTAAACAAAAATAACAATCATCCGCGTGGTTTCGCGGCTCTCTCCAAACCATCGGGACAGCACAGTTGAAAGCAGATTTCTTGCCATTAAACCATGCAGTTACTCCATTGTAGCTGGGTTTACAACAGATGTGTGGAGCCGAAGACTTGTCCTGATCACCAATTTTACAGTCAAAATAGTGAAAGTAGGCGGTTCAGAGGAATGAAGTGATGGTTCGACGCTGTGCAACTGTTGTGAAGTCCCCACACACGTAGCAGAAAGAATTGGCCTTGTTGAGGCATCCTCGACATTTTGACGTGCTTGAAGCCATTGGAGAATCTGAAAATATAACAAAGTAAAACTAAATGTGCATTTGAAAATGTAATACTAATATTTAGTAAACCAAAAGATGTGTAACACGATAGTTGAGGGACACCAACCTCCTGCGCCGCCTGCTAGACAACCTCTTCCAATGACAGCCAGAGTGTGGATTGAGACCTGCTGCCTTAACTGTCAAAATCCGTCTTGTATATATATATATATATATATATATATATATATATATATATATATATATATATATATATATATATATATAATGTACTGCTATCACTTACATTTAGTGCATAATAACTAAAAAATAAGCCATTAGTCTCACAATATTAGAATTAACCCTGAATTCATATACGCCTTAATGTACTGTATATGCACAAAATGCACACTATGCATATCTAAAAAAAAAAACTGGAGGTGATGAGTAAAAACGGATTTAAAATTTGAATTCAGCACCCTCAAATTAGGTAAAAACGGGTATTTTTGTGCTTGCCTCAATTTCTTTGTAAACCAGTGTAATTTTAGTGCAATATAGATATTTTTCATTAAACCTAATTTACAAGCCGTGAAGACAACAGTAAATTACTTTACTCTGTCTCTCTCTCTCTCTCTCTATATATATATATATATATATATATATATTTCTCTCTCTTTCTCTTTTAATAATCTTCATTCTAATTCACAATTTATTGTTTATATGAAGCCGTGGAGAACCATGATCAGTCATTTAGAAGGGGCATATCATTTCTCATTAATTTACATTATTTTTCAATCGCAAATTCTAAAATTAGAAGGATACACATACACTAATACAAGAAAATGAAATGAACATATTATGTAAGAGATATTCAACATATCGCTGACGGATGACGGTTATAATTAATATTAAGACAAGGAGGTGCCCGTGGTGTAATTGTTATCGTCGTAGGCAATGAACACGGCCATACGAGCTCAAATCCTGGACGAAACTGATTGCATTTCACAAAGCACTAATACCCTTGGGAAAGGTATGAATCCAGTTATTCTCCCTCCAGCTATGGGTAAATAGTAGGACAGACTAGGTTCTTCAGCCTTGGTTAGGCAACTAGTCTAGGAGAAGGAAAACTCTGAATTCAAACCTGTTAAACTCCGCTTAAAAATTGACCTTGTGTCATATCCTGCCCGAGCGGAGGGGTTGGTAAATTGGATTAAGACAAGGAGACCAGGAATCCCGAGCCAAGTTCATTTTGGCGTCTTTTGAAACATTTATTTACACAATCTTTCCACAACAAGCAATATACGACTCAAATTTCAAGCTGACTTCAACCGATTTGAATTAAGACTTTTTTTTCTCTTTGACTTGTTACCATAACGAGGATTGTGAAAGATAAACAGCTTCATCCTGGATTTGAACTCGAGTCGCTGGTTCCTACCATGATAATAGTTACGCCATGAGCACTTCCACAAAAAGCAAAGAAATATCATCACTATTATTATTATCATTATTATTATAATTATTTTATAACGTTTTACAGTGAGAAAAGTAAATAGATATGGAAACAAAACAAGTTTCTTGAATAATCAGGTAAAAGAAAACAGTTCAACTATATCAAAATATTTCAGATGATCACCTGATGAATATAAGAGATTCATTATTATAACAAGAAGATGCTTCCATTTGCTGAAAGAATATTTTTTATCTTTTCTTGTTTTTATTACATAACATCAGACAAAAGGAAAAAACATGTTCATTTGTAAGATGACAAAAAGTTATATGTTACTAATAAGTTCCTCATGATATTCAATTTTAATTAATGCTCCCAAATTGACACACAGTATTGTCCTACCGTACCACTGTCTGTGTTATCAGGTCCACCTTGTTGATTGTAATTGGGCTGATCCGGATTACAACAATCTAAATTCAGAAACAAATATCTTTAGAAAAATATAAATAGTACTACTTATAGCCAAAAATACTTGTTTTATTTGCATATAAATTTCCTATGTTAAATGAAACATTGGTAGAATTGATAATTTGTAATATACGGTATTTGATGGCAATCTGATTTACATTTGATGTAACTGTGTTAAGTACAATAACTGGTTGTCTGCAGCATCTGGTTAAATATTAGCCAACCAGATAGCACAGCTTCGTAAATAAGAACAAGCGAATATTTTCCTGACATCTTGGCAATTAAAAATAGGGTTCTTATATTCAAGCTGTTAGGATATGTTAATTCGTTTTTATTTGTGTTTCGCTAATCTATCATTTAATCAAATCAATCTCCACGTAAATGTGGTCTGAATAAAATTTGAATTATTAAATTTGAATCCTATTTTTTAAACTATGAAAATATTTATTTCTCTTTCTTGGTGACAGTATTTGATACTTGAAATATTTTACTTCGCATAAAATATCGTAAGAATTAACTTACACTGAAATTTCTACGAGTACTGTAAGCAGCAAAAATTTCTTGCTATTTCCATTTATTCATTAACATACGAATAAACATGAACTTTTACATTTTCAGCTTTGTTTTCTGAGTTTGTGAGTCAATTTTACGAGGTTGGTTATTGTTTATTTATTTACTTATAATACTTTTATAACAATTTTGCCAGTAAATTCCATCTAAGCCACTGAATATAGGTTAACTTCCATTTTCGCAATCACTTAACCTCGATTACGCTAGAAGGTTAATGCACATTTTGAAATCATACATTGTTTTGAAATTCTTTTTATCACAACCATTCAAACAGAGAAATGCACTCATAAATACACATGAAATATATACCATGTGCTTATCCATATATTTGGGCGTTTCTTTATCCTGGTTCTAAAAAGAAATCTAAAAGACAAAACACTTATATATTCTGTTAAAATATAAGTAGTTCGAATGAGTCATAAATGGAGTTCAATGATATTTTTCTATTTCGTAATTTGTCATATTGAATTATGCTCACAGATTTGATTTCAAATTATCAATTGATGATAAATATTACAAATTTAAACTGAAGTCCTAGCAGCACGGTGGATAGTTTCTTCCATTCCAGTAGCAGAAATGGATTCAACCGGATGATGTACGTATGAAAGCGGTAGGGAAATGGTGGAAATGTGGAAGTACGGCAGCTACGAGACATGCGCAGAATTTTATACCGTTTGACAACAAAATGATTACTGAACCCAGAAATATGGGACACTACGTTTTTTAGAAACAGTAGCAATGAAGGTAGCCGCCGGATATGTAAGAACAAGATCGCTGACAACTGATAAAAACTGTAACCACTCAACGTAGGAGAACAATACATCGGACCCCATTCCAATTCAATGCGAGTACCACTCAACCCGTTTGTTTCATTGTTGTAGGCCAGAAAGAGTACGTTTGCAGGAGGGAACTAAAAACAGAATCTGCCACATAAGCATATCGGTTTGTAATCTGGTAGCCGGCAGCGCCCGCTGTCTGCACGGAAGGACAACAATTTTTCACGGTACACTGATGGTGTGCCGTGGAATAATGTTTATCGTTGTGGACACGTCAACACGAGTTCAAATAGCGCTAATAGGAAAAATATGCATCCAATTATCTTCCTGCCAGCTATGGGCCGACTGGATTCTTTTGCTTTTTGCTAAGAGAAGGAAAACACTGAATTCCAACCAGTTAAACTCCGCTTTCTCTTACCGAGAATACGCCCCAACAAATTTTGGATCTTGTATATATTGCCCTCATTAGGGTTGTCTGAACAAGTGTTTACTTTATGTTGAGACAGAAAGCAGTGAAATTCACCCCAAATAAACATTGCTCACTTGCTGATAAAGGAGGTTGGCATATCAAATAGCAAAAATTGTCCGTTCCAGGCATCACACTACCCATGAACAGCCAGGGAAGCTAGGCAATATCCATAAATAAAACCAGCCGATCCCATTAGTATCAAAGACAACACTTGTTAACGCTAAAATGCTACATGCATATCGAATGATCAGATGTTGTTTTCGTTGTACTACAGAGCCATTATTGACATCTCATCACCGTTTACTGTGTCTTACTAGGTCGAGTACATCACTTGACCTTGGAAGACCAGAACCGTATCGCTTGGTTAGAGAGTCGAATTCGTGTATGAAAATAATCGTATGAGCTTGTGAATCAAGCCTATTAGCAGATTGTAATGCAAGCTAATGATCGTTTTTTTATGGCGTGTGTGTATTTGAACTGAACTCAGTAAGGACTTTAAGTGAAAGTGGAGACTCTCTTGATAGATCTTATAGCAGACTATATTCCCTATACTCATGAACAAATTTCTCCGATAAGTTGAAAGAGAAAAGGTGTGAAAATATTTTTATGTGCCAATGAAAAAACACATTAAACCGGCTCAAATGAAGTGAATAATAATAATAATAATAATAATAATAATAATAATAATAATAATAATAATAATAATAATAATCTTTAAGGGCAAAGATTTTACATTCGATGTCAAAATGAAATTAACACATTTAGATTTTATTTTGACGTTGAATGTTAAAATAAAAGACGACTCTTGACTCGAAGCTTATTCTTCCAGGTAAATAATTTTAAAAGCAAGTTAAATGTCTTTTTATTTGGAAAAAATCTGTCTCTAATTCTGTCAAAAGTGTCTTTGTATAGATAAGTTGGTATAATTTTCCAATATCTTCTAGATTGCCAGAACCTGTAAATACTTTTAGATTACATAGTATCCGGAACCAGATATAAAATAGGAATCAGAAAGCACTAAACCTTCTAAGGGGATTAATCTCAGCAATAAGTCGTTCCCGCCGACTCAAAGCCTTAATTACCATATGTCTAGATAACGGCCCCGAAATGCCAGTAAACAGGCTAGGACTTACAATAATCCATGGTAGTTTCAACATAGATTAATCACGGACGTTTATTCAGTGAAAACTTATTCAATGTAAAGGTTGAGGTTTTCTTCACGCAAAATGCAAACCTCAGAAGCCATGGGAAGCAGCATGGTGGATGTGAACTATGGCGGATGAAACTTTCAATCGGCCAACGGCGTATGCTAGGCGGATGAACCCTATCAGGCAACGGTCAGGATCAAAAAGTTCGGTCAAGAAACTACTGTCACTAATCTACTGGTGAGATTAATCTAGCCATCACGTTTGTTTGTTTTATCTTTGTGTGAACCCATTAAAGAATTCTCTTATTCAAGAAAACTAGGTTGCATTTGTGTCTGGTGTGTAGATTTAAAAAAAACTCTGGTTCTGGTGTAGCCACAATATGCCACCCATGATGAAAATGTTAAATCAAAATATAACACAATCTGGGACTTGGGACCCAGGACCCAGGCCTGGGTGTCATGATCGGTAGATGCTTTTCTGATAGCCAACATGGGAGACCGATAGTCATCCTGCCAATGTTGGTTGTTCTTTTTTCAGGTACACAAACGACGAACAAAGAAACCACACAAATCAGAGACGTAGACCCAAAACATGATCTAGGGAAGGCAACCAACTTGCACTGCACTGTTTTTTTAACAGCAACCCTATACTACGAGTATATAAAAAAGAGAATGAGAGAGATCTGGCAAAAATGCGCAAGTTTTCAGACAACAAGCCAAAGACTCATGGACCAAATTAGGACTATAATAAAGAAGGATTGGTTTTCTGGCCTTGAAATACCAGAAATACCCGAGAAAACGTATTATGAACAAGACACTAATACAGTATCAGACACTCTAAGTTTTGTCAAACAAGAACAGTCTAACCAAAATAAACCGGCAACTTCTGAAAATAAAAAATGCTACACAAACACCACATAACCAAACGACACAGAGCAAACACTAACATAAGAACAAAAAATAAATTCATACAATTTAAAGAGAATTATGAATGGAAAAAACATAACCTTAGCATCACTCAGAAACATAGAATGGAGAACAATCATAATGGAAACGGAAAAAATAAATCAAGTACTAAAATATATATCAACCAAAAGCATAACTGAATTAAATGAACTAATATATGAGGGAGCAAAATTAACTAATTGTCAGAAAACTAGGTTTCCCTAAAAAAGCACAAAGAAAAAATCAAAACCTGCATGGGAAATACGACTGGAAACACTAATAGAAAAGTACGAAAACAGACAAAAATGATAAAACAAATGAAAAACGCTGAAACATGTTGGGATAAAAAAGAAAAAGCAACGTAAGAAAAATTAACAATACGACTTAAGCAAATTAACCAGTAAATATTAGTGAAAGAAGAAAGATTAAAAAGATATCGACAAATGGTAGAGCAATACAGACAAAACAGAACATTCCAAATCAAGGAAAGTAAATTCTACCAAGTTGGGGGGAATAACACGAAGACATACCAGCAACCGGATATAAAAAGAAGTTGAAAATCCCTGGAGTAAAATATGGCAACCAAGAGGACATAACAAAAAAGCCGAATGGATTGGGAACATGACGAAAGAGTTAGAAGGACTCAAAGAAGGACCGAAAGCGAAAATATACATTGATTTACTGAGAATGACACAAAAAATATCAAATTGTAAAGCGCCAGACTATGTAGAATACATGGATTCAGGTTCAAGAAATTCACCACTATTCATGACAGACTAGCACTCAACATAAACAGATGTCTACCAGAAGCACAAGTACCCGAATGGATGACCAAAAGAAAAACCCCGCTGATAAAAAAAAACCGTAAAGGAATCGCCCCCAAAAAACTTCAGACCAACAACGAATCTACCTATGATGTGGAAAATGCCCACGGCACAAATAAGAGAAGAGATTTATTTCTCGCTAAGAAGCTTTGGATTGCTCCCTGGGGAAGAGAAAAGATACCGCAAAGGATCTAGAGGCACAGGAGAACTACTCTACATAGATTAGCACATCCTCAATGAGAGCGAGACGAGACAGAAAAATCTGTCTATGGCCTAGATTGACTACAAAAAGGCATATGATATGGTCCCACAAAGCTGGATAATAAACTGTCTCAAAATGTACAAAATACCAGATGAAGTCATAAATTCTGTCGCGAAGAGCAAGAAAACCAGGAGAGTGGATTTGTTTGCAGGATCCAAGGAGATACACGATCTTAGCGAAGATCCAAGGAGATACACGATCACCATTACAATTTATAATTGCAATGATACCGCTCAACCACATACTCTGAAAATGCACAGCCGAATACAAACATCGCAGGAAAAGATAAATCACCTAATGTATATGGACAATATCCAACTGTTTGTAAAAAATGAAAAAAGAATTGGAAACTCTAATACACGCAGTCATAAGATACACAGTCAGGACGTAGGGATGGAATATGGCATAGAAAAATTAACCATGCTAGTAATGAAAAACGGAAGACGACACATTACGGACTGAATGGAACAATCAAATCAAGACAAAATCAGAACGCTCAGAGAAAAGAAAACTAACCAATACTTGGTGATGTTGGAAGCTGACACAATCAAATAAGTAGAAATGAAAAAAAATTAAGAAAGAATATTTCCGAAGAAGCCGAAATTTACTCAAGACAAAACTATAATAGCAGAAACCTTATCAAAGGAATAAATGCCCAGGCTGCCCTATCTAAAGATATTCGGGAACATTCTTGAAGTGAACCAGAGAACTTAAACAAATGGACCAGAGAACAAGAAAATTAATGACCATGCCTAAGAGATGACGTTGACAGACTATGTGCCAAGAAAAGAAGGAGGAAGAAGACTCGCTATCACTGAAAACAGTTTTGACGCATCAAACAACGACTTGAGGACTACATACAAAAGCGTGCTGAAAGACTGGTTACAATCACCAGAAACAATACTGACAACACGAGGACCAGCCGAACGACAATAACCAGAAGACAAAAAGGGGATAAAAATAAATCTATGGAAGTTTTAGGCTACTAATTAGCAACATCTCACACGAGAAAAAATGGTTGTGGCTAAGAAAAGGAAACCTTAAGAGAGAAACTGAACCCTTCCTGGTAGCAATACAAAGCAACACTAAAAGGACCAATTCAAAGCAAGAATAGATCAGACGAAATAAAACAGCAAATGTAGATTATGTGCTAACAGAGACGAAACGATCAATCACGTAATAAGCGAAAGCAGTAAATTAACACAGAAAGAGTATAAAGCTTGACACGACTGAGTGAGCATGCACAACCCAACATCGTTCCTGGAGAATTACACAAAAAAATCGTATGGGAATTTGACATCTAAACGGACCGCCTAATCTCGTTCAGAAGACCTGACCTTATAATAACGAACAAAAAAAAAAGGGGAAAAAAGAGAAAACTTGCAAAATTGTGGACTTTACTGTCCCGGCTGAGCACAGAAAGAAAGTAAAAAGAAGGATGAATACCTCGATATTACAAGGGAATTGAAAAAACTGTGAAACAGGAAAGTGACGTTTATACCAATTGTAATTAGTGCGCTTGGTACAATCACCGAAAGGTTAATAAAGGGACTGGCGAACTTGGAAATGAGAGGACGAAAGGTGACCATCGAAACTACTGCATTATTGAGATCGGTCGGAACGATCCCCAGAGGCTTGGTAAGAAGGATGAAAGAGTTCGAAATCGGAGGGCGAGGCTAAACAATCCAGACAACAGTATTGTTTAGTTTGGCCAGAATACTAAGAAGTGTCATAGAGACTTGACGAGACTTACTCAGACTCTAGAGAAAGACTATCAGCTGATTGGAAAAACTTCCAACGAGTAATATAATAATAATGACCGAAAACAAGCCCTCATGGGGGAGAGAAACCTAGCTGATGAAACAAAAGAAGTGCTGAGTAGGGAGCGATGTGGGAAACTAGACGTTTAAATAAATTAATAAAATTCCATGATCTTCAGAAAATGTGGGAATGGATGAAGAGTTGGAAAACGAAAAAGAATGAGGATGGGGAAGATCTTGGAGGTTTCCAACTTGATGATCGGGACAATGACTCACAATATACAGCTAACGAGGGAAGAAAGGGGACAATCAATTTCTACTTACCGGGGGTGGGGTCCCGAAGAACCCGGTCCGGAGTCACCATGCGCAGGAAGAGGCGGGAAGGATGACTCCAACATTGCCCCCTTCGTATGACCAGGCTCGCTGCATGCACCCACTTTCTGTCGTATGTTAAACGATCCAAGCATTTTCCATTGCATCTGATTTTGACTCTAAGCTGATGCCTAAAGAACAAAATCAGATCATGATGAGAAAATTTTGCACTGTCGTATAATCCCTTCTTTCGTCTCGTCCAAATTACCATTCTTGCTACACCTAGGATCGCGAGAAACACCACACACCTCTCACCTTGAAACTGAGGCAAAACATTGTCTACGATGTAACCAACTTCGAACAGCACGAGCTGCTTGGGTTCGATGCGGACCGTCCACTCTCCGTCGTAATTCAGAAACGGAGGAACTCGCTCGCAGTAGAAGAAGGCCTGTTCAGCCGTTTCTTCCGAACCACTGCTAGGCCAGCCTTGTAATTCAAACCGAAAAGAGGCAACGCGTTCCGTGCAAGCCGCCAGGTGAGAGAGAACTCAGCCTTGGGGTCTGACACGAGGCAAGGAAAGGTATCACTCGCTTCTCGTCTCCACACCGTGTCCTTCGACAACGATCGTCCCAAGTAAGCCAGACTTTCAGCGAACCAGTGGTTCTCCTGATCAGGCATACCTAGAGCCCCATTACGCGGACATTGACAACAGACCGGTCTTCCGACCATCGGCCTTCAACCTCCCCAAAGTAATTTGGAAAGGGATCGTTATAGCGCCAGCCGATGATTCTTTGGCTGAGGAAGTACAGACAAACGGTAAAGGGAAGATGTACACGGCGCACAGATCTGGCCTTCACTGTAAGGACAGGTGCCTTCAAAGCCTGGAAGCAACATGGGCATCTACCTTGGCCTGTACCTCCGACCAATTTCGCTCCAGTGGAGGCCGGGCCCGAACCACACCCTGAGGATACGGACGAGTCCCTCACTCCAGCGGAAAGGTCACTCCAGCGGAACGCTACCTCTCCAGGCACCTAACAGCAGACCTTCACTCATATCAAGGTTGCTCTTGGTCCCTGCTATCTGATTGTACCTCGCAACCGCCTTTTTCACAGCCTTTATATCCAGACACAAAGACAGTGATATCATCGGCGTACGCGGATAACGTTTGCCGAAAGAGGGCCAGGAAAAAGGATGCCGCGCAGGGCCGGACTTGCCTTCTTATTCATAAACCTACGGAGCGAGGCTCCAAAGAAACGGCACAGAGAACAGGAGACAGGGGGTTACCCTGCCGGACCAAACCCTCGATCGCGAAAGTCCCTGAGCGCATCCAGTTCACCTGCACGACTGTCTGCGGGTTGTGGTACAACATGCTAATCCGTTTGCGGAACTCCGCTTTGAATCCAGCAGTTTCCAAAACAGTCGCCAAAACAGTCAACGATATCCAAGGCCTTGGACTGATCTACATTGATCAACACGGCTTCAGTGATGTATTTTATTGCTTCTAGAGCCTTGCACACCAAATGCAAGTTGTCTTGGATCGTTCTTCTCTTCCCAGTGTAGTTCTGTTCAGGTCCGACTCGATCGCTAATGACAAACTGCAAACAGTTCGCTAAGACCCGGGTCAAAATCTTTAACTCTGTGTTTAGCAGAGTTATGGGCCTGCAGTCATCTAGTCCCTCCCAAACATGCCTGCCACCTTTCTTCAGCAATGTGATCACGCCCTTGCGACGGTTCCCTGGGCGAACCAGTTGTTGAACTTATCCATCAGAATAGGCACAGACATTTGCGGCAGCCTCAAGTACATTTCGTTGGGTAAACCGTCTAGTCCTGGCGATTTGCAGCGGACGACCTGCTCCAACGCATCACAGACTTTTGCATTCAGTAACCAAACTCTCGCAGATCACCGCTTTCGCCTCCCAAAGGCGGGGGAAGTCGGCTAAATAGCTGCGAAACTCATGAACCGGGAGCTAAGGTCAGCGAGCAAAACGATCACGATTCGACCGGACTACGTGTCCGTCCGGGGATTTGACGGAATCGATATGCCGAAAGAGAAACTTTCGCACTTCTTCCTCATGCGCGTTGGATTTCACGGCTTCGCTGGAACACTTTTGAATCAAGATCTAACTACGTATCATTTGTTGCGCTCGCTACCCTTGTGCTCAAGGTCCCGATAAGGAAAACTTATCTACTAAAGATTTTGCCACTTTGGTCCTATCTAAGTTCAGCTGGCGACCGTATCTGATGGCGAAATATCTGATCCTATGTTAAAGAGATCCCCACCACTTATTCCTGGTATTCGTCCCCACTAACGCCCGCTCACCAAGGTATTCCAGCCGGGCCCGGAAGTCCCGTATCGCCTGTAAAGAGGTATTGAACTTCCTGTAACCGGCTTGACTAGGTCTATTAGCTTGCCGATGACTGACCCTAACAAGTCTGTGGTCAGTCTGCGCTACATAGTGGAACGTGAGACAAGTAAGAAAATCAGTGTCAGCTCTTCTAACACTCTGTCCAGATAAGATCTAACACGTGAATTACCTTGCCACATCCACATCTCCTTCCCTGGGTGATCCAGACGAAACCTGTCCACCACGTCATGGCGAGCCATAAAATCGATCAGGCTGTTTTCACACTTTCCCAACCCTCTAGCTTCCCTTCCGACTCTATCTATCTTGAGATCAAGGATCGCATTTCAATCACCGATTAACACTATCCGTTTTGGATTGTAGAGGAACGGCGCTAACCGCCGAAAAAAGGGGACCCTGTCTACAACGATATTGGACGCATAAACTGCAACCACCAGGAATTCGAAGATTTTAACGGTAACATCGGCCATAACCAGCTAGCCCTATCATCTGCAAGAACAAGTTTTGCATCATCATTAAGGTTGCATCCAATTGGCAGACCCCAACGCTGCTACCGCTGCCGAATGCTGAAAGGACGACATATTCATCCTCCAGTACCTGACAGTCCGCAGCGCAGGTTAAGTGAATCTCTTGCACTGCAGCAACATCTACTCTGAGGTTCGAGAGTTCACTAAGCAAGCGAACACACTTTCTTGGATCCCTTAGTCCCCTCGCATTCAAAGTGACAAGGTATAGAGATATCAAACCCACTTATCTTACTCACTGTCAACTACGGCATGAAAATCCTCGGGAGTGAGGATGCCGACAGTTTTCCCCTGAGAGGCAGTGCCAAGCTCAGTGGTGACTTAGCCGTTTCTAGACATCCCTCCAATATCCTTGGGGTACTTCAGTTTTAGGGCCTGTAAAATGAAGGGTTTCCTGGCGTAGCCTTCTTCACTATCCCTTTTTCTTTTTATGTTGACTGTTGTTTCCATTGTTTCTTCTGTTCTCAGCTGGAGCTGTTTATATTCTTGGGAGCTTTATTGGTTTGAATTGCCGTTTCTTTTCTTCTTGTTGTTTCTTTTGTTGATTCTACTGTTGTGTCGCTTGATGTATCTTTGGATGTTGTTTCGTTTATTGTTTTGCTGGGTGTTTTCTTTTTTTTTTCTATGTACTTGAGCCCATTGGTTTTCTGGATCGAGCTGGTTTTTATTTTTTTCCTTGGTGGCTGAAATAATGTCTTCCGTTGTGTTTTGTTATTTTTCTTTTGGGGCCTTCTGGGGGCTTTCTGGGGAACTTCTTAAGTGGCCGAGTTGTTTAAAATTCAAACAATGCAGCCACCTGCTCTCTACCACCACCATAATTTGTCTGTCCCGGGTGTATATGGTATCCGAGATGTTTTGGAAGTCTTCCCGGTTTAGGCATATGCGAAACACGTAGTCCCCGTGTTGCCGTCCCGGAAGCAGCACGAAGTTGTTTCACTTCCTCTACTTTTCCTTAGCTGTTCAGGAATGAGGCCACTACATCCCCTCTGAGGTTGACCGGGACATTGCATACGGTCAACCGGATTCTACGTGTGTCCATATAATCGGGTTGCAGCCGGAAGAACTTTGTTGTTATGCAACTCTTCGCCAATTTTGCTGCTTGTTCTGTTGTTGGCAGCAGGATATCCCATGTTCTTCAAAAATGTCCTTTGTTACCCCCATCCAGTCTCCTGGTTTTAAGGTTGACGACCACCAATGAAAGAATTCTTGGTTCTAGTAGGTCTGAGATTCCTGTGATGGGCAAGATGATGTTATCTTTAAAGTAAGGTGCATATTCACCCAGCCTATCTCTTTCATAATTTTCGGGTTTCTTGATAGTTGTTTTCTAGGAGACTGAGTTTCTCTGGGTTGAGACGGGGCCATAGAGTTTCATCTCTGGCACTGTGCCTTCGTCTGTTGGTGCTGGCGTCTAGACCAGGCCAAAATAACCTCTATTTTGCGTTGGCATTCGATTTACGCCTTGGTGCATGGTCTAGCACTTCCAGTACCTCAGCTCTAAAGTGCTTTAGTATGAGAATTTTCTCCCATTTATGGGTACCCTCTCCAAACCAAGCAATTCGTCTGCCATCAGCCAGAATTTCAGTATTTTCGGCAGTAGTTCTTAGCGTCTGTTCAGATCTCAATGAACTAAATGTCAAATGTGAACTCAAGCTGCTTCGTAAATGAGTAGTTGATGTGTCCGTAGTTTCTGTTGTTAGAGTATTAGCTTCAGCTAATATCTTACTTTAGAGTTCCTTGTTCGCGAGCCTCGTGACGAGATGGCCCGCTACCACGTCTTTGGAATAGTTTATAACATGTTGGTACTTACATTTGGGTATTGGACGGTGAATTCACAAAACCTATTGATCGAAATTTGTCCAAAATCTCTGCGTTTTTCATTTGTCTTGAAACTCACGTGTTGTCAAACATTCCTCTATTTATCCTTATACATAATATATCCTAGGTATTCATTATATTCAGTCAGAGTTTTAGGTTAAAAGCAATGATAGAGAAATTTTTCTTTAAAGATATATATATATATATATATATATATATGTGTGTGTGTGTGTGTGTGTGTGTGCATAATTTTTGTATGTGTCGACATCCAGAAAAGAGATGTCACTCAGCATACTGTTTAAAATGTTTACAAAAAGAAAAAGTACAAATTTTACTTTTTGGCTGTTACTGATAAATGATATAATTCCATCAATTGATTTGTGGAACTCTTGACAGTTAAGTAAGTACAAAAAACCTCGTACAACTTCTCAGTTTTTCCTAAGATACTCTATATTTAAATATCAAACAGATTTCATAGGAAAAATTGAATTTAATGATTTCTCGAGGGAAAAATCCCCGGGATTTAATGGCTAAAGTGCTGAACTGCAGCCTCGAAGGAAGTGAGTTCGAACTATTGCATTCAATCTCTGACTAGAAGGAAAGTTATGAGCCTCCAGATTCTCGATTAAATTTTATCATTGCTGTTTTTCTGCAAAAATGGATATTAAGTAACTCACGAAGGTTGATATTGATAACGAAACGAAATGCTTTTTGCAAAAATTATTTTGTAATTATTAAAAGAATTTTTAAATTTCTGGAAAACTAAAAAAAAAAAAACCCACAAACGTTTCAAACCAAGAAGTACCTTTCTTAGAATTCTATTTTGAATGTGATTAAAAAAAAGAAATCTTAATACAAAGATTTCACGTTTTTGATTGTTGGTTTCTTTTTATTATACCAACCTGAGATCTCAAAAAGTAAAAAAAAATCTAACAAAAGCATTATTTATCGTTAACTCAAAAACTGATTTTTAAACGATTACTTTTCATATTTCTGAGAAAAATACATCAATTTTAAATCTGTGTAACTGAAAAACTTTTTCTTAAATAATGATGTAAATTAATACTTTTTATTTGAATTAGTACACGAAATTTTCCACCAAAAACGACACATTTTAATTCTTAGCTTCTTTTTATTATTACATTCTTAGAAGTTAAAAAAATCAAATTAAACAAATATAATCTTTATCACCGGGCAATTAAGAACTGAGTTTAGATTTTTTTTTTTTTCTTATTTAAAAAGTTTTAAAAAAACAATGTTTCAAACCATTCACAAGTTTAGGATTACATTTCTTAAAAAAATATTTTAAAAGTAAAAATGTTCCTAAAATAAAAGAATATTGTAATACCCGAATTCTTAGATTATCATTAAATCTTTTGTGTGTAAATAAAAATTTGAATTAAAACTATGTTACTCTTTCGAAAATTATTAACTAAAAAAACTGTAGCTGTAAAAAAAAATTATTGGAAACCAAAAGCAAAATAAAAAAATTATGAAAATTTTTTAAACCTTTCACTAGTATTCTTTATACATTATTTTAAATGTAAACTAGTAAAGAAAAATAAGAAAAAATTCGAAAAATGAAAGAATAGTTTTTAGTTGAAATAGTTGGTGAAATCTCTCAAAAATAAATATGAACACTTTTCAAGTTCTTAGTTTACACTAACATCTTTCTATATCACTCACAGTGTTCCTAAAATTCTTTTAGTTCAGCCATGCATCAAGTGCTTCTGCTATATATATATATATATATATATATACGTGGTGACTTCAATAGGTTTCCATACTTTTTTGTACAGGCATTTAAAATTGTCGCAGATTCTTGAAAATTCACTATGTTATTGCTATCCATGTTATGGGATGACTGGCCATTTTTTAGGATTTCAGTTTTAAATGAACAGCCACAGAAGGAATTGGAATACACCCTACTAAAGTCTGATTGTCAGAGCTGGTGAATTTCAAAAATGCAATCTGGACGTGAGGACACTTTAGAAGAACGATATACAATAAAATTCTATTTTAAACTTGGAAAAAGTGTCACAGAAACGTATGAAATGTTTCATAGTGCTTTTGGAGCATCTTGCTTGAATTGAGCATCAGTTTGTGAGTGGCATAAGAGATTCAAGGAAGGCACGGAGTCTGTGAGGGATGATTAGAGGTTAGGGAGGAGTAAAGAAGTCAGAACACCAAAGTTGATTGGCCAAAGGGTTATGGTTAGGGTTATGGTTACTAAGTTGAAGAGACCAGCACTCTTCAAATTGGGTCAGTGGCATTTCCAACAGGACAATACACCAGTCCACATCTCCATCCTTGTCACAGACTATTTGACCAAGATGGGCATCAAGACAGTTCCTCACCCTCCCTAGAGTCCAGAGCTTGCTCCCTGTGACTTTTGGTTATTCCTTAAGCTCAGAGGCTATCGTTATGAGACAATTGAGGAGATGAAAGAGGCTGTGACGAAGGTCATTGACACACTCACAGAAGAGGACTTCCATGGGGCCTTAAAGAAGTTTTTGGAACGGTACAACAAGTGCATTGCAGCCGGAGGAGATTACTTCAAAGGGGACTAGAGTTTCATGTATATACTATCAATAAAAGTGTCCATACGAATAAAGTCAGGAAACTTATTTAATGATCCTCGTATATGTGTGTGTATGTATATTTTGGCAGCATTTCTTCGTTCATACATATTTCGCTGAGCATAATAGACATTTTTTGTCTACATATTTCTATTATGTACAACGTAATATATATATATATATATATATATATGTGTGTGTGTGTGTGTGTGTGTGTGTGTGTGCGTACACAAAGTATATATATATATATTCCATGGTTTACGCAAAATAAACAATCACATCTATTTTGTACGATCTTTATCGATGAAGAAAACATCATATGTTGGTATTTTGATCGATCTTCTGAGTGACTTATTGATCTTTTGCTAAAAGATATGCTTTTAATTCCACGGTATTGTGAAGAAATAAAAGATCTAAATTCAAATTCGTTTTATAATTTTTGATTTTATTTTATTTGGAGTTTAAAGTTCAAATATAAGACATTCAGAGCTAAAATCTCCAGGTGTTCAAATACGGCTTAAATTCGAATATGAGACTTTCAGAGCTAAAATCCCCAGCTTTTCGAATACGGCTTAAATTCGAATAGGAAATACTCAGAGCTAAAATTTCCAACTGTTCAAATACGGTTTATGTTCGAATAGGAGACATTCAGATCTAAAATCTCCAGCCGTACAATTACGGATTGAGTTAGAATGTCAGGGTTTCACAGCTAAAATCTCCAACTATTAAAATAAGGCTTAAGGTCGAATATGAGAATTTCAGAGCTAAAATCTCCAATTGTTCAAATACGGCTTAAGATCGAATATGGAACTATCAGAGCTGCGGCTGTTCGAATATGGAACTATCAGAGCTGCGGCTGTTCAAATACGGCTTAATTTCGAATTGAAATTTTCATAAATTAAAATCTCCTGCTATTCAAATGTTCGAATATGAGACATTCAGAGCTGAAATCTATCGCTGTACAAATACAGTTTAAATTAGAATATGAGTGTTTCAGAGCTAAAATCTTAAATGTTAAATGTTAAAATACTCGTTGAGTTCAAATATGAAACATTCAGAGCTAAAATCACCGGCTCTACAAATACGGCTACATTTAGAATATGAGGGTTTCAGAGCTAAAACCCTCCAGTGGTTCAAATACGGCTTGTGTTCGAATATGAGTAAAATCGAGCCAAAATCTTCAGCTGTTCAAATACGACTAAAATTAGTATATGAAACTTTCAGAACTAATATCTCCAGCAGTTGAAATACGGATTGAGGTCGAATATGAGAATTTCACAGCTAAAATCTCCACCTTTTGAAATACGGCTTAAATTCGAATATGAGACAATCAGAGCAAACAACCCCAGGAGTTCAAATACGGCTTAAGATCGAATATAAAATTTTCAAAGCTAAATCTCCAGCTATTCAAATACGGCTTAAAATTGAAAATGAGACTCATAGCAAAAAAGATAAGCTCTTTAAATACTGATTTATTTCGGATAGAGATTTTCAGAGCTGAAATAACCAGCTATTCAAACACCGCTTAAGTTCGATTATGAGAGTATCAGAACAAAATTCTACCTTTGTTCAAATACGGCTTACGTTCGAATATGAGACTTTCAGAGCTAAAAACTCCTGGTGTTTAAATACGGCTTGAGATCGAATATGAGTTTTTCCGAGCTAAAATCCCCAGGTGTTCAAATACGGCTTAAATTCGAATATAAACTCAGAGCTAAAATATTCAGCTGTTCAAATACGGCGTAAGTTCGAATGGTACATATTAATTGCTAAAATCGTCAGCCATTCAAATATGGTTAAAGTTCTAATAGGAAACATTCATTTCTAAAATCTCCCGCTGTTCAAGTACGGCGTTATTCCGAATATGACATTCAATTATTAGACTTTCATAGCTACAATATCTAGCTGTTCAAATACTTGTTAAGTTCGAATATTAGAAATTCCGAGCTGAAATCTCTAAGGCTGGAATTCGAATATGAGAAATTCAGATCTAAAGTCACCACCTCATCAAATACGGCTTAATTTCGAACATGAGACTTTCAGAGCAAATATCTCCAGCAGTTCAAATACGGCTTAAGTTCGAATATGAGCGATACTGAGGTAAAATAAAATCTCTGGCTATTCAAATAGGGTATAAGTTCAAATATGAGATTTTCAGAACTAAAATCTCCCGCAGTTCAAATACGGCTTAGGCTCGAATATGAGATATTCCGTGCTAAAATCTCCAGCTGTTCAAATACGGTTTGTATTCGAAAAGGATAAATTCAGAGCTCAAATATTCAGCAGTTCAAATACGGTGAAACATTGATGAATAATATTTTCTTTAATATGCTTCATATAATTGAATCTTAAACCAGTATTCACATTTAAATGTGTGACACGATAGGTGGCATTCGTTTTTGTGGATGTGGGTTCCAGTCAGAGAATCCCTTTGTCTGTTCTGGCGCGAAACCCACACAAAGGGCCTACGCGTGAGATCTCCCACGAGACCGGAAGAGGACGAGGAAAGGAAGGTCGCAGAGAAATAGTCAGCAGAAGGGAGCAAGAGAGACCAATCAAGAGGTTAGTCAAGAGATGAGAACAGGGCAGAGAAGGGACCAGTCAATAGAAGTCAGAAAGGCGGCTGCTAGGACCTGTTGACCTACAGATGCCGGGTTTACCAACGCGAGAATATGAGTCAGCATTCCAAGTGGCTTTGTGGAAGTTTCTCGCAAATACACTCCCGCGATAGCCTGCAAATGCACGGAAAGCAGCACAAAAGTGTCACAGACTTCCCCACTCTTGCGCTTGGAGCTAACCCTAGCCTAATTGTTTGTTCTTCTTTTCTTCCACCCCCTCGGTTGTGTATTTTGTGTGTTGGTAAAGAATTGTGAAATACCACTGGCCGGTGATAAGAAAAACCACTAGATGATTTTAATGGCCATGAGTAGTTTGGTTGGTTGAGATAGTGGAGGTCGGCCGGCGGTGTACTGTCACAAATGTAAGCAAATTTTAAAATTCAACTGAGTAGAGATAATACTTGTTTATTATACAGTACATATTACAACTTATACTTTTCTGAGTTTTTCACAGTAGAAGTTGCCAGTAGTTTTCACTAAAAATGTCCTTGGTCATCTAAACACTTCTCAGTATTCTAATAGATCAAATAAGATCTGTAATTTGAACGCTTTCAGTCCTCCCTCAAATCTCTAGTTTCTTCTTTCTTTTTCCAATATTCTTGCAATTATTATTTTGTGAAAATTTAATTTTCAGGTTTACTTTCTGTTTTTTTTTAATCCTTCACAGGGTTTTTACTAAAACTCATGTGTGAAGGAAGGTAGTGATTAACTGTATTCTATGTTCCATCCATGTTTTCGAGTATTATTTTTCCGTTCACATTGATATTACTCACCTAAGGAGATCAGCACTTCTTCAAGGAGTAATTGTCTTCATTTCATGTCGACTCAGACTGCCATTTTGTCAATATTTCATAGTATTTGGATATTTTCTATTTTATCATGCCTTAATTTATATTCTATCGATGGTTGGTTTGGGCAACCGGACACTAAGTGGTCAATTGTTTCAGCCAACATATTGCATTTGATCTTTTTTTATAATGTTTGCGTGATGATTGCTAGTTGATACACTCTGGTCCTTTGATACCATTATTAACCCTTCTATTTCCATCTTCACTCCAGTGTGTTTCATCCATCAATTAGTTTTACTATATCTATTGTAGCATTTCAAATGCTTTGTGCGTATCGTCTATATAGAAGTTTTCAAATCTATTTAGTACTTGTGCTTTTGTTTCTTTATGTTTTTTTGCTGTCACTATCGGTTGATCTATTTCTTTCAATGTGAGGTCAATTTGTTTTGCAAGTTTATTGCTTTTTTTTACTAATAGAATAATTTTTCTTTTTCTTCCTGTACCTGCTGATCTGTTGTAGTATCTAGGTATTTCTTTGATCTTATTGCGCTTGTTTTGTCGATCAATTCTAGTTTGATTATGCCTCTTCCACCATTTTTTTCTTGATATCATCATCATCATCATGTCGTGCCGCCAGCACGGATATCCTTGACCATCTCTCGCCACTTCTCCCTATCATTCATCGCCTCCGGCAGGTCTTCTGGGTTACATCCTGTGTCCTCACATAGCTGCTGAATGTAAGTTTGGGCTGGTCGTCCTGCTTTTGCTTGGCCATATGTGGGGGTCCATAGAAGTACGTCACTTACGAGCTCATCCTTGCTTCTCCAGCAGTGTCCGGCGTGTCTGGCTCGTCTGACCTGTATAGTTTTCGTGATGGGAGGCAAGTGGCCGTACAGTTGGCGTCTCGTGGGGTGTTGTCGCCAGGACTTGTTCAATATTGCTCTCAACATTCTTGTGTAGTTGCCGTCAAGTTTCTTCTCCAGCCGTTTAGAGGCATTTTATATCTGCTTTGAGGTGATATATTCCGTTTCATAAGTTTAGTAGCCATCCTTTTAATTTCAGTTAACGTCCTGTTTATTATATTAAAACTATATATCATTACTCGTATTGCCAGGGTGTTTATTACTCTAACTTTATTTTTGTATTCAATTCAGATCTTAATATGGCTCTTATTCTACATTCAAATTTAATTTTTTTATTGCATGACTAATAACATTCATTTCATTAGTTATTTAATGTTTATCGGTTTTATTGTGTTCTAACTGTAATTTCCGAGTTTATCTGTTGTGTGATGTTTTTAGACTTTACTAGTGAGCCTTTTATAAATGTAACTTTCGGACATTTTTCCTAACTAAATTGCACCTTTATGTCACAAATAAGTCTTTTCACAGTAGATCTTCTAAATCACTATAATTTTTTCATATAACATTAAATTGGCTATGATTTACTTTTAGTTGTCTATATTTTTAGGTTCTATGGAAAGATGTATTAGAGTTTTTATTTCTATGCTCCAAGAGAATTTTTCACGACATTGTTAGTTCGCGGGCTTTCATTAGAATCTGAATGAGAGAGAGTCTCCTCAGATCTCTTGGACACTTCTAACCGATCTCAGCAATGCTATAATCTCGATGATCTTCGTTTATTATCTGATATCTACCAGATATAATCCCCTTTCTATATTTTAAAAGATGGTTTCAAGCTCAGCAACTGCAATTACTATCACCGTCAACAGCATGTTCCACGGTTTTCGTTGGGGTTTTTTAGCCCTCTGGCAAAGTTCAAGTATTTATCTATATTTTCACTTTTTTATTTTCATTCTGTGGTCCACTGGAATGGCACATTTCACCGGATGACAAGTTGGGGTTTTTTGTGTTAATTATTAAAAGGTGTGGTTTTCTGGTCAGGATTATGTGATCCGTTTGTATCTCAAAATCACAGAAAAAATTTGTGTACCTCATTTTCTTGAACGGATTTTGGTTTGATAGTGTGGTCAAAATTCAATCTTTTGTATAATTCCCTGTGGATCAGCTTTTCCGCCCAGTTGTGTGCTAGTCTTATACTCCTTTTATGCTAATTTGCAGTATTCGCTAACCATGTAAATATTGCCAGTTTGTTGGTTGAAATGTCTTTACAGTTATTTTTCTTCCCATTTCTGTTTCCTAGTTTTTTTATGATTTTCATTTTGTATTTATGTTGTCGCTGCTATTATTGACTGCTATATTAATCTTTTTTGTCCATCTGAATATAGTCCTCAGGTCTTTATATTGATGCATCTACGCAATTCTCAACTCTCGCGAGTTCTCTTCCTCCTTCTTTCTTGAAATACAGTTTGTCTATATCATGTTGGAAAAATGATACATTTAAAATAAATCTCATGAGATTATTCAATTTAATTAATTCAATTATAATGTTATTCACGTTTAGAAACGAGTGTTCTCAATAGAAAGGATAAGGAAAAGAAATAGATATATTGAATCTTTCTTGTACAAAATATTGACAGTTTTTTGTTGTTTTTTGTTGTTTTTTTGTTTTTTTTTGCGATTAGCTATAAAGAGCAGAAAACCAACCAATCAGAACAATTCTCACAATTTCATTCACCTGAATCTCATCTGCTACACACAATAGATTATATACATTTAGAGATTTAAACCAAAATATTTCCCGGTTAAAAATATTCTGATTTGTTTAAAGTGTCGCAAAATAGTCCTTATCGTAGCAAGAAAACAATTATAAAAACAGAGAATTGGCGTAAAAAGTAAGAAGGAATATAAACGAAGAAAAAAACTTTTATGAAATTCGAAAAATCAAGCAATATAAAAAAAAACTGGAAGGAAGCTCTGAAAAATTGAATAAAAGACACAAAAAAGGAAAGACAAAAAAATAAACAAAAAACAAAACAAAACAAAATGAAAAAATGCATAATGATAGAAAGAGAAAAAACGAATGAAATTGAAAAACTTAAAGGGAAAGGAGAACGAATTAAGCAAAAATTGTGGGGGATATTTGGTAAAAACTGAATGAATATAAGAAGGAAAGAAGATAAAAATTAGAAGGAAAGTTGACAGAAATATTTGAAAGAAGAAAAATTCGAATATGAAATAAAAATGAAAAATTTTAAAAAAGTAAATATTAAAGGAAATAAATCAATAAAGAAAAGAAAGGAAAGAAGAAATTCTTATGAAAACCAGCAAAATAGAAGGTAAAGAAAAAGTCAAATCCAAAGAAAGAACGAAATAAGAAACTAAAGAAAGAAAATTCTGTGAAAATTCAAGAAAAATGCATAAAATGTACAAGGAAGATTAGCATAAAAGTGAGAAGAAAAAAAGAAGAAAAAAAAAAAAAAGAAAAGATGAAATTCAGAAGTCTAGTGAAATCAGGAAATGATTTAACTCAAAAGTAGCAATATGCAAAATCATAAAGAAAGCATTTTTGTGAGCTGGTCAGAAAAAAATGAATAAACTTGTTTGCGATATGAAACGATCTGCAAAGTAGATTTTCTTCGAAGCAGAAAGATAACAGTTAAGAGAAAAATGTCATGTATTTACTTTTGAATAAATGTGAGCTTTATCTTTGCATACGATTTTGTGGATGTGTGGGTGATTCTTAAAGTAAACCTTAATCCATATGAAAATGTTCATGCGCGTTGATCTTAATAGCCTCCCCCACCACCACCACCAACTTCTTTTGTCAAGAATTATAATGTTTTTATGGAAACATGCAAAGTTATTTGTTTGCCTTTACAGTCCTAATGAGTGACATCGAGTAAAAAAATTTGTGCCGTTAATTATCGTTCCCCGATGAAATGAAGTGTACGTAGAAACGTGTTGGTGTCATGTGATACAAAACACAATGATTGATAATACAAGCAAAACATAAAAAAGCAATGTTTCGTAAGTTAGACTCAAATTATAAATGCGGAGGAAAATTGGAAGCTGGTCATCGTTGAGTTGCCACTCACTAACTGGATTTAACAGTGACTAGCCGGAACGGCTTGAACTCAACTGCGTTCCCTTATTATATGGTGTTCAACTTCCGGGTAAAACTCCACACTTTTTTCTCTTCTTCCAATCACTGAAGACATTAAAACAAAAAGAAAGGTTCTTGTCTGCTGACCACTAAAACCTAAAGACAAAAAACTGAAGACTTTCAATATATTAACACTGAAAATCTTCAGTTTGTTTTTGCGAAAAATCCTTTTCCTTACATTTTATTGTCTAGAGATCCTTTCATTTCGAGTATATTACCGATTTGAAAAATTTTGCTAACCTCCGAACTTGTTTTCGAGCTTAAAACTTTTGTACTCACACATCGATATACATGCACATGCTTACTCATACAGATACACCACATATTTCTATCACACTTATATTTATATGAACGTGCATTGTTGCACCTAAATTGTCATGGATGTTGCTCCTTTTAGAATTTTATAGATATTCGACTATCGGGCCTAACATGGGTTATATCAGTTGTCACTAGCTCTCCGGTTTCTCTTTCTTTTATTTCCTTTCATATATATATATACATAGAGAGAGAGAGAGAGAGAAAGAGAAAGAGAGAGAGAGAGAGGATACGCTTCATTTTATTAATGTCTTCTATATTGTTGTAGGAGCCTTATCCATCTCACCATAATGGACTCTTCTCACCGTTATTAGTACTGCCAGAAGGGCAGATCAATATCGGTGTTATCCGAACAGCACGAGACTTTTTACCTCTATCTTTCTTGTGTAATATAATCTGTTATCTAATATCCGTGTTTGTGTTTTCATTAGTGACCCTTTCCGGGGCCACAACAAATATATCCTTTATTAAGTAGGTTTTTCGTTATCATGCCTAAATTGAATGTTTTGGGATATATTCTGAAACAGCTCACTGGATATATTGCCAGACCAAAAGCAAACACTGAGGACATCATTTATTTGTTTTTCTCTTAATATGAAATTAGATTCGTCAGTCTTTCTTGCTGGCAATTATGAAAGTATCTGAAAAAGAAAGAATGGATAAGATAAATTAATCGTTTCAAATTGATTAAACATCTATGATTATACACGTCCAGTCAGCGTTTTAGTTGTCATAGTCACTACTATTTGGTCATTGTACCCTCAGACCTTCTTCAACTGCCTGTGGTTGGCGTTAAACTCTTGGGGATTGTAAACTGAATCCGTTATACTATAAGAGTAGATTGTTTTTCCTTCGCTGTTGGGGGATATATCTTGTGTTTTTCAAAGTGATGTTGTCTGTTTGTCTTTACCACTCAATCAAAATATATTTTACTCCCCAACCCAAGGATCGAAGACAGCTGAAGAAGGCCATGGGGGTCCTACTGTCAAACTGCGAAGATTTACTACAATCAAAATGGGAACACGCTGAGCACATCAGTGTATGATGATAATTCCTCAACTCAGAAATTTTGACAAATTAAATGATTGATGTTGTTGTGCTTATCTAAAACTGTTTTATTTACTTAGGCAATAGGAAATGGCTTGCTATTTCAAATGACGGGTTTGTTAGTTTGGTTAGTTGTGTTTTATGGCATACTAATCCTTGTAGGTTATTTAATGCCAGATCCTTTCTTTTCTCCTAATCTCTCTCTCTCTCTCTCTCTCTCTATATATATATATATATATATATATATATATATATATATATATATATATATATGTGTGTGTGTGTGTGTGTGTGTGTGTGTGTGTGTGTGTGTGTGTGTGTGTGTGTGTGTGTGTGAGAGAGAGAGAGAGAGAGAGAGAGAGATGGGGAGAGAGAGTGAGAGATTTGTTAGTAAATAATTTCTAGGTAAAATTATTTTTAAACGAGCCAAAGCTCATTTGTTTGCACACAGTTAAATGTTTGAAGTATTACTATTTTATACTTATAATTCTATTCAACTTTATTCATTTTGTAATACAAATAATTCAATCTAACTTCAGTCATTTGTTTGCATTCGGTTAAATGGTTTGGTTACATAATGAATAGGTTGCCTATTAATTTCGTAAAGTAAGTATAGAATTCAAAATATATGAATTCAAAAGTTAATTGGTAATTCATTGGCGGAATCATGGAAGATAATCAGAGTATTGAGAGACAAGACTTGGCCCCTGGCTGACCTTTTTAGCAGTTCTCTGGTTGGTTGTATAGTAAGAACGGTTTATTTAGGCAGAGTTAATTAGATTAGTCCATGAGCCGTAACGAATGGACTCCTAAAATGGTTATTTCTCCAGCTGTACTGTTGACGTGGGAATTTGGATGAATAAAGACGTCAAAAATCAAACAAAATCTTTGTGTTCATTTATAAGAACAGAATTGGACAGGGTGACCAAAATAAACCCAAAACCCCCAGAAAAAGTCTCAGATAGAAGACTAGAAATCCGGCCAGATAGATAAGAATAAGAAAACGAATTAGGTAAATGATTAAGTATATTTAGTTTATCCACAGATGGGACTCTAACAAGTATTACTACTCAAAGTCAGAGTGGACTAGGGAGTTGTAGCAATAAAGGGGCACTTCACAGTCCTAAAATTCCAGCTTTGAGGACTGTGAAGTACTCCATCAGAGGGTTCAGTGTTATATATCAGGACACTTGTCGGAGATGGGGGGGTCTCTGCAACGATATAGCCGACATATTCTAGTGCCTCAGCCGACTGGACAGCAAAATGACACGTAGCGACTTTCTTTTATAAAGAATTTTCCATTTTTTCGCTTTATTAGAGTTCTGTGGCGAGTCCCTTGTAAAAATGTAGTTCTTATATACTTCCAAGGTCAGACATCAACTGATCAACTAGAGTTGTAGAGTGGAATTATTCTCATTGTAGTCTAGCACATTACAAAAGGAGACGAGACAGATTAAAGGTTTAGATTTGATTAAACATACATATATAAATTAGAACAAATTTATACTTTCCAGATTGAATCTGATTTATCAGCATTTGTTCATTCATTGTTGTTATTGTTAGATTAGTTGTGGCGCAAAGTCTGAAGTATTGGGCTCCCAATGGGAATCGAACTCACTAACAATGGTCTGCAAATATAGTTTGCCAACCATTTTACCCGGTGCGATGCTTAACCCATTGTAGATGAATGGCCGAATAAAGAGAAAAAATTACAAAAGATTTCCCGACGGAATAAGTCATCCTAAACAAATGCTGTTAGAATTAATCAATCAATATCATAATATACTATTGCCATTATGATTGTTCAAAAGGCTCCTGTCTTGATTTTCATATGCCTCTTAAGATATGCCATTTCGTTTACTTTTAGACGAATATCTTCAGGAAATATATGTCTGAGCATGTGTTAAATGATACCATTGCTGCTTTTGCACAAAGATGGCTTGGGCATTAAATTCTCCATGAAAGTTGATATGCCATTAGAAAAAGGCCAACAAAATAAAACATAAAGGACAGTTTCATGGAACCGTCTGTTTTACTCTTGTAGTCGTTGTTTCTTCATCAATTCTTAATAAATTTTGAAATTTTTCCGGTCATAAAACCTGCTTTTGTGATATCTTAAACTGATATCCTAACTTAGTCTAACAAAAGGCTCAAAGCGTTGAGCAACTAGGAAGAATCACATTTACAACAGTTTTAATGGTTTGCAAGATATGTTGATGGGAGGATTCCTCGTTGCATAATTAATAAGGTACTGAATAGTAACATCTTTGTAAGCGTGTTGTAAACCCAGTAGTTGTATTACGTTCACTTTTGGACTAATTCCCCTGGGGGAAGTTTTGAACCTTCTCATCCCCCAAGCGGAGGGTTAAATAGTATCACTGTTGTTTTTCGATAAGGCTGGTTTGAGCATTAACTAACCTGCAAAAGTTGATATGCTATTAAACAAAAAAACCAAACCAAAACGAGACCAACTAAGAAAGATCGCGAGTCGAAACTCAATGGTATGTTGATTTCTTTTCTTTTTGCATTCACATTTGATTTTTAAAAAATTGTGCAACACATTTATATAGATAACAAGACGATCCGCAAAATCATTGGGTTCTCATTGTAACAGCAGTCCTGGTGATATTGATGCTCCTATTTAAAAGGGAGTGAAGGATTCTAAATAGAATTTAATGATGTATTATCGAGGTTTTGAATGAGTAAAAATGGCATTTACTATAAATGGTGACCCCACTAAATTATTATTCAACAATAAATTGTGTTGGAAATTGGTTGTCTAAGTCAGAGAATTTTAATAAAAGTTCCGGTTTTGGTCAGGGGTACGTTCACCTCCCACACACACACATATATATATGTATATATATATATATATTGAGCTCTCTGGCGAAGGAATTGCCGGCCGCCGATAGCGTAATGCAAAGCTCTTCGAAAGAATTGAGCACTCTGGTAGCCGATAGGGTATAAAAAAATGTAAACAAAGGCTGCTGCTGCTGTTTCCAAAAATAAAAATACCTTAAAATTCCCTTAGCCAACGTGGTCCGCTTGGTGGACGAGTGGTCTGAATCACTGTCTAACGTAAAGTTGGACGGGTTTCGATCCCGGCTCCGAGCGTCCTGCGTGTCTAGCCACACTGAAGAGTTCTGATAGAACGAAACAGTCTGTCTGTGGATGACTATATATATATATATATATATATACTAATCTAATATCTACCACATTCACGGTACCAGAAAAAAACGCCAGGAACAAGAGATAAGAATATCTCGAATCACTGCCCGGGGGAAAAAGAAAAAGTATTATAGGTCGAAAAGAAAGAAAAGGCCACTTGAAAAAAATCAAGGGATATGCAGTCAGTTGGTCAAAAGAAAACTAAAACCTTCCGCGAACCCTGCAATTCTACAATTACAAGAGTGCTCAACACGAGTGGAGCCAATTATAAAATTAACTTAAATCGCGAGTCCGAAATCTTCTACTAAAGTTTTACCTTATCGGATCATCGGGAAGTCTAACCCCGACTGATGCTAAAGGAGAAAACGCCGTTTTATTTTCACCAAAAACCCACCTAGCTTAAAATTTACATAACAAAAGGACCAAATAAAAAATAGATAAATAAATAAATAAATAAAACCCTCGTTATAAATACTCCGAAACCTATCCCTAGCGATAGTAGAATTTACACAACCGCTGCTTGGAAGAAATCGCTTTTTATTTTATCGGATAGACTAGACTTCCGTGATCGATTACCTATCGCTAGACACATATTGATGTCACTTTCAGTAGATGAGATGCTTTTGTATCTACAACTATTTAATACCTCCGATCTTTGGTTTAACATATCCCTACTTTTACAAGATGCTATTGCTAGTTTCTCCTCCATGCAAAGGAGACAGATCCTATCCCCAGCCCTATATTTACGGCATTTCTTTATTACTTCCCATTTCATTAGCGGATCTATCCCTTTGTTATCCTTGAGCTCCCACACATAACTAGATAACGTATATAAATAAATAAATATATATATATATATATATATATATATATATATATATATATCATCAAGTCGGGTAGCTAACGTAGATTTTCCTGACTCTCTCGCCATTCTCCCCTATTATTCATCGCTCCCGTCAGGTCTTCTAGACTACATTCCGTGTCCGTTGAAGGCTGTTTTAGGTATTTCATTCTTGATCGGCTAACACTGGCTCGTCCATGTGAAGGGGTCCAAAGGAAAACGTCACTTATGAGTTCATCCTTGTTTCTCTAGCAGTGTCCCGCATGATTTGTTCGTTTCATTTCGATAGTTTTAGAGATGGGAGGTAAGAGACCGTAAAACTGTTTCGTGGGATGTTGGTTATAGGATTTGTTCAATATAGCTCGTAGCATTCTTCTGCAGTTTCTGTCCAGCATTTTTTCAATATGTTTTCTCAGCGTCCATGTGGTGCATCCATACAGTAGAATTTACACAACCACTGCTTGGAAGAAATCACTTTTTATTTTATCGGATAGGCTAGACTTCCATGATCGATTACCTATCGCTAGACACATATTGATGTCATTTTCAGTAGATGAGATGCTACTACCGAGGTACATGAACGTGTACACAAATTTCAGAGAGCTGCCATTTAGAGGGGAGATCTCTCCTTTTTGATTAAAACATATATATTGTTTTGTCTGCATTTAGGTGGAGGCCAATGACTTCTGCTGCCTGCTTCAGACTATGCAGTGGGGAATCAGCTTGAGTCTGAGTATTTGCCAGAAACGCTATGTCATCTGCATTGTCTGCGTCCGTTATAGTTTCTGCAGGTATCGTCGGCTTCTTACCTTTTTAGTGTAAAATCATTTTCTTTCATTAGATTTACCGATGTTCAAAGTACGTAGCCATGGCAGATTATAAACAGATATGAGCTTAATATATCCTCCAGCAGTACATCTGCTTCAATGTCAAAGAAGTCTGTGTTTCTATCCGGCGAGCGGACCTTGACTTATATATATATATATACACACACACAAAATGATAATTTCACAAAATATTCATTGACAATAGTTTGTCTGTCCCGTATAATTCACAGTTATATATATATATATAGTTAGACGAACCAGACATGCAGGACACTGCTGGAGAAGCAGAGATGAACTCATAAGAGATATACTCTTATGGATCCCCACACATGGCCGCGCAAAAGCAGGACGACCAGCTCGAACGTACATTCAGCAGCTATGTGAGGATACAGGCTGTTGTCCTGAAGACCTACCTAGGGCGATGAACGATAGGGAGGAGTGGCGAGAGAGGGTCAGGGATGTCCGTGCTACCAGCGCGATATGATGATGATATATATATATATATATATAATCAACATTTGTTTCAGTATTATTAGATAAAGTTGAGAGTTTTAAAAAAATGTTCCTCGGAAAAAAGTAACTCTTATCGACAGAGAGTCTGTAATAATTATTAATAATAAGCTTACGTATTCATTGAATGCTCGGTAAATTTATAAAATTCTATTGTTTTCTAAATTTTCAAACTCTTTTCTGAGAGAATTTTCAGAAAGAAACGAAGAAAGTCAATCAATAAATAATTGAAATCTTTATTATTAGAACAGCTGCTTTCCAAGTATTAATTTTGCTGTCAGAAATAGAAATAGTTTGATTCACACAACTAGCATAATTAACTATCAAAAGGCCAACCTCGCTATTTCTTGATATGCAAATGCATCTCTTTAAGCTTAAACCACTATAACTTTCAATATTTATTCTTAGTTAATTCGATTTAAAAAGTTTTAATCAAATTATTTTTCATTTCACAGGAGCAATGATACTTTTCTTAAAAAGAATTTTAAAAGTTTTCTCTATTCTTTTCTTTCTTTCATGCTTACTCGAACCAGACTTTATTTCCACTTTCTTTCTTTCTTTCTTTCTTTCGAATTCTCATCTTGTTCTAAAATGATCGTTGACTTCCATTATTTCCCTGACATTTGGCACATTTATCTGTTATCTAGAGATTCTTATAACGAGAATATTTTGTTCGCTGTAAATAATTTACCAGAAAGCAGTTGACAAAATCAAGGCATCTCTCTCCATAGTGTATTTTAATATATATATATATATATATATATATATATATATATATATATATATATGGGGGGGTGCGCTAGAAGTTGGTTAACTTTCTTTCTCTCTCTCTCTCTCTCTCTCTCTCTCTCTCTCTCTCTCTCTTTCTATCTATCGATCTATCTCTTTCTATCTATCTTTATATATATATATATATATATATATATATATATATATATATATATAATTTCCAGTTAGTGTTGAAATCCAGGGATAGTAAAATTTTGCATCATTCTTGTAAATTTTAATTCATTTGGATTGGCGTCCAATTATATTCCCCGCAAAAAAGAAAGAAAGAAAAACAAGAGAGAAAATTCATTAACAGAACGATTGTGTTGGTTTTGTAAACGTTCATACTGGGCATTTAATGTGTTCAAGGGAACTGCAAAGTAATTAACGTCGGTAGTTAGTGTATTTACTTGGGTAAAAAGCGTTTTTTTTATTGTTAATTCTAATTACAGAAGCCTGGACATTTAAATACCCTTATCCTATATTTCGCCGATAGCGAACTAAGCTAATATCAATCACATGCACGGGTGGGTACCAAGTATCAAAAATCCTCAGAGAGATTTAAAGTCGAACTATAAAGTGAGATTAATTGCTAATATGTTTAGTTTATGGAGGTGTTGTTTGACGTGTTCAAGAATTATTTTATACAATTTATATGATGCAATTATTTCAGTGTTATTTAACAATAGGGTAGGTTGGTAGGGGAGAATTCCTATCAGGAAAACCATATTGATGTTGGATGTTTCGGAAACGTGTTTAGTTTTAAAAAATGGTGACAATATCGGAAAGCATCGATTATTTCGTAAGTATTTTAGAGACAGTTGTTACGGAAAAAGGTCCTAACAGGAAAATCACGTTGTTGCGAGTAGGTAATTTCAGAAACGGATTCAGCTTTAAAAAAATTATATCGTAGCGGTGAGCATGGCCTTGGCCATATCACTCTGACCATCTACCCTTAAGTATACTGTAGTTTAGAAAATTTTTCATCTGATTCTGAGGAGAATTTAACTTGTTGATCGATAATTCCATCCGTACAAAGTGATGGTTTAACAAGAACTGATGGAAAATTACTAGTACAACTGCAATGTTACTAATACAGTTGTACTCTGTAGTGACGAAGTTCATATTCCTTTATTGACCAATTTAAAAGTAAAATTTTTGATAATTGGCAGTTGACAATCGCTGAGAACTCCACGTTTTATCGTTTGAGATAATAGAATTTAGAAATCGTTTTTAAGATAGAATAACACATAAAGTCAGTTACATCAAGATCAGTTACATCTACACATAAACATCCGTCTACATGACGATGTTACGTAAATTCCTGGAGCCAAGACGTAACAAACTTAAAAATCTACCCCTGTAGTTTTAAAACATGGGACCACTAAGCACATGACAAAAGTATGTAAGGAAGTTCTGACATCAATTTTCCCCGTTTGCTTCATAGAGGACGCAAAGAATTCGCTGCAATAGCAAGTGCTACAGAACTTCAAGGTGAGACATCAAGATTGATGATTTGTTGAGCATTTAGACTCAAAAATTTTACATTTGCTTTTCAAAATAAAATTTCTATTTTAAAAGTAAATTTTATAATTCATAATCGATATAAATAAATTGCGCTTTATATGAGAATAGTTATTTATCAAGTTTTCGCACAAGGCCAGAATTTATGTACAAATAAAAGATTACTGAAAGCGTGTTATAAAATGTGTCTATGCTTTTTTTAGTAACTCTGCATGAAGCTAGATTAATAAGGCACTTTGTTTGAGCCGTAATTTGAGCTGATATTTTTATTTTATAATATCTAATCTATTTAATTTATAATCACCATTATATAAATTGTATTGACGTGGAAGGATATTATATTGAAAAATAAGTATTTGTTGTGCAAAATAAAAAAAGTTTTCATCATTACACAACAAACTTACAGATATATCTGTATATTTAATTTTTCAATTGTCAGTTGGGTTCAACTGTAAAAACAGTGCAGCAGATATTTTATTTCAATTTTGTTCTGATCTAAAAAGTTAATGGAACCTTTGGCTGTCATGAATATCGTCTCAAAATATATTTTTGTGCTTGGAAATAAAAGAGGAACAAACAGAATTATACATTTCATTTTCAGTCTTTTGGTCATGTTACGCAACGATTCCTACCAGCAGATCATCCAAGTTAAGCAGTAATGAGTTTAATACTTACACAAGTTATTATAAAGTACAAAAACGTTCTGCAAGATCTTAGTAGCATTTGTGTCAGAATAAACAAAGCTTAGTAAATTTTATAAAATTCCAATTTAATCTTAAGAATCGAAGAAAAAAATTGAGATCCTTTTAGATCCACAGAAAAAAAAAGCATTAAATCTTAGATAAATAAGAACCACGACCGAATCAATTGGGAATGTTATAAAAGAATGCAAAACATTTTGATTTGAAAATCACTGGAAAAATCAACGTATAGAACGAGTGATTAAACATGAATACGTGTAACTCAGTTACCCAATGATAAAATCTGTATTTGACCGTGGGTGCCACCCACCATTGTAGATATGCTTATAATCTAGAATGATCGTCTTAATGGAAATTCCAGTCACGAAGGAAAAACAGTAAAAAGTAGAAGGGATCATGTTTTGAGGCAAATGAGATAAATAAAAAGAAATCAGTGAAGAAAGATAGAAAACTAGGAGAAAAATACACCATTAGAATTAATTATATAAATACGCATAAAATATAATTGGTGGTTGTAATAGAAAACTCTTTAAAGTATCATATTATTTCAACAGTTTCGAAAACTATAGAACATAGGGCTATTTTAGTAGAATGCCAAATAACTATTGATAGATTGAAAGACCTTAGAACGAACGATTTTAAGTTGATATTTCCTTTTGTTTTTGGATGGGTACGAATGTATATATATAGAGAGAGAGAGACGGAGAGAGAGAGGGGGAAGAGAGAAGTGTTTCTGGTATAAATGTTACTGTCATAGGAAATGGACACAGCGACCCAACTTCAAATCCTAAACGAGGCTCTTTGCATTTCGTATAGCGGAAAACTATTCGTCCTCCAGCTATAGGTAAATAGTAAGTTTAGACTGGGCTCTTTATGTGGTGATTAGTCTTGGATAAGAAAATCTCTAAATTCAAACCTGCTAATCTCCGCTTAAAAATAGTGTGTAATGGAATAGTGTCTTGAGTAAATATACTAAAACGTAAAATCTTGTGCTTCAATTGTCTAGATTGTAGCACAAGATTTCATGGTACCGATATTGAAACACCTCAACTGAAGGCGATCAATTTATAGCATTCTCTTATTCGGAGATTACAAAATCCTGGCGGCACTTTACAAAAGACGTTTCTGACTCCATCTGTGAAAACTATTAAAAAATTAAAAGTAAATCAAACAATAAAGTGATATCATCTCTGTTTAAAATTGTGACAGATTAAAGATCATTGAAGGCAATCACATTGGTTACACTTATATCCGAGCTTACACATTCTTTTTCATTGAAAGTAAATACGGGCAGTCACTAACCCTAACCCTATACTCACCCAAGTACATATCCATAAAAACAGAATAGTGAATACCTCTTATATATAAGATGCAAAACGACTCGTACGTTACAGTCGTTCTAAGGACATTAATGCATATTTCACTGAACACAATAGACATGTTGTGTCCTTTCCAGTTGCCGAAGTGATTTTATAGTATCCGGCGGGATCATTGTTACCCATGTACTTTCTGCCCAATCAATTGTCATCATCAGGGGTATGTATATTACAAAAGCGATGTGACATTTGCATGAACATTACTACTTTGTAAGTGTTGTCAGAATTGATTAGATCTTTAGATAACAGATAAAAGCGCCAAGTGTCAGGGAAGTCAACGGTCATTTTAGAACAAGAAGAGAATTTGAAAGAAAGAAGATAGATTAGGTTTAGCCAACGTTTATACAGTTATTCTCAGAGATACAATCTCCTAAAATACATTTAGATTGATATACAACGTCATTTTGCTAAACCCCAAACGAGGGGGATGAATTATTATTAATAACTAAATTGGAGGTTTTGAATTTGTTATAGTATATGATTTTATATTATTAGGATCAGTGGGGAATATATTTCTTTTAATAAACGTTATTAAAATATTTTAATCTAATTTATAATTGTAGTGCATTTGGTTACGATAAAAAGGTTTCATCATTTTTTTTGTTTATTGGTTGGAGTTTTGTAGTGTTTATTTTGTTGGTTAACATTTCTAATTGTATGTTTAGTTTGTTTATAAACAATATAATAAGGGAAGCATTTATTGATGAGAGTTTATTTTATGTTTTCTAATTCTTTATAAAATATTGTTTTGGGGGAGGAGATTAGTTTTGCACGGGATATTGGATTAATAATAATTGCTTTTTTTTTATATCGGAGGGGGCATTCACTTTTAACGTTGAGGGTACACGAATTGTTATTAGTGGGTTTTCGTAAGTAGAGGCAGTGAAGTTATTATTATTATTGTTAGTATCAATGAGAGCATCTAAAAAGGAAATTTTATTGTTTTTGTTTAGTTCATGGGTAAAATTAAGAACTGAATTTTTTTGGAAGATGTCTTGTAGCATGTTTATTTCCTTAATATCATTAGCAAAAATAAGTACATCGTTGACACAACTAAGGTGTTTTATACTCATAATACAACCACACGTGTACATTTACAAATATACACTTACATGCAGAAACGTCATAAACCGTTAATAACGATTTCAATAACGAACGAATACACTTCTTTATAAAATATATCTCTCACACTTTATGCTCGAAAGGGTGATGTTTCTTGTGTGTGAGAGATGAGTGGAAACAAGGACGGACTGTTATTTTGACCCAAGTTCTTCCTCGCCCATAGCAGCACTTCTTTCTCATCTTGGCTGTGGTTGCTCAACAGTGGGTCACCGAGGGCCCAAAGCCCTCTGTCTACAGCTGGTTCTCACTTCGGCATCTTGTCTCCAACTGACTTGAACCGTCTGGGCACCTGGTTATGTTATTGTCTAACGTGCACCTGCTTCCGCTGTTGTTCCACTTATTTACATAGGTGCATCCCTTGATTGACAGCTCGGTCGAGGTTCAATATATAACAATCATCCCATTCTTATTTTTCAAAATTCCACACGTGGACATTTTCTTCACGTCCGTCTCTATCCCCCTTTTCACACACATTTTACAAATAATGCTCAAGGACAACAACAGCAAAAATACAAAAAGAAATTACTTGAACAACAGCAAAATACAAAAATCTTAATTAGAAGGCGACCTTCTCACTATGTAACACTTGACGAGGCTAATTATTATCTAAATTTATTTCATACTATTCTTTGCACGGTTGGCTATCCTGACGTGCATGCATCAAAGTACAATACAGATGCATTTTTCATCCTCCCAAACACAATAGGGCCCTCTGCAATTCCTTGAAGAATCACAAAACCATAAAAGGACTATACTCTAGTCCCAGATCCTGGTCACAAACCTAGTGACCCTGATCATTCCAGCAATACATTTCGCCTGGATTCCTTATGACCTCCAGTCCTTCGCTCAACAGGTTACAACCTGGAGTAACTGGAGAATTCCACCAACTAAAAAACAATATCTTCAAGGCCCAAAACATTCCTCATAAATCCACAAAAATCATGGCCTAAAACAATGCATCACAATTCTAAAAAATAACAATACATCCAAATGTATCACAATCTGACACGCATGTAGTAAACCACCTAAAATAGACCACGCAAAATATTTATTAGCAATGTGTTACTCATTTTTTTTCATTATTAAGTTTCTGTTACCATGACTATTTGTCTGTAAACCCTTGAGGAACATGCTTTACTTGATCACACCCTCGCCGGGTTGCTTTTCAATTTAATCAGGAACCCTCGTGGCTACTAAGATATAGGTACCTCGCCTTTTCTAGATTCATTTCCCTTCACCAAACCATGCACGAATCCAAAGCATCATCGGGACTGAAATATTCAGACATCATCCACAAAATATTGGAGCAGGCCACGTCTTTCTTTCCTTTATTCCATCAACTTGAAACTCCAATCTGAAAATACTGGCCACCACAAGCCTTCAACAAATCCATGGGACGGTGAATTCCTCTATAGAATTACTTCTTACCGTATGCCCAATACAATCTGTAATACAACTTGGATGAATCTCTGTCCTAATCTCGAGTCAGCCCACGATTCGTTCAAAAACTGACCCCCCAAAGAAATATTTCCTATTCCACGAAAACCCAATATTCCAAAAAAATTTAGAATCAACATCATTTTAAAATCTTCATAAGCTTAATATCAAATCCCCTGTTAATGGTTTTCGTCAAATTTCATAATATGAAACAGAACAAAAAATTTCTAATGTCTATATGTTGGGCTCAATCAGTTTTTTTTTTCTAAAATTATTTTCAATGTAACTTTTTGAAAGGCCAAATAACATTGATATATAAGACAGAGAGAGCAATTATAACGAATGAGCAATTTACTTACTGTCTTCGAAGTGTTTCTCTTTTTTCCCATCATTTCCGTTTTTCGTAGTTGGTCTGTTCTGGTTTACTTTTTTTTTTTTTTCATCTCTCCTTGTTTTCGTGTCTCGTTCGTTCTGTTTCGCCATGATGTGTCGAATTCTGTTTCCGATTTTCTTTTCCTTGATCATCTAGGTTCAATTCTGGTTCGATACCACGCCATGTGGGCGTAAACTGGCCTTCGGTACCAAATTTTAATATAATGTTTTATACTCATAATACAACTACACGTGTACATTTACGAATATACATTTACATGCGAAAACATCATTAACCATTAATGACGACTTCAATTCGGAATTCAGGTTTGATTGAGATTATCATTTTATCTCGGAGCTTTAAAATATTTTGGAATAAATTTCAATTTCTGTATTTTTGATTATGTTAGTATATCCTTGAAATAAATGGCTGTTGGGTCTAAAGTTGAGAAAATCTTTTTGTCGTTAAGTTAATTTACAATACGAAAGGTTGATGTATTTTTCAGTATTGTTTGGAAGAAGTAAATGGCCTTTTTAGAGATTATTGATTTTTTTAAGAGTAAATTTACGTAGGTAATCATTTTTATTAATGATTACGGAAATTTAAATTGTACATTTAGATTTCCGTAAACATTAGGAGATTGCATCTCCGAGATTAATAGTATATAATTTGGCTTAACATTAAGCACTCTATCGAGACGACTCACTCTGTATCTATCTGATACCAGTTCAATATCACAACATCTAAAATAACATTCCTACCCAAAAATTGAGTTTTGAAAAATTCTTACCGAAAACACAACACTATTAGAACAACAAAATAACAAACAAAAGCTACAAATTCTTGAGGCGCTCCTCATCAGAATGAAACAACCCAAACTCAATAGAATCAATTTCAAATCCAGTACTAATGTATTTAAATATCTTAAGCCATTGCTGTTACTTATAGAAACGAATAAAACGCTACAACAACATACTTGTATGAATGATAAAATCTTACTAAGTAGTAATGTACATGCAAAGGTCATATCACTTTTGCAATATACGCACACCTGCTGATGGTCCAAGATCGGGCAGAAAGCCCTAGGGTAACGATTTGTTATGGGAGTTTCATTAAACAATTCCCACCGGATGTTATAAAATCAATTCGGCAACTGGAAAAGACATATACAAAAATATGTAGACAAATCATGTCTATAATTTTCAATGAAATTTGCATAAATGAAGAAATGCTACTCAAATACACATATTTTAATATATATATATATATATATATATGTGTGTGTGTGTGTGTGTGTGTGTGTGTGTGTGTGTGTGTGTGTGTGTGTGTGTGTGTGTGTGTGTGTGTGATGGCTGCAATCCTGAATTCGAATATGATCATTACGATATCAAGTAATACTTGCTCCTATTGCTTCTTATAGTGAGTCGAGATGATGCTCTGAGACAATCCCACTATCAAATCTTCAATAACATGTAACAAAAAAAGAAGAGCTATCATATTGGATCTGATTAAGGCCGCAAGTTTTACAATAGTGTGTTCTAGACGGATGCTTTAACAAAAGCTAGGATCAATCACTCCAAGTTTTATATGAGGTCACTTTCTTCTCCATAGATAAGTTATCTAAATATTGGTACCCATCACGGCATGAGTGAAACAGACTGCTGTGGACCTAACAAGAGGATTCATTTACCCATTGACAGATTTATTTTAATAAACTCTACTGGGTTTCTTTGCCTTTTTCCATACTTGGTAAAATTGGCTGATGACCAGTTTACTCGTCGATCACTCAAACATTTGGCAGATAGTACTTAGTTACATTGGACAAGTTGCACACTTCGATTGACTGGACTAAAATGTGTACATACATATACGTACATGTAAACACGCGCGCACACACACACACACACACACACACACACACACACACACACACACACACACACACACACATACACATTGGTCTCGTAAAGAATAGAATTGTCAGAAGTCTCATTCTTATAGTAACATGAGTCATTGATAGACGTCAAACAGAGCAAGCTAGGTAGAATATATTACTTACTCTTTTGCTCTTTAACCTCCCTTCTCCTCCTTCCTAAAAAGTAATTGTTACTTTCTATACTTCAGATTTTCTCCTTGAGTCAGTGCTTGTTCTTCCTCTTTTCTGAATTTCACTTTCCTTCACATTTATTCTTTCTCCTTTTTCTTTCTTCCTTTACTCGAGTGATTTGAAAGAATTTCAGTCACTCGATGCTCCCGCGTTCTCAATTCAACATATCAACTGTTGCAAATCTCAATGTAAATAACGGCAGTCATTGTATATTTTTCACATTTCAATCACATTCATTCAAATCTACAGACAGTAGTAAAGTGGTAGCTAATGCATTATACAGAAGGTTTCACATATCGAAGCAGGTTTAAGTACAGTTTTTATTCATGGCCTTCTCTTGCGGGAGCATCTTTTGTTTACGCTTATGTCTCTATATCACACAGTTACTAAAAGGCACAGACAGTTCCATCGATCTTGAACGAATGCAAAATGTTTAAATACATGGAGAGGATTGCAGAGGATTTTCTTTTGATAGTTTCTTCTGATGTTTCGAGTAGAGTTTCGAGTAATATTTAATACACTGATCTGACATGGGACGCTTTGAAGAAAATAGCTATATTCGTATATCATATCAATACCACTTAGTGGTACCCAAATTTGAGTCATGTTATGAATAGGATTACAGTCTTTTTATTGACATTTTGTTGAGTTGAAAGCTTCAGGATAAACAATATCCTTGTGTGCGTCCTCTTGTACGTCAATGAATATACCCTCAGGGTTTCTAACACTTAAAAGACAAATGTAAGTTTAACCATATGAAAATACAATATATGTCAAATTCAGTTCAAAAGTTTCAGCGTTTACCGATGAGTCTTGTTGTTAGTCATGGCAAAATTCTGTCTGACAGCAAACATGATTGTAGTTTCCATGACATAGGATATCATACTTTTGAGAGGAAGTATTGTGTCATTAAGAACTTTTGGAGGATCGAGATTAAACTGTTGCATGATGAGTGTCCAAGCTTTAATAGCAGATTATGTGGAATAGTCCCTGTTTGCTACTGAGAAAATTGGTTGAATAATTAACAATCTGGTCCAGGGAACTGAAATTATCAAGTGATTTATTGGATATTTCCCCTCCAGGGAACATATCCATGAACTTGTGTTCATTTCTTTAACATCAAAGTTTTCAGAGTTAAAATTCCTCGATTACAGAGCCATTGAGGAGTTGAAATATTGAGTAAAAAGGATTTTCTTGGAATTTTTCTCCCAGCCAAATCTGTAATTTATATTGATCTAGACATCTCTTTTATTGATTGATATTTGTCATATTTCTATGCGAATTCTTACGACGCGACGTTTTACAAAATGAAATCAAAATTCAAAAAGCAGATGACACTGTAAAAAATATAATTTTCGACAATCATTCTTAGATTTAATTGCAAAAAGATTTCGACCACAAAATAGTACAAATTTCAAGCAGTTTTGAAAAATGCTTTTATTTATAAGTTCTGAAATGTTCATTAAAGTGATAACTATAAATTTTGATAGATTACTTTTTAAATTTGCATCGTTTTATTTATTTTGTTGAAAAGTTACCTTATAAACTAGCATCTTTTTCGGAAACAGATATCACGGTTTCTATTCGATGTAAACATAATAACGGTGACGGTGATGCCAATTGTAGTTGGTGCGCTTGGAACAGTCCCCAAGGGTTTGCAAAAAACCCTGGAGGCGCGAGAAATTAGATCACAGATCCAGATCACAGATTTGTTAAGATTGGCTAGAATACCAAGAAAAGTCCTGAATTGCTGTCACTTAGAATCTAGGGAAAGAGCACCGGCGTTAGCTTGTATGATAAAGTCAAATCATTTTTGTGAACCGCAGATAAAAAAAATACCTGGTGACTTCTGTGACTGGAGCACAGATTTTTTTGGCACAGCTATATTATATTATCTATTTAAAATGTCAAGAGAAGTGTACCTAGCAAAGTTTTGAATAGTGCATTAAAAAAACAAAACAAAGCAAGATAGTAACAGGAACAGTAACATAAGAACAAACAGAAAATAACAAACACTAAGAAACAAAAATGGAAAGAAAAACAACTTAATGAATATTTCAAGAGATAATCTAATGATATTGCACCCGATAAGACGTGAAAGATAAATTTCAAGAAAGAAACTGAATCTCTTCTAATAGCTGCAGAAATGTCAAATCAAAACATAGGATCACCGGTCTGAATGTTATGATCGGCAATAACTCCGTTGATAGTTAAAATGGCGGAACTGAACGAGATCCAATGAATGCTGGCTATTCTGATTTTAGGGATATTATGACCCAATCGACAATTTAGCAGAGAGATACTAAAAGAAAAAATAGATTAAAGAAGGCAACAAAAATGTCATCCACTGTTATTTTCATATCAATCCCACGCAAATAAAAAATAATGATCGAAATTTTGGCAGTCAAAAACTGAATGAACAAACTCGAAGAATTTTAAATAAAAGCTGGTTTTCTGATCCTAATTTTCTAGAAATATATGGACAGGTGTGTCGTGAAGAATATGTCCAAGAAGATCCCCTTACACAAATTGAAACCCCAAATACTAAAAACCAAAACATCACTGAACCCAGTACTACAACATGAAAGTTAATACAAAAATATAGTTAATAAAAAATCATGGCTAAAAAGAAGCCTAAATTACTATCCGTTTGGAATAAAGACCGGAAAAATTATGGTAGAAACAGAAAAGATAAATAAATTATTAAAAATATCCCAATGGACAACACCACTAAACTAAACGAGATGATTTACGCAGGAGTAAAATTAGTCAGTGCCAAAATTGATGTCCTTCTAAGGAACTCGAACATAAGTATAAAACCTGAATTGGAAACTTAGCTAGGAGAAAATATAAAGAAACTGCGATAACTAGCGAAAGTACTAAGAAAGAAAAATGCGCAAAGGTACTTGGAATGAAAACACCAAAACAAAACAGCATACAAGTCTGACAAATGGAAAAAAAATCAGGAAATATCAGCGAGAAAAGAGACTCATAAGATAGCTGGTATGGTCCTATGATAATCGCGGAATTTGACTGTAGCTTTAGTTCCGTGACGACCACATACATTTCCAGCTAGTTAGTTTATCAACTCCCTCTGTGCCCTCGTTGTATTTGAAAGCTCCACGGATAGGGGATGACACAAGCTATCCAGAATTTCCTTTGATAGTTAGGAATCGTTTGTTGGAACAAGTTGCCTGGGTGTTGGCAACTCTAAGACAAGAAAAACTCTGCGCTAACCACAACTATCTATTTAAATGCATTGATGTAACAATAATATATATATGGGAATTGCGTCGCTTTTGTTGTATTTGAGAGACTGACATTTGAGGTATCTGGCTGGTGCAATCTTTCGAAGTTACTTAATTTTTCGGATAGTGAGCCTTTTGCTGGAGAGACTTTACTTTTTGGAAAGATGTATTCTTTTATACTCCTGTCTTCGATATGGACATCGGATATCTTCTCTTTTCTAACCCGAAAATATCTATTTTTAGAGAGGATTCCCCTGGGAAAAAACATTTCCGATTGGCTAACCAATCACAGATCATTTCGTATTCCTCTACTACTTTTTTGAGCCGTCAGCCAATCAAATTCGCTGATCAACGTGATGAGAAAGAGTATCCCTCCCACATATCAGATTTTAATTAGTCATCCGATCAAACTACAAAATAGGGGCTTGGTTGATTAAGAGTCTCAGTCCACGTCTTGTGGGGGAGTATCTCTTTTCCCATGAACCAAAACAAAAATTAAAATCTGATCAATCTATCCAAAGATTTGACCTTTTAACCTTAACAGATGAGCAAGAGGTATCATAATTTAAAATGGATTAATGCACCGACAAAACCCCAAGACTGCTTACTATTTGTTTTGGCAATTTAAAAGTTCAGTTAGTACGTGTCCCTCACTGAGCTTTTAAATTGACTTTTGAATTTCTTTCGAAGTCAATAAGTCTGTTTAATATTTTTATAAAGGGAAAATTATATTTTCCTAAATAAAAAAATACATCATACTCTCTATAGGGTTTTAGCACCAATGAATACTTCATATTGGGATACCGAGACCGGGTCAAAGAATACAAAGAAAACAGGACCTTCCAAAATAACCATAGAAAATTCTATCGGCAAGTCAGTCAAGAAATAAGAAAGTCGAACCAACAACCGAATACAAAGTAAATAATATTTTGGGGATAGAATATGAAGAAGGAAAGAACATAATAGAAAGGCCGAATAGATGAATAACGGTAAAAAAAATAAAAAGAATTCAAAGAAGGCCCTGCAGTCGACGTATATCTGGACTCATTAAGAGAAACACGGAAGAAAGTATCAAATTGGAATATACATGGTCATAATACCATACATAGATTCTGGTTCAAAAAACTCACGTCCATCCACAACAGATTGGCTCTGTAACTGCGTAAATGAAGCGTAAAAGAAACACGTATACTCAAATGACGAAGAAGAAAACTATACCGATCCAGAAACACCCTAAAAATATTCCCTGCAACTACAGACCAATAAACTCATTACCTATGAGGTAAAAATCCCAACTACACAGATTAAAGAAGAAATCTATTATTGGCTTGAATGCTGTGAATTATTTCCGGAAAAACAAAAAGGCTGCATCAAGGGAACAAAAAGAACAGATGACCAACTATATGTAGGTTAGTACATCATCAAAGAAGCCAAAACAGAGCTGAAAATTGTAGCCATGGCATGGATTGACTAAAAAGGTCAATAATATTGTCCAAAAACTTGAAAGAAAGAATGTACAACAATGTACAAAATATAAGACAATGTCATAAACTTCATCATAAAAGCCACGAAAAACTGGAAAATGGAATTAACTGAAAACCCTAGCAGAGGTGAAAATCCAAAGAGGTATCTTCTTGGGAAACTCACTCTTGCAACTGTTATTTGTTATCGCATTGATGGCACTCAGTTCCATTCTTATGAAATGCACAGAGACTAGAAATTTATAAAATACTAGAAAAGATTAGTCATCTTATGTTTATGGATGATACCAAACAACAAATGAAAAAGAATTGCTGACTGCAATATAGGAATTGAATTTGGTATTGAAAAAATGTGCCATGCTGATAATGAAAAATGTGAAAAGAGAAACAATGGAAAGAATTGGAGGAATTGAAGAGCCAATTTAGTAAACGCTTGGAGAAAAATAAATTTACAAATACTTGGGAATAATGGAAGAGAACATCAAGAAACAAGCAGAGATGAATGAAATGATAACCAAAAAGTACCTTAGAGGAACGAGGAATTGTCTTGAAACCCAAGGCTCCAGCAGAAATCTCATCAAAAGAATAAACACCCCAGGACCATTCTTAAAATGGACAAAAGAGGAACTCGGACAAATCGAGCAAAGTACAAGATGATGACTGTTGATGACTATGCATAAGAGTATTCATAGGAGAGATAATAGAGACAAAATGAGTTAAGAAAAGAAGAAGTTGAGGAATCGTTAGCATTGAAGAGTTAATCCTCTTAAAAGCCTCATTTCAAGTTCTACGATATAACCTTTACAAAATGTTGGGAATTTCCATTGTTACATCAAGAAGACAACATCAAACAAAAGGAGATGAAAGAAAAAGTAAGAAAAAAGTGCATTAAAAGAACAAGAAAACTTCTTGAAACCTGCAGCCTAAATTTATTCAAAGTCATTCTCCTTTTTGAGATACAGTGGAACCTTCAAAAAGAGAAAACCAAATATTGTTATATAGTCATTTACACGTTCATGCAGCATCACAACGACACAACATCAAAGACAGACGCATGAATAAACGATGCATGAAAAAGACGCAGGAAGGACTTCTTTAGAAATATTTTACCTCTCACTTTATTGCAAGGGTTCGAAAGGTTAGCATGTGAGAGGATGCTGGAGACCAACATAAACTTCATATTTTGACCCTACTGTTATGACATCACGTTGTGTCTTTATTGTTCTCCTAATGTTGGGGTCTACTCCATCAGGGCTTTCCGAGGGCCCCTCGGTCTGGTGTGGCCTTCCCTACCACATCTGGTCTCTACTGTCTGGAGTTCGACTGGCAACTGCATCGGGGGTTTCCGAGGTTCCCCTCAGTCGGGCGTAGCCTTCCCTACCACATCTCGTCTCTAACTCTCTGGGAGTCTGCTGGCAACTGCATCAGGGGTTTCCGAGAACCCCCTCGGTCGGGTGTGGCCTTCCTTACCACATCTGGTCTCTACTGTCTGGAATTCTACTGACAACTGCTCTGGGACCCAAACTCAACTAAGTTAAATAATAACTCAACGCCCACACGATCGCCTACTGGATCTTTGAAATCGAATGTTTAATCGTCATCAAGCAGAAATAACTGTCATGCAGTTCAGAGGTTACTCTCTTCCGGTGCATGACTGTAATGGCAGGATGGGACCTTCACCTTTTCCCATATCATAAGCATTAATCCGCCCACGCGATCTCTTTCGATTACTGGCCGTTGGAATGTGTCACTTCCTTCCGGTGTATTACCTTGGAATAGCATTTTTACGCCGGGGCGAGGGGTCAAAATATAACATTCATCCGTAAATTATTTTTCAAATTCCACATGTGGAATTTTCTTCACGTTCGTCTCCATCACCCTCACGCATATTTTACAGAATAATTTACAATGGACAATAATGGCTGAAAACATAAAAAAGAATCCCTTGAACTACAGCAAACAAAATCTTACTTAGAAGGCGACCTTCTCTCTATGTAACACTTGCCCGGCTAATTATTATCTAAATTTGTCTTACTATATTTGCGTGGTTGGCCATCTTGACATGTGTGCATCAAGGTACCATACGGATACATTTTTTTATCTTTTCAACACAACGGGCCCTCCATAATTCCTTGAAGAAATTTCAAAACCCTAAAAAGAACCATACTCTGGTCCATATCCTGGTCACGGCACCAAATTAAAGTTATGTTATATAGTCATTTACACGTTCATGCAGCATCACAACGACACAACATCAAAGACAGACGCATGAATAAACGATGCATGATAAAGACGCAGGAAGGACTTCTTTAGAAATATTTTACCTCTCACTTTATTGAAAGGGTTCGAAAGGGTAGCATGTGAGAGGATGCTGGAGACCAACATAAACTTCATATTTTGACCCCACTGTTATGACCGTCACGTTGTGTCTTTATTGTTCTCCTGATGTTGGGGTCTACTCCATCGGGGCTTTCCGAGGGCCCCTCGGTCTGGTGTGGCCTTCCCTACCACATCTCGTCTCTAACCCTCTGGGAGTCTGCTGGCAACTGCATCGGTCGGGTGTGGCCTTCCTTACCACATCTGGTCTCTACTGTCTGGAATTCTACTGACAACTGCTCTGGGACCCAAACTCAACTAAGTTAAATAATAACTCAACGCCCACACGATCGCCTACTGGATCTTTGAAATCGAATGTTTAATCGTCATCAAGCGGAAGTAACTGTCATGCAGTTCAGAGGTTACTCTCCTCCAGTGCATGAATGTAATGGCAGAATGGGACCTTCACCTTTTCCCATATCATAAGCCCTAATCCGCCCACGCGATCTCTTTCGATTACTGACCGTTGGAATGTGTCACTTCCTTCCGGTGTATTACCTTGGAATAGCATTTTTACGCCGGGGCGAGGGGTCAAAATATAACAATATATGCACCACAGAACAAGGAAATGGATGACGATCCACAAGGACTAACATTTGAGAGATGACATAGACATAATCTATTTATCAAGAAAAGAAGAAACAAGAGCATTTGCCAACATTGAGGGTTGCATAGAAGTAAAATAATTCAAGAACTCGAAGATTATAAACAAAAAAGATTAAAGAAATATTACATCAACCTACAACATCAATGTCAACAGAGTTAAGTTAAAGAAAAACAGAGAAAATATAGAAAACAAACACGAGAAGAAAAGTAATTGTATGAATATTTCAAGTAAAAAACTAAAGAAATTGCTCATAAAATAGTCTGGAGATAGCGAGGTAAAGGGAAACCTAAAGAGAGAGATTGTATGTTTATTAAAAGCAATTCAAAGTAATGCCATGAAGCATTATCAAAACAAAAATTGATTATACGCGCGATAGTAGCAAGTGCACTCTAAGTGGAGATAGAGATGAAACAGTTAATCATGTAATCGATAGATGCTGTAAACTGATGCATAATAAAAATAAGAACAGGTGTGAATGAGTGATGTTCCATTGGAAAATGTGCAAGAGATTGAAGTTTGACCATAGGGACAAATGGTATGTGCACAAACCAGAATCTGTCGTAAAAAAATGCAACGCATAAAATTCTCCAAGATACAAACGTAACGGCTAATCAAGAGAAGAAAAAAAATTGCTGTTCCAGTTGATCAGAAAGTAAAAATAATTGAAAATAAAAAGCTGGAGAGCTTTTTTCAGCTCTCCAGCTTTTTATTTTTAATTATTTTTAGAGAGATGTTGGAGAGCATGAAGGTAGTTGAGGTCCTTGTAATGGTCACCCAAATCTTGGAAAAGACACTGAAGAAACTGGATATCAGAAGAAGAATCAAGCCCATCCAGTTCTGTTAAAATGAGCTTGGATATTTTGACGAGTCTGGGAGATTTGGGGTGAATTACTGTCACTCAGATTCTTGTGAAAAACCAACAGTTAAAGTTGGTGTGACAAGCTCGCAACAAGTAGGAAGAGAAAGGATTCCACAAAGAGACCAGAGACACGGGAGAACTACTATATATAGAGGAACACATCCTCAACGAGAGATGAAAAATCTAGCTATGGTCTGGATTGACTACAAAAAAGGCCTACGATATGGTCCTCCAAAGCTGGGTATTACAGTGTCTCAAAATATATAAAATACTCGATGAAGTCATACTGTTTATCGAGAAGACCATAGAAACCTAGGGAGTGGAATTGAAAGGAGGAGGAAAAAGCTTTGCAGAGGTAAAGATCCAGGAAGATAATGCCACTCAATCACATTCTCAGAAAATGCATTGCCGGGGACAAATCGCAAGAAAATATCAACCACTTACTGTACATCAACGACATCTAACTGTTTGCCAAAAACGAAAGAGAATTGGAAAGCCTAATACAGACAGTGAGAATATACAGTCAAGACATTGGAATGAAATTTGGCAGAGAAAAATGTGCTATGTTAGTAATGAAAAGTTGGACACGACATATGATAGAAATAATCGAACTACCAAATCAAGAAAAAATCAGAACGTTCGGAAAAAAGGAAACTTACAAATACTTGAGAACTGTGCCAGAAATTTAAATATGACTCTGCAAACAAATGGTATATGCACAACCTAGAATCTAATCTAGAGAATGAGACGCACAAAATCCTCTGAGATTATTATCTAATCTCGGTCGGATGACCGGGCATTAACAAAAAAAAGAGAGCTTGCAGAATTGTGAACTTTGCTGACCCGGCTGGCCATTGATAAAAGTCGAAAGAAAGCGAAAAGAAGGATAAGTACCTGGACCTTGCTAGAGAATTGAAAAAATCTGTGGAAAGTGAAAGTGTAATTGTAATTGGTGCTCTTGGTACAGTCTTTGGATTGGTAAAAGGACTGGAGGACTTGAAAATAAGGATTGAGTGGAGACCATCCAAACTACACCATTGCTGAGATCGGGCAGAATACTGAAAAGAGTCCTGGAGACTTGAGGAGACTTGTTGTTTCTAAGACTCCAGTAGAAAGACCATCAGCTGATACTGATGTGAAAAACTCTCAAGGAATAATAATAATAATAATAATAATAATAATAATAATAATAATAATAATAATAATTCTGTGCAATGACAAACATTTTGTGATGGCTTGTTGACTTTTAATGGAAGGAAAGAATTATTGGTTTTATTTTCTGAATAATTTTAAGTAAAAATTGGCCAAACTAAGAAATTTGCTACGAATTTTCAAACCTTTTACTTTAATGATTTGATTTTTAATTTTGATTTTTGAACTTTGATAAAAGGTATCTTTCAACTCTGAAATAAATGTTTATTTTCGCTAAATTTTGTGTATTAAGCATCACGGAGCTAAGAGTATTCGATTTAACTTTTTATTTCGCACTTACTTCGTTTCAGATTGAGACATTTCTTTACCTATCAAATGACATTTGATTTTTAATGAAATTAGTATTTTACTAACATTAGGTTTCTCTAATAAAAATACATTATGTTCATGACAGGGAGAATGTAAATAGAAATCAAAATAGATAAAATGAATCATTTCTAAACGGTCTGTCTAGAAAGGGTTAATTTCATTTTGTTCTTGTTATTTCCGAAGGTTTGTTTAGTGTGGCAAACAGACCTCAAGTTGCTAACAGTGTTTTAATAGTCACACGTCAAAAACCTGAACAGTTTAATCGCTGCTTAATTTCAATCATCCGGGTGGGGGGAGCTTTTAGCGTAATTACGTCGTAAATCTTGACGGAGCTGTTGGTTATAGAGGGGTATAGGTTATTGAATCGTTCAGAGCAATATCTCGGCTTCATGTAGTGGTTGTGATCACATTTTGATACCCTAATGGTTGGTCTAAATGGCAGGCCATTATTGACTCTGGAGACATGTTTGGTGCAAAAATAATGGATTTAATCTCCGGATATCAAAAACATTGGAAATATATTTAGCATTTTTCGGGAACTGTATTGCTTTTGTTTCGACAGATACCTGGCTGACATGAATGAATGCTGACATGAATTAATGCCTCAGTGATACGATTAGCTCTTCTGTCCATTGGTGTACAATATTCAGGTGCCATTGTGCATATGCATGAAGATGCGAAAATATCTATAAGATTATGCATATGAATGGGTTTAGTATATAAGTATGTATATGGATGTAGGCGCGGGTGTATATGCATAAGTGTAGTGTTCATCTATGTACGTGCATGTACATGAATGTGTGTGTTTAATGGTATTAGATATGTGTTTTTAATGCTATTAAAGGAAAAGCTAAACAAGTTTGGAGCTCAGCAAATTTTAAACAATGTGTTGTAAAATAAAGAAAAAATATTTCTCGACATTAATGAAATGGAAATAAATTATTTTTTAATGCCTTCGGCGTTAGTACGACTAGTGGCCAGCAGACAAATGTTTTTAGTACTTGGCTTGCCAAAATGGAAAAAAACGCGTGGTTTACCTGGAAATTGAACACCATATATTTAACAGAGGCAGTGAGTCCAAGTCAGTTCAGAAAAGTGCTAGGAGTAGGTGGCGATTAGAAACAAACAGGGCGGTCAAAAGACTACCCCAAGTCATCTACAAAAAAAAAAAAACACGCTTAAACGACTCTATTATCTACTTCGCTTTATTTCTTTTTCTTTTGTGGACCTAACCCTTGGCTTCTACAGTTGAGACCAATTCGGGTGGCCGACATCTTTTTAAAAATCAAGCACAACATGAGGAAGATCAGCATAGTCGGTGAGACTGGACTGATCACTGATCAGTTATCCATACCTTAATCATATCGTCTAATCATAATCCAACCAGATTATATATAGTAAAGACAGATTAACTTATGTAGATAGCACTTAGATAGAATTTAAATTTGAGATAATTTAAAACAAGTAAAATTTCGAAATATTTTCAGTTTAAGAAGCGTTAAAAGGAAATTCAGTTTTAAAAAATTCATTAGAAATTTTTTAAATGAATAACCTTGTATTCTGAGACAAGTAAAATAAAGAATTGCAATTTAGTTATAACGTATATTTCTGATAATTATTTAAATCAAAAACTCATAATTGAAGAGACTATATGATTTAAATGATGTAAATGACCGAGACGAATTGTTGGTGATTCTTCGAGACACTTCTTTCATATATACACATGCACGTACACGGACACACATATAGACTTAGGAAAAGAGGTATGTAAGACTATTTTAATCTCTTAAAATTTCTATTGTAAAAAGTTCACAGACATCAAAAGAGAAAATAGAAAATCTATTTTAAAGTAAAGGTCTAAGTAGATGAAGCCGATAGATAAAAGTGATTCTGAAAGTGTCTGTGAGGAATATTAAGACTTAAATCGGATGACAGAGAAATTTTTATCGCGAACTAACACTACAGGCAAAAAGTATATGGAAACCTCGCATTTCTTTAAGAAAGCACTCTAAAATGAGATATTATTGTATTTTTAAAATAAAAGATAAAATGTCATTAACTACTGCTTTTATTTTAACAAAAAATATACACTTAATTATAAAACGTTATCATACAACTGTATCATTGTATTTTTGTCAAAAACTTTTATGATTGCTTCATAAATTCTTGGCATACTTTCCAACAGTTTTTAAAAAAGAATATTTTCATCAAATCCTCCTGTGTAATTCATCCTAAATTTATTTAATGGGGGGGGAGTTACAAGTGACGGGGAGGGCATGAAATTGAGCTGATCAAGTGATAAATTTTGGTCATTATTTTTTGACTAGTGTTGATTTTGACATGATTTTAAAAAATGTTTTCGATCGTTGTCTTATTGAAAATGAGTTTCCCTTATGCATAAATCAGATGATATACCTTGTCTTTTCTCCACCTGTGCAAAAACCAGATCATATAGCATGACTTTTTTCCACCTAAGCATAAATCATATGATATAGCTTGTCTTTTTTCAGCCTATGCATAAACCAGATGATATAGTATATCTTTTCTTCCACCTATGAATAAACCAGATGGTATAGCAAGTATTTCTCTCCACCTATGGATAAACTAGATGATATACCATGTCTTTTTCTCTACTTATGCATAAACAAAATACATAGCATGTTTTTTCACGTTTGAACAAAGCAGATGATATAGCATGTCTTTTCTCAATATGCATGAAGCAGATGATATAGTATATGCTTTTTTTCCATCTTTGCATGAAGCAAGATTATAGAGCATGTCTTTTTTTCCACATACCCATAAAAAAGATGATATAGCATGTCATTTTATCCCCATATGCATGAACAAAATGATCGAGCATGACTTTGTTTCCATATATGTGTAAACCAGATGATATAGCATGTATTTTTTCTCACCAATGCATCAACTAGATGATGTAGCATGGCTTTTGTTCACCTACGCATAATCCATTTAATAAAGCATGTATTTTCTTCTTACTTAGGCTTAAACCTCATGTCTTTTTCCCTTATACATAAACCAGATAATATAGCGTGTCTTTTTTGTCTTATGCACAAACCCGATGATACTTTTTTCTCCTATGCATGAACCAGATATCGCATGTCTTTTTATCCTCCTACGCACAAATCAGATGATATAGCAGGACTTTGTCTACCAATGGATAAGCCAGATGATAGAGCATGTCTTTTTTTCAACCAATGCATAAAGCAGATGATATAGCATGCCTTTTTCCCCCATGAATAAACTTGATATAGCGTCTATTTTTGCCTTATGCAGAAACCATGACAATATTGTATGTCTTTTTTTCCTTATGCATAATCCAAATGATATAGTATGTTCTTTGCCTTACACATAAACCAGATGATATAGCATGTCTTTTTTTCCTATTGCAAGAACCATATGTTATTGCATGTCTTTTTATCCCTTAAAAATAAACTAGATGATAGAGCCTGTCGTTTTTCCCCTTATGCATAAACCAGATGATATAGCATGTTCTTTTCTACATATTCATTAACCAAATGATCTACCATGTCTTTTTTCCCACCAATGCATAAAACAGATTGTCTTTTTTCCAACCTATGCATAATCGAAATGATGCAGAAGGCTTTTTTTACCTATGCCTAAACCGGATTATATTGCATGTCATTTGTTCCATCTATGCATAAACCAGATGATATTGCATATCTTTTTAACCTTGTTCAAATACCAGATTATATACCATAGGTTTTTCCGCAGATGATATAGCATGTCTTTTTCCCACCTATGCATAAACTAAATGATATAGCATGTCATTTTTTGAACTCCAAACCAACGAGTAAGATGCTCATACGACGACGGCTACAAATACAGACCTGTCTTGTAAAGGTGTATGACCTTTTGGTCGATTTAGCGTTGGTCAAATCCGACCAGAACCGAGCTGACTCGTTGACTATAGTCCCCCAGAGTTGGTTCAATGGTATGAAAGTGATTGAACCAATTCGACCAGTGTGTGCTTTTGCTGTAGAAGATCTGAGCCCGGCGCTGTTGACAGAGATTCACCGGAATAGCAGACACCCTGGAGTCAGGTTCACATTATTTTGCACTTTGGATTAATCCGTCTGTCTCGAGATTAGTCATTCGAAGTTGTGAGCAATGTTAATCTATAGACACAGTTCTTTGGCGATGGCAAAGGGAAGACTCGGTGTGTGTGTGAGATCTAGGGATGTCTCAGCATGGACATCACACACTACAAAGGTCACCATTTCCTGACCTTGATCGACTGCGGTCCCATGCGGTTTTCGATCTGGAGGCCGCTAGTCTGCCGGGACACAGCGCTCGTGATTCAGCAATTGGAGTCTGTGTTTTTTTAACGTGGTGACCCGGTGGCTGATAATGATACTGCGTTCTGCAGTCAACAATTCTGACGATTCATGGACGAATGGGACGTCCGGTTCCGTCTGCGCTGTGCGCACAAGCCATCTGGAAAAGTGTATAAAGCAAACACTTACCACGGGTTTAGCAGTAATATTTTGTTCTTTATTCAAGTAAGAATTTCTTTAGACTAATTTTTTTATATATTCGAAAAGTGTGTAAATGATTGAATAAGACACATTTCTACAAATCTAATAAATCTTTTTTTCTTGACTTGAGCGAAATGTTTATTGAAAAATATAAGTTACAAAGTCTTTCCTTGTTAATTAGAGCATAAATATTTGCCAATATTTACATTACAAGAAAGAAAAATTAATGGATTCTATAAAGCAGTTTTGCATTGTTTAAAATCTAGATAATTCGTGTGTGTAAGAGATCTTTGTTCGAGTATGTCACTACATAGTGCGTAAGTATATGAATGATGCAAAGAAACTATATTTATGACACAAAGATGAAAGTGTAAGATAAGCTTAATATCAGTGGCTGTGACTGTTACGTTAGTATAAGCACATTCTGAGTAAACAAATGATCCCCACTCTTGAAAAATAATGAAGCGATGTTGAAATTAAATACATTCTTGAATACATTCTTGAAGGAACAGATTTTCGCTCAAGAGAAATCAAGAAGAAAGTTAGGTAGAAATAGAAAAAATCTATAATCTCCTGAAAATTTATGTATTTAATCGCTTTATTTAAAAGATTTATGTAGACTAGAAATAAGATTTTAAAAAACTTGATTGGTTTATCTATACTGCTGATTAGTTAAAATGTATTTTGATAGTTAGGAATGAAAATATTTCTTAAATTATATTGAGAGTTTTGATCGTCAAAATTTCCGAAGCAAGTCCAGTATTATTGTCTGCCATTTCAAAGAAATTTAAAAAATGGCGCGTCACAAACGACACGCCGATTGGTCAATAAACGCTAAAATACAAAATGATAGCTTCTTGACCCTCTTTTTGTACAAAAATGAACCCTTTTTCAGTAATGAAATCTGATGATTTTTCGTTTGGTATATTTAGAAATAAAGAGTGCTCACTATCATTGATATACCATGCATATCTAAGTAAGGAAAGCATAGTCAACAAAGATTAGTAACTTAGTGTCTCTCCAATATGATATTCAGAATGAATAGTAGTGCTGTATAGAATGATTCATACAAACGCAACCCTTACGATGAGAGAACAAATATTTTTACATAAATTTTATGCAACAGCGATAGTCATGGGGGACATTGTACTCATTGACAACACTATTTCGCTGTTGACGCGATTGTGTTATGCGCTCTCCTCATTTGAGAATCTATTTTTTTTTTTTTTTTGTATCATTTTTGAAAGAAGATCATACTTTGTATAGAACTCTACTGTTAATTTTCCGATTTACACTTACCAAAAAACCAACAATCTTATAGAATTTGATTGATAAACTGTGTGAGACTGAAAGTGTACAGGATGTAAATTGTTCAGATCAGCCGTTATTTTGTAAATGCTGTATTCTCGACAATGTACCTAAGAACTTAACTCGTTTACTCAGAAAATCTATTTTACTTAGAAAGAAAAATTCCCAGATTGACCTTCCCCTCCCCTAAATCCCCACTATAATCGGCCTTCGAGTCATTGACCTTGTGTCAAGTCCTGTCTGGTGGGAGACAGCGACAAATATGTAATCTGCTGTCTGACATTCGTGCCGAACGGTTTTTGCTCCATGGTAGACTTGGGGCCAAATGGCCCTCAGTTTCGGTTGGGCCACCTTCGGGTGGGTGGGCTGCAATACTGACACCTTCGTCACCCTTGTATAGCACTGGACTTTGCTGTCCAGTTTAAGCTATAATCAAGCGTACGTGCCTGAACCCATATCTGGGTCCAAGACCATCTAGGCTCATCAGGCCCACATTGCACAAAGTAAGCCGATGACCAGGAAGGCTTGAGCCCGACTTTCCCTCACCTAAATTCCCACAATAATCAACCTTCGGGTCATTGATCTTGTGTCAAGTCCTGTCTGGTGGGAGGCAGAGACAAATATAGGGTAATTTGCTGTCTGGCCATTCGTGCCGGACGGTTAGAATCGACCTTAGTCAGGAGGGCGTCCCCGCAGACTCCGACACTCCTTGAAGGGGCTAGTTTTATCCCCTGGAGCCAGAGGTACCCCTTTTTGTGGGAGTATCGATGGGCTCCGAGTCATTTTTGGAGCCGCCGGGCGTATCTGGGCTACGGTCCTGTGTCTGGAGCCACCTTAAAAAAGACCTTCTACTGTACTCACACATTTGGTTGGGTGCGGGACAAAAAAAAAATGCTAACTGCCTCTAAGGGCGGCGTTTTATTCAGTCAAGGCTTGCCCAGTAGGCTGGAGCTGCAGAAAACACCGACTGCATCTCTGCTGAAAGGTAAGACCAACTCCACAACGAGTGTCCAGGATATGACACTAAAAAAATCTGATGGTGAGGTTCTTACCTTCTTCACACAGCTGGCGATTATTGTATTTTGTTTATGTTATGAAGATTTTCATTTCATTTCCATCCACCGTTTTTGTTATTTCTCATTCAGTAACCTTTTTTTAAAGTTAGAACAGGTTGATATGCTGTAAAACATAACCAACCAACCGAATCATCCTCTTGACATTTAACACAATTATTGTCGTCAGTTTTCCAGAAAATCTTTTTTTGATATTTGATTTATTGCCAGTTGAGTCGAAAGGCAGCGGAAATCTTATGGAGCCAGGTCGAGTGAGTTCACTCAGTACTGAATTCGCATAATCTTATGTTTCATTGAACAGTTTAGATTGAAAAAATATCGTAACTCATTTTACTTTCAGTTTCTATTTTTTTTTTCTTTTACAATGACATTTTTTACCCACTCCCAACCTATTTTCTGTCTCCTTGTAGAATATCTGTATCTCTCACTTTTCCTTGTACAAACACAGGTTCTTACACATAGATATAGGCATATATCTTGCTCTCGACCTGTCAATTCTTTTTGGTATCTTTGTATTTCTAATATTTAGTGCTATAAAAAATACCAAATAAACCTAAAATGTATGGATTCGAACGCACACACACACACACACACACACACATATATATATATATATATATATATATATAGCTTGATCGCATTTCTCTTCAAACTCGTGCCTTTAGGGAAAAGACATGAATCCTATATCCCCACCAACAGTTATGGGTAAATAGTAGAGCAGACCTGATAAAACAACGAATCTTGAAGTGGAAAAATTCTAAATTTGAACTATCAGTACTCTGCTTAAAATTGATCTTGTGTCACATCCTCTCAGAGGGGTTGGATAAGTATAGATAATCAACATTTTTGAGAAATCTTTTTTATAGACAAGTATTATTAATTTACACAGAAAATCTTTTTTATTAATATTCTCCTGACTACAGAAAAGTATGACTTTTTGTTCAAACTTGTATGAAAACAATCTGTCTGAATTTTTTAGATGAGACTTGATGTGTATTATTTTGGTTGTGATTTTTCGAACTGTTGTCCTCATCTTTATTGTGGTAAATCGAAACGCAACCAGAGAAATCATTTTTAAAGTTTAACTGTGTGGAAACAGTCTGTAATTTTCTTCCTAGGTGCTTTCAACCATCATTAATCCTTTTCAAGTTAAAATGTTATTGCCTTTGAATTCAAATAAGATTTAATGAATTTGTTTTGTTGTATCCTGTATGTATATGTATGCGCATTTCTGACAGTTAATATAGTAAGTGATGGAATGTAGAATGCGTCATAGCGTAACAATCTTATTCATAAAGAAATGGACTCGATGAGCTGAGTTCAAATCCTGGATAGGGCATTTCACGTCATGCATTTGGGAAGGGCATGAATCCAAATATCCTCTTGCCAGCTGTCGATAAATATTTGAAAAGACAGAGCTTTTTTGCCTAGGCAATGCAACCAATTGATGAGAAAAAAGATTCTGATTTCAAATTCTGAAGAGTATATTTTCAGAGAATCTACGACGCACAAATGTTCCATTCCCCTACCAGTTCATCCAAAAAGTGTGGCAGATCCAACACAAGTCTTTGTCGCTATGAAAACTTATCATCGATCTCAATAATCTACTCGTTCAAATCTTTAACTGAAATATTGCGGACTCATTTGTCGTATGCGACAGGAGAGATATTACTCAATATAATGGAAATGTTATTGAAATAGTTAACAAAGTTTAAAGATAAAATGAAATATTAAAGCATATTTTATGGTTCTCCCTATCATGTACATACACATATAGATATTCAAACAGATGTACATATTAAAATACACTAGCTTACAAATATACGCATAAAATCTATACTTATACGAAAACATTTTTTTATTGCAGAAGAATTTGAAGACAAATTTTTGAATTTGATAAAAAATAAACTGACATTAAGTGAAACCATTTTTCGTTTTAATGACTTGTTATTTTCAGTAATACAAAGCTTAAATATTTATACGTCTTTGTGGATCACGAAATATATAAAATAGTTTTTTTTTTAAACAATGAGAAAAAAAAGTAAATATTTTAAAATGAATAGATCGACTTGTAGATTTCTTTTCTGGGTTATTTATTTTTCTTCTACACGTATTTCAAATGTATTAATACTTTCATCAGGGTGATTATAACAGCGTCTTCACGGGAAATGAACGCATTAATGCGACCTGGAAACTCTCAGACGGGAATCCTGGACTTAAAAGGAACAACAACCTTATCAAAGCAGTCGCTGCTATTTAAATCAAAGATGACGTCGTCATCAAACATTATAATCTTCCTTATGTGAAAATACAATTGAAACGCATGTAGAAAAAAATAATCCAGAAAAGAAATCTACTAATGGACCTATTTATTTTTGTATATATATATATAGCTGGAGGGAGAATATTTGGATTCATACCTTTCCCAAGGGTATTAGTGCTATGTGAAATGCAATCAGTCTCGTCCAGGATTTGAACTCGTATCGCCGTGTTCATTTCCTACGGTGATAACGACTACACCACGGGCACCTCCCTCAGTGCGGTAGTTATTGAAAAAGAAGCCTTCGAGTCATCCTCAACTACAACTACGACGATAGATAGATGTATGCATACTCTCGAGAGATATTTTGCTTGTTTTTTTATGGGGGTGCGTATAACAACTCTTGTGGGTTATTTAATGCTAGAGCCGATATATATATATATATATATATATATATATATATACGTGTGTGTGTGTGTGTGTGTGTGTGTGTGTGTGTGTGTGTGTGTGTGTGAGTAATCTATGATTCATAAGCGAAAAATTTGTCGGTAGCATCATTTTTAAATGAATTAGATCTACTTAGTTTGCACACAGTTAAATGGTTTCAAGGATTATGATCTTGCATTAACAATTCTAATTGATATTAATCATTTGTTTACACACATTTAAATGGTTTCAAGTATTGTTATGTAACACTAATAATTTTATTTGCATGCAGTAAAAGGGTTTGAAGTATTGCAAATTAACACTATTAATTGTATCAAATATTAGATATTTGTTTGCACACTGTTAAATTGTTTAAAGTATAGCCATTTAACACTGATAATTATATTATCTATCATTAGCAATCTCTAGTAAAAGATTTCATGTATTGTAATCATGCACTGATATTTTTATTTAACTTTATTCATTTGTTTGCATATAGTTAAATATTTTCAAGCACTGTTACGTAATACTAATAATTCTTTTGCATATTTATAATTTGTTTGCTCACAGTTAAAGGGTTACAAGTTAAGGATTAAAATGTGTTATTTGACTCATAGATGGAACCCTAACATGTACCACCTATACTGCTTAGTGTGGTCCTGTGAGTAATGACAATTAAGGCGAACACTGCTGTCCCCAGAGCTCCAAGACTGGAACATCAAGATCAGATGATTTTGTACCATATTCAGGACATACGTTTGAGAGTCTTATCACTCTGTAGAGGAGCAGTCGGTGTATTATACAGCCCCAATCGATTGGGCTGCATTCGAAAGGGCAAGAATTATACACAATAATATAGAGAATGGAGGCTAAGCCAAAGAAAAATCGAAGCCTATCGATAGTCGGAGGATCTGTCAGGGAGATCCATTTCAAAATTGGGGGTGATAAGATCCCAAGTCAGGGAGAAGCCAGTAAAGAGTCTCGGACGTCTTTATTTAATCCCACTGACTGATCGTCATAAGAGTACAGATGTCCAGAAAGTAGCCTTGAAGGGGCTTAAATCAATTGATAAAACTTGCCTACCCGGAAAGATGAAGGCTTGGTGTTACCAACATGGTCTACTACCGCGCCTTTTGTGGCCCTAACAGATGTATGAGATGCGATATTTCGCGTTGAACGGATTCAACAGTATAGCAACAAATACCTGCGTAAGTGGCTCGAAAGTGGGTTTATAAACCAATTCTGGAAACCTACAGCTCCCAATATCCTCACTAGTAAAAGAATTCAAAACTAGGAAAGTACGCCTTCACATGATGATAAAGAGCTCAGCCGACGAGATCATTCAGAAGAAATCAATTACGAAGTGGTCGGCCGTTAAGGCCGCCCAGGAGGTAGAATGCAGTCTACGAATCAATGACATCATAGGCGTCACTCAAACCAATCGAGCTGAGCTGGGTAGTACGAGCAAAAAGGTATTCTCTAAAGTGGGCCCTAAAGGAATAAGAGATATGATTAGTCAGGATGTTTGAGGAAGAGCAAAGAAAAGACGGTGTTGTTACTCAGGCCAAATAATGTGCTTGGACAAAATGGAATGATATCGAACCAATTAAATTATCCTGGAAATCCTTAATTGCAATGGAACCACAGGCGATATTATTCCTTCTACGCTCTACTTATCATTTCTTGCCAAATGCAACCAACCTAAAATTATGGGGATATACCGATTCGGACTTGTGCTTGTGTAAATGTGATCGGGGTACTTTGCACCACGTACTATCTGCATGTCCACAATCGCTTCAAATGTACACATGGTGACATAACAAGTTCTTAGAGGTGGTAATACAGTTGTTAAGAGCACAATGTGAGACAGCAATCTGTTACAGCCAAGGAACCCATAATTCAGTTTCTCAAGGAAGGTGAATGTCCTGTGAGGAAACAAAAAATCGCAATATGAAGCTACTAAACGGAGCTAGTGACTGGAAAGTTTCAGTGGATCTCAAAACATCTCTACAATTTCCAATTCACATTACTCAAACAGAAAAGCGGCCGAACATTGTAGCGTGGTCCGATTCCGAGTGTCCACCTCATAGAATTGACTGTCCCCTAGGAAGAAAACCGTGAGGAAGCACACGAGCGGAAGAAAAACCGATGCGAGACACAGCGTGTCGACTGCGTGGAAAAGGGTTGGATATGCTATGTGATTCCTATTGTGGTTGGTTGCTGTGGTTTTCTAGGACACTGTCATTTCGTTTCTTTCAAAAATAGGAATCACTGGCCGCAGTTTGAAAGTTGCCTTCAGTCCGCGGCGCAATATACATCAAGTTGTATTTGATCGAAAGTGAGAAGTTTTCAGCATGAAGGAAATACACGCGAAACCACCATTCCCGTGTGATTACGTAAGAAACGGTTACTGTAAACGCTTAATAAAACCAACGGCCGAAAGTAAATGCGTTTTTTTTTAAATCACAAACTGCACACCAAAGATGAAGATTAACGTCCAATGTAGTCTCTGCTCTTAATTGATCTGGCGTATATATATATATAATTTTCTTAATACCTTGTCTGGTGGCAAAAGCTGCTTGTTAGCACCAGGAGTGGCAGTACCGCCTTGAGCTGCCGAAACTGTATTATCACCCCTGGTTGGCGGCTGATGAGGGCAGGGCATCGCACGTGCTTTCACACGTTGTATGATGAAAAAGAATAATCTTTTGGATTCTAGAAGACATTAAAAACCTCATATCAGCGAACTTTAAATGTACCTATGTGAGGTTTTCTAATTATAGATATAAAGATATATAGATATAGAGCAAAAGTTGAATATTGGCGTTATGATAGGATGTGTTATCTCATCACTACTTTTCGTTTTGGCAATGGATATGATATTGCTTAGTGTTGAAGTCAGCACCAATGAAATAACTGGTCCATCTATGAAGGCATTCGTGGATGATGTAACTCTCGTCGCAGAATCCAGATCACACATGGGACAACTAGTGACCCGCTTACAAGAGCTCTTCAAATGGATTGCGACGAAGATAAAGGCGTAAAAATGCTGCAGTTTATCAACAATTAAATGAAACTTCTGAGAGATAAAGTTCTCCGTTGATGGGAACGAAATCCCCACAATCTGCGAAAAAAGCGTTAAGACTCAGTCGCTGCTACTCCCTACCACTTACTGATCGACATCGTTAGCAGGACCTAAGCAAACTGCTAAAAGATGGATTACGCTCCATTGATAAATGTGACCGCGTGAATAAAGATAAAGTTTGATGTATCTATTTTGGATTATGTCCTAAATTATCATGACCAATGCAAGTTTTTAAACGAGGGAAAAAGAAACGGATCCAATATACGGAAATGAAAAAAATAGGTAACTGAGGAAATAGACTCGAAATTGATTAAAGTATTAATATTTCCCTTACAAATATTTATTTTATAAACATAACACATAAACGTTAATTATCGAACTTAACAAAAAAAGAAAATGAATAAATAAAAAAGTTAAATTACCATAATTCCAACCGACGGTAAAATTAGAAAAATGCTTTTTAACAGGATGAAAATAAATTTATTATCTTAATGTGACCGACTGTTGTTTTTATTTTGAAAAAATAATTTGCTCTGTGGATTTTATTTGCATTGAACTCTTGACCGGAATTACTTAAAAAAATTAGCAAGACTTCTTCAGATCAAACAAAAAATGTATTAAAATAACTCCATCTTTTTTACAACCCGACTGAAAAAATCATTCGCCTACATGAATTTAACCCTTCCAAATCAAGTAGCAATCAGTATCAACTTATTTTGACATGTAAAGAAAATCCGGTTTCATCATACTGATTAGAGGCCACCGAGGCTCCTACTCTCGATAAAAAACTGGAATATTAATTTTGGAAGATTTTTACTGGAAATAATAACATTTATTTCAGTAATTACTAGTATTACATGACGGGGATGGGAGTTATGTAGAGAAGGAGAAGTCTTGGAACCTTAGATATTAATTTGTTATTAGGGCTTTTGAAATTCTGGTTAATTCCCTTTGACCTTTTTTGGGTTAATTAAAGGCAACTGGTGGGTGCCAAAAGGTTGTTTCTTTTTTTCTTTTTTTTTTTTAGGTGGAGGATGATGGCCCTGAAGAAGACACTGCCCTAATGCGCAGGATAAAACAATAAACAACACTTACCGACTCGGGAGCCCGGCTGAGGTCCGACTAACAGACAAAAATACGTCCATGAGCGGGCCAGTATATATGCATGCAAGTATAGCCACTTCTGGGTTGGCAGCCAATCACCACTCATGGAATGGACAAGACCACCTGCACATCGTGGAACGCCCCGATGCGAATATAATCTTCCCTCTCTCTGTATTCACTTTGTCGTGTAATTCAAAACGTGAACTACACTCAAGTACAATTTACAACAGAACTTTGACAGGCCCTGTTAACACATGTAAAAAGAGTAAACAGAAAAATATATTTAATAGTTTAGTTTACACGCTTACATTATTAAAAAAAATTCACCTGCAACGAAATATCTAGCATATGTTCAAATTAGGATGGGTTGATTTACAGGAATAGTCTTTTTCTGGTTTCTTAATTTTCTAATACTTTATTGTTTTAACTCCCTTTACTTTCGCCAGAGAATTTAAATTTTTATATGCTTTTTTCTACACATATATATATATATATATATATATATATATATATATATATATATATATATATTTGTTGCTTTTCGACCCCAAATTCAACCTCTGATGAGACGAAGAGTACCATGATATTCTTCGCCGAAATAAATTTATAATGACAATCTTACCAGGTTTGAGTTTTTCTAATTACATTATATATATATATATATATATATATATATATATATATATATATATATATATATATATATATATATATAATTTGCAAATCGGGCAGTTTAAAATAGCTCGAATGTCATAGGTTATTTCTAAAGTTGGACCTTTTCTGTCCCTTTGGGAATATACAAATGACTTTTTCGTCAATCACTTTGAAAAATTGTAAAGTAAGGACCAATTTTTCACTGGTTCCACCAGTCTACAAGGAACAGTGTAAAATCTAGAATTAACTAAGTGAGAGTTAACTGGTTTCTACGGTTGAAGAAAAGTCTAGAATTTGTTTCATTCGGAAGGAAAAAGAAACGTTCAAAGTTCTCCCCATTTTATGAAAAGGAGACATCTGACAAAAAAAGTTTACAAGATTTTTCCTTGGCTGTAGCTACAAGACGCCATGAATTTAAAGAAAAATACAATTGAAAAAGAGAACTTTGCATTCAGAGACTATATTGATATTTCTGTGAGAAAATGTTGTTGTATAGTATAACGTTTATTTTATCTGTAAATCAATTTGTTGGTCCAATTCTTTTCTTTTATTTATTTGTTTATTTTTTGTGCAAAATTGAATGTTGAGTTTTTTCTCAATTCTACACGGCGAAATTAGTGCAATGTCAGCAGGAACGTTATGTGACAAATGTATTTCTTCTGAAATAAATTCTTTTTGTACTGGGATAAAGTGTTTGCTTTACACACACACACACACACACACACACATATATATATATATATATATATATATATATATATATATATATATATATATATATTGTGGTACGTTCAAAATTGGTATAAAGCTTCAGCAGAAATGCAAAGAACAGGGAAGGAAAAAAACAACAAAAAACTGATCACTCCCAAGTCTTGAATTCTTCAATTATTAGTTTTACAGTAAAAGAATTTTCTCTGAGACGTTAACGAAACAAAATTTCCCTTTTTAAAAGTTGTTTATTTTAATCGCTTTTAAAAATATTTTATTCGTTCTAAATATGAACACACTTTTGAAATTTAATTGTGAAGGAGGGTCTCATAGAGCATTTTCTTCTATAATATCTATTGTCTATATTCAGCTTGAGAGACAGAGACAAAGACGGAGAGACAGAAACAGACAGAGACAGAGATGTCTGCTATCGCTAAATTCGGTGAGTATGATGATTAATTGAATGACTGTGATATGGATCTGTTCTTGTTCATTTATCAGCTGACGTGGTACAAATCTTGCCGCAATACTGAATATCACTGGATTTGGGCGGAAGATTCATGTGGCACGGATTCTAGAGATTTCTTTTTTGCGAAACTGACAGGCAATCACATGAAACCTATCCACACTTTCAAGGTATGGTGGTCGTCCTTCGATATTGTAGGTTGACTCGATTTTGGATCGTCTTTGATGAATATTCTTCTATATTTGAAATTCTCGTACCACTCCGACATTGCGTTCAGCTCAAGCAATCTTCTTCATCGGCATTTAGAAAAATCTCTCTAAAAGTCTTTCTTTATTTCTAACCCAATTTTATTTATTGGTATGTAAACGACAAATCCATTATAGACACGTTCAATCTAGCACGTGTAGCTCAGTACTAAACAATGTGAAGTGATACATTTTTTTTATAAGCCAACGTCATTAATAACTCATATTACAGTCCTGAGCATGTTAAAACGTATCTATGGTTCAATGTTTTCAAATTTTCGATTCTTTTTGGACATATTGTATTTACCACAGTTATATTTACATAATTGATATCTTCTGGGTCTTTATTCCGATGTTACTCGGAGGACATATAATTCTGAATAAAAACAGAATCATTCTTATGTTGCTGAAATCGATCGAACTAATTCGTAAAATATGTCACATTCATATCAAGACTTTCATCTTTATGGTTATTGAGAAAGCAACCTTTGTCGGCCGATACATTTATTCTTATAAAATGAAAAGACAAATAAAGTAAGAATTTATTTGAGAGCAAAAAGATAAACTCTCAAAGCGAAACAATCATTACTGACAATATGTCTACAAATAAGATATAAACATCAATCAAAGTAAATTCATCAATACACAAAAGCGTATGGATTTTCGACTAAGAAATTTTATTTCTTTACTTTCTTTATAAGAAAACAATGATGATATACAAACATAATTCAATTCGCCTCATGAATGACAGAATTATTTACTTCTACATCTACACTTCTTCTCTTCTTCTACACTTCTATGAGTTCAGCACGGTGGTACCAATCGTATTGGTGAGTAGCAGGAATATTGTTTGACTGAAATTCTTTCAAATCACTCGAATAAGCAGAAAGAAGAAAGCGAACAAAGAATAAGTTGAAAAAAAATAAAAACGAAATAACATAAAGTGACACAGATAAGAAAGAAGACTGAAGAAGAGAAAGTCTTAATGAGAAACCTGTGTGTGTGTGTGTGTGTGTGTGTGTGTGTGTGTGTGTGTGTGTGTGTGTGTGTGTGTGTGTGCTTGCAGAAGTGGTTAGACATAGCAATAAACTGATACAACACGAGGCTATAGCTATAATCTAAATGAAAACCAAATAAGTAAAGCCAATCTTCAGCCAAATAACCTCAAAATTATGATCGGAAGGATCAATATATTAAATAATAAAGTAATTCATTAAAAAATACAATAAAATTCAATAAATTTTGCTAGTCATGTAATATTAAGAACAACCACTTATTGGCCTTATGAGTAGAGTGTTCGCCAATGGTGCGGGAGATCTGGGTTCAATCCCAAGTCGATTCATACCAAAGACTGAAATTGATTCCGCCTTACTTAGCACTCAGCAGTATAAGGCAAAGATCAAGGGTAAAGTTCAGCAATTCAGTCGTGTCTTCCCCAATACTTCGGTGTAGTAGCTATTGAAAAGGGAGCCTTCGGGTCACCTTCGAATAAGGTCGCCAACTTTGCTTTTACTTTTTGCTACAATCAGCAATTTAAATTTACCAACTCCACAAAATAAATGAATAAATAAAAATTCAGATTTATCACGAGTCTAATTTCAGGAGCAAAATGTAATTTATCAAATTGTAAACACTGCCAAAAGCAATACTTTCGAAAGTCAGACTGGCTCTTCCATTTTTGATTAAACAACTACAGAAACAGAATTAAATCTATTTCAACAGAGATACAAAATAAACCCTCAAGGTAAGGATTTTAGAAAATCACTTTGGATACAAAGATATCTGGATCAATTATCTTCTAAGACTAACATCAAATTAAAACAATCATCAAAACACAGCTTTAAAATTGAATGGATCGATGGGTTGCTACATAAACATCTAAATATAAAAAAATTCTAAATATCTAATTTAAACAGTTACAGCTAATTTGAAACCAAGCCCCGGTCGAAATTCAAAAATCACTTTCCATGAGTGGAAGGCGGTCACTGTATGTACAAACTATATTTTGGTCAGCTCAAAAATCTTGGATACTAATATAAAAAAGACTTTATTGCTAGACTTAAAAACGTCTTCCAAAATACATTTTTACAATTTTTTTCCTGACGATGAATCAAGATCAAGTCGACAGCAATAAGAAAAATTAAAGAGCAAGTTACCTTCCAAGTAAGTTATTTACTAACCAATGTTATTGAACCCAGCCAGTCAGCCAGTATTTTATGGACATTGAGGAAGAAGAGATTTATGTGATAAATCCCAAGTGAACCTAAACTACGTTGATCGATATTTAAACTCGATTTTTCTCACAGCTAATCATCACGTCATCCACACCATCTTAGATTTTCTTCTGATTTGCAATTCCGGCGGAAAGCATTGAAAATGTGTTTCCTGAAGAATGGTAAGGGAAATGATCAGAAATAGCAATTCAACCTCATGTGAATCGTTCCTACGATCAGCTGTCTTTGAAATTAGACAGTTTGAGGGTGTAGAAGACCAGATGTTTCAAGTGCAATAAACATGAAAAGAAATCGACTTGCCAGATTGTGATCTTCAATCTGTCTGGCTAAGATGTATAGGCCGTCGCAGATTTCGGAATCGCATCCAAAATAAGAGATTTACCGGCAAATAATTATTCCATACGGTCCCTATTCCATCCACTACATTTAATCCTATTGACACCAGTTCTGAGCGAGAACTGGCGACGTACAAACTACGTTTGATGATATACATCACCATGTATAAAAATAATACCGTTAAAATGACAGACATCTACAAAAAATAGATAATTAAAACTAAACACAGTTTACATTAAAGTAATTCGACTATATGAAAGAATATATATATATATATATGTGTGTGTGTGTGTGTGTGTGTGTGTGTGTGTGTGTGTGTGTGTGTGTTTTCATATAGAAATTTAATATGTAAATATAGAAAGCAATTTATAAATATACATTTATATACATACACTCTGGTATAATTCCTTGACTATCAAGTAAAGTATGATTTTTATTAGTTATACAAATTTGATTGTATTTATTTCATGCGCTTGTACAGCGGGGGTTTGGGAAGTATGCCAGAGATTAGTGTGATACATCTTGTGAGATAGTCTTAAAGATAAGTTACAAGCTATGCTTGCTTCTAACTCTTAATTCTAACAATCGTCGCTGGCAAGCTACGCCTCTAGGAACAAAGGTCAAACCAAGTACGTATTCACCAGCAAGTGACAGTCTCTGCTAAGTACTAAGTGGCCTCTGGTTAAGCTAACCAGAGATCTCAGTGCAGAAAGAAGTCCCATGACAATTACGTATGATATTGTTAAACATTATTGCATTGTGATTAATTCGTTGAAGACAGAAGATTACTGGCCTTGATGAAACCACGCAAAAACGGACTCTTTTCCAAATGATTTGATCCTGATACATTGCTACAACTTTTGCAGTTGCTTGGCATCTCCCACTTCCAATGTGACTGGAGTTTAAATGTTCTACGAAGTCGAATTCAGATGGAAATCTGGGCAACCACTTAAGCATTTTTGCGCCTTTATCGTTCATTATTTCTTCTCTTTCTCCAGATCCAAGAACAGGAAAATGAGACGTAATTATTGCTGGAGATGGACCTCTTAAAATACAGTTATTTGCTAAATGAAAAAGTATACCTACATACACTTATATATATATATATATATATATATAAATTTTCGGATCTTGATATTAACTACTGAAAGCTTTGTGTGTGTGCGAGTGTGTGTGTGTGAGAGAGAGAGAGACAGACAGACGGACAGAGATAGAGAGTTATGAACTCTTCACTCGATATCAATGTGTGAGAGCTCAATAGTTCAATTAAAATGTGAGCCGATGCACTACCCTCAGAGATGACTTATTTATAGTGTTGATGTTCTGTGGCGAATTAGCGAATTTTTAAAGATGTGCAGAAAAATAGAACATTGGAATACAGTCTTTCCTACTTTAAAATCCGTTTGTGTTACCAAAGTTAGGAATCCTAGTTTACTCAGCTATTCACCCACAGCTGGAAGTTGAGGAGAAAAAAAGTGTTCATACTTTTTCTCAAGCGGAAAATTAATCGAAACCGCCTCGTCCAGGATTTGAACTCGGCTCAACGATTCCATCTTCTTACGTACGTTTCCCTAACTCCATATATATATATATATATAGACGAAGAGAGAGAGAGAGAGAAAGAAAGAGAGAGAGAGATAGGAATCGCGTTTTAAATTTTTTGTGTGATACCTACATAATTCAATGTATTTGCATTTTTGAATATATGTTTCTTAAGAAAGCTTTGTATATATCTTAATACACCACGTAAATCATATATTTTTAGTTACTTTTTCTAATTCTCTCTCTCTCTCTCTCTCTCTCTCTCTCTATCTATCTATCTATCTATCTATCTCTCATATATGAAATAGTGTGTGTGTGTGTGTGTGCGTGTGTGTGTTAAAGTGGTTTCGGAATTCACTTACAGTTATTTCTTCTCTGTACGCGTGTGTGTGTGTCTTGAGCTTGTTTTTGTGTGTGTCTGGTTGAGTGGTTTGACATTTACTAGTAATCATTTTTTACAAATAATTTTTTCTAATAAATTTTTTGTATATATATATATATATATATGTGTGTGTGTGTGTGTGTGTGTGTGTGTGTGTGTGTGTGTGTGTGTGTGTGTGATTGTTTCCATTTGTGTGTATATATAATTCATGTTTTATCCAACGTTGGCTTAAATTTATCAATGAATTTTTTCTTGTATTTGAAGTAATGTGTAGTCGTTAGTTTGGTATATGGATATAATTTTGAATTTACCTTGACTACATTCGTATTGTTGTTTCGATACATTTAATTTTCTATTTTCTTTTATCTTAATATTGCTCTTGTGAAGTGATATTCTCGTATTTAGGGCCTGTGTTGACCCTATATATATTTCTTTACACTTGTTATATTCAATTATGTAGACTAAATTTTTTGAGTTGCAGCTAAGTCTATTTATTCTGAATTTTGTTTCCGGGTTTTTAAAGGCATAGGATTTTGCTTCGATAATTTTATCATATATTTCACATCAATTTTTTTGCATTCGGTAACATCTTTTGTTTTCCCCGAATGTAGAAGAGATGATTATTCTTTTAAGATTTTTCGGTTTTCTCTGGCTTTTAATAATTTTTGTTGTGTCAAGTATGTTTTTGATTTTGTCATTGTTTTTAAGTTCTTCAAGATTTTTTTTATTATTTCTGTGAAGAGTTCTGGGTTGTTTTAGTTGAAGGTTGCGACGTATGCTAAGTGTTTTTCATTGTTGTACTTTTTCGGCATCCGTAATTCTTTCTGCGGTACTTTTTCAGCTAATCTGAATTCCTTATTTATTAGTGTTGTTGGGTGTCCTCTCTGGTCTAGGATTGTGTAGTTCTTTAGGTGAGTTTTTCTGAAGATTTTATCCGTAATTATGGTGCATATTCTACGTGCTAGAGTGTAAGGGATGGATTTTATACAGTTTTTGGAGTAGTGGCTATTGAAGTGGAGATATTGTTGGATGTCTGTGGGTTTGTGGAAGATATTTGTGATGATTTGACCATTTACGCTAAGGAGGATGTCTAAAAATGGTAGTTCTTTTGACCTGTGTTCCACAGTAAATTTTATTTTGGGGCGTAGGTTTTGGAGTAGGTTGAGTAATTGGTTAATGTCTCCCCATAGGAATTTCGAGAATATGAAACAATCATCTCAAAATCTTTCCCGTGACTTAGTAAATTCTCCTTTTATGTCTTTTTACCAATTTTTTCGTATAGATTTTCTTCTAAATATACGAGGGTCATGGTAGCGTATGTTGGTGCCATTTTAGTTCCCATAATTGTTTCTGGGGTCTGGATGTAGTTAACGTTATTGAATTGGAAAGAGTTATTTTTAAGGATTATTTTTTTACCCTCTATGATAATCTTTTCTTAAATCTTGGGTGTAATCTATCCAAACTCAGATGGCTTGTTTTCCTAATCCATGGGAGATATTACTGCATAGGTTTGTGACATCAAATGTGATAATGAGTGTGTTGGGATCAATTTTTTCTGGTATGGTGTTTTAAAATGTATGTTTTCTCTAATATAACATTTATTTTATTTTGAAAAGGTTGTAGTAAAATGTCTAATAGTTTGCTAAATCCTAACAGACTTGACAACGGGGTCTAAATTTGGGTTTGGAATTTCTATATATTCGGGTTCGTGTTTTTCCAATGTTTTTTTTTTCTATTTGTTTGGCCTCATGAATTTTTGGTAGTCCGTAGATGTTGCTAGTTTTGGGGATATAATTTGTTAAGAAGTCTCTATCTTTTTTAGTTGGTGATTTATTGTGTATTTTGCAGAATTTTGTGATTTTTGGTATGATATTGTCTATGTTTGTATCTATTAATTTATAGTTAATTTCTTCTTTTAACATTCCTTGGATTTTTGTTTTGTAATACGTTTTATCTAAGATGATTACGGCACTTCCCTTGTCTGCTTCTTTTATAATTATGTTTTCATTTTCCTGTATATTTTTAAGGCTTTTTGTGAGAGGTTATTTTTGGTGTTTTTTTTTCTTTTAGGTTGAGACTCCATAACTTTTAGAAGAATGTGTTTAGTTTTTGTCTGGGAAGAATTTGGTCTTATTCTTTACAAGGGAGTCATCTGTATCTCATTAATTTTTGAATTTTTCGATTAGCATAAATTTTCTTTTAAATTCTTTGAAGTCATTTTTTAGTTCTCCAATGTTGCGTTTTGGAAACTTCAAACATGAGTGTGTTCAAGTCTCATTGAATACCCCATTCAAAAGGCTTTGTGTCATATATGTTCTCTGAAGAAAGCAATAAGCTGGAAATATACACGTATGTAAAAACAAAAAATCTTAAAAAGTATAAATCTCTTCGAGGACCTATTTATTTTGATATATATAAAAATATATGCATATATTATTTTTCTTTTATAGAGTACTCAATAATAATGATATGACCACTCATGCGTTTTTTAACCTTAGAATACCGCATTCAAAATATTTCATAATCAAAAGTGTTGCGCTCTGGTTAGTGAACGCTTGTAATATTAAAAAAAGGACAAACCACGATATGAGAGGAAATAGAGATATATTCTCAGGAAAAAGTATATACAATAGAGAAGCTATTAGTAGACAAGAACATAGGATTAGTGAATACAGAATAAAGATATAGTCCAACGATAGTATTGGCTTCCGTTACAAGTAAGGTGATCTAGTGCGATCTCCAGTCTCCAACGCTCTAATACTATTCCTATAAGAAGCTGCTCTTCACCTTCTAGTGTGCCATGGTATTAGTAGCTACTGCTATATATGGCAGATTGACTAGTTCATTGTGCGGAAAAAGGTGGGTGATACCCAACAAAAAGTATATGCAATTCCACTTAAGAACATTTTAATTGATGTTTTAAGGCTTTTCAAAGTAATGCGCACACGTGTACACACACGTGCAAACACATGCACACACGCGCACAAACACACACACACACACACACACACACACATATATATATATATATACCATTACAATGTGTAAATTCGCTGCTAGGTATAATAAAGAATGTAAGATAAAACCTTAATCTTAATCAAAACGCCGTGTTGGTTCACTTGTTTATTCATTTATTTATTCGCTAGTGCCCTTCATTCGAAGTCGCTGAAGAGAGAGAAAACAGAGGATCGACTGAGTCCACTGTTTATATAGACAAAGAGAAAAAGAACGTCGCATGATGAGAAAAAAAACAGACACATACCTTGATATATACTTTTCCGCCTCGGTCATTTTCTGTTGTCGTTCTCGCACGTGCCTGCTCGGGTCTTGTCTTCATATCTCCGCGTCTGGGCTTCAGCTCTTGCTTTTCTTCTTTTCTATCCCGCGTCCACTTCCACGGTTCTACCATTGATCTTCTTTAAACCAGTCATAGCCAGAGGCCGATTTGCTGCTTATACATTTCTATTTTTAATTTGCTATCCCGACCTAGACTTGGGGAACCTCTAAGTCTAGCTAGAAAACAACTTAATACTAAAACAATCAACCGAAGCCCCTAATTATATTACAGGTGGAGGTCTGCTATACTAGACAGTTTAATGTACAAACTCGACATCCCGAAATAATTATAACCAACGTAAACATCCCGAGGTAAGAGGAATCTCATTGTTGTGCAGATAAGCGTTCATCCACCAGGGTGCAATAGAGACATAGAATGCTGGAGGTGCAAAAAAGGGGATACACCAGAAGGCAGCAATGGTGGCAGCCTTCGAATTTGGGAAACGGACAAATGCCGTTCACCGTGGGCTGAGCGAAATGCACTCTACCAACGTATGTGATTGGTAATATAGACTGAACTTAATTACTATTAGATTAGGATCTTCTAGTTATAGAACCTCGGTAGACTCAGGAGCAGACGTCTCTGTAATTAATCGTAGGGTATATCGATTGCGAAACCCGAGACCCGGATTAACAAGAAAAAGAATAAAAAATAAGAATTGCTCACAGCTCTATCCTAAAATTCGAAAGAATTGCCAATCTTTAAATGAAAATTGGTAAGAACCCCACCGCACTCTATTTTTTGTAGTAAAAAGTTTTAATTGGAACATTATATTAGAGCGTGATTGGTTAAAGCACAATATGGCCTGGATTTACTTCATTTTTGGGGTGCTGAAAATTAATTACCGTCCCATTGGCATAATGGTTTGTGTGTTCGCTAACGGCCCAAGAGACCTAGGTTCGATCCCAGGTCGAGTTATACTAAAAAATCAAAAAATGGTACTTGATGTGTCCTTACTTAACACTCAGCATTATAAAGTACGATCAATGTTAAGCGGAGCAATGTAGAAAAAAGAATGAGCGCCCTCCCCTATAACTCGGTGTTGTAGAAAAGGAGCCATTGGGCTGCCCTCGACAATCGTCTGCTAACTTACTTACTTACTTAGAATTTCATCGAGAGATCAGATAGATCAGTAGTGTTGAAACCCCAACATATATACACGTTTGTGAGGAAAGACACGATTTACGAGGACATATGGAGACATCTACCAAATAGAACAGCTAAACTCTATATGACATATCTGTTGCTAACGCAGTTGCTACGTCAAATAAATCATAAAAAGTTCTGATATTAATTATGAACAACATTAATCCTAGAGAAAACTTTAAAACGGAACAGTCCCGTTGCTAAGGAAATATGTCTTCTAGTATAAGCGAATTTTTTGGAGACAAAACAGCGATTTACGCATCATGAATTAGGTAAAGTTGGAGTGCCTTTAGGGACGAGTTAATGGCACTGGTAAAAAAAAATGATTTGTTTGTTAGAGAGGTAAGAATGAAAATTTATCAGGAAACCATGAACCCATAAAGAAACAGCCATATCGAACTTTTCTCCGACAGAGAAAGTTAGTTGACGAGGTCATTAATGAAATGCTCGACGTTGGAATTGTAGAATGCTCAAGAAGTCCATGGGGATTTCCTATGGTTTTAGTTGAGAAAAGAGATGATAGCAAGCGATTATGTTTAGATCTTGGTGTCGCAAATTGCACCGCTGGACAAACGAAGGACTCGTAGATATATAAAAATATGGTTTATATTTTTATTCTTCGTCGGCAGCGATTGTGTGTAGTAAGAATACAGTCAGAGAGAGTTCGCACATATCTTTCTTCTGCGGCGGGGACCCTTTTTGTGAAGTAGTGCGGCGGCCGGAGAACACACACGAGAAGCTGACAGGTCTCCTTGAGTGACCAGCGTGTTTCTCCCTTCGCTTGAGCTCCCACTGGATCTCTCCCTTCACTTGAGAGACCAGCGGGTCTCTCCCCTTCGTTTGAGCGACAACTGGATCTCTGCCTTCAGTCCAAAATTACAGATCTTATATAGTCTTTCAAGTTCCATGAACACGCCTCTTCGCCCACTTATTTTTCTGTTTATGACTGGTTATCGGAACTAACATACTTCCGCGAACGGAAATATCTGTCACTCTATCCATAGGCAATGAATTATATTCTCTTTCCTGTGAAACCACTTTGTTGATGTTATCTTGCGACCACATTGAATCTGCCAAGTTCATTGTCACCAGCTAAGCTAATATATTACATTGGGACCATAAACAAAATTACTTAGAATAATGCCCACCCACTCACGGCTACTGACGATATCTTAGCACCTTTGAGATTAGCAAGATATTTTTCAAAATTCGTGGGCTCTTTCGGTTCAACGTTATGCCTTTTGAGCTTGCAAATCCACCTGGAGTATTCAAGGAGTTAATATCAGTAGTTTTAGAAGGATGGGAAGACTAAGTGCTCGCATATTTTGATGACATTTTAGTATTTTCAGACATGATAGAGAGTCACTTAGAACATATACAGAAATTTCTCGGTAGGAAACATAATCTTAGATTAAAGCCTGAAAATGTGAGTTCTTTCGGAAAGATTCTCAATATTAAGGATTTGGTATTAGTAGAAAGGGATCCAGCCGGATTTACATTAGGTTAAGGCAATGCTAACCCTGTACCGTAAGGTAAATGAGGGGGTTTATTAGAATGTGTTTGTATTATGGATGATCTATTCCGAATTTTTGTTCCATTGTTGAACCATTAATTAATCTAAGTCGGAAGAATGCCCGTTTTCAGTGGAACGATAAATGTCAGGTAGCGCTTGACCGTTTTCGGACATGAATACTTTAGAATACCCAAACCCGAATAAGGAGTATAAATTGCATACTGATGTATTTAATCTTTTCATAGGTGCTTGCCAAACGCAGCTTGCTTAACGATGAAGTTGAGGTAGGGAAATTGAGTGGCCTATTTCCTATTTCACAAATTGAGTGATACCAAAACGTAGCTACTGATAGAAAAAGAGGCATATGCCATACGTTATTCGTTACAAAAGCTCCATCACTACTTACACAGTGCTACTTCTACACTATAAGGAAACCATGTCACTGCAGTACTTACTGAACTCACACAAGTAGAATAGGAAAATACAGGTGTTGGTGTTCATTAAAGGAAGATAATTGAGCCAGTGAAATTAATGCCATTAATTTCAATCATTCTGAACCCTGAGGGTTTGCTTCATACAAAAATGAGGTACCTCAAACTATAGAATGTGAAAGAGCAGTATTGCCAGGTATAAATATAATTAGAGAACAAGTTGCGGATAAAATATTTGAGAACATAATAGCAGAATAAAGAGAAGAGGGGCCATTTAGCTGGATCAAAAGAAATACATGATTATTGACGATATTGTCTATTATTTGTCTCAACTCGAAGACGAGCCAGGAGTGAGATTATAAATCACGTCACACTTAAGGAGGCGAGTCCTCGTATAATTCTATAATGTTAACGGCCTGGTGAGTACGGGAAAGACTTTCCAAGCAAAAAAAAAATATATTTTTAGCCATGTCTAATGGGGGAAGTCATTGAACATATGAATAGTAGTTTACCGGGCCGAAAAAGAAATTAATCACACTCCGATCACATCTGGAAAAAATCTGAAATTCTCGCATTTCCTTTCGCAAAAATCGCGGTAGATTTTTGTGGGTTGTTGTAATTTACGAAGGTCTTTACTTCGATTTAGCACAAGGCCAAATGAATGGGGCACCCAATGAGACTCGAACTCACTCGTGTAGGTTTACTAGTCTAACTTACTAACCATTACACCACCAGAGGTGCCCTAGATATTTGTGGGTTGTACCCTACAACACTTTCAGGAAATCAATATATCGTATCATTTGTAGATGTTTATTGTCGATGGTCCAAATGTTTTCTGATCTCTAATAAGAAAACAGATTGTCAGTCACTTATTAGTAGAAGATATATCTCCTAGATTTAGTGTGCTACACTAGATAGTGTCTCGTCGAGAGAATATCAACAAAATTATGATTTAAGAGATTTGAACGTACGTTATGTGACCACTTCTTTTTACCATCCACAACGTAACAGTAAGGTAGAAAGAAAACATAGAACCATAAGCGATATTTTACCGAAGAAACTCAGGGATAACGACCGTTCATGGGATTTATATATCGATCAGATGTTTGCATCCCCCTAAAAAGAGGCATCTCAGGCGCCGAGCAATAAACCTTGTCTCTCCGAAGAGAGTTAGAGCAGGGGGAACAGTACTCTGAGACTCGAGTAGCAAGTCAATCTCGTCCACGTGACACAAATGCTGGGCTCTCCTGGCACCAACGTTAGGCAGCCTTGACCAATTATCGTCCCGCGGCACACTCGACAAAATCCGTGCTGTCGAACCACGACCAGCCAAAGTGTATCATATCAACTTGTTAACTCATTGCACTGCAGCTTATCCCACTAATGTCTCTTCTATAAGTGTGCGGTATAGTCATATTTGCATGGTACGTGTGTGTGCAAATGAGCATATCTATGAGCCGGCGGGATCACTTCATTAAAACATCCTCGATTAACATTCTTCCAGCCACTATACATGCCCCTTCCCCACATGGAACCACAAGACGTTCGGGTGGTGTTCGTGTACAGGGGCATTTTGATGGTGTGTGCGACGTACCTTGCATCAGGGGGCACTTTCTTTTGTGTTATTTCATATATTTATTGGTTATATTTATTTGTTTCTGTCTGTTTTTCTTTCCTGGTTTCCAGAAAAGTCGAGATACTTCTTTATGTTCTGCTTTTACTCGGTCAAGCTCCGCTATTAGATTTATTTTTTATTGTTTTATTTCTTCAAATTTTACTTATAATTGATGCACTTGTTTGGTTAATTCATTAGTTTCACCATGCATTTGGAGGCTTTTATGAGATTCTTCCGACTTCAAACTCACTAATGAAAAGTTCCCTTCAAGTTTGGATCAATATTATTCCTTGTACCAGATTTTGGCAATGTTCTGACCAGTGTATCCACATGAAGTTTAAGCTTCCCATAATGGTTCTCAACAAAACCGCTGCCACCATTAACTGTTGCTGTGCCAAGTTCTTCTTGTTTCGTATCATACTCATTCCCTCCAAGATTGTTGTTAACTGCGTTGCCAACAACATTGGGTGGAATGTCCTCTATTTTGTCAACTTCAGAGGACTGACATTAGTGTCAAGGTTTTCTTTTGAAAGCTTCAACTGACCAAAATCTTCAAGTTTCTGCTTTAGTGTTTCCATCTCCTGCTTTTGAGGTTTATGCTCTGTAGCTTCCTTAAAGAACACATCCGTTTTATTACGCTCGTTGGGTACTTTGCTCCATTTTTGCCGCCTGTTGGTTGTGTTGTCTGACCACCAACACATTGTCTTCTCTATCTACGCCGTTCGTGAGTAGGCCATTCCACAATCCTGCAGGTGGTTGTCCTCTCTCTCAAGCCATTCATAGTCGGTCATGCGGTTAAATGATATCGGAGTGCTGCTTGTAGAACTCAGGCGTTCTCTTCCAGGTGTAGGAGACATTGGTAGGACAGGGGTGACCCGGATGTTGGCTTTACTTCTCCAGTTCACTTTCCCGAATTGGCCGGTTTTTATCTTGGGACCTTCTGTGTCTCCTCCCACATGCTTGCCGCTGACTTTTGATAGATCTCCCTTTTGGTTTTGGACACACCCTTTTCATATACCCGATTATCTCACAATTCCTATCTTGGCCGCTGGTTCATCGATCCGTTGGGATGTGAATACTTCCCACATCATCTGCAGGACTTGGCATATTGTGGGGTTGGTGAGGTCCTACCTTTTGGGGACTGCTTCTTGCAGTCTGACTTCTGCACGTTAGCTAAATCAAGTTAGTTAGATGAGGGGAAGTTGATTGGTCAGTCATTTCCAGGCTGACTAACTTGTCAAACTTCTATTGTGAGGGCTGCAGTTTCTGCCAATATTTTGCTTTAGTATTCCCTGTTGGTGAGTCCTGCCACCATTTTTCTGGCCACCATGTTGCTGGAGTAGTCTATCCCCCAACCACAGTTCGTTGGGGCAAGTGACGGTGAATTTGCAATATTTTGCTAGGTCCGTAGCCTAGCCAAGAAATGCATTATCGACTCCTCCTCCTTCTGTCTCATCGAGAGTAATTTCTGTCGATGGATGTCTTTGTAGAGCCCCCTGACTGCGAAAAACCTTATGGGCCGTAACAATTGGTCTTCTGTAGCAGTGTTCTGCATCTCGGCTCCCAACAGGTCAAACAGTTGTCTGTTTAGTTCTTTCGTGCATGCCGTTGTAAGCTCGTTCCGGATTACAACCGGGTCCGTTAGCAGTCATATCTTCTTAATCGGTTCCATGTATCCATGAATAGAGTCAAATCTCCATCGGAGGAATCAAGTACAATTGAGGGCCTTTCTGGCTTCCGTATACAGCTTTTCCTGTTTGGCCGGTCGTAAATCCTTTCTTTCTTTTGTTGTTCTATTTGTTGCTGCTTCAATTTTAAGTACGGCTGAGCTCCCATAGTTGTTGGCAGTAAGTGTGGGATCTTTCTTAGTTTCTAATCCTATCGGTGACGCTATGTTGGTTTGGCTGAGGTTGGTAGTGTTGGTTGTGCTTCGGACGACAGTGTTGGTAGTATGTAATAGTATCTACTTGATAAGTAACTGTACTGGTGCTCGCCCCTTATGTTTTTTCTGTGTGTGCTGTATCGTCATATTTGCATAGCCTGTGTGTATGCGTGCAAGTATGGATATCTACCGTAGTCAACCGACGACTCATAAACCAAACAAAAACAAAACAAACCCCTTTCCAAGAAGTGACGAGTCACTGTTGTCGTCAGTCAATAGTATTTAGGAACGAGTCGTAAGGAATCAAATCCTTCAGCACAGGATGTCTTTTTTTTAATATCAAATTCAGCCAGTCTTTCCATGGACACTCCTCAACTAATGGACAAAATAGGTAGTAATAAAAAGACATGGTCGAAGTAGAATGGTCGAAGTAGAATGAAGTTTCTCACTATTATATATTAATAATAAACAAAGTCATCCGACGTACACCGCATAGCGTAGTAGCGCACAGTAGGTATAAAAGCTGCGGTATCAAACTGGGTCAAATCAGTTTTGCTGGGCGTCAGCCAAGGATGCAGGAGAAAGCAGATTCTCCCCTGGTCGTTCTAATCAACAGCAGCTTCCCACGAGGACTGCTCAAGGCTTCCCCTAAAGCCAACGTCCTGACTCCAGCCGCAGACGACGCAGGAACATTGCCAGCCTCTCAGCTTAAAAGCCCTTTTTAGGGCTACTCAGAAAGTCTATCCAAACACCTCCTGAGACTCCACAATGCAGCAGACATAATTACCAGCCTCTCAATCTAACAGCTCTTTTCAGGACTAAGTCAGAAAGTCTAACCTAATACCCTTTGAGACGGCACCATCAGCTACCTTCTAGCATCGGCAACCACTTCTCTGCAGCAGCAGCTACCATCTTGCACCGGCGACCACTTCCCTGCACCAGCAGCTACCAGCCCTGCACCGGCGACCACCTTACTGCAACCGCAATTACCAGTTCTGCGCCAGCAACTACTTTCCTGTACCAGCAAATACCAGCAGCTACCAGTTCTGCACCAGCAACTACCAGTCCTGAAGCCAGTCACCGCCTTCCTGCACCAGCGACAACCAGTTCTGTACTACCGACCACTTTCCTGTACCAGCAGACATCAGCAACTACTAGTCCTGTACCAGCGACCACTTTCCTGCACCAGCGGAAACCAGTCCTGCACTAGCGACCACCTATCCAACGAATACCAGTCTTGTACCAGCTATCCTGACCTGCTCCAGTGACTAGATCCTGTTCCATCCGGCCATGGCGATTGTTCGCCGTACGCTTTTCCGATTTACGATTCGTCATAATAAAGTCTGGCCTTTCGAAGCGACACCCTTGTTTTGTCATTCTTGCCTAGGTCGTTGTCAATCACTTATATTTCAAAAGTTTTCGGGGACCGGTATATTTATCTGGCCTCCGCAACATCTCTATGAGCCGGTGGGGTCACTTAATTAAAACGCCCCCGAATAACATTCTTCCAGGCACCACCCATACGCACCACGCATATACTGAAGCCTCACCGGTTATACTATGGAAATGAGCCCCCCCCGAATAGCACCGTGCTTTTACCTTATTCAGAAACAACCAAAAGAAAGTAAATTAACATCTAGCGAATCGGTTAAATAGGATCTTGAGGCTGAAGCTTTTCTATACAACAGGAAATACCAAAAGGAAATAAAAGGTGGAAAGTAAATGAAATAATCGTGGAAAAACTGGGCCTGTATCGTGTACAGAATTAATTATCAGTTAACGAACACGCTAGTACAAAGCACATACAGATTATCTACGTGCAGCAAACGTTGACAATTGGGATTTTACTCGATATTGGCCAACCAGTGCGGAAGAATACACAAGCCGCACCAGTCGATTCTAAATCTTCGGATGATGATTCGGACTCCGAAGAAAATGATTATCTAAACTTTAAATGTTATCGTCGTCAGAGGGAAAACTCCATGAACAAGAATACTATACTAATCAAGGAACGACAAATGGCCATGAGAGGAAATCAAACGAGTGACAGTGGCAAAAAAGAGATATCAAATAGTAACACAAGAGGTTCGATACCATTTAATTGTGGTTGGAATAATAAGAATATGGACGATACCTTTGGAGATAATTGGGAATATATGGAACTTTGTCATAGTAGAAAACAAAGAATCAAAAAGGCATCAGAAATAAGGAAAAAGAAAATAAGGACAAAAAGGAAAAAGATACTGACAGTAGTTCGGAAAGAAATGGTTAGAGACAAACTGCCCAAATCAAATAAAAAATCAGAGACTAAATCAGATAAAAGTATTGGGGAAGAAAAAATAGACTGAAACAAAAGGGAAGCCAAAGAAGAAAGTCTATTTGGGAAGGAAGCTATAGAGTCGCTGCTAAATTAAGGAAAGGTCATCTCGATGAACCGAACGAAAAATATACCAAAAGTCATAAAGAGAAGGAATGGATAAAGAAATTAGTGGGTGTAATAGCAGACATGTTTTGAAGTGGAATGATTTGGTGCTCGGATTACCAAAAAAAGAGGAAGAGAAGAAAAATGAACAATAAAGAAATGAACAATAAAGTTAATGATCAACATTCAAACATACGTGGTGCATTCAATAGGTTTCCAGATTGTTTTGGTACAGGCATTTAAAATTGTTGTAGACTCTTGAAGATTCAGTATGTTATTGCTAAACGTCTTATGAGATGACTGATTAATTTTTATGATGTCAGCTTCAAATGAACAGCTACAGCAGCAATTGGAATACACCCTACTAAAGCCTGATTGTCACAGCTGGTGAATTTCGAAAATGCAATCTGGACGTGAGGACACTTTAGAAGAACGATATGCAATAAAATTCTGTTTTAAACATGGAAAAAATGCCTCAGAAACGGATGAATCGAGCATCAGTTTTTGAGTGGCATAAGGAAGGCAGGGAGTATGTGAGGGATGATGAGAGGTGTGAGAGGAGTAAGGAAGTCCATACACCAGAGTTCATTGAACAAAGGGTTAGGGTTAGGGTTACTATGTTGAGGTTTTAAGGGAGTTCAGGAAGAGATTCGATCGGAAGAGGCTAGCACTCTTCAAATCAGGTCAGTGGCATTTCCACCAGGACAATGAACCAGTCCACAACTCCATCCTTGCCACAGACTATTTGACTAAGATGGGCATCAAGAGTGTTCCTCACCCTCCCTATAGTCCAGACGTTGCTCGCTATGGCTTTTGGTTATTCCCTAAGCTCAGAGGCTGTTGTTATGAGACAATTGAGGAGATGAAAGAGGCTGTGACGAAGGTCACAGCCTCTCACAACACACTCACACAAGAGGACTTTCATGGGGCCTTGAAGAAGTTGTTGAAACGGTACAACAAGTGCATTGCAGCCGGAGGAGATTACTTGGAAGGGGACTAGAGTTTCATTTGTTTACTATCAATAAAAGTGCCCATACGAAAAAAGTCTGGAAACTTATTTAATGATCCTCGTAACTAAAATCGGGGATATCGCCTCTTGCAGGTGTTGGATCAGATTAAATTACCCGAGACGTCAACACTCCAAAGTGACTAATGAGTGAACGAGTGAAAATCCTCAAGTGGTTTAAGTAAGTAGCCATGCGTCTCAGAGAAGTCATAACCGACCATCGCTGAGCAATTATGATAATAATACGTTTCTTCTTAGGCGAAAGTTTCTCTCGACCAAATCCTTTGCTGGCTTGATTAAAAAAATCAATATGCTGTAGTTGAAGAATGAAACTTTGATTCGAGATCAGGCAAAGAAACATTTCTAAGAAGTTATATTGATAAAGAGAAGAGTGTAAAAAGGACAGAAATAAAGGAGGATGTTTATCTTTAATGATTTTATCATCAATTTTGTCATTAAACATTGTAAATTGAAACAAATTGCTCTAATGTATCAATGAGAATGTATCGAGAGCAACAAAGTTGTTTTTCAGTTTGTCCATTTAGATTAAGTGTTGAAGTGGATTGCTAATAACAAATTTAACAAAAAAAATAAGCCAACAACATATAGAGGAACATAGAGTAGGAAGACTTTGGAAAATTTTTCAAAGTAAAAATTTCAAAATGGAGGTTGTTTCTCTCTCTCTCTCTCTCTCTCCCCAAAAGCATTACATAACTCAGGAATCTCCCCCATAAAGAAAAAGAAAAAGAGAAAATAAGAAATAAGATGGAAAATAAGAAATAAGATGAAAAAAATAAAACAAAGAAAACAAAAAACACAAAAAGGAACCTACATATGCACACATTAAACAAACCCACAGAACAACAACTACACACAGAATTATCCTCTACAAAGAAAACCATACAACAGAAAAACCTCACCAAAATACCAAACACATGCATCTCCACTCAAAAGATGGGAGTATCAAAACAAACACCAACGCTCAAAAAACATACAAAGAAAAGAATCATACCCCTTCGACATGTATTCCGTCTTGTGTGCGTTGACATGGAGGCCTATGCATGCAGCTGCTCATTCCAGACTATGTAGCAGGGTTTCGGCTTGGGCAAGTGTATTTTTCCAGAAGTGCTATGTCATCGTCGTAATCCGCATCCGTAACTGTATGTGCGGGGTATCTTCAGCTTCTTTCCTTTGTTAGCTTGAAACCCTTGTCTTTCATTTTATCAATAGACGTTCTAAGCACGTAGTCTAGACAGATGATGAAAAGGTATGGGGCTAACGTGTTTCCTTGCAGCACAACTGCTACATTGTCGAAGTAGTCTGTGTCTCAATCCGGAAAGCGGACTTTTACTTTTGTGTTTTTATATAACATCAGTGTGGCTGCGACAGTTTCTTTAAGTAGGCCATAGACCAGTAGTATTTGCTCCATCTTCCCTCTGAGTATGGAGTCAAAGGCCTTGGCGAAGTCGACAAATAATATTGTTGCCTCTAGATTTTTTGCACGTACACCTTCACGAATTCGACGTATAGTCAAAATTTGTGACGTCGTAGATCGATTTCTCCGAAAGCCATTTTGGTTCTTCCTCAGTATCTTCACGATTTTGGGTTCAATGCGGTTGTGTAGTAAAGCATTGTATATCTTGTCCGCTATGGATGTATGGGTTATACCTCGTTAGTTCTTGGCTAATGCGAGGTCGTCCCTCTTAGGGAGGGGAGGATGCATCCCTTTGTTCATTTGTCTATTGTGCATTACAGGGTCGAAGCAGTATGTCGTCCAATTGCCTGGTCTTCTATACTTCAGGGGGTATTTTATCAAGCCCTGTTGCTTTTCTATTTTAATTTTTCTTAGTACTGAGTCGAGTTCTTCTTGTGTAGACTGTCCTAGTTTCATGTCTAATTGTTTACAACTAATTCTCGTGATTGGTTCATGTGTAACTTTCGGAGGGTTTCCGAGTCAATTCTCAAAATGTTGTTTCAATAGTTGTATTCGTTTCTCTTGGCTGGTATCTTTCAGTTTAGCTTTGGCAGTGCTCTTCCTTCTGCTCACTTCGTTTACCGCTTGCCATGCTATCCTAGATTGTCTATCTTCAACCGAGTCTCTCATCTTATTGATCTGATTTTGTATGTAGTCTGCTTGTTCTTTTAGGTATATGTTAGCTAATTCATTTTGTGCCTTTTTAAGTTTCAGGTCATTGGTATTAGTTGGGTTCTTCCAATTGCATTTGAAGGTAGTTTTCACGTCTGCACGCCTTTTTCTAACTGCTTATGTCTCCCATGCGACTCTAGGTTTAGCTCTTTGTTTAGTTAGTATGCATTCTACTGCCGCTTCTAAGTGGGCATTGACGAAATCCTTATATTCGTCATTCGGAGTATGTGTTTCTGTCTTCTGTATTGCATCGAATTTGTTTCTTAGTGTTAACGCATATTTATCTCTAATATCCCCGTTATTAATCAGGTACCAGTCATAGTGTACAGTGGTTGTTGTTCGGGCCGTATTCCTTCGTAGGCTCAGTATACGAAAAAGGGTGAATATACATTCTTTTTTATTCAAAAATGAAGAGCCCTAACTATCAGATGTCGATTTTGCCATCAGATCTTTGTTTATTTTTCTTTCAGAAGTTATCTCAGAGTGTATTAGGATATTAACCTTTAAGGTAGATAAAAACTCTTCTGACATTCTTGTGAGCTTTTATGCCTCAACCATGTCACGACCCGAGCAAGAAAAGGGTTAATTTTACGACTTTTCATATCTAGTATTCAACACAAGGATAAACTGGTCATAATGAAACACTTTAACATCCCGGTCGTAGAAGGCCACTAAACATTCCCTGGTGCTTCGATGATATTCATAAGAGTTGTATTCGTTCGATCTGTGAATAAATGTTGCATGACAGAAATTCAAACTCTGTTAAATTTGTAAAGTGCAATATTGGATGCACAGAAACATTCCTTATGCAATCACCATTGTGATAGGCAGAATATGTCATCCAAATGAGAGTCTATTTTAAATATCCTTTTATTGATGGAAACTGAAATATTGCAAGACTTCGTCGCTCTAGAAATACCCGTAGATACATTCGAGCAAGTTGCTTCAGTTTGTAATGTTTAATAAGAAAAATGTCACAAAGCAGTCAAAAAGTTTGACAAAATTCATTTCCAGCATCTCAAAAATTGATGAAGAAGATTCGATTAATCATGCCAACTATTTCATCTACATGTTTCTTGCATGTATTATCTGCAGAATTCTATTCAAGCATCAGAACACATCAGAAAGATGATGGGAGAGTCCATCATCATCATCAACTATAATAAAGTTGTGCATGTGTAAGTGATCTACAACTTATAGAAAATAATAATGTTTTTTAGTTATACTTCGCGTGCAGATCTCACTAACAGAAAATTGAAATGTTAGGAAAAATGAAACGAATACAAAGACGCGTATTTTTTCTTCCGGCAAAAATTTCTGCGTTAAACGCAACTGACATGGATAACCAACTGCTTTGCTATAAGTGAAAAAAAAAAAAGAAAAAGAAAAATATGTCATTTATTTTACGAACGATTTGTGCAGTCTATTAGCTCTTATTTGTATTCGATGACTCAGTTATCTTTTCAAAGTATTTCTCGATATCCTTCATATAGTCACATTGCATCTTGCGGACACTTTATTAAAAAATACCAAATCTTTTCTCGATAGACCGTTTTTAAAAATGGACCTAAGATTATTTTCTGGAATGTATATAAATTATTCAAAATATATTAGTAAACAAACAATATCAATAATTAGAAAGCGTTTGTTTGTCAGTCACTTATCGACCGATAAATGTTTAATATAGAGCTACTACGTTTGATATGCACATTTTAATTGACAACGAAAACTTTAAGATAAGCAACCGCTATCCCAATCTTGACCACTTACTAAACAAAGACGGGTACTTTAGCTAGATTTATATATTCTAATTCATTGTTAATAAAACCAAAAATGTTGAATAATTTTTCGAACGAATATCAATGAATAAACGTAAATATTAAAAACATGTGACTGAATTCATAATTAGCTTAGCAGAATGCCACAAGTTTTGAGCACCCAGATAAGCTCGAACTTCCAAAGTTTAATCGTCTTTAAGCGTAACTATATATATATATGTATAATCATGTCACCAGTGCTCTATCTTTACTTTTGCATCAAAATCCGATATTTCTTAGAAATGTCCAACTTTGGTACATTGCAATATTCTAAAGAACAGAAATAGAATAGAGTGAATTATGTTAACTACTGATGCACTTTATGAAATATCGCACTTGCAATCAATATGCAAAATGTCAAGTAAAGTAGTCTTGGCTTCAAACTTTTCTTACAAAATATTGTGTCATAGTGTCACATACAATGGTGCAGTCCTAAACAACTGTCACTAAGAGAAATCTGATTCGTTTTGATGTTCAATCTATTGTCATTTCCAATAAAGCCGAAACATTTTCTCTCTGTTGACGTAACTCTAAGACTAGAGTCAAATTCTCGGCGAAAAACCAAGAAACGAAACAGCTTTAAATGTTACTGCAATAACAACTGTATATTTAATTAATCAATAAAACTTCTTCAGCAGAATGACAAATCAAATGAAGATATTTATGATCTCCAAAAACAATATTCCTTCCAATCTAGAACTATAATTTAAGTCTCTCATTGAAGATATTCTTGTTATTTCACAAACCCTAATACTATTTCCTTATCAATCAGTATAGCTACATTATTATTATTATTATTATTATTAATAATGATAATAGTTGTAGTAGTAGTAGAACCAATCATTAGAATTTGATAAGGTTCTATAAATGACTGTTCCTGGCCAACCACTTTGCAATAGGGTCTAATTTCTTAGTGAATTCTGCTTATAATTGAAATCAGATATGAATTAGGAATTGTAAAAAAACATTCAATCTATTTCTTTCTCAAAAGTTCACTTTAACATTATTAAATTGTAATTTTTGACTCGGCTTTACTTCGCTCTTGTCTATTCTTAAGTGGGTCGGATTAAAATAGAAAATTTATTGTTCCTGTTAAGAGCTCAATTTCGCTTGTTTTTTTTTTTTAAATTCTAGTTGTTATTATTAAATCTTCTTTATTAAAATAGGTTAGTTATATTTTTTGCTGCAATACATTAACAGAAAAGCATTTAATTAATACCTTATTTATTTTACAAAAGCGTAGCGTATTTGTCATACACACACACACACACACACACACACACATATATATATATATATATATATATATATAAAGAGAAGAAGACAGGGATTCTGAGTAGAAGAAAAGTGAAGTGTAGAAATTTATTATGGGAAAAATTAAGAATTGAAACACTAATATATATATATATATATATATATATATAAGTAAAAGTAAAGTTAGCGACCATAGTCGAGGGCGACCCGAACACTCCCTTTCAATTAGCGGCTACACCGAGGTGTAAGGGAGGGTGCTACTATTTCCCCTAGATTGCTCCACGTTACCTCTGATCCACACATTATAATACTGAGTGCTAAACAAGGAGGCATCGAGTACCATTTTTTGAATTTGGCATGATTCAACCTGGGATTGAACACCGGTCACCAGGGCCATTGGTGAACACTGTACCCAATATATATATATATATATATATATATATATATATATATGATAGAATTAAATATGATATAATATATATATATATATATATATATATAATTCTATGTATATAAGATAGAATTATATATATATAATTCTATCTTTCAAACATACTTTACAAACTCCAAATTCTTGAAGCTATAAAGGTCAACAAACCTTCCTTTAACAAGATAAACTTGTAATATATTCGCCACATTCTAAAAGGCCAATAACAAATGTCCAGTCTATTCTTCTTCCTCGTCCTCATTCTTCCAGTAAAAATTCTAATTTTCGGTAAATTCCTCTCTTACTTTTTCTGCCTACAACTTTGACATATATATATATATAGGTATGACTCATCATTATATACGTCACTGGATCATTCATTTCTCCTAAGATGGTTTCAGATAGGGCCCGAGAGTACTTGAAAAACATACGGTGCCTTACTAATATGATTATATCTTAAAGTCACACACGCATACCCACACCCATATATATATATATATATATATATCATCATGTCGCGCTATCAGCACAGATATTCCTGACCCTCTCGCGCCACCCCTGCCTATCGTCCATTGCTTCCGGCAGGTCTTCAGGACTACATCCCGTATCGGCACAGAGCTGCAGTATGTAGGTTCAACCAGGTTGTCCTACCATTGCTTGGCCATGTGAAGGGGTCCACAGGAGTACATCACTTATGAGCTCGTCCCAACTTCTCCAGCAGTGTCCCGCATGATGTCAGGTTCGTCTAATTTTGATAGTTTTCGTGATGGGTGGTAGGTGACCGTATAGCTGCTGCTTTGTAGGGTGCTGCCTGGAGTCCTGGAGAATATATATATATATATATATATATATATATATATATATATATATTAAATGGTGGTGATCGAGCTGTAATGGTTACCGTCGTAGGAAATGGACACTTTGACCCGAGTTCAATTCCTGAACGAGACTGTTTACATTTCATATAGCGCTAATACTTTTGAGAAATATATAATCCATTTATTCTCCATTCAGCTATGGACGAATAGTAGGGCAGCTTGGGTTCTTTAATCTTGGTATACCGACCTATCTAAGAAAAAGAAAACTCTGAATTCAAACCTGATAAACTCTGCTTAAAAAGTACAACTTGTGTCACATCTTGCTCGTGCGGAGTGGTTGGAAAATATGTATGTAGTTTAGTCTCACATGTTATTTTACCTCTGAAAAAATATCATTAACAGATTTCTGAAATGTTTTGATATAACATCGAAATTTCTTATTACGCTCTAGTGAGATTAATTTTAGAAATTCAGACCTGTCCATAAATTTTTCACGAGTAATGACTACACATTCTACACAAAATGAGCTTATGATTCCTCTCTCTCTCTTTCTCTCTTTCTTCTTCTTTTTCTTCTTCCTATAACAGACATAGATTGAGAGAGAGTGAGAGAGAAATCATTTGCCTACGCATAAAAAATAGCAGATAATGTAATTAAAAGTAAGAATGAAGTGGATTCCGATTGACATGTAGAGTGTCCAGCTTCTCGGCACATCGGTGCGTAACTGACGTCTGAAATAAATATTAGACAGTTGATGCATTTGCGTTTTTGTTTGTGTCTTTCAATTTCTTTACTTATCTCTCTTTACTTATCTTTCTTTGCTTATTTCTCAATTGTATTGTTTTTTTCTTTCCATCTGTGTTATATCCCACATTCTCAACCAACTTCTCTTACTCTCTTTCTCTCAATAATATATATATATATATATATATATATATATATATATATATATATATATATATATATATATATAATCATTTGACAATATTTGAGTTTTTCTCATAATAATTTAAGTGCCAATACCTATCTATCTATCTATCTACCTATCTATCTAATATCATTTAATGAGACCTCTGAACTTCAATTACAAACATAAATTCACTTTTAAACGTCTTTAATATCAAAATCACAATCAAGAACGAACTTTTCAGGCCTTTATTTCTGCTGGGTCATAAAACAAGAACCGATTTCTTTGATAAACAACAAATAAATGAATAAATAAATAGACAAGCAAAGCATAATACCCGTCCGAACAATATTTTCTTGAAGCTACCTCTAAGTCAATAAACAAATAATCGATTAAGAATTTGAACTCTTTGCGATAATCGATTGTTCCTGCGAAGTGCACTCGGTTGATGGGATCAAAGAAGATCCAATAATAGTTCATTTAGAAATAACACGAATCAATTCATTTACATATTTGTATCTACGAAGGCACCACAGAGAAAAAATCTTCCATAATATTTTTTTAGAAAGTAATGTCTACAAGCACACACACACACACACACACACACACACACAAGATAGTACGTCTAAGAGCCTGGGAGCGACCTAAAATTACCTGTTCTTATAATAGTGCTTCAAATTACTATACTATCACATTGACATACTCGTGAATCTTACTGTCATTCTATTTAACACTTAAATCAAGCAAAATGAATTGGCAGTAAATGTCTCTTGTCACATAGACACACAACAAAATTTATTTTAGAAAACTTTCAAAGGTTCAAAGTATTTTTTAAATCATCTTCATAGGTCAACTTCGGTGATTGTAGGCTACAGAGCAAATGAAAACTCCAACCGATCTTAAACCTCTTAATATATAAGTATTATTATGCTGATGACAATTTCAGATTCTGTTATTTTAACTTTTTTTTAACGATTCCTGAACGATATTAGCTTTCTGAAAAAATCAGTATTTTTTAAAGTAAAATCATATTTTGGTTAAGTAAAATCAAATAATCTTGGCTAAATATAAATTAAAACCTTTCCAAAGATCAATGCCTGAAATTTTAGTTGAAATCAGGCTAAAAATGGCTGGGCTTTAGTGAGCGAACGGACGGAATAATAATAATAATAATAATAATAATAATAATAATAATAATAATAATAATAATATACAAGAAAATTGATGACTATGAACGAGGCCTTAACTCGGAGTAATGACTTACACTTATATGTGTCACGAAAATAAGGAGGATGAATATTCGCTAACATTGAAGATAGCATGAATGCATCAATACAAGGACACAAAAAGTGCATTAAAAAGAGAAAAACCTAATTACAGTGGCCAGTAGCCCTACTGACAACATAAGGACAAAAAACAACTATAAGAAACTGAAATATGTAGGGAAACCACTGTATGGATATTTCAAGCGACAAAGTGGCAAAATCTCACACGAGAAGACCTAAACGTAACAACGGAAAGGTAGCCTTAAAAGAGAAACTAAATCTCTTCTAATAGCAGCACAAAACAACTCCATAAGGGCCAATTATGTTAAAGCTAAAATACATAATATGCAACAATAAATGAAATTTGACCATATGTTACATACAAGAATCTGTCCTACTGAATGAGACGTATAAAACTCTCAGGTAATTTGAGATACAATTAAATCACCTAATGACGGACAGAAGACCAGACCTAGTGAGAATAAGGAATAAACGGAAAATCTTCCGTCGAACGGATTTTGCCGTCCCGGACGACCATCAGAGCAAACTAAACGAGAGAAAAGTACTTGGACCTTGTCAGAGAACTAAGAAATCTGGAAGAGTTGGAAACGAAAAGACAAATCGATTCCATCCAAACAAAAGTATTTTTAAGATCGATCAGATTACTGGAGATCTGAGATGACTCACTGTTACTCACACTCCAGTGAAAGACTATCGGCAAACGCTTGTGTGAAAAACTGGCAAATAATAATAATAATAATAATAATAATAATAATAATAATAATAATAATAATAATAAACTGAATTTCTCCTTATAACTGCACAAAACAACGCTATAAGGACCAATTATATAAAAGCCAAAATCGATAATACGCAACAGAATAGCAAGTGTAGCTTTTGTGCTGACATAAAAGAAAAGATTACTCACATAGTAAGCGAATGAAACAAACTAGCACAAAAAGATTAGAGACAACTTGGTGGGCAAGGCGATCCTCTGAGAATCGTACAAGAAATTAATATTTGACCATACTACCAAATGGTATATATACAAACTAGAATCTGGACCACAGAGGGAAAATAAAAGAAAGCGAAAAGGAAACTAAAATGTTGAGGAACATGGAGATGAGAGTGATACCAATTATAATTGGTATACTTAGGATGGTGCCTAAAGACTTGGAAAGGGAACTGGTAGAATTGGAAATCAGTGGAAGAATCAAGGCCATCTATTGTTGAGATCGACCAAAATGCTGAAAAGAGTCTTAGAGGCCTGAGGAGACTTGCTGTCTTTCAGACTCTAGTGAAACCCCAACAACGTTAGCTGGTGTGAAAAACTCACAAGGAGTAAAATAATATATATATATATATATATATATAAATTGTAAAAAAAAAAAAGGCATCATTAGATATAAATTTACGAGACAACTATCAAATAAATGTACTGAACTAGTTCTTAAATGCCGCCATAAAAATAGATTTAAACTCAAACGAAATAGGTTAATAATTGAAAATTGTTAATGATAATGATAGTAGGATAATATTAATGGTATCAATATTACTACAGATATTGTTGATGATGTAATAATAATGATGATGATGATGAATTAGCCATAATTGTAATAATAATTATCTTTTATCAATGGTAATATAATTATCAATGATCAATTATTATAATGATTGTAATGATTTTAAGGGTAATTAGAATACCAGGGTTATAAAAAATATATAAACATATTAAATTAGATAAAGCCTAGATTTCATGCTAAAAACTTTAAACAAAAGACTAGTGTGATATTAGTAATAGTGTTTATCACCAAGTTTTCCATAATAAATTAATAAATAGATTTTTTTTCTTAAAATAAAATTTTAATTTCAAAATTTTAGCTGCTGAAGGTTTTGTGAATCCTGTTAATTTTTCTTTCGATACATTAGTATACATGACACCAGACGATGACAGGACATCCGATTTTGACATCAACTTTTGACATGTCTTTTTGTCCTCGCTATTTCTTTATCCATTTTTTAAACGAGTAAATATCCATTGAAAGATTATTTTTATAATTTTTCTCTGCATTTTTGTGATGACAATCTGAAGAGGTCGGTCGTTTTTATGAGTGGTCAGCTGAAATAAATCTATTATAGCCATATGACGGTTTGTTGAGGGATTTTCTTTTTACAATTATATGAATTTGCCCTGTATGAAACTTATAAATTTATATATTTATCATCATACATTGAGCACTCCTGGAAATTCATAAGAATCTACTTATATATGCTCAAATTGACTCATTCCCAACTCATCTTTTTTGAATAGTATTATATATATATATCAGTTTTGTATTCTGCTTCAACCATAGATTTACAAGGATGTTCATTATAACTATCAATATATCATTTTGTTTCTTTTATAGAGCAAAAATACGAATAAGAAAATGTAAATGAGTAAGATCAAACAAATACATTGACTTCCAATAAAGTGTTCTTCAGCAGCTTTATATATATATATATATATATATATATATATATATATATATATAGACATTTCCGACATGAAATGCTTCAGAGACAAAAATATACACCGTAAAGTATATTATAGGATATGTCTTCTTAAGTAACAGGTTTTGGTAAATAAGAAAAATGAGAATGTTCGTCTCATCAGTTTCTTGATAAAGAGTTTTTCCTCTAACAAAATTTAATTGTAAGGTAGAATATGGAAACAATATCTTTGTAACGTAGTTTCTCGTGAACTTCCAAATGTAAAGACATGTGGTTTTGTTATGGAAGCGTCTTTTTGTCATGCGGTTGAAATAATCTTTCTGGTGGCTTAAGACTATTGACTTTGCAATCCGATACGCAGACATTTTCCAAAAACGATCACCCTACAACGGATTTGTTTATTCAGCCAGATATTTCATCTATGTATACAAAAGAATATATCCATCAAATGTTTTCATATTCTATTCAGATTTAACTATCAGTCTCTTCTCTACGTTCACTCACTTCTTTGTGTTTTTATTTGAAAATCCTGGTTTCTTCATACATATTAATTGATCTTCTGATATTTATACACATTTACAAATCTATCCATACATGCACACACACACACACACACACACACACACTTATATATATATATATATATATATATATATATTCTGAGTTGATTCGTTTAGTATTGTATAAATCAGCGATGATTTGTTTATTAAGGTATACATCCATCAATATACTATTCAACCTCTCCATATATATATATATATATATATATATATATAGTTTGCTATATCTATGAATGAAGAGTGTTCAATATCTGTGATAGAGCATATGAAATAAAATTAGGATAGCATTATGACAGTTAACGGTGCTTGGTGACTCTCAGTTTCACGCCTTTCATCAGCACTAGCTTCGATGATAGTATTGGCGGGAAATTAGCAATCTCCAGACGCCGTTAGCTCTGTGTCTATACTATAATTAGCTTTTTAACTTTTTAACTCCATAATTAACTTTTAAATTTATGCATACATATACATATTTATATGTATTCACACACACACATATGTATTCACACGCGCGCGCACACACACACATACATATATATAAATTGTGCCTGTGTCTACTTATCTTCTATGCAAGATTCCTTTTTCGGGTATATGGGAACTGGCAGATAATGTAGGGGTTAATTTGGGGCTAGACTGACCGCCGCTGGCAAGGGGATTTCCAAATTTCGCGTTACACACACCCACCAAGCCACTTCATTTTCCTACCCCCCCTCGGATAACGGAAAACATGGACTTCTAGATTAAGAAAAAAATATTATTCAATGTAGTCGGCAATTCCAATTTCCCGTGTAATGTTTTTAAAGGCGAATAGGATATTTAGCGAGAATAAATTGAAGCGAATGAAGCTGAAAAAGAAATATGCAAAAGAAGGCAACTCGATAGGTAAACAACACAACGAATAAATTTCGACACGAGGGGACATTTAAAACATAACAAGGTTTTTAATACGTGAAGACCAAAGAAATATTTAAGGTGCCAGTTATACTACCAGCAGACAGTCTTAAACACAAATGTCTCTTTTTCTTTTCTCTTTCTTCTTTCTTTCTTTACTTTTAAAACTTGAAAAGGTAGTTAAGTCCACTCGTTCGTTTACAGTTTATGAAACTAATTTCTTCAGTCTATTTCTTTCCTTTTCTGAATACATATAAGTTCCAATATTTGGGAAGGTTAGGAGGAAAAACAGTTTTAAGATGTACTTTTTTTTTTTTCGAGGAGTTAATTTCCTAGATTACTTTCTTTAACGGGCGAGCGGTGATCTGTGGAATTTGGTGGGAAGGCACCTGTTATCTTCTGTTCAAGATTCTTTCTGCTCTTCCCCGGAGTTTCGGCGACAGTTTCAACACATTTTGTCACGCTGACTGCTGTCCCAGAACTCAATTCTTTTCACGGGCGAGGTACCCTGGAGTTTTTTGGCATCAGGTCAGCACGTCCTCTCACAATGACCTCTGTCCTAAAAACTAAGTTCTTTATCCCTATTTCCTCTGACGAAACGGGTACTACTTCCGACGCTAAGGCTTCGGCCAATCATTTGGTTCCTTCGTCCTCCTCATCTTCACCCGGTCGTGCTACTCAATGACCTGCATTCCCTTCTTCGTCCTACCAAGTTGAGGTTATGGGGTGCAGATATCTTGACCTACAATCCAACTGGATTCGTTACTTCGTTCAGCAGGCCGGCCGCGAGGAATTGACCTTCATTCATATCCTTCTTTTAACGGTCAATCTTTGGGGCCTGTTAAGAAGGGTAGGGGAAATTGATCTTACTTCTCTCCTCTCAGTGGCATACCACGTGACAAAACCTCATATTTTAAATTATCATCCGTAGGGAAAATGTTAGCTTAGTAAACTAAATTTTCCGAGTTACAATTTCTATCCATGGGGCATTCGTCTTTAACTCTACGATTACAAGATTATTTTTGTATTTCTTATTTTTCTGAATGGATCTGTCTCTTATTTACCTAATATGGTTATATAGAATTTCGGAAATATTGTAAGTGCCGGAGTAACTAATTTTAATGGTATTTCTATTAAAAATTTTGCTTAAAAGATTTTCCCTACTGAAATGCTAATCAATTAGATTTTTAAAATATTTTCCTTTATAAACAGTGGAAAGTTTACAGAAAGGAAGGTTAAACCATATTATCTTTCTTTTTCTATTCCTACAATTATTATTTACATTATGCTTATTATTGTTGTTGATATCTCCCTTTCTATAGTTATTATTTCTAGAATTATTGTTATTATTCACAGTGTTGTCCCGTTCAGTTGTATTAGCTTTCTATGTGTCTAAGTATTCAAGTTTATGTTGAAATTATTATTATACAGAGAATCCATACTAACAGAATGTTGAGATAAATTTGTAATGGCTTAATATCTAATGAGTTTTACTTGGTAATAATATATATTGATTAGAGAGTACTGACACTTCATTTGATTTATGTCATTTCATTATTCGTTCTCTCTAAGATAGCACCATTTGGGATATATATATATATATATATATGCATAAATGGAAGTTTTAATAAAGATAACCAACAGTTCAATTAAAGACGGCAACTTTCAGTAATCTTCCCTCTTAAAGGATTTGTTGATGAGGGAGAAAAAAGGTTGTGGATGATTTGGGTGAGATGATAACAGAAGAATGCTGCTCAGTTGCCTCAAAGATTCTCTAAAAAACAATCTCAAGGAAATGAATTAAAAGTTTTTTCCTCTTTTTAATCCTGTTGCCCTGCCAATCTTATTGAGTACAGTCTAATTAACTATTTCCTAATAGAGGGACAAGTGATGGATATATTCATATTTTGCAAGGGTGTCAATCTAATATGGAACATATAGAGATTTGTCCAGGATTTAAACCCGGCAAGACACTTGCAACGACATAACCCTTACGCCATCTACACACACATGTGCGCACATAAAGAAACACACACACACGAGTAAATATATATATATATATATATATATATATATATATATATATATATAGTTCATTCAATAAGTTTCCAGACTTTCTTGTACAGGCATTTAAAATTGTCGGAGACTCTTGAAAATTCAATATGTTATTGCTATACATCTTATGAGATGACTGATTGATTTTTATGATTTCAGGTTCAAATGAACAGCTACAGCACCAATTGGAATACACCCTACTAAAGCTTGATTGTCACAGCTGGCGAATTTCGAAAATGCAATCTGGACGTGAGGACACTTTAGAAGGACGATATGCAATAAAATTCTGTTTTAAACTTGGAAGAAATGCTATGTATGGAATGTTTCAGACTGCTTTTCGACCATCTTGCATGAATCGAGCATGAGTTTTTGAGTGGCATAAGAGATTCAAGGAAGGCAGGGAGTCTGTGAGGGATGATGAGAGAGGTGGGAGGAGTAAGGAAGTCAATACACCAGAGTTCATTGGCCAAAGGGTTAGGGTTAGGGGTACTATGTTGAGGTTTTAAAGGGGTTCAGGAAGAGATTCCGTCGGAAGAGGCCAGCACTCTTCAAATCGGGTCAGTGGCATTTCCACAAGTACAATGCAACAGTCCACAACTCCATCCTTTTCACAGACTATTTGACCAAGATGGGCATCAAGACAGTTCTTCTGCCCCCTTTATTCCAAGCCTTGCTCCCTGTGACTTTTAGTTATTCCCTAAGCTCAGAAGCTGTCGTTATGAGACAATTGAGGGGATGAAGAAGGCTGTGACGAAGGTCATTAACACGCTCACACAAGAGGACGTCCATGGGGCCTTGAAGAAGTTGTTGGAACGGTACAACAAGTGCATTTCAGCCGGAGGAGATAACTTGGAAGGAGACTAGAGTTTCATGTGTGTACTATCAATAAAAGTACCCATAAGAAAAAAAGTCTGGAAACTTGTTTAATGATCCTCTTACACACACACACACACATATATATATATATATATTCGTGATTATCATATTATATATATATATATATATATATGTGTGTGTGTGTGTGTGTGTGTGTGTGTGTGTGTGTGTGTGTGTGTGTGTGTGTGTTTTCATAAACATACATGATTATTATTATATGTTTATAAGACACAATTATTATATTTATACTTTCAAGAAAATTTGCTCACTATCGAGAAAAGAAAATGAATAAACTCTCCCCTATCATGTAGCAATAAAAAGATTTAATAAAAAGAAATAAATGAATCAATAAAACAAAACAATTACTCATGAGCATCCAGATTTTATCTTATCATTTAAATAATGTTTTTAAAATCACGAATCAGACAGAATTCGCTCAAAAATGGATCTGTCGGTTTTGGATAAATTGGTTAAAATTAAATATTTTGATCTTATGACAAATACGTTTTCCTTCGTTTGATATTATGTTGGAGTCCACATTAATCATGACACAATGAAAATGTAATTGGAAACATTGACAGGAAACAGAACCGAATAATATGAATTTTGCAAAGTTTTAAAATAACCTTAGACAATAATAATTATTGGTATGATTAATCGTATGTTATTCGACCTCTGCAGTCAAATCAGTTATATTCATTTACAATGACAACAACCACACAGTAAATAAATAATTGAGAAATATATATAAGATAAGGTCTTGCCAACAGGTGTTGCATTTGGAGTTGTACGAGAATGGTAAAATGGTAAATTCGAGTGCCAAGGTTACATCGCTATTGAGGTGTTTACTGATACTAAGGAAGGTGCTGCATATTTGAGAATAGTTAGTGCCTCTCAATCTTCAGTGACTAATACCTGAATTTAATGCCAAAATGCATTGACATACACACGGATCACGTAATCTCGGCCAGAAGACCAGACCTTATAATAATCAACAAAAAAAGAGAACTTGCAAAATTGTTGACTTTGCTGTCCCAGCTGACCACAGAATAAAACTGAAAGAATGTGAAAAGAAGGATAAGTACCTCGACCTTGCTAGAGAATTTAAGAAACTATGGAACATGAAAGTGTCCATGGTACCAATTGTAATTGGTGCTTTTGGCACAGTGTCTGAAGGATAATTAAAGGGCCTGAAGATTTGGAAGTTAGCGTACGTGTGGAGACCATCCAAACGACAGCATTATTGAAGATGGCCAGAATACTGAGAAGACTTGAGGATACTTGATGTCACTCAAACTCCAGTGAAAAACCATCAGCTAACGCTGATGTGAAATACTCTAAAAGAGTAAATAATTATAATGATAATAATAATACGAAGTCGTCTTACATTTGATTTATTTTATTTCAAGAATCGCTTACGTGACTTTAGCAAATTTATGTTGGATATAAATCAAATAACAACAGCCCTTCTTTTTATACAGTCACTTTAAAACATTATATAAACAACGATCAAAAATTCAAATAATAACAAAAATAATAATAATTTCACTTGCAAATCATTCATAATTACAGGATTCATAGAAAGGGGAAAAAGGAAAAAATGCAAAAAACATTAAAACACTCATGTGGCTACTTACAATGTTTCAGCGAAATTGGATCAAGTTGGAGCATCAGTTTTATTGATTTAACTCAGAAACGTAAAAGTTGACAAGAGAAGGAAACCTTTAGAGAGAATATAAATATCAACACAAAACAACGCCATGAAGACCAACTATATCAAAGTGACAATAGATAAGACACAACAAAACAGCAGTTGTAGGTTAAGCGGTGATAGAGACGAAACGATCAATCAATTAATAAGCGAATAAAGCGAATTAGCAATGAAGGAATATAAGACGAGGCACGACTGGGTGCGCCAAGCGATCCACTGTGCAAAATATTGAAGTTTGATCATACGAACAAATGGAATATGCACAATCCAGAATCTGTCCTGGTGAATGAAACACACAAACTCCTCTGGGACTTTGAGATACAAATGGATCACCTAATCTCAGCCAGACAACTAGACCTTATAATAATCAACAAAAAAGAGCGAACTCTCAAATTGTGGATTTTGCTGTTCCGGCGAACCACAGAGTAAAATTGAAAGAAAGCGAAAAGAAGGAAGAGTACCTGGACATTGCTAGGAAATTGAAAAACTATGGAACATGAAAGTGATGATTATATCAATTGCTCTTAGTACAGTCACCAAAGGATTGGTACAAGGACTGGTGGACTTGGAAATAACGGGATAGGTGGACACTGTCCAAACGACAGCATTATTGAGATCGGCCAGAATACTGAGAAGAGTCCGGAAGACTTGAGGACACTTGCTCTAACTCAAACTCTTGTGAAATACCATTAGTTGACGCTGATGTGAAAAACTGTTATGGAGTAACATAATAAACTGAATTTCTTCTAATAACTGCACAAAACAACGCTATAAGGACCAATTATATAAAAGCTAAAATCGATAATACGCAACAAAATAGCAAGTGTAGCTTTTGTGCTGACAAAAAAAGAAAGGATTACTCACATAATAAGCGAATAAAACAAACTAGCACAAAAAGACTAGAGACAAGTTGGTGGAAATGGCGATTCACTGAGAATTGTACAAGAAATTAATATTTGACCATACTACCAAATGGTTTATATACAAACTAGAATTTGGACCACTGAATGGGATGTATAAAATCCCGACCAGAAGATAATTAACAGACTAAAAAGAACTCGCAGTTTAATGGATTTTACCGTCGCCGTGGACTACAGAGGGAAAATCAAAGAAAATTAAAAAAAGAGTACGTGGACCAGAAAACTAAGAAAGTGATTGAATATAGGCGACACCAATTGCAGTAGGCCCCCAAAGTCTTGAAAAGGAGGTTGGAAGGGTCGGAAATCGGAGAACAAATCGATACCATTCAGACTACAGCATTGACGAGATCGGCCAGAATCCTCTGAAAAATCACGTCACTGAAAATCCATAATGCTGATTAGTTGGTAAGATTTTATGGCGTAACAACCTTTTTAGGTTATTTACGCCAAATTCTGTTTGTATCATTATACATTCAACATAAGATTTCTAAACGAATACTTAGAAGGTAAAATTTTTGATAAGCAAGATTTAATTTGTTTGCAAACGATTGAACGGTTTTAATTCATCATATTTTTGGTACAACTCTATCTCTTACAAGAAGGAAAGGACCTCATCCATTTTTACATTCTCGATTAAACTATTCACTTTGAAAAATCGCTTTCTGATGAGAGTGAAATCTCTACATTCTATGAGAATGTGTTTAGTGTTGCAACTTGTCTGACAGGTCAAACACTGGAGTTGTTGTTCCTGTTTCAGTATGGAAGAGTGAGTAAGCCTTGTATTACCAATGAGCCATCGGGATATAATGACTTGTTCTCTTCTTGATTTTCTCAAAGCTGGTCTCCGTTCTACTAAAGAGTTTATGGTGGATGTTATATTTCCATCGGTGTTGCTATTTTGTGTGAAGGAATTTATTGATTGTGGGTCTCATGTACGTATATAGAATGCTGAATTTGTCCGGGGTCAGATCTAAAGCCGATTTGGCTGCCGAGTCTGCTCTTTCATTTCCTCTCACTCCAATGTGGCTTGGGATCCAGCATATAATTATGTATTTGACATTGGGTCTAATCTACACAGCAGTTTAATGATAATAGGGTTCTCAAATTTTTTATTTATTGATGATAGTAAGACAGAGAGTGAGTTTGAAATACAATAAATTTATGTTTACTTTTCGAGATGATGTCGAGAGCTTGGTCTATTGCACGGACTTCTGTTGTAAAGATGGAGCTTTTCGTTGGAAGAGCTTTCTTGACAATTGTTTTATTTAAAACAGCTGCATAAGCCGTTTTGTCATTGTTCTTGGAGTCGTCCATGAAGATATATAAGTGGTCGGAATGGTATAGGAGGATATTTTGAAATTTCTCCTGGTAAGTAATGGGATGGGTTTTTGTTTTAGGGAGTTCATTCAGTTCGAAGATCTCTTCGGGATTTTTTTATCAAAAAAGATCCAAGGTGGTGTTTAAGGTATGATGCTTTCATCCATATCATTTAGAGAGAAATTGGATTCTTTGAGAATAGATTTCATCCGAAGGTCAAAAGGTTTTATAGAATACAAACTAATCTTTTTTAGTCATACGCTCCATTGTTTTGCAGTGATATTGGGCGGTAGTTTGCTGGATTTAAGCAATATCTCTCTGGCTTGGGTATAGGGATGATTGTTGCTATTTTCCATGATTCTGGGAATTTACTGTTTATCCAGATATCATAAAATATTGTCAGAAGATAGTCGAGTGAATTTTGTGGTAGATGTTTTAGAAATTTATAATGGATTTCATTTCGGCCTAGTGCTGTTATGTGATGTTTCGATAACTTCTTGTAGATATGCTGGTGTAAAGGATTAGTAGTGTTTTTCAGAATTAATAGACTTGAAGTTGAGTTTTTGTTTCTCTGCGTTGATTTTTAAAAGTAAGGAAATGTGAATTGGAGTTGTTGATGGAATAATTTGCGAAAAATGTCTCACCTAATGTGTCTGCTATGTCTTTCTTGCCAGTTGCTTCCGTTTTGTTTTTGTGAGGCGTTTGAGAGCAGTTGGTTGGCTTTTTCCGCATATTTTCCTCATCATCGTCCAGATAGTGTTTGTTCTGATAGAGGAAGCAAGTTGGTTGACATAATTTCGCCAACTTTTCTTCTTGGCTTCTTGGTTTTTCTTGTTTTTGTCCTGAGAAGTTTGAAAGCGTTGAGATTATTTGTGGTTGGTTCTTTATCAAATTTCCGTAAGGCAGCCTTACGTAGAAGGATAGCTGTTCAGCAGTCATCGTTAAACCAATAGTGCTGTGTTTGTTTGAGGCTGAGGGTTTTTTATTGTTTTGTTTTGTTTGGTTTCTGTTAAATGTTTTATTTGGTCTATGATGTTTGGGTCTTTTAACAGTTTCTGTTTATACATGATTTCAAAAAATGGCAGTTTTCTTTGTTTACTTTACAGTGAAGGAGTCTATTTTTATGGAAAGGTTGTAAACTTTCTAGTATTATAGGCAAGTGATCACCCGTAGTCCATATAGCTTACGGGATCACATAAGCTTAGATCAATGGTTGAGTAAGAGCCTTTAAATAGGTTGAGGTAAGTTTTTGATTTGTTATTTAAGATACAGAGGTTATTAGTACTGATGACTTTTTCAAGATCTTTGCTTTTTTATTAGTTTTTTTAAACTGCTATACCGTTCTGTGGCTGTTTAGGTTACCCAGCACTAAATGGGGTTTAGGTATTTGTCCTATTAGTTTGTTTATTTTGGTATCACTTACAGGGTCGTGTGGTAGGATGTTGCCGATGTTTATTGGCTTATGTAAGGTTGCCTTGACAGCAATTGTTTGAAGTTCGGTGTCTATGGGGATTTGGTGTTGAATATGTTATTCCTAACTAGGATCGAGGCACCAACGGAAGCTCTGTTTCCGTCTTTCTTAAAATGATTGAACAGTGTGTAGTTTTTGAATTTGATTTTATTCGATTCTTTCAGGGATAGTTCTTGGAGGCAAACTATTTTAGAGTTGGGGCTGGTCAAAAGGTGTTGGAGTTCTTCATAATTAGCCTAGATTTAGGGTTATTTTTCTTTTTGTTTCTGGTACTATTTGCCTCTTCTGTTTCTATTCTTTCTATGTTAAATTTGTTTTTGGTTTCTATGGTTTGATTTGGTAGGGTCAACACTTTCAGTCGTCCTTGTCCAATTGATGGTGGGCATGATCCATTTAAGATTGTGGGGCGGGGCTGTTTACGTTTGTCACAATTCAGATCGAGGTTTGGGTTATCTAATTTAGATGAAGGTCGCCGGATTGGTGAGACGGCGATTTTCTTTTTGTGGGAGTAGTTTATGTTTGAGCATTAGGGTTGGTTGGTTGGTTGGTTGGTTATTTTACTTTGGCTGTTTCACTGGCTTTTTCTTTATTTGCACTGGCTGGTCTTGGTTGAGTCTGAAGTTCAGCTGAGTGCAGGTTCTTTAGTTGTTCCTGGAATTTCGGCCATTCAATTTCTCCACGAAAGCTCTATATCTGTTATCTTGATTGATTGTATCCGCCCTCCGTGCAACAGACCTATAGCTGTTTTCGTCCATGTTGCTCCTTACTATTTTCCTTGCTTCCAGGAAAGACTTTCCTCTTGTATTTCACTTCAAGTATCTCTTTTTCTTTCTTGTATGCTTCGCAAGATCTTGCAAAAGCCAGGTGATTTTGTCGGCAGTTCACACATCTCGTTTCCTTCCAGCAATCTTCCTCCATATTGTCCGGCTCCTTTTCACCGCATTTGGCACATGTGTGTCGTCCTCTGCAGGCTTCTCTGTGGAGTTCATACTTTTGGCATCTGACGCGCCTCAGTGGAGCTGAGACGTACTGTTTGATTCTCTCAACACAATAGCCTTCCTTGGGAATGTGGGATTGGTTGAATGTCAAGATGAAGGCGTTGGTTTCTATTTTTTCTTCTTTTCCAATGATTATTCTTTTTATGTTTATGACCCTCTGTTTTCCCAGGGATGCCGACATCTCCTCTTCCGTTGCCAACGCCAACTCCCTAGTCCTGAAAATGTTGAGTTTCTCATGCTTGTAGGTCTTGCACGTGGTTGTATGAAATGCTTTCCTTTTTAATATATTTTCTGCCTGCCTCAGTTTTGGGTTTTCTCAACGTTTTTCGGAGTTACCCTTATTGAAATAGTCTTTCCTGTGAGGAAAGGCGAGAATTTGGCAAAGCAGACCTTCTCCAAAGATTCAATGACAATGAATCTGGGGAAATCTGCGACCCCATTCTCCGAGTCTGATTCCGGCAGGTTTCGTTTGTTTTTTATTTGAAGACGTCATATATGCTGTATATTTTTCGCTCGCCCTACGTTCCACCACCCACGACGAATTCAACTTGTATTGGGAATGAACCAAAATGGAAAGCCATTCGCCTTGGTTGAGACGGGGATACGCGACCAGTATACTCGACTTGAGGGTAAGTTTCCACGCCATTGCCAATTTCAGGTTCTCAGCACTGGTCAAATTCCAATTCTCTCAACGCTATTGACCCTCAGCCATCCTCTTCTAGCGCCTAACGGATAAGGATTGGGAACTTGCTGCAAATGCAAATTTAAAAGTACGGTCGGGATAAAGCATATAGGTGCTAGGCCTTGACATGGCCAGCCGATTGATCGGATCGGGCCTATCCGACCGTCTGTCAGACCAAGTAAGGGCCAAAGTGGTGTATTGAAAGCCATTGACCACTGCCCAACCGCCAGGATTCCGTCCTAGCGCCTTACGGGTCGTTACCCATGGCCAACAGGTGATCCCATTTGGTGGGGGTCTTTCCCTTCTGCAGACGTGCAGTAAAATACTTGCCAAAAGCAAAATAATAATGATAGTAATAATAATAATGATCAGTACAAAAAAACTCCATAAGGACTATGTCAAAGTTGTTGAAAGCGAAAAATTATATATTGCTAGAAAACGGAAAAAATTATATATTTGCTAGAAAACGGAAAAAACTCTGAACATGAAAGTTCAGTTCCAGTTGCAATTGGCACGCTCGGTACAGTCACCAAAAGATTGATAAAGGCAATGGAAGACTTGAAAATTAGAGGACGCATGGACCATGCAAAAAACAGCATTGTTGAGATCGACCAGGAGACTTGAGGAGACTTGCTGCCACTCAGATTCCAATAGGGAACCATCAGCTAACGGCGATGTGAAGAACTCTCAAATGAGTAAAATAATTTTAAAATAATAAGGGACCAAAATTTGATGATACAGACAAATAGCTCAAGCACAAACCTAAAACTCTCCAAGAATATAAGACCGACAAAATACTCTGGTGCTTGGGGATGAAAACGGATCACGGAAGTCCGGGCAGAAGAACAAATCTAATTGTTATAAACCAGAAGAAACAAACATATCAGAAGAGAAAAAATATCTTAACTCTGTCACAGAGTTGCAAAAGTTGCTGAATATGAAAATAATTGTAATTCAAATCACTGTCAGGGAACTTGGAACAATATTCAAAAACCTAGAAATGAAAATGGGAAAGCTACAGATCCTAGGAAGATGTAGGATTGTCCAGCTCACAGCACTGCTGAGTCAAGCAAAATACCTCGAAAAGGGAAAACTTGCTTTCACAAAGAGTAAAATAAAGCTTGTCGTTAAGATGAATTCAAAGTCATCTTCTCAGCTCAAGTTTAACACTTACATTTCTACTTTTTTATTTATATTTTTAGGACCAGGGACGACTTACATATCTTAATGTTCCTACACATTTAATTTGTGATGGTGGGGAAGGAACATGCGGTGGGGTATTATTATTATTATTGTTTAAATTTCTTGCTGAAACGATAAGTATTTTCATTTGTATTAATAAGTAACACGATCAGTGGATAAAATCCACTGATAGTGTTAGCGGTGAATTTTTTTCAAGTTTGTGAAATTTGTCTGAGATTCTGAACTTGTCTTAAAAGTTAACATTTGAAGGAATGAAAAAAAGTTTTTCCCCTCACCCAACAATTAATGGTATAGGAAGATTTGGAAATATAATTACTCACTGAATCTAAAAATCTAAATAAAAAGTAGAAACACATGCTAAATTCCCATATTAAAATTCAGATACTATGAATGTGTACATAATAATATTAGAACTCCAATAGAAGAGAAATAATGGATGTCTACATAATAGAACTCCTATAGAAGAGAAATAGTTTCATAAATTAGCAAGTAAGACCAACCCAACAAACTTGACACGAAAAAAAGGTTATTTGGACTTTCTGAGTTTAAAAGCTTATAACTTACATAATTTAATGGCGTACGTACGTATATATATATATACACACACAACAACTAGAATCCACACCACCAAACCCAAACCAAAAAACAGTAAAAGAAGCACCCAGTAGCAAAAACGTAAAAACTAATAGAAGCAAAGATTTCATAAAACTAATAGAAAAACACTTCCCCAAACACAGCGCCTTGGCCAAAATTTTAAACAAAAAACAACTAAGAAATCAGCCACGGCTGCACAAAAATGCTCCACATTATAAAAACACAACAAAAAATATAAAAACAACTACAACACAACAGAAATTGACAACCAGTGTAATTGTAGGGACAAATCAACATGCTCCTTACAAGGACAAACAACTCAACAAAATACTACAGAAGCACAACGAAGAGAACCATCAAACCTGAATATACGGCCACAAACTCTCTTTCTCAAATAAAAAATAGTCGAACAATACTATTCTATCAGCATAGATTTGGAAACTGAAATACAAGAACATTACAGCAAACATAACTAGGGAAGTTATAAAATCAGCCCTCAACTACAACAAAATATCAAAAAGATGTTTACTTTGCCTCCATAAAAAAGTTGCGATAATCACCCACCCATCACAATATACACTTCTAAACTACAAATACGAGATAATATCAAAATGACAACAGGAAAACAAACATCTCCATACCCCAATTCGACTCAAACACTTAACCAAAACAAACTAAATTCCTTACTAATTTCATTTTTAAGCACCACTATTATTTTCATATTTACTTATATTTCTGCCATCTATCTCCACATTACTTACTAAAGCTTCCTCCAAGTCCTTTCACCATATCCCAATTGTGTCTCTAACACCTTTCTTATTGCCACACCATCTATCAGCAATGACCGACACCAACGAGACCATACAACAGAACAATCGGCCGTAAGTACCATTTTCCCCCACATTATCACATTATGAACACCCACAAGAATTTCCAGTAAAACGAAGTAATATTTTAGTACTGTCAAGAAATATAAGCTCTATTTTTTTTCCTATCATTGCATTATAAACCCCCATTAGTATTATCAAAACCCATTATGACCATAACTGTTACTTTTATTATTTTACTAATTTACAATTTTTATTTTATATTTTTTTATTTTTTTATATATATATATTTATATATTATTATTGCTATTATTGTTGTTATCATATATAATAATAATTATTATTATTAATAGTAGTAGTAGTAGTAGTAGTATCATTATTATTATTGTTACTATTGCAAAAGACACCCAAAACCTATCATTTTTATTACCTACCCATAAATACTAAGCCACAATTAAAAAAAGATTACGAGAAGATGATTTTAATCATAATCATCATCACTCAATAAAATTCCACCCCCCCAAAAAGCAGAATTTGATATTCAAATCAAAATAAAACTTTAGCTAACAAAGAAAGAAAAAGAAAATCTTATTGCAACAATCAATTTCCTCCTTGTTCACCCCACTTTTCTCTTCTCACACTCCCTTCCTTTGACCTACTCCTTCCCATAAACAGTCACTATTATAAAAATCAAAGGCGATACCTCCAGAAATCATTAAACACTCAATCAAGATAGTGTGAGGATGTTTGAAACACATGTAGGAGTAAAAAATGAATCTCTATGGGAACCTATTCCTTTTAATATACATATATATATATATTTGTGATCTGCAGAATGGTTTTCTTCCCTTAAAGTATACCAGGTCACATCTATTATAGGAGCATTGACAATAATCAACCCCTGGGTTTCGTAAAGACAACAATACTTTTATTTCAAGAACAATTCAACATAAAGAGGTTATAGAAAAAGAATGATCGAAATTTAGACAGAATCATCTGGATTAATGCAAGTTAAAGGCTTGCTGACCAAACTGGAATGATTTTAAAGAAAGTTTGGCTTTCTGGCTGTGAAATACTAGAAAGATATTAATTAGTAAGTTATGAAGTATTAGCTGAAGGAGAACCTTCGACACAAATTGTGACAAAATACTAGAAGAGTCTACTAGGGAACAAGAGGAATAGACGATCTATAATGTAGAGATCATCATATGTTCAAAGAGGCAAAAACGAAGTGGAAAAATGCAGTGATGGTATGGATTAACTATAAAAAGGTCTCCCAAATTTGGATGATAAAATGTCTAAAAATGTATTAAACATTAGAACAAAATCTAGCAGAAATGAAAAAGAGAGACGCACCCTCAGTACAACTATTTGTTATTATAATGATGCCACTCAGTTAATTACTTAGGAATGGCAAATGGGTGGCCAAAACCTAAGAAATCACAAGAAAAGCTTAATTCTTTCGAGTACAGTGATGATATCAAACTATTTGCCAAAACTGAAAAATAACTGGAGAACTTGATCGAAACAGTAAGAATATACAGCCAAGATATAAAATGGAATTTGGCATTGAAAAATGTGCCATGTTGATAATGATAATGTAAATAGAAGAGAGACAACGGAAGTTACAGAACTGCTAAACCAGGAAATAAAACACTTCCAGAAAAGGAAAATAAAAAGTACAAGGGAATATTGGAAGCGGACACCATCAAACAAGCGGAAAGGAATGAAAAAGATAACAAAAGAGAATTTAGAAGAACGAGAAAGCTTCTGGACACCAAGCTCTGCAGCAGAAATCTCAGCAAAGGGATTAAAACCTTGTAAGATACACAGAACCATTCTAAAAATAGACGAGGAAAGAACTCAAGACAAATAGACAAAGGAACAAGAAGGTTGATAACTCGGCACAAGACTTTACATCCAAGAGATGATTGAGTATATGAATCAAGAAAAGAAAGAAGTAGAGGATTCGCCATCATTGAGGATTGCGTAGATGCATCAATACAAGAATTCAAGTACGCCATTAAAAAGAGCAAAGAAAGACTAATTACGGCAGCTGGCAACAACACTAACAACAAAAGAACAGACAAAAGTAAAAAATGTAGGAAACAGAAATGGAAAGAAAAACGACTGAATGTATATTTCAAGGAACAAACTGGTGAGATTATTCACGAAAAGACAAATATTTGGTGTTGGATATCAACTCTGACAAGCCGCGTAAGTTACGTGAGTGGCATAACAGGATGTTCACCTGTTTCCTAAGGTAAACAAACACGGCGGAAATACCACGTGGGTGGCATGCCAGAAGAAGTGTGACCACAAGGATTGCGTGGGCGCCCAGAAAATTAAGTTACCTCTGAAGATTTTCGACCCGGGAAGAACGAAGGAACCAGCAAAAGAGTCATTAGACATCACGCCGCTCTGAGCACTGGCCTTACTCCAGACTGACTAGGGTTGAGGGGTAGAGAAAGGCCTGTGCAGTACAAGATGTACGAAAGCAGAGAAGCGTGGAGAGACAGATTCGTGAAAGTAGAGAAGCGTGAAAGAGCAGACTCTCAGAAAGCGACTATTATCTAAAAGTAGGCCCGAAAGTGTTGGGTATCACCTACCTTTTCAGCATAATGAGCTGTTCCATCTGCCAATATAGCAGTAGCGGAGATCAGTCTGCAAAGGATAAGCCCACTCGTTGGTTTTTCTTTTTGGAGTTTTGAGTGACGAGAAGTAAGTGTTTTTGAAATATTTTCTTGAACATTCTGGTTGATTTAATTGTTAAGCTTGTTGAAATTACTGAAAATCTTTGAACGACTTGTTATTACGTTTGTGCCCCTCCCCAAAACAATCATTATTTTGTATTGTTTTTGAGGGGGGTCAACTCGAAAGACTCTTTTTTTTTAACTGTTACATCTGTTGTTTTATCATTCGTCACTCGATTAACGTATTTTAACAAAACCACTCGACTTCATTTCTCCCTAGTTGCCAAAAGCAACTATGGGAGAACCTAATACACAGGATGATGTCTTTGCATCCCCAGAAAGACCCGAATGGCCGTCATTGCCTGGTACCTCCGCAGAAAATTTAACGCCGGCGAGTACAATTCCGGCGGCACAAAAAGTGCCGTCAATACCAGTCTCCTGGTCGACGCAGAAAAACAAAAAATTGCCACAAGATTATAAAAAGGACAGGGTTGAAAAGTATGCCCAGTATTTTAAAGGGAATAGAATTCTACCAATACCTGAACTGGTAGAAGCAGTCCAGCCAAAAACCCTGTCCTTAATTGTCTCAGACATAAAGACCAGGAGACTGGCTGGACTGAAAAAAGACAAATTTGAGGAAATTTTAAAAGCAGCAGGAATCCCAGCTAGATATTTCTGTAGACGTAGTTTTGCTACCTGGGATATCCTGCTGCTATCACAAGAACTGGCCACCAAGCTGGCCAGTAACAACTGTATAAACACAAAGCAATACCGACTACAGCCGGAATACATGGGCAGAAGACGGATCAAAGTCACCGTGTGCAACGTGCCCATACGTGGTGACGTGGTGACGTTCTGGCAGCGTTCCTCAGCGACTATGGGGACGTCGAGGAATTTACGACCATGAAGTCACCCAGCGGCATGGCACACGGTGACTACTCATTTACCATGTGCCTTAACAGGGGAGGGTTCCAGGCAATCCCCCACACAGTTGATTATGAGGACCAAGCCATGTTGGTGGTTGTGGAAGGCCGAAAACCGCAGTGCTGGCATTGTAAACAAATAGGCCACTTTGCGAGGTCATGCCCACAAAAAGCCACCAACACAACAGTAACAACAACAACAACGTCAACAGCACCAACAACAGCAAAGGCCACAATAGCATCCAAGACCCTATTAATATCACCATCCACAAACAACACACCAGCACCATCAACATCAGCAACAGCAAACAAGCCGAAAGAAAAATAAATACTCCAGCAGAAGCTGGGAACGACCCCAATAGCAGGGATGAGGAGGGGTGGACCCAGGTAACGCGGGGCAAAAAGTCCCCACCTAAAGTTCCGAAATCACCTCCTGACAAAACCACTGACACAAAGGGCGAAAAAAGAAAACTCATGGAAAACCAAAAACCAGTGGAAAAGAAAAAAGAAACCGACACAAAAAAAGAGAAAAGAAAGAAAGAAAAAGTAAATAACAATGAACAACAACAACAACAGGAGGAAATGGATACCTCAACAAACTTGAAGAGAAGGAGGGATAGCGGATTTTCTACCACAGAGGGAGAGGGGGGAGAAAAAACAATTTAAAAAGACGACACCGAAAAAACAACAACAGCGACCAGCCCAAATCATTCCTCCCCCACAACAAGCAAAAAATACTCCTACAGATCCTACTAAACTCCCACTATCCCCAACACCACCTACATTATCACCCGTTTCAACCCCCAAACTACTCTCCCGGTCCCATTCAGCAACAAGAGACCCGAAACCATCACCATCAACATCTGGTACTGTGCGACGATCAAATTCAGCCTCCAGAGAGGTCCAACAGGCATTGAACTCCTTTTATTTTTGCCAGGACATCCTGGAATCGCCATCATTAGATCGGCAAATTAAAAATTTACTAAAACCTTTAAGAGACGTAAAAAAAATCAATCAAAAAGACATAACTAATCCATATCTTTTTGAGGGTGCAGCCATGGTGACCACCTTTGTCCGTTCGGCTGGTAACCGAACTAAAGAGCTGTGGCAATTTATTGAGGAAGCCAGTCGAGCGGACATGAGGCTGGCGAAGATGGGGCACGTCTCACTAAATGAAATATCTGCAAAATGTACGGGCAGGGTCCCGATTTATGTTCATCCCACTTTCTATAGGTCCCTAAAATTGCGGTTTCCTTATGATGTCGGCGGAATTTCCAGGAGCAGCCGAGCTACTCCTGAACTTTGTACCGGTTCCCTGCGTCAGGCCGTCGGCATCCTCACCCCAGAGGATTTCCGGCCCATAGTCGACACTGAATAAGGTAAGTTGGATTGATGGCTTTAAACCTTGCCAGTTTGAATGTGAGGGGACTGAGGGATTCAAGCAAGTGTACGCGCTTGCTTGGTGAACTAAGGAACCTCTGTGTAGATGTTACTGCAGTGCAAGAGACCCACTTCACTTGCGGTGCTAACTGTCGGGTGCTGGAAAGCGACTTTAACGTTTTCTCAGCATACGGCAGCAGCACCAGCGCTGGGGTCTCTTTGCTAGTTGGACGCAGCCTTGATGCTGATGTTGACGTTGTTTTTGCAGGTGACGGGGGCCGGCTGGTTGTGGTCGATGTTGCCGTGAAAAGTTTCAAGTTCCGTCTGGTTGCGGTTTATGCGTCCAATATCGCTGCGGAGAGGGTTTCCTTTTTTCGTCGGTTGGCGCCGTTCCTGGACGATTCGAAGCGGCTAGTCTTAATGGGTGATTGGAATGCGATCCTTGATCCCAAGATAGATAAGGTCGGGCGGGGAGCTAGCAGATTGGGAAGGTGTGAAAGCAGCCTTGTCGGCTTCGTGACTCGTCATGGCCTCGTCGACAGGTTTCGTCTTGATCACCCAGGGCGGGAGATGTGGACGTGGCTAGATAGCTCGCCCTCTGCCAAAGTAGGCTCCTACTTGGACAGAGTGTTAGTGAGAAGAGCTGACATTGATTTTGTTAGTTGTCCCACGTTCCACTTGATAGCGTGGACTGACCATAAACTCATTAGAGTCAGTCTGCGGTTAGTTAATAGACCTAGTCTAGCCGGCTACTGGAAGTTCAATGCCTCCTTACTGGAGATACGGGACTTCCGGGACCAGCTGGAATCCCTAATTCAGCGGGCGTTAGTGGGGGCGGTTACCGGGAATAGGTGGTGGGCTTCTCTTAAGCATAGGATTAGAGATTTCGGCACCAAGTACGGTCGACAGCTCAATCTAGATAGGACCGCGGAGGCGAAATCTATAGAAGATAGACTTATGCGGGCGGTGGCTGGGGGGGACTCCCTAGGTGTAGAGCTAGCTAGGAGGGACCTTGAGCGTGAGAGTAGCGAGCGCTACAAGGGATCAGTAGTTAGATCTAGGCTAAAAAGAGTTCCCAACGAAGCTGTGAAATCGAACGCGACTGCGCGTGAAGAAGTGCGATGGTTCCCCGATCGGTACATCGCATCTGTGAAGACCCTGGACGGGCGTCTGCTGCGATCGGGTCGTGAGATACGTGACGCCTTTCGGGCGCACTTTCGGGATCGCTTTGACCGCTGCACTGATCTCCCGCTCCGGGAGTTTCGTAGCTATCTCGCTGACTTCCCCCGCCTTGGGGCGGCTGAAGCGGCTAGCTGCAAGGGTGTGGTTACTGAATGCGTGATGCGTTGAAGCAGGTCGGCCTCAACAAGTCGCCGGGACGAGATGGTTTGCCCTACGAAGTGTACTTGAGGATGTCGCACATGTTTGTGCCTATTCTGACGGATATGTTCAACCATTGGTTCGCCCAGGGAGCCATCCCTGGTAGCGTTACCAAGGGCGTGATCACATTGCTGAAGAAAGGTGGCAGGCATGTTTGCTTAACACAGAGTTAAAGATTTTGGCCCGGGTCTTAGCGAATCGTTTACAGCTTGTCATTAGCGATCTGATCGGCCCCGAGCAGACCTTTGCTGTGAAGGGAAGATCGACCCAGGACAACCTGCACTTGATTCGCGAGGTCCTAGAGGGGATAAAAGACGACACCGAATCCGCGCTGATCAATTTAGATGAGTCCAAGGCCTTCGATAGGGTTGACCATCGGTTCTTGGCGTCTGTTTTCGAGACTGCCGGATTTAAACCGGAGTTCCGCAGATGGATTAGTATGATGTACCACAACCCTCAGGCAGTGGTGCAGGTGAACGGAAGGCGTTCGGGGGTGATCGCGATCGAGCGATCGGTCCGGCAGGGCTGCCCCCTGTCTCCTCTTCTCTATGTCCTCGCGTTGGAGCCCCTCCTGCGCAGGCTTAGGGATGAGGGGACAAGTCCGGCACTGCGCGGTATCCCATTCGTTGGCCGCCTTGCGGCAAGGGTTTCCGCGTTCACTGATGACGTCACAGTCTTTGTATCCCGCCTCCAGGATATAGAGGCTGTGAAAGAGGCGGTTGTCGAGTATGAGCGGATTGCAGGGGCCAAGGTCAATTTTGACAAAAGCGAAGGTTTGCGCTTTGGTGCTTGGAGGGGTAGCAATACTCTTTCAGGGCCCTTCCGCTGGAGTGGCGGACCCATCCGCATCCTTGGGGTGTGGTTTGGGCCCGACCTCCAACTGGAGCGAAATTGGTCGGAAGTACATGGTAAGGTGAATGCTCAGGTGGGAATCTGGCTTTCAAGGAGGTTGTCCTTAAAGGGCAGGGCGGAGGCGTGCGCCGCGTACGTCTTCCCCTTGATCCTTTACCGATTGGCTCTACTCCCTCTGCCTAAGGCACATCGGTTGGCGCTTCTACGATCCCTCTCTAGACTTGTCTGGGGAGGTGCAAGGCCGATGGTCCGTAGACAGGTCTGTATCCAACGTACACGCAACGGGGGTCTGGGTATGCCTAATCTGGAGAGCCACTGGCTTGCTGAAAGACTTGCATATCTGGGCCGTGTCTTGACAGGGGACTCAGTGTGGAGACGAAAGGCGAGTCGGACTTTTCCTCGCCTCAACTCAGACCCAAAGGCTGAAGGTTGACGTAGGCCTTTGGGCGAAGCACTGTTTGTCCGCGAGTGCCGAAAGGCCCTTCTTAACCTTCTTGGGTCCAGTGACCTTTCATGGCCTCGGAAGGAGCTGTATCGGGAGTTAGTGGTGGGTTCCGCTTCTGATCCTCTCAGCGAGCGGCACGGCTGGACGGCGGAGGAGATCCACTCTCACTGGAATTGGGCGCCAGGATCGAGCTTCTTGAACAACTCCAAGTTTTCGCTCACCTGGCGACTTGTTCGTAATGCGTTACCCCTTCGTGGCTTGAACTACAAAGCAGGCCAGGCAGACATGCCCGATTGCCCTTGCTGCGACAGTGGCTTGGAAGAAACGGCTGAGCACGCCTTCTACTACTGCGAGCGAGTCCACCCATTTTGGGATCACGTCGGGGAGTGGACGGCTCGCATCGAACCCAAACAGCTTGTGCCGCTCGACGTTGGTTACGTCGTAGACAACGTTCTTCCTCCGTTTCAGGGTGAGAAACGTATGGTGTTTCTTGCGATCCTAGCTGTAGCCCGAATGGTGATTTGGACGACGCAAAACAAGGGATTGTATGACGATGTAAACTTTTCTCATCGTGATCTAATTTTGTATTTTCGGCATCAGCTGAGGGTCAAAATCAGATGCGATAGAAAACGCTTGGTTCGCATAACATTCAGCAAAAGGTGGGTGAATGCAGCGAGCCTGGTCGTAAGAAAGGGGGCAATGTTGGAGTCATCCTTCCCTTCTCTGCCGGCCCATGGCGTCTACGGTACGGGTCCTGAGGGACCCCATCCCTGGTAAGTATAATTATTTTTTCCCTTGAAACCTAGTTAGCAGTATGCTCTGAGTCATTGTCCCTGTCATCTAGTCGTTAGTTTCTCAAGATCTTCCCCCTCCCTTTTATTTTTGTACCACAACCCGTATTCCAGTCTTTTATTTTTTGTACCACAACCCGTATTCCAGTCTTTTATTTTTTGTACCACAACCCGTATTCCAGTCTTTTATTTTTGTACCACAACCCGTATTCCAGTCTCGGACATTCATATGTATAAAATCATATTATCTGCTTCTATCAACCCATACCGCGTCCGACCCTTTATTTTCTTTTACCCCTGTAGATTAGGATTCCCGTCCCACCTAGGGTAGGTCCGGCTTGTTTCTGGTTATTTCGGCCCGGAAAACAGTCGGCCTCCAATTTTATAGACGTGGGGATGGGAGGGCAACCAAACGGGGAATTTTTTCCTTATTTTTCATGTATATATTTTTCGTTTTTTTTTCTCCCATTCCCATCATATTCATTGTAAATAGACCATATATTGTAAATAAAATCCTACACCACTTTCGGGTTTTAAGTAGGTCTTCTTCATTGAGTAAATGTGGTACTTTGGTAACTGCTGCGCGAATGGCGATGGATGAATGGTTATATATTGTACTGTTGAATGGGTCGGCGAATGTGGCTAGCTAGGTCCCCTTAGAATATACAGAAAAGCATTACCGCTCTCTCCCCCAAAACCTCAAGGCCTTGTGCCTACGTTGTAAATACAACGAAATAAAATAAGCCTACAAGTCAGACCAGAAGAGCCATTTCTATTGTTGAAGTATATCCTTACTATATCACTTATCCTATGTTCTTGTAAATATTCTTTCCTGTAAATACAACTATTTTCCTCAGATATCGTGGTTTGTCTTATTATTACTACTTGTGTTCACTAACCAGAACACAACAGAAAGTTTTAAAAAAACCTATAGAAGTAAGATGATTAGATATTTTGAGATGGCCCTGTACCAGTCTCGTGAAGGTAAAACAAAGAAGAGGTTCACTCGTCTTTAGAGTTCATCACAGATGTGCTCGACTCTCTCCTTTACTCCACCATTTCGTTCAATTCTTAATAAAAGGAAAAGAAAAGAAGCATATTATATTTTTATACATAAGCGTTGTTGTTCTTGCCAGAACAATGGCTTAGAAGAGGAAATCTCAAGGGAGAAAATAAATCTATTGTAATAGCTGTACAAAACAACGCCAAAAGGCCCAATTATAATTTTGCGAAAATTGCTAATACGAAACAGAATAACGTATGTAGGTTATGTTGAGAAAGAGATGAAACAGTTAATTACATAATTGACTGCAGTAAACTAGCACTAAAACAGTGCAAGATCTGACACGTCTGTGTTGAAGATTGAAAATTGACTCTACTACTTAATGGTCTATGCACAAACCAAAATCCGTTCAAGAGAAAGAGAAGCATAAACATCTCTGGTATTTTGAGATATAAATGGATCACTAAATCCCAGCCAAAAGACGAGACCAGGAGATAATTAAGAACAACAACAATAACAAAAACAAAGAGAGAATTGGATGTCTGTGCGTTTTGATGTTCTGGCAGACTACAGTGTGAAAAGAAAAAAATTGACAAGTACTTGGACTAATAAAGCTGTTGAACATGAGGGTGATGGTGATATCAATTGTAGTTGATGCGCTTGAAACGGTCCCAACAGGCTTGGAGAATGGACTGGAGGAAATAAGAGGAAGAATCATGCCCATCTAGACTACAACGTTGCACTAATCGACCGGAATACTCAGAAGAGTACTGATGTAAATGTGTACGGGAACCCAGCTGATTTCCATAAAAAATTGTTAATGTTTGTGCTGAAAAAAATCGGCTCGAGAAGCTGTCATTCTGGTATCAGTATTTTGCATTTATTAAACAGTCACTCTCATTTCTAAATTTATTAAACAGTCACTCTCATTTCTAAATTTATTAAACAGTCACTCTCATTTCTAAATTTCGAGATTCTTCAAAGACGACAATATTTAACTTTCTACAAAAATTTTGAAGGATCAAAACCCAAAATGATTTTAGAAATCTTTTCCCTCCAAAAATATTCAAAAAATAATTTCCTTGCAAATTAGATTCATCGAGAAATCATCAACTTTTTTAGCTAATTTCAAGCCAACCTAAAAAGCATAAAAAAGTGAAGAAATAAATATTTCTTTAGTAAGTATGGATTTGTCCATACTTAATTGACTAACAGTAAATGTGGAATCGTCTATAATTACCCAATGATTACGCTGATTTACAAAGAAATTGAGGCAAGCACAAAAATACCCGTTTTTACCTAATTTGAGGGTGCTGAATTCAAATTTGAAATCCGTTTTTACTCATCACCTCTAGTTTTTAGATATGCATAGAGTACATTTTGTGCATATACGGTACATAAAGGCGTATATGAATTCAGGGTTAATTCTAATGTTGTGAGACTTATGGCTTATTTTTTAGTTATTATGCACTAGATGTAAGTGATAGCATTACATTATATATATATATATATATATATATATATATAGTTATATATCAAGACGGATTTTGACAGTTAAGGCAGTCACTGGAAGAGGTTGTCTCGCAGGCGGCGCAGGAGGTTGGTGTCCCTCAACTATCGTGTTACAAATCTTTTGGGTTACTAAATATTAGTATTACATTTTCAAATGCACATTTACTTTTACTTTGTTATATTTTCAGATTCTCCAATGGCTTCAAGCACGTCAAAATGTCTAGGATGCCTCAACAAGGCCAATTCTTTCCGCTACGTGTGTGGGGACTTCACAACAGTTGCACAGCGTCGAACCATCACTTCCCTCCTCAGAACAGCCTACTTTCGCTATTTTGACTGTAAAATTGGTGATCAAAACAAGTCTTCGGCTCCACACATCTATTGTAAACCCTGCTACAATGGACTAACTGCATAGTTTAATGGCAAGAAAGCGGCTTTCAACTTGCAGTCCCGATGGTTTGAAGAGAGCTGCGAAACCATGCAGATGATTGTTATTTTTGTTTAACTAATATAACTGGTTTCAATGCATCTTCAAGGAAAAAGATCAAATATCCCAACCTTCGATCTGCTATGAGACCCGCTCCCCATTCAGATGATCTTCCTGTACCCACACCTCCAGTAAATAAGGATCTTCTTTCCTCATCAGATGAAGAAATGCCTTCAAGGGAGGATTCTGCCGAGCCAATATCTTTGGAAGATATTGAGTCTACATATTCAGGAACAAGTGGCAATGAGCCACACTGGATCACGCAAGAAGACCTGAATGATCTTGTTCGTGATTTGTATCGGACAAAACAGCACTCAGAGCTTTTGGTTTCTCGGCTTAAACAGTGAAACCTAGTCCAGGAAGATGTAAGGATGAGTTTCAGGAATCGGAACAAATAAGGTCATTGGTCTTCTTATGGGTATGCAAGCGGGCTTCACAAAGTGCTGTTGTTTTCTCTGTCTCTGGGATAGTCGAGCTGTATCCCAGCATTACAAGCAGAAAGTCTGGGGGTCTAGAAGCACTTTTGTTCATGGCGAACACAGCCTCAAGGAGAATCCTCTGGTGGACATGAATAAGGTGCTTCTTCCTCCTCTTCACATCAAGCTTGGTTTGATGAAGAATTTCGTGAAGGCGTTGCACAAAAATGGTGCTACCTTCCAACACTTGTCTACTGTGTTCGCAGGTCTTAGTGCTGCTAAGCTCAAAGAGGGCATTTTTGTCGGACCTCAGATCCCAGAAGTGCTGAAGGATATTGATTTTGAGGAGCTTCTTAACTTAAAGGAATTGAGAGCATGGGAAGCATTCAAGTCAGTCTGTTGTGGCTTCCTTGGTAACACACGCATACCAGATTACCAAGCCTGTATTGAGAAGTTGCTAAAGTCTTACGAGGATATGGGGTGCCGAATTTCACTCAAGATTCATTTTCTCCATTCCTACCTCAACTTCTTCCCGCCAAACCTTGGAGCAGTGAGTGATGAGCATGGAGAAAGATTCCACCAAGACATTACGAAGATGGAGAGCAACTATCAAAGCAAATGGAACCTCAGCATGATGGGAGACTTCTCCTCGATGCTCTTGCGTGACATTCCGGAGGCAAAATACACCAGATCTTCTAAGAAAAAACACTTTTGACTGTCTGTGGTACTATGAATTATGTAATTGTATCATCCAAGTATATTGCTTCAATCAGTGTTCGTTATCTATCCTGTTTTATCTGTTATAAGCTGCTACAACTCTTGAAATATGCACATATATTCTCTGTTTATACTAAAATTAGACTATTTAAAAGCCAGAAAACTAGAGGTGATTGAGGAAAACAATTTATAAATTTGAATTCAGCACACCCAAATTAACAAAAAACACCAATCCCCATTCTTGCCTCAGACCAAAATTTTTTTTTTTTTTTTTGTAAACCAGTGTTATTTAGCTTTTTTTTAAATTTCTTTTGTGTGAAAACCTTCATTCTTTCCTTTCAAGAATGCATTCAACACCGATTATCAATCGTATACGCCATTTATAAAATAAACTTGTTTCTATTGCTGCAAAAATGTCTCGCTTGCTGATTGATTTATTTTAGACTTACATTATCGCATTAACGTCGTTAATTTTGTCCATTTATTTAAACTAACATTTTCTGCAGAACTTTATCGCACGAATCTTAATCATGTCTATTAAAAATATCTACGATTTGGCTAATATTATGTTTACTTACAAGAAAAACATCTCGTATTTTTTTACAGTAAAATTTTCATTCAGTTTAAAGAAATAAAAATTATAGATTCGCAGATCAGATTTTTATTGATTCACTTTCTTTTATTTCCGCTACATGTGTATCAATCTTGACTCTTGTTCCCGAGGACAACATTTGTTGACGAGGAGGCTTCATGAGCAGCTACCGGTCGTTCATACATCTTTATTCAGGTTTGAGTCCAGATTCAGGTAGAGATACAATGTCTCGTTAAGTCAACACTTTTTTCGTAGAATTGATACTTTTAGGCAACTTATTAACTTGCCTAAAAGTATCAATTCTACGCTTGTAAAATTTTTTTATCCTTTTAAGTTGTTATTGATAATAGCAGCTGCCAAAATAGAGTATTTGAACAAATTATTACTACTGATAATAGAAGTTACTGATGTAAGTGAAAGTGTGTAATGGGGTGGAGAAAAAGGGACGGGGGAGGGAGATGCTGAAAAACGAATTATTCGTGAATACAATCTAAACTTAAAGAATACTTTAGTGATCATGATTGGATGGAAATTTATTGTCTGTTGTACCAAAGATCTGTATTTGACTATAATAAACCAACTGAGAATAAAGTAAGAAATTAGAATTTCGGAGTTTCATATAAAGATGGATAAATCTTTCAGGAGTTGCTTCGAATGAAACGTTTTGGGTAGACTCAGAAAGTCTTGTAAAGATTGTCACTTGATCCCAGTGATGAAAGAAATGAACGAACACAAATTGAGAATTTGGTTCCCACATTTATTAGTGTGTTAGAAATTCAAACTGATCAACTTTGTGAGTTTCCAAATCATCTTTAAATTTCTGGCATCTTTTAAGGTATAATATCGAAGTCCCTAAAAAGCAATTTTTAAAACTTCAAGCTCAAAACACAACTCCGTTCTGTAGGAATCTAGAAATCTGACAAAAACTCAAATTGCAAACTTTTACAGAATTGTTTCAATCGAAATATCTGTCTATCAAATCTTCTACATTTTCACTCTGGGTAATGCTGCAGAATAAGACGTTTACACAATACTTACGTATTTTTGGGGGGAAAAGGAAAGGAAAATCTATCAAACAAGTATTTAGTTGCTGGTTCGAAAGGAAAATATTGGTAGATATCAAAGCTGTGGCCAGAAGATTAAAAATTGTGGAAAATGAAGTTGCAATTATTGAAGCAGTGAGAAAGGCTACAAAAATATTTGCGTTGATTTAGAAACAAGAGATTCAGAAAGAAATTATTGAAGAGTAGGCTGAAGTAATGTTCAGCAAAATATTGAAAAGTGCGTTGCAGATTTAAGAAAACGTTCTTCGTTGATTTCCTGCGATAAATAGACAGTTCGTCGGATGTAAAGAAAACTATATAAAAAACGACCAGCTTTTACAGAAAATAATTCATCATTGTTTCATAATAGAGACTAAATTTTCTGCAATAATCATAAACTTAAAATATTTAGATAATTTTATTAATAGTATCATTTGCCAACTCATACGTAAATAACCTATTCATTTATTCAATTTCTTTCAAACACGAATACAAAAACATTTTCAGATTAATATTTTAGCTAACCTAAAATCTGTAAACGAGACGTAGAAAAACTGAGATCGTCTACGTTATGTATTGCAGGTTTTGGGGGTATTTTCCCTAGGATACCGACTCTTATTGGCTTCACTGTCACCTTCGTGGCCATATTATTATTATGAGTTTTTCACATCAGTATTAGCAGATGGTTTTTCACTGGAGTCTGAGTGTCAGCAAGTCTCCCCAAGACTCCAGGACTCGTCTCAGTATTCTGGCCGTCCTCAGCAAAGCTGTCGTTTGGATAGTCTCTACCCGTCCGCCAACTTCCAAGTCCTCCAGGCCCTTTAATAATCCTTTAGTTACTGTGCCTAACGCACCAATCACAATAGTTACTTTCATGTTCCACAGTTTTTTTAATTCTCTAGCAAGGTCGAGGTACTTATCCTTCTTTTCACTTTCCTTCAGATTTATTCTGTGGTCCACCGAGACAGCAAAGTCAACAATTTTGCAGATTCTCTTTCTTCTGTTGATGAGGTCTGGTCTTCTGGCCGGGATTAGGTGATCCGTTTGTATGTTAAAGTCTCATAGGAGTTTATGCGAGTCATTTTCTAGGACAGGCGCCGGGTTGTGCATATACCATTTGTTTGTATGGTCGAATTGAAATTTCCTGTACATTTCCCAGTGGATCACCTTGCCGACCCAGTCGTGTCTCGCCTTGTACTCCTTCTGTGCTAATTTGCTGCATTCACTTATTGTGTGGTTGATCGTTTCGTCTCTGTCATCGCATAGCCTACATTTACTGTTTTATTGCGTCTTATCTATTCTCGATTTGATATGATTCGTTCTTATGGCATTGTCCTGTGCTGGATTCTGTTTCTCTCCTAAGGTTTCCTTTTCTTAGCCAAGTCCAGGTTTTCTGGTGTGAGGTGTTGTTTATTAGACGCTTAAAGCGGCCATAGAGTTGTTTTCCTTCCCATTTTTGTTTCCTAGTTGTTGACATTCTTTCGTTTATCGTGTTGTCCGTATCGACTCTGGTGGTTGTAATTAGTCCTCGTTCGTATTTTTCTATGTAGTCTTCGAGCCATTGTATGGCTGCGTCAACGGTGTCTTCGATGCTGGCAAGTCCTCTTCCTCCCTCTTTTCTAGATACATATTGTCTGTTAACGTCGTCTCTGGGGTGTAATGCCTTATGCATGGTCATTGATTTTCTTGTCCTTTAGTCCATTTGTTTAAGTTCCTCTCGGGTCCACTTGAGAAAGGGTCCCGAATATCTGACTAATGGCACAGCCCAAGTATTTATTCCTTTGATGAGGTTTCTGCAGGAGAGTTTTGTCTCGAGTAGTTTTCGCGTTCTCCTGAGATATTCTTTTCGGGTCATGTCTTTCATTTGCACTTGTTTGATGGTGTCAGCCTCCTATATGCCCAAGTATTTGTAGGTTTCATTTTCTTCGAGTGTCCTAATTCTGTCGTGATTTGGTAGTTCCATTCCGTCAGTCATATGTCGTTTGCCACTTTTCATGACGAGCATGGCACATTTCTCTATGCCAAATTCCATTCCTATGTCCTGACTGTATAATCTAACTGCGTGTATGAGAGTTTCCTGTTCTTTTTCGTTTTTTTGTTTTTTTTTTTTTTGCAAATAATTTAATGTCATCCATGTACATTAGGTGGTTGATCTTCTCTTGCGATCTGCTGAGTTTGTATACGGCAGTGCATTTTCTGAGTAAGTGGTTCAGTGGCATCATGACTATTATGAATAGTAAGGGCGATAGTGCATCTCCTTGGAAGATGCCTCTTTGGATCTTTGTTTCAGCTATGCTTCTTCCTCCTGTTGTCAGCTTCCCTCTCCAGGTATTCATGGTCTGTTCGATGAAGTTTATGACTTCATGAGATATTTTGTACATTTTGAGACAGTGTAATATCCAGCTTTGTGGGAGCATATCATATGCCTTTTGTAGTCAATCCAGGCCATAGCTAGATTTTTCCGTCTTGTCTTGCTCTCATTTAGGATGCGTTGATCTATGTAGAGTAATTCTGCTGTGCCTCTGAATCCTTTGCGGCATCCTTTCTGTTCGTCAGGAAACAATCCGCGGCTTGTTAGCGAATAGTAGATCTTTTCCCTTATTTGTGCTGTTAGTATTTTCTACATCATTGGTAGGCAGGTTATGGGTCTGTAATTGTTTGGGGTAGTTCCTTTACTAGGGTCCTTTTGGATTAATGTAGTCTTTCCTTTGGTTATCCCTTTAGGTACGTGCGCGTCTTGTAAGCATCTGTTCATCTCTAGTGCTAGTCTTCCGTGAATGGAGGTAAATTTCATGAGCCAGAAGCCATGTATGGCCTGGCGCTTTCCAGTTTGATATTCTTTTTAGTGTTGTTTTGAGTAAGTCGACGTGTATTTCCATTTTGGGGTCTTCTTCAAGTCCGTCTAGCTCTCTTGTAATGTTTATCGATTCATAATTTTGGTTATGTTTCTTTGGTTCCCATATTTTGGCCCAAAATCGCTCGGTTTCTTTTGCATCCGGTTGTTGGTATGTTTTCGTGTCACTCCCACCCAATTGTTGATAGAATTTCCTTTCGTTGTTTTGGAATGTCCTGTTTTATCTGTATTGCTTTACCCTTTGTCGATATCTCTTTAATCTTCCTTCTTTGGCCAGTATTTTCTGGCTTATTTCCTCAAGTTGTATTGTTATTTTCCCCCATGTTGCCTGTTCCTTCTTCCCCCCGCTTATTTAAGCGCCTCTCTTCATCATTCGGGCTTGTTTTCGTGGGTTTTTTTATTTGTTATTCCAGTCTAATTTCCCATCCCGGTTTTTGCTGTTTCTTTAGGTCTCTGTTCGTTGTGCTTTGTTACGTCGTCGTTTATGTATCCGAAAAAAGAGCAGCCAACATTCGTTGGATGACGACCGGGTCTCCCATGTTGGCTATCAGGAGAGCACCTGCCGATCATAACACCCAGTCCTGTTGCCTGGGTCCCACGTTGTGTAATATTGTGATTTGACATTTTTATCATGGGTGGTATAAGTAAAGTAAAGTTGGCGACCATAGTCGAGGGTAACCCGAAGGCTCCCTTTTCGATAGCTACTACACCAATGTGTAGGGGAGGGCGCTAATCCTTTCCTTAGATTGCTCTACTTTACCCTTGATCCGTACCTTATAATGCTGAGTGTTAAGCAAGGAGGCATCAAGTACCATTTTTTGAGTCTTTGGTATGACTCGACCTGGGATTGAACCCAGGTCTCCCGGGCCATTGACGAACACTCTAACCCCTAATGTGGCTATACCTGGCTCAGGGGTTGTTTATGATCTGCGCACCTGACACAGATGTGACCACGAACAATCAGAGACTGTTCATAAGCAGCGGGCCACAAAAAAAAAAAAGAATGAATAAATAAATAAGTATAAAAAAAAGCAAAATTCTGGAAGAAAATCTGGACCTAAATTTTGACTTAGTTAAAGTCCGTTGATCTACTTTTTGTCTACCAACTAAATTGGACGGCCTGAACGACTATTTCCAGGCTAATGGGAATATCTAATACTTATACATTTAAATGCCTTGGTGATAGTTTTCAATTGATATTTCTGAGGTTTTCACGGAAAAATACGAGAATGCAAAACCTATCGATTGGAAAAGTCGACAATATGGAAAACCTATCGATTGGAAAAGTCGACAATACTTTACAAAGTAAATTCAAACAATTCTTAAGTGAGCTCGTGATAATTTCAGCTGGTAAAAACATTTAGTTGAATAGAAAAAATTCAAGATTCTTCAATCAAAATATAACAAAAATTCACCAACAAATTTTACAAGTCATAGAAAATCCAGTGTTATTGTTTTTTTTAAAAAAGAAGAAAATTGCACTAACCTCTACCCAACGAGAATTTCCTCACAATTGTTTAGTCTTTGTATATATCCAGATTTTTATGAAGCTTTTATATCTTTCCTAAGATTTATATGGCACCTAATTCTAGATTATCCCATTCCAAAAATTTCTGTTGCGTTTGGTTTGGGCGTTTTTTTGGAGGGGGGCGTTGGAATTAATTTGAGATAACTGGGAGTGTTTGAACGGCTCGGCAAAAGATTCTATTGTAATTTATGCTAAATTTCTGAGTTTGGCCCGGTAAATTCAAACAATTCTTAAGTTGGCTCGTGATGATTTCAGCTGGTAAAAACATTTAGTCGATTAGAAAAAATTCAAGATACTTCAATTAAAATATAACAAGAATTCACCAACAGATTTTACAAGTCTATTATTATTATTATCATTATTGTAGTAGTAGTAGTAGTAGTAGTAATAGTAGTAGTAGTTTTAGTAGTCGTACGTGGAACATATAATAAGATGGCCATATATAATTATATCAAGACAGATATAGATATACTCATCGGTATATGGGTCTATCTATCTATCTATCTATCTCTCTATCTATCACTGAAAAATTCATAAGCTGAAAAGCTCATATGATGATCTGATATCTGCTGTTTTCTCTCTCAAGCGCAGCAAAAGCGATATGGAGCGGGGAGACTATGTTGAGAAATAAGTCTAATTTGGTCAGATTACATTAGAGTTATCCTGGTCAGCCAATCCTCGTACGTAGATAAAATTCATTTAGAGTTGCAAATATAGTGTTCAGCTGATGATGGTTTTGAGAGCGATATATCGTTGTCAGTTATCCAGGCCAACCCAAAAGGATGTTGTGACCCTTCTAAACCTTTTATGTTGTATTCTTGTGACTTAGAACACGACTATTACAACTAAGCAGATTTCTCATTCAGATTTTTCTTCTTTTATCCTCCTAAAATCATCATAACCATTGCTTACAAATGTAATTCCATTCTTTAAATGAATGACATGCTAACGATATCTCGATACCTTTAATGTTATGATAAGTCAAATGCAATCAGTCTTTTGAGATCGTCACACATTTAAAAGCTGCTGAGGCATCAAATAACGTTTATTTACATCTCCAGTCATTACTGTTTAATTTCTCCTATTTTAATCAATATATCTTTCAGTGGCAAATAATAAGTGTTATAATCACTGGTAGAGTATTTTATTAATTTCAGAAAAGACTTTTCATCCTTTTGCGTTGGAAGGTAAAATGTCAACTTACAGTCTTTAGGAGCCTCAGCAACATTTCCGTCATGATGCCTGACAAACGTCACAGAAAGGAATACCTGACAGGGCTTGACACTGTAAGTTTGAGGGGTCCCAGCATTAAACATGGTATAGTATCACATCCTGTCACTGTTTTATTTTTTAAACAATATTTACTTGAAGATCATTTTTTTCGATGTAAAATTTATCTCGGATTGTTACAAACAGTAAAAATGGTTTGTAAAAAAATAAATCCACGTAAAAAAGAAAGTTACCTATTATCTTTTTTTAATTTTCTCTTGGGAAATAAATATTGTCCTCAGAAATAAATAAGGAGTTTTGTAAAGATTTAATTTTTTTTAAATTTAAACGAGTCACACTTAAGAGCTTTATCTAATTAAACATTTTGGGTTTTTGCCCAGATTGTTAATTCTAGCTGAACAATACTGTTATGTATTTTTTTTTAAATATTCAGCCTAAAGAACTATCTATGAACCTAATCAGTAATATTCAATCAACCTGGAAGAATTAATTAAGTAAGAAAAAACATGAATTAATTTTTATTTTTCTGTTTGTAAAATTTAATTTCAATACGCTTTTGTGCTAACATGGCTTATCGCTTATCATGGTCTATTGTTATCAATGGTATACCCCTTCTTTTTCCAAAGAAATTCATTTTTTTCGGTAAAATCTTCCCCAGGGACCAATAACTATGTATATCTAGTAAGTTTGCATTAAACTGTTTAGCTTCCTGCAGAGGACAAACACGTTTGAAGGAATTATTGATATTGATTTTCTTAAGAAATAAGTGAACTTTCAATCATTTCTACTTCGAATTCAAACTAACCATAGCATGCAGTAGATGGGAAGTAAAAACATTTGAAAAGGTTCAACTGCAAATGGAAAGGTGATGAATGAAATCTTTTTCTCTTTTGCTTTGGCAAGCCATGGTTATTTCACACTACTGACTCTTTTGCATAACATAGAGCTTCATAAATGTTAGATCAATAATTCCGACTTGACCAAGTATGTTACGTGTAAACACGTAACTTCAGTTATTTGTAATCTTAATCCCCCTGCTGTTTTGATGATAGCTTTTCATCGTTTCAAGTGTCATAATCGGCATTGCGTCTCTTTTTCTTACACCAAAGAAACATTTTTTTTGCCTTCGAAGCCGATTCAATTTACTGTTGACAAACTGTATTTTGCTCGAGATATTTCCAAGAAAACTTGCTTCATTAGATGTTTTTTCGTCTGAACATTTCTGCTATCATAATAAATGTTTAAACATTGAACAGCAGCCATCTTTTAGAAAATTCGAATAAGAATGCAAAACAAAATAAAAAATTTACATGAATAATGTTGAGACGGCTAAATAGGTAATCGATCAATCAATTAATTTGGTATTGAATGGAACTTTTCGTGTCAAAGAAATAAGCGTTAACGTAAAATATAATTAGAAAATAACGTACTCAGTAGTATTTCTGTGCGATAAAATTCATACATATCTATGTTTGAGTGTTTGTATTTATGCATTTGGTTTATGTGAATATGAGCCTTAGCGATGATGTATTAAGTTATGCATTTACATACACATATACGCATATCTATTTACATTTTCTAACATTTGCACACACATATGCTCATATATACAAAACTATATAATTTTTACATGGCTAAACCTTATGTGTTTTGGCTTGTTAACACGTTGAATTCAGGACGAAGTAAAGAATATTTCATATCGAGAATTCTTATGATTAAAAATTGTGACATTATGTAGGTGGTCCGCCAAGCAGACGATCCCTTTGTCTATTTTGGCGCGAAACTAGACAAAGGGTTTGGACTCGAGATCTCGACGCGACTGGAAGTAGGAAGAGAACGCGAGTCAAAAGTTGGACAAAGGAACCAACCGGAGGCAGTTGGCGACGGGCGAGGCAGAAGGGCAGTTGGCAGTCGACACCGGACAGCAGAAGAGACCAGTCGGCATGAGATAGGGTCCAGCAGCAGCGAGAGAAGACCTGTCAAGATGAGTCAGCACTCCTTGTGGTTTGTAGAATTTTCGCTAGAAATACACGCTATTGTATTTCTGTAGCCTGGAATAAGTGTGCGATGCCCCTATCGGAACCACTAGATTATCACCGGCCAAGATTGAAATGGCTTAAAGAAGTTGATGTATTCAGGGTGCCGAGGCGGTATGGTCACAAAATGATGTTCATTGCAACGCAAATCCCACAAAATTATCACTGAATTGCGAATTAAGCTGAAATTGCCTTTTTCTCGAAAAACATTTAAAGTCACCCTAATATAGGATATTTGACCTTGTGTCATATCCTGCCCGAGCGGAGGGGTTGGTAAATAGGAATATAGGATATTTGGGCTAGATTTCACAAACATACGACAAATGTTTTTAAAGGTATCGAGAGTGAAATTGTCTTTACCAAGACGGAAATAAACAATTAATATAAATTTTCTTTTAGCATTCGATTTATTTATTCCAGCGAGTTTTTCATCATAGTACTGTGAATAAGTTTATTTATTGTGCATTTTTTGATAAAAGTACCAATTTTGGTACAGAAGTGGGCCAATATATTACGAAAAAATTTTCATGTAGAACCATCGTTCACCACTGGTGACCATTTTCTAAAAATCACTTTTCTGGCTCCTAATATATTCAGATGAGAGAATAGGTTCACACCATTCTTGAGGGATTTCATCTACTACTTGCCCTTCCAAGGAGGTTTCGAAGCGAGCTGACTAAAGATTTTCAGATTGTTTCTGGGTGTGGGGGTGCATCTCCTGTGAATTTCGTTCTACTCACCAGGTATTATATGACAAAGTTGTCAAACTGCAGTTGACCCACTTTGAGAGTATGACGAAGGGTATCTACAACTCAAGATGGCATAATCTCCTTAGTGTCGAATACCAGCAGATCTTGATTCTCCTCTTCAAATAAATTCTGAAGTCTTCGATTACGTTGATCAGTGACATCTTTCAGGAAAGCAGTCTGCGCTCTTGCCGTTTGTTCATGGTGCATTGGGGTCTGTTCCCCGGTTCAGTTTCATCGTGGAACTATTCGATGGGCCTGGCACCGTCGTTGTGCACTGAGTTTGTCAG
>OY757936.1:9652672-9677672 GCA_963585895.1 Sepioteuthis lessoniana
ACTGATTACAGCGAAGAGAAACAACACAGAAATATATATCGATCAACAGAACAACAATAACTAGGAAACAACAATTAGAAAGAAAAATATATTGATGGATATTTCAATCGAAAAATAATTGAAATCTCACAAGCAAAGACATGGATGTGGCTAAAAAAGGGAAAACTTAACAGAGAAACGGAATATTTTTTACTAGTAGCACAAAACAACGCCATTAGGAACAACTATGTGAAAGCTAAAATAGATACAACGCAACAAAATAGCAAATGTAGGTTATGTGATGATAGAAATAGAATAATCCATCACATTATAAGCGAAGGCAGCAAATTAGCGTTAAAAGAGTATAAGACTAGACAAAACAGGGTGGAGAAGGTAATCCACTGGGAATTTTGTAAAAAATTGAAATTTGTCCGTACGAACAAGTGGTATATACTCAACCCAGAAGAATGAGACGCACAAACTTCTCTGGCATTTTAAGATACAAACGGATCACCTAATCTCAGCCAGGCGACCAGACCTAGTGATAGGCCACAAAATAAAAAAGAAAACTTTCCTGTTCTGGCGAACCAGAGTAAAATTAAAAGAAATCGAAATGGGATTTAAATTCCTATAACTTGCTAGAGAACTAAAAAAAAACTATCGAACATGAGGGTGACGGTATACCAACTGGAATTGGGACGCTCGGAATGTTGTATATCCGAGAAAACTACAACACTGGTGTATAAGAATATAATCAGTTTCTTTTTTTTTCCTTTTATTACCCAAAATGTAAGGACGAGTAAGAGTGAGAAAGAGTTGAAGACAGTTGAGCTGTAAACACAGGGGTGGACGGTACGGATCTTCTGTGAAACTTCTCTGCTTTTGGGGTCGAACTCTCCCTAGTTATATAACATTCCGGACGCCCACGCAAATTCTCTTGGTAACTTCTCGAAATTGCTGCATATATGTTGCATTTGGACACGCCTCATTCTAGCATGCTACTCACATAATACTCCCGATCACGCTTCAATTCTAGCATGCTACCCACGCAATTTACTTGTCATTTCCAGCGGAAATTCCGTCTTGTTTATTTTAAGAACCAGGTACGTTTCCGGTTATTTTTTCTTCCCAGTGTCTGACTTCTTTCTAGAATTCCATCTACGCAATTTATGTGGTATTTCCGCCGAGAACACCTGCGTCTTGTTTACTTTAGATACTAGGTGCATGGATATGTCAAAAGGATCTTCAAGTCAATATCCGACTGGAATAGTCCCCAAATTGATAGTTACGGAACTGGAAGAATTATAAATAAAAGGACGAGTGAAGACCATCCAGACTCCAGCATTATTAAGATCGGCCAGAATACTGAGAAGAGTCCAGAAGACTTTGGAAGATTTGCTGTCACTAAAACTCCAGTGAAAAACCATCTGCTAACGTTGGTGTGAAGAATTGCCGGGAGTAACATAATAAAAAAGTAAATACCAAATTTGAAATCATTTACAGCTCTATTCATTTTAATATATATATACATATATATATATATATATATATATAGAGAGAGAGAGAGAGAGAAATTAGGTTTTTAAACTCTTTCACTAAATAGTCTTAAGAATAAACTAAACTACCACAAATCAATGTATAATAACTTTCGAATACTTAATAAAATATTTAAGAATTCGTTAGTCAAAATCCACAATTCCTTAACTAATCTTCTTACTTTACATCTTCGAAAAAATATTGTAAACTTTTCATAAACGCATGCAAAGTCGAATGTTTAAAACCGTTAAGTTTTAAAGTGAAGCTAATCTATGGAATCCATAGACCATCAGTCTTGAAATATAAACAATCACGAAAGAAATGTATTCCCATGATAACCTAAATTGTGCGAGATTAATATATATATATATATATATATATATATATATATATATATATATATATATATATATATATATATATATGTTTGATTGAACATAATAGACATTTTTTGTCTACATATTTTTTGGTTAATCCATTCAAATTGCTGTATTGATCTTATAATTTTCAGCGGGAATTGGTTGATAAATCTTCCATTATTAGTTATTTCCCAAGTACTTTCTGCCCAACCTTGGGCCATCATCAGGGGAGGATGTATTACAAAAGTGATGTAACTTTTGTATGTACATTACTAATTTGTAAGAAGATCGTCTGTACAGTTGTATTGTGTCCCCTGACGATGGCCCAAAGTTGGGCAGAAAGTTCTTGGGAAATAACTAATAATGGAAGATTTATTATCCAATTCCGGCCGAATATCATAAGATCAATACGGCAATTCGAAAGGATTAACAAAAAAACACGAAGACAAAAAATGTCTATTATGTTCAATCAAATATGTATTAATGAAGAAATGCTGCCAATGTATATATATATATATATATATATATATACTTACAAACGTTTATGTGTCCATTCTTTCGTTCATAACACACGCATACAGACAGACAGACAGACAAACACAAGCACACAGATAGACAGACTGAAGACACAAGCATAAACACACACACACACACACACACACACACACACACACACACACACACACACACACACACAGAGACATGCCTATATAAATTTATTTATGATATACGTGTTGCAATCAAACAGTTCCGAGAATTCTATGAAAAGGTTTACATGATGTTCGACCTCACCTTCGAAATAGTCACCTTGCACAGAGAAATCCTTGCTCCCAAAAGTTCTGTTAAATCTGGAATGCTTCTCGGAATTCCGGTGTTTAAGCGTATAAGTATCATTTTCGATTCGATCTGGATTTCCTCTACTTTTCAAAATGCTTCTTCTTTTGCTTGAACTTTAACTTGACGCTGCCGTATATTGCCAGATAAGTCGTTGACTGCTCTGGTTGTGGCACAAAAATACACGTATTGCAGCACCCAATTTTCATCGTTTCTGAAATGATATGTTGAGGATATCAGCAGCTTCATTGATGGGGCACTGATCAGTTTGATTCATATTTCATCTAAGGTTCTTTTTTAGATATTTACAAGAGTACTTTAGACACTCATCATCCACTGGTAATGTTCTACACACTTGACCCTAACCATAACCCTGCTACTTAAAAAAAGAAGCTCATTCCTTCAATGTGTTAACATTTTAAGTTTTCGGCTTTCTGAGTTTGACACAGACTTTGTTTTCTCCTTAGATTTAAAGTCCATCTTAAAATAGCCAATGTACATGCGAGAATAGTTTAAGAACGTATGAAAAAAAATGGTTCGAATGCTCTCAGCATAACGTCACGAGGTATGTTGACTCGTAACAACTATTGCTATTATTTACTTCCAACTTTCATTTTGGTAAACAATATACATATATGATGATGAAAAAAGTAGAAAAGTAGAAATATTGAGGTGTGTGTGTGCATGTGAAATCATTTAAACATAAAAGTACTATTTCTGTCTTGTAAAGGTTGTTACGGGGTGTGTTAAAAAAACTACTGAAACTGGCTTCATAATTAATAGAAAGCGTTCTAGACGTCTAGACGTCTATAACATCGACCCTTTATTCTTTAGCTATGCACGGGTGTTCTAACCTTTGAAAATATGAAAGATATATGGCGCGACAGAAATGTGGAAAGTTGAGAAGGTGCGAAATCTGATGACGGATTGATGATAAGAGATCTTTTTAACGAGTTAGGTATTTCAGTAAACTGACTTTTGGGGATTAGAAGCATAACAGCTAAATTTTTCCTCGGCTTCTGACTTAAAATTGGAAGTAGTTTCGGTTGACCACAGCTATTGATTTGCTTCAGAGAGTAGAAATCGATAAGGACGTTTTGAAAATCATCAAAACAGGTAAAGAATCGTAGCTATATGACTAAGATCGTGAAATTAAGACACAGTCATCAATGTGGAAGTTTCTGTTATAATATTTTTTAAATAGAATATTTTTTTATAATATTTTTTAAATAGAATATTTTTTAAATAGAATATTTTTTAAATTCAGAACAAGTGCTGCTTATATTTTTTAACAAACTTTTTGTGCACCATGAATATGCTTCTGTAAGTTACACTGTCACCACACCGGGAAGTGTGCATCGTAAACATTATATGCCATGTTCAGCAGCACAAGAATGTGCAAGTACGACACCCTCTATATTCATCAGACTTTGCACCACGTGACTTTTATTGTTTCTTAAACTGAAAACTCATCTCAAGCCTTGAGGACGTAGAGGAGATTAAAAGAAATACAACGGTACTAGATCGCACGATATCAAAGAGAAGAGATTCAGAGGTGCCTTGACCAATGGAAAACTGGTTGGAATAAGTGCGTCGAATATCAAGGGAACAGCATTACATTGGTAAATATACTTTGTACATTTACATATTTTGGTGTATTTTTCTTTATAATATTAGCAACACTTATTAAAGCTTTTTGTTTATATGGCCAGCTGACAATTTTGTGTGGTTATTTTTAAACATGTTAGTGGAATTTTTTTTAATAATGAGAGAATTGTTCAAAGGAAAGCAGAAACTGAATTTTTTAGCACCTATTGTGTTCATTCGTTTTAGGAGATAATATCAATCGTAAATAGAAATTTAAGAACAAATAAAGCAACAGTTGAAATAACAAGTTATACTCAAAGTTCTATTACAAAATTTGTTAAAACTTTCTAAAAATGAAAAATGAAAAAATGTGATTAGAATGAAGTGTCTGTTTAGGTTTATTTGTGTTCTTGTCTTTTCACAAGTGAACATCCAGATTGTGTTCTGCCAATTGTCATATACATATTTATTTGCATATGGAAGCTTAGTCAGTAGTCCTCATCTATCTATCTATCTATCTATCTATCTATCATACGTGTTATAGCTTATTCATAAATAAAAAAATTCTCGTTTCATTATTTGATTTCAGGAAGAATTGATTAAAATCAATACCTTATAAACCTAACGATCCCGAGGTTACAATAGTAATTAATTTTTTTTTCTAAATTTTAAGTCCACTAATCGAAGTAGAAACATTTGTTGTCTTGTTCTTTTATCCATTCATTTTTTTCTTCAGTCAACTTATCTTTATTCAAACATCTTTATTGTGAAATTATTCATGTACACAATTTAAACATTTATCTGTTATTGCCGGTATTCCCTTTTTTTTTTGCTTAGGAACTCATTATACCTCTCTCTCTCTCTCTCTCTCTCTCTCTCTCTCTCTCTCTCTCTCTCTCTCTCTCTCACTTGTTTAGGGTAAAATGTACTGCAATGTTTAAATAAAAATAATTGTGCTTTGTCCTGAGTAATACAGAATATTTCTGTTGATCTACAATGTAACATCATACGTCTGTGTGTGTATGTGGGGGGGGGTGTATGTGTGTATGTATGAGAGAGAGAGAGAGAGAGAAAGAGAGAGAGGGGGAGTGTCTGTCTGTGCTTGTGCATCGGCCACGTAATCTAATTTCGATACGGAGTAATGAGAATTTCCAGTTTTACGATGACAAAAAAATTTAAAATTAAAATATTTCTGTCATATTTTGGTAGACTGCATTACTTATTCTCTTGTGTTTCCTCTTTTTAAAGTGTCTTATTTTATCAATTTATTCTCTCTTCACTTTCTTCTTCCTTTTTTATTGGCTATGAAAACACATTTTGTGCTTGTTCAAATACTTATGACTAATTCTATCCATAGCCTTTATGAGTATTTCTCCATTAAAAGTAGGTTCATAAATGAAAACCTATTTTTAATGCCCAAGACTGTAGAGGCTATGAAGGATTTTAAGCAGAAGTGAGTTTAAATTAACAGACTTGATTTGTCTCTCTTACCAATAGCAAAGGGAGTTTCAGTTTCTTTGATCGAATCTTAACAAGATTTTCGAAAAGAATATTCAATTATATGAAAAAAAAAAAACATTTTCTTGACATTTAGCATTCATACTCAGAAAATTATGTTACCTTGATTATAACTTTTGGTCCTTCTTGCGAAATATTTCTGATTTCAACTCTTAAAACCAAGGGATTAGGAGCAAATTAACCGTTTGTATTTCATTATTGCAGCATCTTGAACGTTCGAAATTCAATAACAAAAACAGGCGACTATGTTTTTCAGAAACGAATAAGTTGGACTGCTAGAATGTAGATAACATTCTAGCCGTACGACGTAAATATAAGATGACTGGAAGGCCTTGTAAGAGTCTATGAACAAAACTCATACCGCTCCAACGTCTGATCCAACGTGTCTCTTCGAGTTTCAACAATCCAAAACTGTCTTTTCTTATATAATCTCTTCTTAATTATCGCATCAGCAAAGCTTTGATGTGTTTATGTTCAATATCCTGTCTAGAACTATTTTCTCTTGAGATGTTAAACCTAACCACCCCGGTGATCTACCAAACAATCTGTCAAATCTGCCATCTCGCATACATGCAAGAATTTCAACATATGAACTTTTACGACGAAGTACGCTTACTTTCAAAGCTTTGTAACCAGTACGCAACCTCACCAAACTAAACAATAAAATAATTAATACAATCAATTATCAATAAAAAAATTAATATAATTAATTCATCACTCAAATAATTTAACATATGTTCTAATACTTATGACAATTGTCAATCACATGTATAGCAGTATAAAAATTTTGTATATGCATACATAAAAATGTATATTTGTGCATGTACACGCACGCACGCACGCACGCGCGCGCGAAAATGTTTCACAAAATGTAATATAGGAATTCAGGTTGTCGAAAATGGTCGTGAATTTTGTCTCGGCTTTAAAATTCATAGCAAACTTTTGGGGATTATTTCAATTGTTTCATCCAATCAACCTAATCATAGCATAGATAAATATTAAATCTATCCTTCTGGTCTTTTCATTGACTTCATGGTTTAGTCTAGAAGTTAAAACTAAATGGATCTTAAAACTAAAAACAAACTCTTTAATATTGAAAAAGATTTAGGTATTTTTAGTGAATAAACTTTTTTATAAACACTGTCCAGGTCAGCTACAAGTTTTTTTTTAAGATTCGGTTAGATATACTAGAAGTACTAACTTATATGATATACTGATTTTAAGATGTCCACTAATATTCATAAGGTAAATAGTGGCGACATACGATGGAAAATCTGAATCAAAACGAAGTCAAGAAAAACGCTAAAACGAACAACCGAAAAAAGGTTGATTACATCAGCCAGTAACTCCAATGGCAACATAAGAGTAAACGGAAAATAAAATCTACAATACAGAAAAGAGAAGAAAAACAACGGCATGAATACTTCACGCGACAAATTGTGGAAATTGCCCACGAAAAGACCTGTATATGATGAAGAAAAGGGAAATATCAATAGAGAAACTGAATTGCTCTTAAAAGCAGCTCAGTATAAGGACATAAGGACCGATTAAATTAAAGCAAAAAGTGATGATATTCAACAGGATAGCAAGTGCCGGTTATGTACAGAGAAAGATGAAACAGTTAATCACAACAACAGTCAATGCAACAAACTAATATATATATGTATGTATATATATATATATATATATATATACAAGGAGCACACAATAAGTTTACAGACTTTTTTCGTATGGGCACTTTTATTGATAGTACACACATGAAACTCGAGTCACCTTCGAAATAATCTCCTCCAGCTGCAATGCACTTGTTGTACAGTTCCAACAAATTCTTCAATGCCCCATGGAAGTCTTCTTGTGTCAGCGTGTCAATGACCTTCGTCACAGCCTCTTTCATCTCCTCAATTGTCTCATAACAATAGTCTCTTAGGGAATAACCAAAAGTCACAGGGAGTAAGGTCTGGACAATAGGGAGGCTGAGGAAGTTCTTGTTGCCCATCTTGGTCAAATAGTCTGTGACAAGGATGGAGTTGTGGATTGGTGCATTGTCCTCGTGGAAATGCCGCTGACCCGATTTGAAGAGTGCTGGCCTCTTCCGACGGAATCTCTCCCTGAACTCCCTTAAAATCTCATTATAGTATTTCTTGTTGACTGTCTGTCCAGTGGGAACCCAGTGCATGTAGATCATGCCAGTGCCATCAAAAAAAGGAATCATCAAAAGTTTGTGGGTGGATTTGCTCTGTCTGGCCTTCTTGGGTCTGGGAGAGCCAGCATGCTTCCACTGGGAACTCTGTCTCTTGGTCTCTGGGTCATATCAGTAGATCCAGCTTTCATCGCAAGTCACCAGAGAATCAAGAACTGCAGGATCTGAATTGATCAGCTTGACCATCTCCCTGCTGTCATGACAACGTCTTTCTTTCTGATCTTCTCTGAGCACCCTTGGGACAAACTTCCCGCAAATCTTCCGCATCTTCACTTCCTCGCGAATAATTGTGTGTACAGTTCCTACACTGACATCAGACTGTGCACTTGTTATCTCTATAGACACACGACGGTCCTTATCCATGAAATTCTTTATTTGGCCAATCAACTCTAGTGTTCTGACTACCTTTCTCCTCCCACACCTCTCATCATCCCTCACGGACTCCCTGCCTTCCTTGAATCTCTTATCACTGAAGAACAGATGCTCGATTCATGCAAGATGGTCGAAAAGCAGTCTGAAGCATTTTATACGTTTCTGTGGAATTGTTTCCAAGTTTAAAACAGAATTTTATAGCATATTGTTCTTCTAAAGTGTCCTCGAGTCCAGATTGCATTTTTGAAATTCACTAGCTGTGACAATCGGGCTTTAGTAGGGTTTATTCCAATTGGTGTTGTAGCTGTTCATTTGAAGCTGAAATCATAAAAATTGGTCAGTCATCTCATAAGATTTATAGCAATAACACTGTGAATTTTCAAGAGTCTACAACAATTTTAAAGGCCTCTACAAAAAAAGTCTGGAAATTTATTGAAGGCACCTCATATATATATATATATATATATATATATAATTATCTCATGTCTCGCCAGTAAGTATAATATCACACACCTCTCTTTCTCTCTCTCTCTCTCTCTCTCTCTCTCTCTCTCTCTCTTTCCATTCACCCTATCATTCATCGCTTCCACCAGTTCTAGATATATCCTGTATCCGTACAGAGCTGTTATTGGTATGTTCTTGGTCAGCCAAAACTGTCACGTCCATGTGAAGGGGTCCATAGAAGGACACCACTTATGAGGTCGTCCTTGCTTCTCGAGCAGTGCACCACATACCTTGTTCGTCTTATTTAGATGGTTTTAGCGACAGGAGGTCGATGGCCACACAACAGTTGTTTCATGGAATATTGCTTGCAGGATTTGTTCAAAATAGCTCGTCGCATTGTTAGATATGGAATGCTAATGTCGAAATGAATGGATGTCTTTTCGACGCTCATCGAAAATGATATATTTTAAAGTAAATTAAGTAAGGGATGATTTTTATTTATTTACTGATCAGTTTATATGCCTATTCTTTGTATCATATTCTTGATTGAAGTAAAATCAAATATGAATCAGAAATATATAAATTTTGTACAAATTTATGATTGATTGATTATCCTCATCTAGGTTGTTTTTTTCACAACGTTTCGGCCGTCTGATCCTCCGGACTTCTTCAGGTTTATCTCGAACTCGGGAATTTCGAACCCAACCCTTTATTGTTCCGGGGGTACCATGTTCTTATTCCATTAAGGCCATTGCTGCTTCTATCGACGCTGTCACTGCCACTGCACTCGGGATTGAACTCAGCACCTTTGGGGACTTCCAATTTTTGATTCAACGCCTTAGTCGCCTCGGCCATGTGTCTCTTGGACGAAGATGTATCAATTTTTGGGACTATTAAACCTAAGTTCTTACTCTAGGTTCTCTCTCACGATTAGAGGTTCCCAAATCGTGTTCAGTTCTATACTCGGTCTGCTCAGGAAGTTGTTATGTCCTAGCATGTGAGCTGTTTCTTTGAGTTTCCTCACTTTCCAGTGGGGCTCACTGTTTATTATTTTAACTTCATCCCAGAGGGGGCGATGGTCACCCTTTTCCTTACATACATGGTAGGCTATACCCGACTTGTCCGTTTCCCCTCTAGTTACTGCTTTTCGATGTTCTTCCACCCTTACTTTAAGAGGGCGGCATGTTTCGCCCTTGTAAACCTTGCTGCAGCTGCATGGGATGGAGTATATGCAGTTCTTGGTCTGGTTCTTCTCGGACTAGGTGTCTTCTTAGTGTTGATTCACTTTTGAATACCGTCCTGATGTTGTAAGGGGCACATATCCTTTGAATTCTTTCGGAGACCCCTCGTATGTATGGTAGGCAGACCGTTGGAGGTTTTTGCGTCTCACTTTCTTCACTTACTCTATTCATCTTTCTGGTGGACAGTATGCTATCAGGGTAGTTGTTACGTCGAAGGGCATTTCTTAGCCTGGTCATTTCTTGATGGTATGTGTGGGAGTCGCTACTTATTGTCTGTGCTCGGTGTTGTAGACAACGTGCGATTCCATATTTGACACTGTATGGGTGATGGGAGTCGAAGTTAAGGTATTGTCCGGTGGTGGGAGTCGAAGTTAAGGTATTGTCCGGTGAAGGTGGGCTTGCGATACACCGATACACTCTGTGCGTGTTATGAGTATATCCAGGAAGGCCAGTTGGTTGTCTTTTTCCTTCTCCATTGTGAAATGTATGGATGGTCGTATTGTGTTCACATGTTCCAGTAGTACCTGGACGTCTTCCTGATGAGGCCAGAGTATATAGACAATTACCAAATTTATGATTACTATTTATTTATTTATTTATTTAAGATATAAAACTGATAGATAAATTAATCTATTAATGTATCTTATCAAATGAAAATGAAAAATATATTTAACTTGATTATGAATCTGGTCCAAATAACTGAGCTTTATTTATTTATTTAGTCATCGATTTATATTTCAATATGATGTAAAAAGCGATACGAAGACACTTTTCTTTATTCTTTAAAATTTGCACGTAATATATTTCGTAAGTTAAAGTACAACTCTTTACTGTACATTAGAATATGAAATTGAGTGATACATTTATCTTTTTTTTTTTTTATTCTACTATATTTATTTATCTAATTCTAAAAAAATCATAGATTAGCGCTAACTGTATTAATTTAACTTTATTTTAACAACGATATTCAAATATATTTTAAGTATAATTTAAGTTTATTCAACTGTAATTTAAGTATACTTTCTTTTACTTGTCATTGACATTTTAAATTTACTTTAATTGAACTGTAGGTCGGCAACACGAATCCTTCCGTTCATTTCTACCGTTTTCTTTTTCTTTTCTTTTTTAGTTTTGTTTTTGTTTTTGTACTAGCATATCAACAGTATTAGTCGTGGTGGTGGTGGTAACAGTAATACTAATACTACAACTAATAACAATGAAATGAAAATAAGAGATGCTGAATCATTCATTTATTCAATTTTATTTCATTTTTTGATAGATTATCAATGACTGAATAGACATTCAACTATATCTTTTACCTATGATATTCAACTATAATTTTAACAATAATTCAGCAATATTTTTAACAATATAATTGTGTATTTCTTTTTTTTTTTAGTTATGATAAAGCTTTTTTTCTTCATATCAGCACATTAATAGTAAGAGTAGTGGTGGTTTATTAGTGCTCTTGGTACAGTCACCAAAGGATCAGTACAAGGACTGGATGACTTGGAAATAACAGGACAACAGAAGACCATCCAAACTATTGCATTATTAAGATCGATCAGAATACTTGGAGTCCTGGATACTTGAGGAGACTAGTTGTCACTCAAACTCAAGTGAGAAACAATCAGTTAATGCTTGTGTGAAAAACTCGCAAAAGAGAACAAATAATAATAATAATAATAACCTTGAAATACTAGAAACACATCAGAACATAGATAATGAACAAGATAGTAATAATGTACCAGACACACCAATAATTAACAAATATAAACAACCTAAAAGAAATGAACCGCCAACTTCGGAAAATGGAAACGCCACACAACCAAACAACACACCGCCAAACAACCCAGAGCAAACGCTAACACAAGAACAAAAGGTAAATCTTGAAATTTTAAAGGGAATTATGAACTAGGAAAAGACTACCTTACCATCACTAAGAAATGCAGATAAAAAAATCTACGAAAATAGGCCAAAATGATGAAACAAAGGAAAAAAGCTGGAACATATAGAGACAGAAAGGAAAAGGCTATACAGGAAAAAATAACAATACAACTTGAGGAAATAAACCAGAAAGTACAGACAAAAGAAGGAAGATTAAAGAGATACCGACAAAGGGTAAAACAATACAGAGAAAACAGGACATTCCAAAACAACGAAAGAAAATTCTACGAACAACTAGAAGGAGATGACATGAAAACATACCAACAACCGGATGCAAGAGAAACCGAACGATTTTGGACTAAAATATGGCAACAAAAAAACCTAACGAAATAGCCAAGTAGATAAACAAGATGACAAAAGAATTAGAAGGGATCCCGAAAGCGGAAATATACATAGATTTGTTCAAAACGACACTAAAAAATATCAAACTGGAAAACGCTAGGCCATGACTGAATACATGGTTTCTGGTTCAAGAAATTCATCTCCATTCATGACAGACTAGCACTAGAAATAAACAGATGCGTACAAGGAGCAAACCTACTCGAATGGATGACTGAAGGAAAGGCCACATTCATCTAGAAGGATCCACTCAAGGGAACCGCCCCCAAACAACTACAGATCCATAATCTGCCTACCGAGGATGTGGAAAATATTAACGGCACAAATAAGTGAAGTGATTTACTACTTGCTAACAAGCTGCGGCTTGTTCCCTGAGGAGCAGAAAGGATGCTGCAAAGGATCCAGAGGCACAGCAGAGTTACTTTACTTAGATGAACACATCCTAAATGAGTGTAAGACCAAACGGAAAAATCTAGCTATGGCCTGGATTGACTACAAAAAGTCATACGATATGTTTCCGCAATGTTGGATAATAAACTGCCTCAATATGTACAAAATATTAAATTAAGTCATAAACTTTATCGAGAAAACCATGAAAACCTGGAGAGTGGAATCGACAGCCGGAGGAAGAAGCTTAGCTAAAGCCAAGATCCAAAGAGGTATATTTCAAGGAGACGCACTATCACCGTTACTATTCATAATTGCTATGATGCCACTTAACCACATACTCAGAAAATAAACAGATCAATAAAAACTTAGTAGATCGCAAGAAAAGATCAACCACCTAATGTACATGGATGACATCAAACTATTTGCAAAAAATCAAAAAAAATTGGAAACCTTAATACACACAGTTAGAATATACAGTCAGGACATAGGAATGGTATTTGGCAGAGAAAAATGTGCCATGCTAGTCAGGAAAAGTGGCAAACGACATCTGACTAACGGAATGGAACTACCAAATCAAAACAAGATTTGAACGCTCGGAGAAAAGGAAACCTACAAATCCTTGGGAATCTTGGAGATGAAAGCAAAAATTAAGAAAGAATATCTCAGGAGAACTAGAAAGCTACTTGAGACAAAACTATCTAGCAGAAACCTTATCAAAGGAATAAATACCTCGGCTGTAATCCTCATAAGATATTCAGGACCCTTTTTGAAGAGGACCAGAAAAGAACGTAAGCAAATGAACCAAAGAACAAGAAAACTAATGACCATGCATAAGGCATTATGTAATACCTCTTCTTTTGGGCAATATTAACAATTTTTATCCACGAATATTTTCTCCGGTCGTTTCGTCTCCCACGCTGATAGAAAGGTCCAAGATTCTTTTGATTTGGATGCTTTTTATTTCTCTCAATCGGACTTGAGAGAGGCGACGTGACACTCAGTGCTACTATATTTTACTCTTTCTGTTGGCGCATGCCAAGACATACGGTAGCATGTGCGGGTTCGATTGTTGTCACAACTACCTTTAAGCATGTGTGAAGACAATTGCCCCTTCTCTCAAAAAGCTACCTCTATTTATTTAGAAAATCCGGCACTAAATTTCCTGCCGATTGAAGAAACAAACTTTTTATCAGGTCGAGAACCTAAAATTTGTTGGTACAAAAAAAATCTACCAGTTTGATCTCTCTGGGGCATGAACTCAAAACCAGACTTAGTGGCGGACAGGGCCTTTCACCCAGTGTTCTGACATCTCAAGAGAAAGAAAAAACTTTTCTTTTGATTTTTTTTTACTTCACTTGGGTAGGCCCACCATCGTTTAAATCCGGACACACGCACACACACTCCTAGTTCAACTTCATATTCAACATGATACAAAAAAATGTTCACTTCTGCATCGTGTTACATCACCTCCCCCAATAGATCTTTGTCATTTATGTCAATAAATTACAATAAAAAAAATTATGACTTGATGCTTCCTAGGTAGGAACAGCATTTCCGCGGAAGTTATCTTGTCTCCCCCATATCTGTCAGATCATTTTTCTGGCTTTGCTGTCAGTCATCTTGACGTATTTAGTCCAGATTTAGTGACCCAGCTTATATTCCCTCCACACATTTTTTTCACCTCCGGAAGAGATTTTATCTCTCGTCAATAATCCATTAATATGGTTAACTTCTGTTAACCGGTGGTATCAATAAATCCACGCAGTTGTTTCATCGTTACCTTTAGAAGTCAAACCCGTTTCAATAATATTATTGTTCCGTGTGGGTTCTCTGCCCTTTTCTTTATCAATAACCAACTCATCAAAAAAAAAAACAACCATCGCAATTGTCATGACAGTAGTTTCTGGTGAGATCCATCAAGGCTAATGGCGGCTAACAAAAAAAATGAAGCACCATGTACAAGATACAAAAACGAAATAAAATAACAAAAATATGAGAGCCATATTGAAACAGTCCACTCTTACGACAATATCAACGTTCATCCCCTTGATCTCTCCTCTCTCCTTGCACATTCTCAACAGTTTCTTACATGAGGGAAATTTCGGAGGGAAAAAATTACTCAAAACACATGCATAAAACAAAAATTCCCATCCGTTATTGTTCCCAAAAGGGTGGGCTCTTCTCTTTCCGAAACAGATGTTCATGTCCCAAATCAAACAAAAAAATATTTTTAACACTTTTTCTTGAAGCAAACACACAACAAACACTTTTCCTTTGTTTTTGTTTTTTTTTTTGTTTTTGTTTTTTTTTTTTTGACAAGTTCTTTAGTATCATCCTTTCTTCTCTCCCTGATGCGTAAAATTTTATTTATTTTTTTACATAAAAAAAAACAGTTGATCATGCAGTTGTACTAACTGCAACATCGAGTCAAGCTTCAATTTTTTTTTAAGTGTTCGTGTGCATGGCCGTCCCCTGGAGCTCTGTCGCTTTAACAAGTGTCCTCTTTTTGCTCTCCAGTCCTCCCCACCAAGATACATCCTCCAAGTGATGACAGGACCATGGAGCTATCCAACTCCCCGTCGGGAGGATCTCCCCATCTACAGTCTCTACTTGATCCACTAAGTCATGTAAAACAATTTTCTATATATTTTCTAATAATTTTGGAAGTCTCCTTAGATTAACATTCAGTGGTGGTGTTACCAGGGGGTTCCACAAATCTGTCCATCGACCTGATGAGACATTCAAGAAGGTGAGGAAGGAATCGCTAGATTTAAATTTCTCTTCTACTTGGTAGAAGGGCGGAAGTGTTATAGACTTTCCGAAAGCCATGCACCCCATAGGTAAGCTTATGATAGTTGAGGGTGGAGTGGCTTTGATGGTTAGTGTCGGCCTCCCCTGGCATACTTGTGACAGATCTAACTTTCTTTCCAATGCCCACATCCCGTCAGGCAAGCTTATGGCTTGTGGCATTAATTTGCTTCAATCTCCTCCTTTTCCCCATTAAATAACCCAAGTACGCATGTTTGATGCCCTTCAGTGCTATATATCGGTCTCCTGGATGAGAAGGTCCCTAATATGTCCATCCTGCAATATAATAGGGAGCTTGGTTACTGTGCTGTAAATGGATAAAAGTAATAGCAAACCCCAAATTGAGAATTTTTTTAAAGTCTAAAGGATAATATATGTACCAAGAACCCCAATTTTACTTTCTCAGCTTCCATTAACCACATAAAAGACCCTTACAAAAGTTGATCCCAGAGTAAACAGGGTTTTTCATTCAACCCCTCATCGGGTAACAATCTAAGTGGTGTTTTCTTTTGGTTTGCCTTTCTCTCTTAATCGGGATTGTATCCTACGCAAGGGAATATTCTCCTCATCTTCTTCTGTCGGCGTAGGTCGCTCATCGTGTGACTTCAGTTCTGCTAGAGGGATGATGTCTTCTGTATCCCACTCCTTCAAGTCTTTCTGAGGGACAAGGATTTTCCTCGGAGTGATGGTGTATCTTAGCAAATTTTATGGGGGGTAATTCCGATTCCGAGTCCTCGAGATCATATTCCTTGTTTAGAGGCGGAGCAGCCAGTGTCGATTGTCTAATTGGTCTTCCACTGTTCTCGATTATGGATGTTTCCCAGCTTCGGAGTTCAGCCAGCTTCAAGTCATTGGCATGTGCCCTCTTAACCTTCCCCGAAAGCTGGTCCCAAATTATAAATGTGACGGGACCTGTTTGTTCGACTATCCTATAATAGGGCTTCCACCGTGTATCGACTTTACCTTGTCTGAAATGCTTCCGGTAGTATACTGGATCTCCCACATTTAATTTTACCTCTTGGCGACTTTTATTAACAATACTTCCTCCTTTTCTGGGTTCGTTTTATCCTCCGCTGAGCCTGGGCGAAGATAGTATGTTGTTGTTTGATGACAAGGCGATGGTGATCTTCACCCACATATTTCCTTCGGGGTCTCAGCAGGTTGTCCACCAGAAGAACAACATCATGCCCAAATAACATGTAATACGGCGAGAATTTTGTTGTCTCGCATATAGAAAACCTCACCACAGCTAATGCTTGGGTTCTGTCAACCAGTATGTCATCTGAGAAAACCAGTACGTTATCTAAATAAGCCATTGCAAATTGCTCTAGCCCACCCAAAACTACTGACATAAGTTGTTGAAAAATTCCAGTTGCGTTAGCAAGTCTGAATGGTATCACTCTAAACGGATACAGACCTGTGTGGCACGCAAATGCTGTTTTTTCTCAGTCATTTCGGTCCAAAGTCACCTGCTAGTATTCTGACCTTAAATCAAGTGTATAAAAATCGGTAGATTTCCCCTGCAAAGCTAGGATATCGTCAATTAACGGCAAGGGGTAAGCCAGGGGCCTGGTGATTTTATCTAAGGCCCTAAAGTCTACACAAAACCTATGCACCCCCCACCCATCTTTCTTACTGACTACTACAATTGGGAAACTCTTGGGTGATCTTGAATGCTCAATCAACCCTGATTCCAGTATATCTTTAACTGCATACTCCACCAGTTTACGTTTGTGTATTGGCGTTCTATATGGCTTTAACTTTATTGGTGGGTGATCACCTATATCAATCTTCATCTGCACTGTTTCCGTTTGACCCAGGTCATTATCAGAGTTAGCGACCAAGTCCCTATACTTATTTACTAGTTGCCTTATACTCTCCATGTGTTCAAATGATGCTAATATTTCTTTCTCATTGACTATCGAGTTTATCTGGACATGAGCTAAATTTCTTTGACCTCCCACTTCCTTCATAATACTCGTAAGTGCTGCTCTTCCTACCTCCTCCCCTTTAGGTATCTTTATCGTTGTATTCGTGCTATTTCCTATCATTATCGAAATGTCACCAGTACCTCCACCCTCGATCACTGATTCGTGTAACGTAATTTCCCCTTCTTCGAAGAAATCGTTTTCAGTAGGTGTTATACGATAAATTCCGTGTTGTAGGTTTCCAGCTGGTGACAAACATCCCTTACAGGCAATAGCTGTATGTGGTGGTAAAACAATGTCTTCAGTAGTTAAAACAGTAGCTTCTTCATTCATCTGAGCCCCTAGAGGAATCTCCTTCCCACCCAACTTCAAAATGGTTGGATTAAAGCTGATTTGGGCCTTATTTTTCTCCAACCAGTCTCTACCTAGTACCATTGCTCTACAGATATTTAGTGCTACATATAATTTCAGCAAGGTGGATATCTCTCCCACTATAATAGGCAACCGTATCATAACTATGATTCTTATTCCTCTTCCATCAGCCTGAATTATTCTTAGATCTGAAGCCTCTAGTTTCCTACTTTTGTGGCTGAATTTCCTAAAATCCCTAAGCCTTATAATTGATATAAACGGATCACCTAAGAAGACCAGACCTTATAATAATCAACAAAAAAAAGAGAACTTGCAAAATTGTGAACTTTGCTGTCCGGGCTGATCACAGGATAAAACTGAAAGAAAGTGAAAAGAAGGTTAAGTAGCCCGACCTTGCTAGGGATTTAAAAATACTATGGAAAATGAAGGTGGTGCTAATACCAATCGTGATTGGTGCTTTTGGTACAGTCACCAAAGGATTATTGAAGGGACTGGAGGACTTAGAGGCTGGAGGACGAGTGGAGACCATCCAAACTACAGCATTATTGAGAACGGCCAGAATACTGAGAAGAGTCATGGAGATTTGAGGAGACTTGCTGTCACTCAAACTTCAGTAAAAGACCATCCGCTTATGCTGATGTGAAAAACTCTCAAGGAATAAATAATAATAATGGGAACGCCCGAACAGCGTAAATAAACTAGGGGTATGTATAGATGATTTAGAATCGAATGTTCGTGAAAGTCACGAGACCTTTTATTATAAAAAAATAAAATAAATTAATTAATTAATAAGTAAATAAAGATAGATTCCAACACCCACTAGCCGAGAAAGAAACGAGATCTCTGCTCCTACTATCCACTACTAGGGAAAAACGGTCTGTGATATTTGTCTTTAATTTGAAATGCATAATGTATTCTTCTACTGTTGGCACTAAGTGAAGTGTGTATCGACTTTTTGCAATTTAAAGGAAAATAATGCTATTAATTTTAACCGTTTTTCCAGGCGAATAATTTCGAAAAGTATGTGAGTGATTTTATTTTCAGCCTGTTAGAAATTCTTGAATTGTCTCTGTCAATCCTTAATTTAGGGTAAAAGAGATGATCATCTCGAGATAATTTGAAAATGTTGATATATCCACTATTAGCCTCGCCAAAATGGTAAGAATCTCATTCCCTAGGGCTAGCTTTATAGCCATGAAAGCAACAAAATAACGAAACAGGACAACCTATAAATAACCCAGTGACTAATTTTAGGCAGTAGATTTTTAAAATAGCCTCTCTGTGAATTTTAACTAAGTTAAAACCCACTGAAATTTTCTCTTAGGATTAAGGTACTTGGTCATATCTGTGTAGGTGAGCAGATAATAAACAACTCGTAGGTCTGTTATAGCCACAATATACTACCCATGAAAAATGACAACTCGAAACATAATTCATGGGACCCAAACAATAAATGTCGAAATCATAAAAAGAATCATGTTCTCTCAGGAACTAAGACAGAAGGAATATCAAGTCCGAAATTGAGAAAGTGTCATGATCAGCAGGTGCTTCCTTGATAGCTAGCATCAGGTATACAAACATTTTTTCTTTCATGAACAAATCAACTACTCAAATCAAAGACAACAGCGGAGAAAGAGGACTTGGGAAGATAACAAACTAGCATATAACTGTAATTTCAGGAGTAACCCAACAGAAAGAAGGTATAAAAAAGAATTATAGACATTTGGACAATATTCACTAGATTTAAGATAACAAACCAAAAGCTTGCTGACCAAGTTAGGACAATACTAAAGAATGGTTGGATCTTAGACCCCGAAATACTAGAAATCCACCAACAAATATCTAGGCAAACATATCAATAGACCCCTAATACAGTTGCAAAGACGCTAAATACAGGAAAACCAGAAACACTTAACTAAAACCAAACGCTAAATGATTATGTCAGAAACACTGCAAACATAACGACACACACACTGACTAAAGAAGAAAAAATAGATGTCGAAATCATAAAAAGAATCATGTTCTCTCAGGAACTAAGACAGAAGGAATATCAAGTCCGAAATTGAGAAAGTAAAAGACTTATTGACAAATATCCCGACAAACAACACCACAGAATTAAACGATTTAATCTACACAGGGGTAAAATTAGTCTGTGAAAAAAAATCGGGGTGCTTCTGAAGGCGACAGGCAGAAAGTCAAAACACGGATAGGAAATCAGATTAGAATCGCAGATAAGAAAAAAACGACGAGCAAAAATACTAAAACGGAACATGAAAATATATTCGGACGAAACGAAAAAAGTACAACAAAAGTACAACTCGAAGAGACTAATCAAAAAGTACTTACGAAAGAAGGACGATTAATAACATACCAAGACAGGACTAAACTATACAATCAAAACAAAACATTCAAAAACAACGAAAGAAAATTCAAACAGCAATTAGGGGAGAATGGGCGAAACCAAACCAACAACTGGGTGCGAAAGGAGCAAAAAGATTTTGGAACAAAATATGGGAACGAAAAGGTCATAACAAAAAAGCCGAATGAATTAACAATATCAGTGTATAAATCAACACATTCTGAACGAGAGTAAAACGAAACGGAAAAATCTAGCTATGGCCTGGATTGACTACAAAAGGGCTTACGATATGGTTCCTCAAAGATGGATAGTACACTGTGTTAAAATGTATAAAATACCTGACGAATTCATAAAGTTCATCGAGAAGACCATGGAAACCTGGAGAGTAGAATTGTTAGCAGAGCAGAAAAGCTTAGCAGAAGTAAAGATCCAATAGGGCATATTTCAGGGAGATGCACTATCACCATTACTAATTTTAATAGCGATGATACCTCTCAATCTCCGGGAATACATAGCCGGATACAAACTCAGTAAATCGCAAGAAAAGTTCAACCACTTAATGTCCAAAAACGAAAAAGAATTGGAAACCCTAATACAAACGGTCAATACAGTCAAGATATATGGGTTGGAATTTGACAGAGACAAATGCGCTATGTTAGTAATGAAAAGCGACAAACGACACATCACAGAAGGAATCGAACTACCAAATCAAGAAAAACTCAGAACGTTCGGAGAAAAAGAGACCTACAAATACTTGGGAATACTGGAAGACTCGAAGACTACATAGAAAAGCACTGAGGAAGACTGATTAGAGCCACCAGAAACAATACTGAAACACGAGGTTTAGCAGAACAGAAATGACCAGAAAACAAAAAGAAGAAAAACAACTCTATGGACGTTTTGAGGGACTACTTAGAAACATTTCAGGTAAGAAAACGTGGACGTAGCTAAGAAAGGGAAACTTTGAGAGAGAAATTCTAATATTAGCACAAAACAACGCCATAATGACCAATCATATCAAAGCAAGAATAGATAAGACGCAATAAAACAGCAAATGTATGTTAGGTGGTGATTGAGACAAAACGATCAAGCACATAATAAGCGTGTGCAGCACACTAGTTCAGAAAAAATAAAAGACTTGACACGATTGGGTGGACAAGGTGATCCACTGATAACTGTGTAAGAAATTTGAATTTGACCATGCAACAAATACACGACACTGAATTTGTCCAAGAGAATGATAGGTACAAACTCCTCTGGAATTTTGAGATAAAAACAGATCACTTAATCTCAACCAGATGACCAGACCTAGTGATATTCAACAAAAAAGAGATCTTGCCGAGTTGTAGACTTTGCTGTCCCGGTTGACAACAGAGTAAAATTGAAAGAAACCGAAAAGAAGGATAAGTACCTGGACCTTGTCAGGGAACAAGAAAAAAAACAGTGGCACATGAAAGTGACGGTGATACCAATTGTAATTCGTGCTCTCAGTATAGTCACAAGAGGATTGGTACAAGGACTGGAGGACCTGGAAATAAGAGGACGAGTGGAGAATATCCAAACAACAGTTTTGTTAAGATCGGTCAGAATACTGAGAAGAGTCCAGGAGACTTGAGGAAACTTGCTGTGACTCAAACTCAATAAAGAAACCATCGGCTACGCTGGTGTGAAAACCTCTCAATAGTGGGAAAATAATAATAATAATAATAATAATAATAATAATAATAATAATAATAATAATAATAATAATTACTATTATTATAATAACATTTTCATCGAACACTTTAACTTCGCTGAAATACGAATATTACCGGTTCGTAAATATTTTTAAAGACTGCTATATTATTGAGGAAAGTTTTATGCTTTTACTTCTGAATCTTAAGTATCAGTTTAGTGTAAGTTATTTGGAGTGTGGAAAAGTTGTGAAAAAAAAGTGGGAATTTAGTAATTCGGGGATTTTTTTAACCCAAATATAAAATTTCAGAAGCTATGGGAAGCAGTTGTCTAAATTTCTGAGACGAAGCTTGTTGATTTTTATCATTAAGGTTTTTCGGACAATGATAAAAATCAACAAGCTTCGTCTCAGAAATTTAGACAACTAATATCCAGTCGGTACGGACCCGATACAATATATCAATGGAAACAATTAGGAAAACTGAATCAAAAATTGGCAAGAATGACGAACCATCTCACATTCCTATGCAAATGCCGAAACCTTAAGCTAGTTCCACCAGGCTTAATAATAAAAATGCCAGTTCGTTCCAGGAGAGCGTGGAAAGTGACAAAAAGACTAAAGCAGGAATTCGTCCGAGATCGAATTCATAACAACCGTTGAAAGAAAGATCAACTCCGGTTAGAAATCTCAAACAAACTCACCCCGTTCCTGGATAAAATATCAATGATAGATGACAGAACCCGAATCAAGTCCGAAAAACCTTAATGATAAAAATCTATGGGAAGCAGTATGGGGGATGTAAAGTTAGGCGGATGAACCCAAAGTCGGGTAAACGGAACGTTTCACCTGATGCTTGGCGGAAGAACCCCAGATATCAACAGCCATGATCAAATATATGTCAAGAAAAATCTGCTACCCGTCTTTTTGGGTGGTTTCAATTGATGAGATAAAATACACCTATCGAAAGATGACTATGACTTATATACATATATATATTAGGTTCATCCAATAAATAAGGTAAATATTACCAAAAGAGTTAGCATCGGAAGCTGCAAATTTTTCAAGGAAATCAATACAGGTGGGTGTTTTCATGTCTCAAGAGACTGTCAACATCATCTTCTTTTGACACTATGTGACCATTCGTTGTGTTGGGTGTGCACCGATGGGAGAATCTCTTTAGCTGCTTTGGCGCGAAACTCACACAAAGGGCCTAACGATAAGATCTCCCGCGAGGCTGGAAGTGGACGAGGAAAGGAAGGTCCCAAAGAATACAGAGGGTCAGTTGACAAAGGAAGACGGAGAGATGCAGTCGACAACGGAGAGCAGAAGAGACCAGTCGGCCTGACCGTCCTTCCCACGGACAGCTGTCCATGGGAAGGACGGTCAGCAGAAGGAGGCAGTAAGGGAAGACAGTCAAAGATGAGTTGGCATTTTTAGTGGTTTTTGTGGAAGTTTCGCGCAAAATACACGCCCGTGATAGTCTACAAATGCACGGAAAATGCAAAGTGTCACAAAACTCCCTTTCTTGCGCTTGGAGCTGACCAAAGTCCCTGTTTGTTCGTTTGTTCTTTTTCTCCAACCCACTCGGTTGTATTTTGTGTGGCCGTAAAGAAATGTGTGATACCCCTGTCGGGAACCACTGGATGAATCACTGGCCACGAGTAGTTTGATTTAAAGAAGTTATAGCGGAGGTCGGCTGCTAGGGCTGTTATCACATTCTGACCGCTTCGTCTAAATGTTTTCTTTATTGGTGGGTCAGTGTATTCCATAGTTCTGTATTTTCGACTCAGGCTCATAATAGCAAAGTTATAGTTATATAAAGGTTTTTTTTTTTACTAAAACACGCTTCTCCTTACGCATCATACATTCTTCGGTAAATTTTACGTGGTTCGCCTCTTCCCAGCCGGCAAAAATTCAATGACAGAACATTTTTCAAGTTTGAAGCAATCTGTTTGATTAGCTTACCATTTTGAATAGCCTCTAAACAAATATTTCAGCACGATTAAAATAATTGTTGATATGAAGCGATTCAAAGTAATCTATTTATGGGAAAAATTGCTTTTTTTTAAAATTCCCCTTATTTATTAAATGACCCTCACAGATTGTCTGTGGATGATAACATAACCTCCTCCCTGTCGGCTGAGTTCTCTAGTAGGGGATTTGCCGGCTACCACATCCACTAATACGCAATAGTTCTTCTCAATAACTGATCACACTAAGTAGCCGATAACATATATATAAAAAATATGTGTAAAAATTCCTTCACTTACGCTGAGAATATCGATAGCTTGGGGTAAACTGTCCGACTGACATAAAGTTGTGATACAACAAAATAGTCTGTGGATGCCTATATATCAACAATTACTAATCAAGTGTAAATGCCCGTCAGGCTGAACCAGTTTTTAAAAGATCGTAAGACAAAATGTTTTGACGTTTGAAAAGCCTTTATTATTAATAGTTTTATGTAGCAAGGCACTACACTCCTCGAAAAGCTATGACACGAAAAAATCGAAGCTGTTTTTTTGTCTTGTGCACGCCAAGAGAGAGAGAGAGGGAGAGAGAAAATTACCTAAAAAAGATTTTTCATTTTCCAATTTTGAGAAAAGTTTTTGAATGAGTCTCCATGGTTTTTATCATCGTTGATATATTTGTGATTGCTGAAACAAAAAACACATTTTCAGACATGACATACATTTGTTTGTCTAGGCTTATACAAATAAACTTGTTCCCATCAACCAAAATCCACAGACTGTTCCAGATTACGTAATTTTCTGCAAAAAGCCAGCAGATATCTGGAGACAATTATTTCAGTAGAAAGTTTCCAATCGTATAACCAAAGGACAGTTGGTGGAGAAGTCTAAGAAATAAATATAGATGAATTAAACTAAAATGCCCTCGACCCCCGCAAAATAAAGATATAACTCCTCCTTTCGCCTCAAACGGTGGGTTCGTGATGTTTCATGGAGTCTACAATGTGCTGGCGTCGTTGTGTGAGTACAAATATATATATACATATATATATATATATATATATATATATATATATATATATATATATATATATATATATATATAGCCAGGTTCTGGAGCTGTTCATAACTGAGTAATGATC
>OY757936.1:9687672-9847672 GCA_963585895.1 Sepioteuthis lessoniana
CCTTTTCTCTTTTTAATTTCAAAATATGATAATGATAAAAGGTTACAAATTGAAGATATAACGTTATTGGCGGACAATTAAAAAAAAGGAAAAATGACATTACTGCACAGTTACAGAATGACACTAGTAATTGTGTTCGTAACTCTTGAAACTTTCTCGGAGTTTCTTTCGCGAGGATTCAATTAGGATTCCTTGTCAGATATTTAAAATATGGATCCGAAGTTCTAAAAATGGCAGAAGTATGCACAAAAATACAGGCTTAGTTATGAGTCCCACTTAGCTTTTAACTTGGTTTGGTATCTTTTTTTAATTGTATAACAACTTTCGCATCTTATTTGATGCCAAAGTAATCCTGGGAGAAGAACAGTAGTGGTACTATTAAACCCATAATTCGGGGTGGTATGGGTAAGAGGGCTCAAGGTCCAAAAATGTGAACGTAATAGTGGAACTGGAGTTCGAACTCGCTTTCTACAATGTCACAGTCCAGCACATTGACCCCTACACCACTGTGACTACCCCCATTCTCTCGAGTTTACATTTTTATTAAACAGTAAAATTATCAATAGAAGGACAGTAATCAACATTACCTCGACTGTATGTACGCAACTCCTCCATCTCAGGCAGCATGTGACACAAGGTAATTTTAAGCGGAGTCAAGCTGGTTTGAATTCATAGTTTTCCTTCTCCTAGAAAGGTTACTGTACCAAGGTTAGGAAGAACATCTACCGAACTATTTACCCATAACTTAGGTGTTGTAGCAGTAATTAGTAGTAGTAGTAGTAGTAGAAGAAGAAATGAAATGAAAGACCCACCAAAAGCATGTATTCCTATTGATAATTAGTGTAATTACCTCTTCAGTGAAATACTTATCTTTTCTATGAAGACAAATTTGACAATTTTCAGTCCAGAATAGAGACGCGTTTCGATATACATATTCTATATTCAAAGAAATTTAAAGAACGTCTGATTTAAAAGTTTGAGCTGTTGTCGAAGTTAGAGAAAAACTGGGAGTGCTGTAAAAAATGAAGGCACATCATAGTATCTAGAAATATGACAATGACGGACACATTAATAAGAATTTACATTATAATTATCGAATTTCTGTGTACTTCTGATTTTTGCGTGCATAGTTTGACGTAGTACGTAAAAAATGGCTGAACTCAGAGAATTTCTTTTCGTGTAATAGTGTTAAAATGTACCCAGAGAATAAATAGATTTCTAATCCAATTTACAACTTTTAAGAATAATGTGGAGTCTATGTTCGCGATTGCCCCAATCATTATGATTCCTCAGGGAAGATAACTATTAAATATCAATTGTTGACTTCATTTTATTTATTTATTTACAATTAATTGTGATATAATTCTGTAAATATATATTCTATAAACAGATATGAAATTTATATAAATACGATTCAACGTTGATCTTAATGACCAACTCCGGTGACTATACGAAAAAATAGTATTTTATTTCTTAATTCCTGCAGCATCCAACAGTAATACCTTTCTCTTGATAACGGCGCATCAGGCAAATTTTTTATCGAGCAATGCACTTAAAATGTTCTAACTCGGGGAATATAAAATTATTTCTGGACCAGTTACTAAATGATATTTTTTCTGGAAGATCTATCAACAAACCTAACGTCATTTTTTATCATTCAATTTCTTGAATTAATTAAGATAACTATGAAATACTATTTAGAATTCTTTACTCCTTAATAGAAGCACCATTATCATCAAGGACTGTTGTTACAACGGGAACCAAAATCGTTTCTCTTACTGGAACAATTCAAACATGTTAATATTAACATTATACCGGTTTATTAGCCGAGTGGGTAGTGTGTTCGCTATTGGTTCGGGAGACCTAGGTTCAATCTTAGGTCACGTCATACCAAAGACTTTAAAAATGGTACTTGATAACTCCTTGCTTCGCACTTAGAAATATAAGGTACATATCAAGGGGAAACTGGAGCAATCGAGGGAAAGAGTAGTGCCCTTCTCTACACCTCGGTGTAGTAGCTATTGAAAAGAGAGCCTTCTGGTCACCCTCGACAAAGGTCGCCAGCTTTTTACTTAGTTATAAAACAACTTTGGTCCGTGAAATAATGTTTAGCATGCAACAATCACAGACTATAACTAATCAAGCGAGTTTGATTACCTTTATTGCCTTTTTCCATGTTAAACAAAAATTAGCAAATACCCATTAAATAACTGCTTTACAAGATGAGCAATAGACAGTATGTAAGAATAATCTTGTGTGGACATTCTTGCCACTCTTTTTAGCTGTTACTATGGTAACTGTACATCTGTGAGTGTATGTATCCTGTATACATCTCTTCCTTTATAATTGGTTCAGTGGTTTTGAAGTACGCGAAAGCCTTAATCAATCAATGAAACCAACAGTTTTCGTTCCATTTGAAAATTCCCGCTTTTTACCTCGGTTTTAAAATTATTTTTCTTCTTTAATGGCTATACGAACAAACACCCATAGAAACCTTTGTGCATACTCAAATACACAAAAAGAAGGGTCATAGCAAGCCATATCTTATTTATCTGTTGTAAATAAAGCTGTTGTCCGTTTGGAAATTTCTTTATACCTTTCTGATTTATATATCTTGAAGTTATTATGAGAGTTTATATAATTATATTCACTGCACCGACAATTTATTATTATATTCATTACAAGGACATTGATAATAGTAATATTTGACTATAATATTCTCTTTCTCTTTATCTTTTGATTAATGAATTATATTTGATAATCAAGGCAAATTATCTGAATATTTACGCGTTGACTCTTCTTAGAAGATATTAAGAAGGTGAAGAAGTCACTTTTCAAATTTGGAATTTAAACCAGTTATGGTCCCACACACATTTCTAAAAGTTTGTAGTGGTGTTCATAACTTTTTGAAGTCAATTCTCTTTTTACAATCCAACTTTTGATCTATCTTATTTATAAGAAAATATGTAATAATTTTAATTAACATCATGCTTGAATACCATATTGAAATTTGAATATAATTAATTCTATTGTTTTCATATTTGACGCTTTCTTCGTTAGCTCGGGGATACTTTTGTTTCGAATAGATTTTTATATCAGATTGATTTTTTTCTTATTTCAAATTGATTGCAAACTTTTTATAAATTTGCAAGTTTTAATGTTAAAATAGTTCAGGAACTGATTCTGCACGTTTTTCTTATTTAAATAACCTCTTTACACAACAACCTCTTTACACAACAACCTCTTTACACAACAAAGCTAATAAAATAAAAGGGAAACTAACTCAGAATTGTAATAATCTTCAAAATGTGATCGACGTGCAGCTATATAATCTAAATTTGATGAGTCTTTACGGGATGTGATAAAAAAAGTATCAAAACTGATGCTTTATTTTGTTCTATTTTTTCTTTTGTTTTGAAATTTGAAATTCAAATGAAAACAGTTTTCCAACTTATACAATAAAGTGATGATGTATGGACGTCCAGACTGCCTGATTTCTATAAGTTGTTTTCCATTTGAAACAATCATGTAGTTAGTCATTATTTTTTTGAAAAATAGTTTTTAGCGAAGCATTGTGCAAGCGTTGAATCTTTCATGATCATCAAAGTTCACTTCGATTCATTCTTGTTTCTTGAACTGAAAATCAATATCAAGAGTAAGGATGTTTAATTTAGGACAGTAAAACAAATACGACAGCTTCACGCTTTATCAAAAGAGGAATTTCACAGGTGGAAAAAGTGTGTCAAAGGGAACTGTTTTATTGTTTATATTGGGTTGGTGAATACAGCTTTAGTCTTGGTACTTTTTGAACACAACACCAATATATATATATATATATATATATATATATATATATATATATATATATATATATATACGAGAGTCATTCACTAAATAAGGTGAATTTTGCCGAAAGAGTTAGTAAAGGAAACAATGTTTGAGTTAGATTACGTTTATTCAGTTAAATGGTATATCAATCCTTGATGGTTATTTAATGCCAAATTCCGTATACATATATATTAGATGTATACGATCAGTTAACGAACAGTTTATTGGTAAATATTTTAATGTATCAGACCTTATTTGTTTGTACACAGTCAAATAGTTTAACTTCAGAAATTCGTTTGCCCACAGTTCAATGGTTTAGATATTTCCTCCGGGTAAGAGTGGACCGGAGAGTAATAGCAATAAAAAGTTATTCTACAATCCCCAAAACTCCAGAACAATAGAAGTACTTCTATTTACCGTGGCAACTTTTTCAAAGAAATCAATTGCAATGGGTATCCTTTCATGTGCCAGCATGATCTTTTTTACTTGAACACTGCATCCGGAACTTTTTCTTTAAAAAACCCCAATGTGTTTCCACTTCATGAACTGTATTTTTGGCTCAACCACTAACTGTCAAAGCCATGTTTGCCCATTTATAAAGATTTTTTCTTACTAAAACATTCTTCTCCTTACACATCACACATATTTCTCGGCCAGCTAAAATTTGATGACTGGCATCTGTTTAAGCCTGTTGCACTCTGTTTGATTTACCGCCATTTTGAATAGCCTCAGAATAAATTTTTCTGCGTGAATAAAATAATCTTTGCTATAAAACAATTCCAAACAATGCAGAATTTACATTTATGGGAAAGAATTCTGAAAAATTTTATTATCTCTTTCAAAAATTTCCCCTTGTTTATTGAATGCCACTCGTGTATATATATATATATATATATATATATATCGTCTTGATAGCTCGGAGTTCCCTGACACTCTCTTTTTACTATTCATCCATATTTTCCATCCCTCCTGGCGAGTCCCCTAGACAGCATCCATTGTGTGCACTCAGATGATGTCTGTAAATCCTTGTTAGTCGGCTAACACTGGCCCGTTCATGTGTAAGAGTCCTTAAGTTCATCCTTACTTCTCTAGCAGAATGTTTTGTTTGCCTTGGATGGTCTGTGAGATGGGAGGTGAGTAACCATACAACCGCTGTTTTGTGAAATTCTACTTTCAGAATTGGTTCAAAATTACACAAAATTACACACATCATTCTTGTATGGTCCCCCTCTAGGTTTTTTTTATCCGTGCGTTTCGTTAGAGTCCAAGGGGTGCATCCACATTGTAGTACTAACACAGCCACAGCTTGAAAGAAATCCTGTTTTATTCTATCAAAGATCCGATTTCCATATGATCGATAACGATAACTGTCAATAGCAGTCCTCGTTTTCCTCACGAATTTGTCGACATCGCTTTCAGTAGATGAGATATTACTGCCGATATATGTGAACTGGTCAACTAATTTCAGAGGCTTGCCACTTAAAGTGAATATGACTCCTTCTTGTTTCAATCACATGACATCTGTTTCATTTGCGTTCACGTAGAGACCAATACCTCTTGTTGCCTGCTCCGGTCTATGCAGCAGGGATTCGACCTGAGCAGGTGTATTTGCGAGAAACGCAAGATAAAGGCTGCATACTCCCTTTCCTCCAATAAAGGTGACCTCGAAATAATTAAGAACTACGCAGATAGATAGATAGATAGATAGATAGATAGATGAGAGAGAGAGAGAGAGAGAGATGTGAGATAAGCCTAGGATATCATTCTTTTTTGACAATTTGTATTTAAACTATTTGTTTAATCTTTTTAAAGACAAATCATAAAAAGATGACAATTACAAATGCTTTACATTTTCAATTTTCTTTTGCCTGGATGCAAATTCATAAATATTTCACCATATCTACTGCCAATTTTTGTTATATTTGTTCGTTTATTCTTAAAACAACTTTTAATGTTTGCCTTAAGAGTATGAGGATTATTTTGTGATCCTTCACCTTTCAAAAATTCCCAAAATAAAGAAATTTTACTCGAAACAAGTGTCAATAATGGAGACACATTCCTCTTTGCTGACATAATGTAAAGGAACAGATGCTTGAATGGGGCTTGAGCATGACAAGATGACTGCTAAATACTGTTGTCTATCAGTACAGTCTTGTTACTGGAATAATCGTGAAGCATAAAATTTAGGCGTACATAAATTCTAGCATTTCATCTTTTTTGCTTCATTTTTAAAAACGTGTTGTGTTCGTTTGTTTGTGTTTTATGACATATCAACCTTCGTAGGTCATTTAATGCCAAATCTATTTTATACAAATAAACAGTTCTTTTTTACACAATTCAGTTGAGCATAAGTACACAGTTTAAATGTCAAAAACATTTCTATTTCTAGCGATTCAGCTTTGTCAAACTGTTCTAATTCAAACAATTTAGTTTAGTATAATTATAGTTTTTGTTTATAGACAGTTGTGTTAAAATAGTTCTATTTCGAACAATTCAGTTAAGGGTAATACTGTTTCAATATCAAAAACAGGTCTATTTCAAAGAATTCAGTTTCGCATAAGTACGCCATTTAGTTCTATTTGACCCACAGATAGAACTTTATCAGGTGCTACCACTCCGGGCCAGAGTGGACCTGGGAGCGATGGCAATGAAGAGATGGTCCGCATTCCCCAAAGCTCCAGCATCACTGGAGCCTCACCCTCAGATTGTTTAATGTCATTTTCAGGATATTCGATGGAGGAGTCGGTGTATTCTACAGCCCCAGCCGACTGGGCATATGTAGTGTGTGTGTGTGTGTGTGTGTGTGTGTGTGTGTGTGTGTCTGTGTGTGTGTGTGTGTGTGCGTGCATATATGGGGGTACTTTTGTGTTCACACACACACACACACACATATATATATATATATATATATATACTCTTCAATATATATATATGTGTGTGTGTGTGTGTGTGTGTGTGTGAGAGAGAGAGGGAGAGAGAGAGAGAGAGAGAGAGAGAGAGAGAGAGTATTATATTATATTTTCTTTAAGCAAGAACGAAGGTATCCGTGTATTTTATGCAGAGAAAAATAAGAAAGTACTTCCTTGTTTTTAACATCGATTCAAGAAGAGCAAAATTACTCTTCCATTTATAAAACGCCGGTTAAATGTGTCGCAGAAGATTTTAGTGAAGATTTCTTACTTGAAATAGCTGAGATATGTGTAGCAGAATGAGTCGAGTGTGCAGAAATATCGAGGCTTGACACCGGGTGTCGATTTTCTCATTATATCCACCCAAGAATTTCCTTGTAAATATGGAAATATCAAAGAGTCATATATACATAGCAAGTATCCTAAAATCCATTAGTTTTCACTTTGGCACGACATTTTAGTCAGAAACCGATTGAAAATGTAACTTGAAAGAAATGGTGAAAACAGTTTAGAAGAAAATATTCATTGAGTGCTATTAGTGAAATCGTTCAATGGGTTAACCATTTTAAAAACATATTTTCTTTCTTTCTTTCTTTCTTTCTTTTTCTTTTCTTTCTTTGATAACATTATTTGAAGCCCCAAATTTCTTATCTCTCAAAATTTCTCTCTTTTCTCTGTTTTTTTTTTTTTTTGTTTTTTGTTTGTTTTGTTTTTGTTTTGTTTTTTTGTTTTGTTTTTTGTTTTGTTTTTTGTTTTGTTTTTTTTGCTTTATTCATTCATTTACCGTTTATCTATTAATTTTAATTCATTTTAAGAAACATATTTCCTGCCTTTTAGAACGAAATATTTTTTTATTTCGTTCACTCCTGGATCCACTCTTCCTTCCTTCCTTCCTTCCTTCCTTCCTTTCAGTTTTCATCCCTCATTTAATTCGTTCATTCGGTCTATTCTTCTAATTACAACTATATTTGATACTTGCAATACATTTGTACTTCTAAAGTTATTTTTCTTCTTTCTTGAACTTAATCTTTTTTTAGATTGTTATTTTCACAAAATCTTTCACCTGCTTTTGAAAGTTGTGGCTTAGTCAGTAGGAAAATTACTTTAGAAGCTTCTGGTCAGTGTTCGAATTGGCGGTAAAATCTGGATTTCAGATTTTTTAAAATGTTTCTTTTCCAAAGTGCTGCACTCTTTTAGTGAATATAATTACTTATTTTTCTTCCATTTTTAGGATTTCTTTTCAATTAATTTGATTATCTTCTGTTTTTGTTAAGAAATAATTCTCTTTCTCATTCTTCATTAAGTATCCTTATTCTTTTTCTTTCAGTTTTTTTATTTTTCATTTTCTTCGTTTCATGATTGCTTTTTTCTGGACTTTGCCACTTTATTTTCCTTTATTCTTTTGTTTCATTACTCTTTTATCTTATGAATTTTATCCTCCCTCCCTCTATTGCCCCCCTCTCTCTCTCTCTCTCTCTCTCTCTCTCTCTCTCTCTCTCTCTCTCTCTCTCTTATATTCCTTTTATTCACTGGCAACCAACACCATTTCAAACTTGCTCGTCCATCCGATTCTTTCTTCATTATTCCTTTTAGAGAATAAATAAGATGTAAGCCTATTTAGAAATACCTCAGTGACAGTCACTGACATTTTGTTTTTGCTTATAGCGCTCATTGTTTTGACTTTCCGGCTCAGACAACAACTATTTCTTGACATCTTGTCAACGACTGTTTTACTTGAAGGGCCGGTCTAGCGGCAAAATTTTTTAGAAGCACAAAGGCACTAAATCAGGAAAAAGCCATTGACGTAAGAACAAGCATTATATATATATATATATATATATATATATATATATATATATATATATATATATATATATATATATTCTGAAAATGAGATAATATAAGTGTGAACAATGTGATTAGGGAATTGTTCTTGCCTGGTTATCAGAATTTGTAATTCAGAGAAAATATATAAATTCTATATTCTCACATAAATATACATCTCTGTCTTTTTCTACATGAAAGCGCATCTGTATATACAGTGCTATATACACTAGTATTCATTATTTATTGCATTTTACGTTATATATATATATATATATATATATATATATATATATATATATATATATATATATATATATATATATATATATATATATATATATATATATGCAGCCATGGTGTAAATAAGTTAACGTGTTTAATTGATAATAGCTGGCCAAAGTAGAATGCTTTCATCTATCAATCTATCTATCTATCTATCTAAGACGTGCAAGGAATTAATGATTCTACCCCGTACAAACTGCGATGTACTGAAACTACAACAGCTTTACTGGTTCGATGTATTCAAAGGTCTTATATTCACAAGGAGTTTACTAAACTGAACGGGAATAAACAACAAACTATGATTACGTTCAATTCACTCTTAAAGCAGCGATTCTCGCAAGTTCACGGAAGTTAAACTCTGATGAAAATTGAATAGTAAATAGATGGGAAGACTCGTAGAAGCAGCGGGTACTGTAAGCAACCTGGGACCTGTGTGCTTGACTGATCAATGTTTAGAAATTGATAGTAAAAGCATATTTATAAATATGTGTATAAGGGTCAGTGATTCACACACACACACACATACACACACATGCACACCCACCCACCCACATACAGACACAAATATATATATATATATATATATATATATATATATATATATATATATATATATATATATATATACATATATATATATTGTAATGAGTCTTTTTCATTCAAATTAAAATTTGTAAACTGAATACTCGGATGTATATGCTCCCAACTTTTATCATGCAATTCCCGGCAGAATATTTGATAGATGGCATCACGACATATATTTCAATTCTACTAACAACATAGACGGCATTAACTGAACATATCTTTCTCTTCTGGCTAATGCTTTGTAGTTTCGAAGAAACGCGTGATATAAGAAATTAGCCTGAATTCAGGTAATACCAAGTTTACATATAGTTTTCATTGTGCTTGCAAACGTACATATATTATTATACATATATACGTTACAACGGAAACTTTTTTGTTGTCTTTTGTGTCTGCATGACATAAACTATGCCTATATGTGCATGTGAATATGTGTCTGTGTATCTGTGTATGTCTGTGTATCTGTGTCTATGTGTGTGTTAGAGAGAGACAGAGAGACAGAGAGAGAGAGACAGAGAGAGAGAGAGAGAGAGTGTGTGTGTGTGTGTGCGTGTGTGTGTGTGTGTGTGTGTGTGTGTGTGTGTGTGTGTGTGTGTGTGTGTGTGTGTGTGTGTGTGTGTGCAAGAAAGAGAGAATGTATGTGAGGATATAATACTTGCAGCTTTCACCAGATGTCGTTAGTTTGGTCCATTTGATATATTCATGAATAATACAAATATATAATACACACAAGTCACATCTAGGGCTAAACATAAAATACACAGTAGAATGGAAAAGAAATAAGCCGTGTAAAGAAATTCGACGGATTGTTTATATATGACGTATCACCTTGTTTGAATTTCATCAGTTAATAATTTGAAAATTTATTTCAATTTTTGGGAAAATGTTCGGTTTAAGACGTCGTGGCATCGTTATCAGGAGTGCCATAAACGTCATGGCATCGTAATCAGGAATGCCGATGGTTATGAAACTTGAAAAATGGGAAATGAAAAATGTTCAAAATTGTCTCATTAAAACCCTAAATTGATTAAAGGATGTGAAAATATTACTGCTGTGAATGAAGTGAAATATTGTTAATAAACTATAATCAAAGTGTACATTGAAATCAGTGAACGTTGTGGGTGTTTTGTTTTTTTTTAATTTTAACTGAAATTTTTTAAGTGAAATATTGTTTTATTTGAATATCACACTAGGTAAAAAAGTTGATGTACCGACTTTTCTGCCTCGATTAATTCGTACTTGATAGATACAAAACGATGATAGGATTTTTATGAGTTTTCGGTATTTCTTGTTTTACTTGAAAAGTAATATGCAATCCTCTTTTAAACTAAATTTATGATCTGATTCACATTGATGTGCGACTAGAGCATTTGAATTACAACCCTCCGCTTTTTAAAGCATTAATATGTACGAGATTTTGAAGACATCTCGAAGTTTTTCCACCATAATTCTAACTAGAAATAATTTGCCTTTGATAAAGGTTTTGGTCTCTGGTTTATTGATTCGGTTCCTAACTGTTTTTAATGTATTTTATGACAACTTGAATGCCTAATTTTCTTTTAAATTGTCAGTTGTATCTAATGTTTGTGGCCAGAATTATATATCTATCGAATTGGGTTTTTCTCAGATAATCTGTTTTAGTGGGTTTTTTTATTTTTCTTAGAATATATTTTATATACTTTTTCATCTATTACACAACAAGACGTATCTTTTATACGTCTTGTTGTGTAATAGATGAAAAAGTATATAAAATATATTCTAACAAAAATTTTATTTTTTTATATTCTAACAAAGATTTTTAAAAGGAATATTGGAGTGATTGAAAAACTAAAATAAAATTTCATAACGATCGGCATTCCTAATTACGTTGCCATGAAAACTCAATAGCGAGTTGGAACTTTTCCTAACATTTTTCCTCGTGTAATTTTTTTCCAAATGATTATCTGAAACAATTTATACAGCCGAAATACCATTATAGATATATAAATAATCCAAAAAATTCATTTCCACATCTTATTTCTTTCTTTTCTCTTTTTTGTACGTATATTGTCTATCTATATATCTATATCCACACACACACACACACACACACACACATACACACACACACACATATATATATATATACAAATACACTCGCAAATACATAGATATGTTGATAGAAAATTGTATCATATAATAAACGCAAATACGTCCGCTGATATTAAATGTCTAAGTGAATAAAAAGTTCCCAAATCCAGCCAAATTTCTCTCTTCCATTGGCTAATCAAATTAATAATTCTCCTAGACATAGAATTTATTTCTAATGTATAGAAAATATATGCTGCTTGAATGACCTTTAAAAATGTTATCTTATTTAGTGCAAAATTAGAAAATCCTGTCTCTCCGATCATCCGAAATCGTAAACACCTCTCGAATATTATTCGCCCTCGTTGCATATTTGGACATTTATTTTATAAATAAAAATGAATGATAATTCAGAATAGACTGGTTGTTTGTCCTACACACTATGTCCAAACTTCAAAAGAAAAAAAAGAATTATGATATACAAAAATAGTTATTCAGTTTTAATTAAGCATTAATAATTAGGTTTATACGTAGTTCTTCAACCTGGAGGCTGATATTAATTACATGACATTGTTTCCTTATTCTAATAACAGGGACAAGATATAATTGGTATATCTTTTCTCTTATCTTTTATATATTTTGGCGTAATTGACAACAAAAGTTATAAATACAGATTGTTTCGAAAAAATAAGTAAGTAAAGGTGATTTTTTAAAAAAATCTGTTATTCTTGTCCTTTGTGTGATTTAAGTCTTGACCTCTACCAACCGTATATATAATGTACAATTGTACTTATACTGTAACTCGGTTTGGTTATGACGCTGCACTACTCATTTAGGGTGTCTTGGGCAGGATTAGCCTGGCGGATCTCATACTTCTTCGGGTCTGGTTTGAATCAAAATTTTCCTTCTCCGAGACTGGTTTCGTTACCAAGTTCAAAGAGTCAAATCTACTCTTTGCCTATAACTGGAGGGAAAATAGTTCTATTTATACGATGGGTATTAGTATTATGTGAAATGCAAACAGCCTCGTTCAAGATTTGAATTCGTATAGCCGAGTGCAATTCCTACGATTATAACTGTTACGCCACGCCACGGGTGTTAATGATTGAGTAGTAACAATATATTTTATTTATATAACCATATTTTTAGTATTAGATAAGAAAAACACTTTACAGTAGAGAGACAAAAGATAATTCATGACTGCCAATTATTTCCAACGTAATTTCTTTTCCAAAAAGTATTATATGTATGTGATTTTGTTAGACAAATGTTTACCCCTTTAAAAAAGTTTGTTATTCATATCTAAGTTAGTAGCTATCAATTTCTGACACGAAAAAAATAACTGTAGTTTGCTAAAGAGTCTATTTTAACATTTTATACTTTATTTACCTCTTCTCTCTATCTCTTTCTCTCTGTCTGACTTTCTTTCTTTCTTTCTTTCTTTCTTTCTTTCTTTCTTTCTTTCTTTCTTTTAGTATTGGTGTAAGTTTGAAATCATTTATGCAATTTATTTTTCAGTCTATTTCTTCTACTTTTTGTGACTGCAAATTTACTTAAAATGCAGCTGATTGTCCTATTTTGGTCTGTCAAAGTTGACTACATTTCAAAGAAGTAATTTTTTTTTGTATTTATAAAGTGATTCTATCTGACAAATGAAATAGTCTATTTTGGTCTCACCAATCCTAATACATATATATATATATATATATATGTGTGTGTGTGTGTGTGTGTGTGTGTGTGTGTGTGTGTGTGTGTGGCTTATTTTGGAATTCCTTTGATTAATCGCATCAGATACGGCCTTTAAGGATGATTATGTTGTCGTTCTCTTCCATTTACTCGACAAACAAAATAAATATAATCAAAACTAAAATAAATAAAAATTCAGCCCACGTTGGTATAGTGTTTTGTATTTTGTCAATTCGGTCTGATAATGAAATTTTTAAAAAAAGTCTTCAGAACTTCCTTATTTCTACTTTTCAGTTTTGAGGGTAAATGGTTTGATTTTTGGGTTCTCTTTTTTTTTTATTGCATCATATTTATTTTCTTTATTTCGTTTTTATCTATTTCTGAATGTATCGTATAGTTCTGTAGATTCACCTTACAAATGTCTTTTCGCCTAACAGCAGACATTTCATTTATGTTAATGAATTCGTATCCTTTACAGATTTTTCTATGATTCACTGATATCATGACTATGAAAAATATTAGAGCAAGCAGAGATCTCCCACACCAAGTAAAAATCCTTCTTCTTCTTTAAGGAATCTTATTTGACAGTCAAGTCAGAGTTACCTTTTTTCGATGAAGTTAACTGAATATTTCCTTTAAACAAAACTTAAGATATTCGAAGATCCAGATATGAAATTTCCATTATGTTTTCCTATTGTCAATCCATTTCATTGCAATTTTCTATCCCATGCTGCTTTTATTTTCTTCAAAACTATCGGCTCATTTCCTTCTTTCGCTTCTCTCCTAAATGATTTGTTTTAATCATACATGTTTTCTGCTTTCCTTAGAGTTATGGATTTCCACAAATAGTTGCTTTCTTCAGAAATTGTACTCGTGTGAGGAGTCTATAGTTGTTCTAATATCCTTCTTTCAGTATCCTTTTTGGATATTTGTTCTCTTGGCTTATCCATTCTGGGACTCCTCTTTTCTTAAGGTAGTTCTAAAATTTCTCAACAAGTCTATCATTTAGTGTAGTGAATTACTTGAAATCATATTCATAGATTCCGTCTGCGTCTGGAGCTTTCCAGTAGCTTATTTTCTTTTATTTATTCTAACTTGCAATTGAATCCAGTTCAATGCTTTCTTCAACTCGATTACTTTGAAGGATTTTTGAAAACTGGGATTTTATTCTGCTTCTTTCGGTATCTTTGAAGTCGTTTTCTATGGTATCCGATTCTATATTCTGTTTCCTTTATTCGGGTTCATCTTGACAAGATGTCTGTTCGTTGTTTTGGGTCTTACTGTTTCGGTGTACATTGTCTATAACTTTTCATAACTTTCAGAATACTGCCTTCTTTGATGAGTTAAGATTTCCAACATCATCAATATTCTGAGAAAATCTGTTCAAAGACTGTCAACAAGCAAAAAGGTATATGTCTATTTCACTAGTCAGGGTTCGTACAAATGATTTTCTACAACAAAAATGTTTTATGTTTTAATGCCAGTGACCACAAGGAATAGTTTCTAAAGAAATAATCCCACTCCTGTCATTCAACAGATTCTTCATCCCAATTTGAATCAGGAAATTTTCCGCCAAAATTAAGACTATATATTGGTTTGGAAAGTTTCTTGATTTTAAATCTTTATAGAATTTGTGAGAAAGTGTATGACCTAAGATAAATTCAAGAATGTTTAGAATCCAAGATTCCTTAGCTGTAGCATCAACAACGCATTTTCAGTGGAAAAACTGGTTTTGTTTGGTTTTTTTAGGTACCGGCATTTCAACTCCTTATATGTTATTTAATACTTACATTTGGTTCATTTGTAAATATTTCGCTCTAATTAAAAATGTTTATTCTGAAATTTTAGTTGCGCATAAACATAGATTTTTTCCGTGAAATTTTAAATATAAAGATTTTATTTCAAAAGTTAGAATATTTTCTTAGGGATCGAGCTTTGATCAGATTTTATAATCATACTAGTGTGATAGCCATCAAAATAAAGGTATTTTTCATGTTAAAAAATTGAGTGTAGGATTAGAATGTCACTCGTGTGCATCTTTTTAGGTTTCGCTGATTCTGTTCGTTTTCCTGTTATATATATATATATATATATATATATATATATATATATATATATATATATATATATATATATATACTTTAAAATGAATAGGTCCGCAAGTGAATTTGCTTTTTAGGTTATTTTTTCTTCAACACATGTTTCTTACTTTTTAAGTCGTCTTCAGGAAGTAAACAGTTTATTTGAGTGTTCCCTCTGGTTTTTATAATGACAACTGTTTTGATAGGATTGTGTTATTTTTAATTCCAAGATTTGTGTCTGTGAATGTCCAGTTCGAGTTAATTGTCTGTGACAAACTCTGGTATCTGCATATGTTGTTTCTTTTTTGCTTTCTTCTTCTTTTTTTACAAGAGTTTATTCTGAGTGTTTGTGCGTCTATGTGGGAGTTTGTGTCCATGTATATACTTTCAGGGTTTTTCTACTTTTTTACTCTTCTCTCCCTAAATAATTTATGATAGTTGATATGCCACGAAGTTCAACTGATTGACAATCTTCCTCCCTGACGGATTCTATGTGTCTGTGTGTGTATAGTTATCTTCTGTTTAATGTAGGTTTGAATTTATTTATCAAGTTTTTTCTTTTATTTGGAGTAATTTATTTGGTGTATTCGTCTGTTTGGTATATTGGCATTATTTCAAACATACCATTACTGCATTCTTAAAAGTGTTTTAAAACATAGAGTAATCTGTTTTCTGGTAATTTAATATTACTTCTGTGTGAGGATATTCTGTTATTTAGGACCTGCGTAAACTCCATACCACAAAAATTGATCCAGACACACTGATGGTTACATTTGATGTCATCAGCCTGTACAGTAATATCTCCTATGAATTTGGAAAACAAGCTCATTTTGGATAGAAAAATACTCAGAAACACTTAACAAAAATTCACAAAAATATTATCACAAATGGTATAGAACTAATCCTAAATAATAACTCATTCCAATTCAATAACGTAAATAATATCCAGACCCTAGGAATAGCTATGGGAACTAAAATAGCACCGACATAAGCCACCCTAACCTTTTTGAAAGAAAGTTTGTGAAATCATTGGTAAAAAATTCAGCAATGTAAAAACAGAATTTATTTGATGATAGAAAAGATATTTAGAAGATTGTTTCATATTTTGGAAATGTCCTTCGGGTAACATTCATGATTTACACAACTTACTGCAAAATTTACACCCCAAAATAAAATTCACTTTGGAACACAGCTTTAGTGCTGCCTAAACCAACAGTCAAAAACCACTGAATCAGTTTGATGCCTCACGTGTTATGATGTTTAGTGACCTTAGCTAGCTAACTGTTGTTAGTGCGTTCGATTCTCACTGGTTACCTTCTATTTCTACAGGGTCTCTGTCGAGTAAAGTGTCGTGTCGTAGTACAGCACTTGTTGATACGCATATAAATTCATATCATCTTGTCTATATAAGACTATACGCTATGTGTTAATATCACTAAACCACGTTTATTAAATTACTGGAACCATATTTCAAATAATGGTCTATTAATCTAGCTCGCTCGGCTAGCGGACTATTAATAGTAAATTTGATTTTTACTTGGTGAATTATTCTTCTGGTCCCCATCGAACTTAGCTAAACTTAATAAATGACTTGTACACTTTGGCTGTGATTATATCGAATTCTGGGAGCAGCATACTTTTTAAAAAATCTGCTGAAACTCCAATTTTCAAATGTTAACTTGACACTATCAAAGAAATATTAATCATAGAAGGTTTGTTCTGTAACCTTTTCACCGGAAAAATCAGACGCCTACACGTCAAAATACAATGCAGAGATAAATACAATCGCCTTAACATGAAATGAAATTTAGTGTTTAGTGACAGACACAGCGTCTTAAAAGCGGATAAAAAATTCTCGGATCAAATAATAATGTCCTTTCAGTAATATAACTTTGGCAGTTCGTCAGGCTGAATGGAGGTGGAAAATGTATAAAATACATACAATACATAAAATACATACTGAACAAATTTTAGTTCATGACAAGATATTTCCATGCAGGAAGATATATCTAACCTTAACGCATCACTGCATTTGACAAATCGGTGGATTAAACAAATTGTTTTGAATTAGCGCAACAGAAATCAGATACGACTGGAAGCAAATAAAACATTGAAGCAATGTGAATGAAAATTTAAAACAATGCAGACGAAAATCATTTAAAATTCATAAGATGCGAGGATTTTTTTTAATTTTTCTTGCGTATTTATTCAAAAGAAAGAGTTCATGAAAATAATTGAAAGGGTAAACGGAGCCTTTTAGGTACCATGCTGATACATGTGTCGTCTACTTGTACATTTCACTGTCCATTTTCAATGTATTCAAATATTTGATTAAAAAAGCTTGGTTTTAAATAGATTTTTTCTTTCTTTTTCCGTTTGTTTTGTTATTACTTATTTTGTTCTAATTAATTCTATTAATTTATGTCTTTCTCCCTCAAAGTCTTACTCGTTTGTCTCTCTCTCTCTCTCTCTCTCTCTCTCTCTCTCTCTCTCTAATATCTCATTTTTTTAACAATTACATCTTTCTAATTCAGCTGTACATTCATGATATCTGAATATTCTCTTATCCTTTTCTTCATTATATTCTGTTTTTGTCTGTTTCGTTCTCTTTAATTATATTTTATTTATTTATTCTTAAGCTTTGTCATTTTTCCTCCTCCGTTTCTTTTCGTTTTTCAAACATTTCAAACATATAAACCTTATAACAGTATCAAATCCTTTGTTTCGGCTTGTATGGCTTGAAAGTCAAGTGGAGTTGATTCCAAAAGTGGAAGTGTAAAATGGAATAACCAATTTCAGGAATAACCTATGAGCTTACATGAAAAGTCTAGCATTCATGGAGAGGGGGATAGATATCTTGGCAGCGTCTTTTCATGAATACATGCAATACTAACCTTGCCGTATTAAGCGAGTTTGAACCCCATTCATGTTATTACCTTCATTTTCAGATTAATATAATTTGGAAAGATGTGAACTGTCTTATTCAGCTATGCGTGAAATAATTTGCTCTTTTACAAAAATTGATTTGGCTTTGAATAACCCACAAAGTTGATATATCATTAAACAAAGAAACCAAACCACCTAATCTTGCTTAATAAACTCAAGAAATTGGCGCAAAAGGAATTAATAGACAAAGTGAACAAATTAAGTAATTTAAAACTAATGCTATTTATGTTTACCTAAATGACAATATCTCTTAGCAATTTGTAGTTTGAATTATGGACAATTTGAAAATCTTTCATTGAGGAAATATAAACAAACACTCGTAGAAAAGGAAAATAAGCAAAAACAGAATCATAGAATCATAGAATTTAGCAAAGTAAAATCTGGTAAAATTTGATAAAAAATGTGATACGAAATGTCACTTTTATCTTATAATTTAGCGTGAGAAATGGGGAGGCGTTTGTTAATATTATAGCAAATTAATCGTATAACAGATCAATCTGATTAGCAAACGAGTTGAAGTTTAGATGATGAATATAAAAACTATTTAAGATAAATATTAATAGCAGAAGTTGCTTATTTTAAAGGAAATTTTCATCAGCACAGTACACTGAAAATGATCTTAGAGAATAAAGAAATTGCGTCTAATAGGCCATTGTCATTTTGAATAATTTGAATTATCGATTTACCGGCAAAAAGTATGAAATGCTGATTAGAATTATTAATTCCTAAATAGAAGCATCAATATCATTATGGACAGCTGTTACAACGTGATTCCGGCTGGTTTACAGATCGTCTAGTATATCACAAAAATTTTCGTTATGTCAGCTTTTTTTTCTTGAAATGAGATTCGTATTGAATCAAGTTATGAATTATTATAATAGAAAACTCATAATCGATTATCTCAAATTCTATTTAGTCCATTTTGATAATTTTGCAAGTCATTGTAAGTTCTTTATTCACTGTGTTGTTAATGAAGAAGTCAAATGAGAAATCGTTCCTTCTAGTTGGTATAATGTAAACAAGTACAGTCTGTCGCATGTTAGTTAAAAGGAGAATAGGCTCTGCCATGAAACTATCATTTCCCTGGCTTCATAAAGGGAAACGCTTGTCATGGCATCCCGACGATCTAATAGTTTATAGGAAGCATCCATTGATCGTCAACGAATATAGCTTTGCCCAAATTATCTTCACTTGCTAACCATTTTAATGACTTCTTTCTCAGTTAAGTGCAAATAGCCGTGTGTCAAAAGTGACTTAGTTCAACAGATATGTATATCCACTAAAGTATGTCAATCAGGAATCTATGGTAAACGGATTAATATCACAGACTGTTGATAGTGAATTGTAACAATGTATTATGTTATCAGATTTTGGTTTACTTCAATAAATATCGAACCCTCTAAACTTCTGGTAGCAGTGAAAAAATATTTAAGGCATTGGTTTATTTTAGCAGTAAAATAAATAAGAAACGTGAGAGTGCATCTATTGACTAAGACAGTCAATGGATGCACTCTCACATGTCTAGTTTAATTCATTATGCTTTATTCTGTTTTAAATCAAATAAAAAGTAATTACTGTTTTAGTTTTCTAATGAGAAATTTCTAATTATTAAACAAAGAAAGGCACATCAGTTTTCGAATCTTAATCCTTCATTGCATTAAAACTATATTTGTAATATACAGTCATTCATGTGTGTGTGTGTGTGTGTGTGTGTGTGTGTGTGTGTGTGTGTGTGTGTGTGTGTGTGTGTGTGTGTGTGTGTGTGTGTGTGTGTTTATCTCGTGGTCAAAATGCATAAACTGATTTATAAGATAAAAGAAGTGTTTTTACCTAATTTTGAACTAATCGGTTATCTTATGAAACCATTACGCAAATCTCACTTTGCTTTTTACGATGTTGATTTATCCAAGGAAAGGCAAATAATGGTTTAAAAGGAATTGAGATAAGTACGAAACAAAAATCAGAAGAGAAAACCAAACTGATATAATCCTCTTTCTAAATAAATTCAGGCAAAATCTTCCAGCTTTTAAAATACACTTGATTTGTACTTTATCATTGAATTCGTTCTTTCTTTCTCTCAACAATAGTTCTGCTTATTTCTTTTTGTTTTTCTTCTTTTTTCTTTCTCTCTTTTTTTTTTTTCTCTACCGACTTCAATATTATTTCTTCTTTTCATTTCCATTTTATTTTTAATTGTTTTACATTTTCTTCATCTTTTGCTTCATTGCTTTTTTTCTTTTCAGTGTTTTATTTCCTCTTCGTCTTTTATTCTTGTATATTCATTTGCTTCTTGCCTTTTTGTTTCCACGTTTTTTGTTGTTTTTTTTTTTTGGGGGGGGGTCTTTGTTTTTTTTCTTTCTGTGTATTAAATTCTTCCTCTTTCCAATGAAAATATATTTCTTGTGCCAATGATTCTTTTTAAAAACCTTTTCTAAACTTTTCTATTTTTTTTATCTGCCAAACAAGACATCACAAAAAATCCTGAAAATATTTCAATAGTTGAAGAAATGCACTTACGTTAATGCTAAGTCCAAGAAATTCATCGATTTTCGAAGATGCTGAAAGAAAGTGTAATCTAGCAGATTTATTGAACAATGTTTTGGGGGTAAAACTCTCTTTTCATTGTACTATCAATACGATAAATAAAAAACAAATAATATTCCAGAAAAGAAGTAATTGCCAGGCTCTGTTACAATTAGAAATTTTGTTAACTCTCTCTCTCTCTCTCTCTCTCTCTCTCTCTCTCTCTCTCTCTCTCTCTCGAACACACACACACACAAACGCACATGTATATGTCACAATAGATTGCCAGCTCACCTGACTATCAAAGACTTGAAACTCTGAGTTACATATATATATGATATAAAGATACAAACTAATCGCTAAAGTTTCCTGCGATTTAAAAATTCAAATTATTTATTTAATACTGATTGCATATATATATATATATATATATATATATATATATATATATATATATATATATATATGGGTGTCTCTGTGTGTGTGTGTGTGTGTGTGTGTGTGTGTGTGTGTGTGTGTGTGTGTGTGTGTGTGTGTGTGTGTGTGTGTGTGTGTGTGTGTGTATTGTCATCAATATGTTTTCCTTCTCGCTCGATGCCCTTATGCCAACGTTCGCAACGTTTTTAAGTTCTATAATAAAATGTTTCTACGTTGGTAAAACTTTAAAAAGCGAATTTAGTTGGCAGCGTTTTAGTTTTGGGTGGCGAATCAGGGGTGATCATCATAATGTTGAAAGACCCGAAATCCCCCAATGACCCAGCTAAAAGACATAACTGATGACGCCACCCAGTGCCTTTTTTTCATAATCAAACAAGTGTATTTCATACATTAGTTCTTCTGCTCAATCAGTGACACCCGGGAATGGACCGATTGACTACTCAAGAACAGTCTAGTTGAGAAATTGGGAAGACGATGGCGAGAGATCACAAAAACCCTATGTCTGGGCTTGCAAACCGGCTTGTGAAAAATCAACGCTACAGAATCCACTACAGTTACATACCCACAAGGGATCCCGAGAAGTGGAGAAGCATGAGATGTCTAATAGGAATTATCATATGGTAACGAACACAGCTTTGAACAAACAATTATCGAATTCGATTGCAGAAAAATATGCAAGAATATACGCAGTTTTATAGATCCACAGGCCAGAATAAAGTGTCTGGTTGAAAAAACCCAGCGCGTTGGAGTTTCTCTTGGTGAGAAATAGAAGGTGCAGGGCGGGGAAGCACATCACAGCACGCAGCCCCTCCAAGCAGAAGTTATGGAAACCCGCACTGCATTCAGAAAGTTTAAATGACCAACAGCTGCAAACAAAAACGTTCGGCAAGATTCTGACAAAAATATTGGCGAAATAGTAAAGATACCAGCAAGAGAATCAGTGGAAAACCGACTCTTGACGACGTTCAAAATAATCATCAGTTACAATGAATATGTGGAATATGTGGAAGTTAGGGAAAGATCCGGTGGTAAAGAAAATAGAAGAGAAACAAAAATTAAGCAACTAAGAGAATTGAAATCCCTCCGAAAGTAATATAAAATAGCAAAACCAGATGAAAATGAACCTCTACGGGAACTTAGAGATATCATTCGAGCTAAATTCAAGCCCATAATAAGAGCAGAATGGCACAGACGGAGAAGAAAAGAAAGAGCAAAGAAATGGATGGCTTTTTAACAGACTCAGACGCTTTCAAAAAGAAAATATTAGGGGAAAATCGAGGCGGTCCCCTGCAAAGTACTCCAGCGGAAATTGACTCTTTTCTCCATAATAAACTAAAAGATCCAGAGACCATGACCTTACAGAAAATATACTCCTGATAAGACCGGAAGCTCCAACAACAGAGTTTTATTTAAAAGAACCAACCTGGGAGAAAATCAAAGCCGTCATTAAAACAAAAAGGTCAGCATCTGCCACTGGTCTAAATAGCGTGCCTTATAACATTTATAAACACTGTCTCCAACTCCTTCGCTTCCTTTGGATGTTAATAAAAGTAATTTGAAGAGGTAAAATAGTAGTACAATGGAAATACTCCGAAGGAATATGTATCCCAAAAGAGGAAGGAGCAAGGAAAATCAATTAATTCAGATTTATCTATTAAATACCAAAGGGAAAATATTTTTCAACATCCTGAACAGGATATTAATATTGTTTTAACCAAATAACAATTATATTGATACGAGGAGGTGTCCCAGATATTCCGGGATGTATAGAGCTCACAAGAGTTGTCTCACAATAATTGAAAGAAGCGAAAGCAAATAAGGGTAATCTGGCAGTATAATGGTTGGACCTCAAAAATGCTTTGGGGTCTATTCCCCATAAGCTAGTGAAAGTAGAACTTGAACGTTACCATGTCCCCGACAGAATATCCAATTTAATTCTAGATTATTATAACACCTTAAAGATGATAACAATATCGAAGGGATCAATTTCGTCATGGCATAATCTAGAAAGGGACACCATAGCAGGCTGCACCATCTCAGCAAAAAACCTATTGAAATATAGAGGCCCCGTCACCAGGTCTGCTTTGAGACAACCACCGATAAGGGCTTATATAAATATGACCATTACAACCACATCCACGATCGGCGCAAGATGGGTTTTAGAAAGTATAGAAAAACTTATCACATGGGCCAGAATGAGTTTCAACGCATCTAAGTCCCGGTCTCTCGTTCTTAAGAAGGGTATTGACGGGTGAAAGAGCGTTTTAAATTATCGGAGGAAAATTATCCCAACAATACAAGAAAAGTCAATTAAGAGCCTGGGTAAACACATTGACTACTCTCTAAGGGATACAGTAGCAATACAGGAGACCTTAAGAAATGGTTGACTAAAGTTGATAAATCCGGTCTACTAGACCGTTTTAAAGCCCAGATTTACCAGCACACAATTCTCCCAAAAATACTTTGGCTTCTATCTATCTATGAATTTACAATAGTCCACTTAGAGGAGATGGAAAGAAAAATCAATTGTCGATTGGCGAAATGTTTGGGCCTACCGAATTACCTCAGTATCGCGGCCCTATATAGCAATTCCAATTCGCTACATCTCCCCTTCGGAAATTTAATTGAAGAATTCAAGGTAACGAAAATAAGAACAGTGTCAATATATAAGTCACCCAAAGATGAAAAAGTGGCCAGAGCAAGCATTGATGTCTGTTCAGGCTGAAAGTAGAAAGCATCTAGGAAGTTACAAGTAGCAGAAGAGCGACTTTGTGAAAGAGCGATATTATGAGCGGTCGCAAAAGGACATGCAAATCTAGGGTTTTTTCCTACTATCCGAGTGAATAAGTCCTCAGATAAAAGTAAGCGACGACTTACACCGGATGAAATTCTCAATGAGAAGACGAGAATAGATTAACAAAAATGGTGGAATAAAAACAACATGGACAAACTGGAATTGCACAATTCCATTGTATATCAAATGGTCAGAAATATGGAACGATCATGCGAGCGTTAGATTCTTGATAAGATCCGTATACGATATTCTCCCTGGCTCTGCAAACCTTCGCATATGTAATAAATCGGAGTTTACATTATGTCCATTATGCAAGGGTCAAGGGACTTTAAGACATATTCTGAGCAGCTGCCCAACATCACTTGCAGAAGGAAGCTACAGATGGCGGCACGATCAGATTTTAAAAGCTATTGCGGATATAGTCTGCACAGCCACCCGTACAAATAAATTTAATCCAAGGAATAGAGAGACACAGTTCCCCAAGGCGGGCACGAAACCTAAGAAGACAGTAAAGCCCAAACCAAACATCCTGTCACCTTCAATAGACTGGGAATTAAGAGTCAATGTTATAACAAGATTAACTTTCCCAGAGCACATTGTGAAAAAATCTTTGCACCCAGACTTAATATTCTTCTCGGGTAGACTAAAAACCTTTTAATATGGGAATTAACTGTCCCATGGGAAGAACATATTGGGGAGGCCAATGAAAGAAAGAAATCGAAATATGGCGAATCACTGGGGCAATGTCGAAGTAATGGTTAGAAAGCTTCGCGCCGACCTATAGAGGTTTTACTGCAAGATGGCTTTGTAAAGCTCTATCAGACATTGGCGTTATTGGGGCCATCAAAAATAGAGCAATTAAATTAATATCTGATACAGACGAAAGGACAGTAAAATGGCTTTGAATAAAATGCAGTAACACTTATGAGAAGCAAAACTAAAAGGAGTTTTCCATTTAGGTGAATGAATTGGAAAAGTGTGAAAGGAGAGAAGATCAAAGTCTGGACTGAAGTCCGGAAAAATTGCAAATGTTTGTTTGTTATTTTAATGGCATAATAAACTCCTCGGTTTATTTAATGCCAAATCCATTTTTTAGAAGGAAAGTAGTAGTACTATTTAACCCATAGCTGGGAAGATAAAAGGGTTCATACCTTTCGCAATGGTATTTGTCCGAAAGTGAACGTAATAGCGTGACTAGAGTTCGAACTCGCATACTACAATCCTGTCGTCCACCATTATACCACGGGAACACCTCCAGAAGCACCGCAAAGCCTTAATTTATGAATTTAGACAAATATGGGTATATTTGTATAATCAGTGTTTTTTAAGTTTAAAAGGGATCGTGTGTTGTGAGTATTTATTTTATATTTTTTTGTAAATTGTTGGTTTGAGAATTCTAGTAAATCCTTTTCGCCCCTGCTGAGAAGAAAGAGGGAAGAGAAAGAAACAAACTAAAAGGGGATAAATTCCCCCTCCCAAAAAAAAAGAAGGAAAAGATTATTCTGTTTAATTCTTGAGTTCAAACAAAAAAGATAACAGTCTTTGTGGCGAAAATTTAGTGTTTCCGTTTCGTGTTTTGAGGCATAAAATCGTGTGTGTGTGTGTGTGTGTGTGTGTGTGTGTGTGTGTGTGATTACGTTTGTGGAGGGGTATATATATATATATATATATACTCCTCCACAAACGTAATATATATATATATATATATATGCCTTTGGTTGGTTTAAATGTGCGGACATCTTTATATATTTGTTAAACAACTTATCCTGATTATATCTTTTAATATATTTAATTTTAGGAGTGTACATTTCTTTTAGACGCTCCTTCATATTTCATCCGAATACTGATTTATGTGTATGTTTTTCTTCTTTCTTTAAATGCCGAGAACACAGGTGTTTTGAATATAGGTGGGGGGTGTATATATGTGTTGGAATTGTAAATATTAAACGGGAAAAGAAATTTAAAACAAATTAGTAAACTCACTGCTCGATCCGAGTCTTTGATGGAGGAAAGAAAAAAGTGTTATCCCCACGTAGATCTAGTTAAAACAAACTTCTGGCAAACTGGTTGGCTAAAGCAATCAAATGGTTGGTAAATCTTTAAAAGGAGTACTTAGCGTTTTAGTTTTGGGTGGCGCATCGGGGGTGATCATCCTGAGTGGGGTCGAGCTGTCGATGGGGGTATTATGTTGAAAGACCCTAAACCTGCAATGACCCAGCTAAAAGAGATAACTGATGACGTCACCCAATGCCCTTTTTACAAGCGTATTTCTAACACGTCTTAACGCTAAAAATTTGTCTAACTTTAAAAAATGCAAATATCTTTGAATTTTTGCCACATAAGGAAATCTATATTGATTGAAACAAATAACAATCCAATATGACAGATGAGGAAGAATCTCTCCATAAAATTTCATTCATGTCTAACGAGTAGTGACATGCAAGTCGTTTAACAAAGCCCAATAATTTGCACTAACATGAGGAACCCATTTCCCTTCCTTTGAATCTTCCTCATATTTTGGAAAAGTCTTTCAACAATGTGGCTAACACTAAATTTCAACCGTTTCCATTGTTGATTGAAAGGGACCATCATAAAAAAGCTACGTCATAACTTCCAGATGTTTGACCACTATATCATATTTTACTCAAATAAAATTCATATTTCTTAAATTTTACAAACAAATCATGACACGCACTCCTTCCACCTATTATTATATTCGCTTCTGTTGTTTCATTCCCAAATTTGAAAAAAGACTGACAAACAAGGTCGCACGAAAATCTTGATCACTGATATATTTATTCGATAGTATACTCAATACATAAGTATTTGAATGGATATCGACAGATCTATAAAAAGAAAATAGCATATCAGTTGGGACTAAGAGCATGGGATTTAAAATAGATAGATAGATAGATAGATAGATAGAACTTAGAAGTATACATTAATTTCTTTTTGTAGTGATACTGGCAAATTAATCTGCCTTATTTACATGAGTGTAAGAGAGAGAGCCAATATAAGTCACTCAGGGATAACGCAAAGGACCCCGGCTTCGGCTTGGCCACCTTCGGGTGGGCGAGTTGCACCATTGACACCTTTTCACCCTGTGACAATACCTCTCACGGCCCCCGTACATTTCTGTCTTGGCCGGTGATTCATCTAGTGGTTTCCGCCGGGGCATTTCACATTTCTTTATGGCCTCAAGAATACAACCGAAGGAGTGGGAGAAAAAGAACAAAGAACAAACGAACAATATGGGCTTGGGTCAACTCAAAGTGCAAGAAGAGGAGTTCTGTAACACTAATTTCCCTGTGCATCTGTAGACTAACGCTGACGTGTATTTTTCGCGGAACTTCCACAAGCTACTTGGAATGCTGACTCATCTTTGACCGCCTTCCTCACTGCTGACCGTTGTCGACTCAGGACTGCGAACTCATCTTCTCTGTCTTCCTCACTGCCCCTGGACTCTATCTCACCCGACTGGCTTCTGATGTTCGTTGTCGACTGCTCCTGCGTCTCCCTTCGCCAACTGCCTTCTCTGGGTTCCTTTTTACAACTCGTCTCTGGCGTTCCCTTGCCTAATTCCAGTTTCATCGAAGATCTCGAGCTCAGGCCTTTGTTTGGTTCCGCGCCAAAACAGACAAAGGGATCCTCTGCTTGGTGGACCACCCACATAGTGTCACAACCCTTGTATAGCATTGGACCTTGCTGTCCAGTTTAAGCTACAATCAGGCATACGTGACTGGACCCAGATTTGAGTTCCTGTCAAGCTAGGCTCATCAAACCCACAATGCACTAAGTGGGCCGATGACCAGCCTAGTCCAGCAGGGCTCGAGCCTCGGCTCGTGCCTGACTTTCCTCTCCCCTAAATTCCCACTATAATCGAACTTTGGGTCATTTGCCTTGTGTCAAGTCCTGTTTGGTGGGAGGCAGAGATAAATACAGCCCACGGCTTCGGCTGGGCTACCTTCGGGTTGGTGAGCTGCATCACTGACACCTTTGTCACCTTTGTATAGCACTGGATCTTGCTGTCCAGTTTAAGCTACAATCAGGCATACGCGCCTGTACCCAGATTTGGGTCCATATCCAGCTAGGCTCATCAGGTCCACATTGCATTAAATGGGCCGATGGTTAGTATAGTTCAGCAGAGCTCGTATCCGACCTTCCCCTCCCCTAATTCCCACTATAATCGAATCACTGACCTTGTGTCAAATCATGTCTAGTGGGAGACATAATCAAATATCAGCTGTTGCTTCATGTGAAGGCTTTTCGACGTCCCGTCTGGCATTTGTGCCGGACGGTCAATGTTCAATGGCAGACAATGTTCAATGGCCGAAAAGCTCTCAGCTCCGGCTGGGCAACGTTGATATGAAGTTTAAGCTATAATCAGGCATAGGTGCCTGGACCCAGATTTGGGGCCATATCCAGCTTGGCTCATTGGGCTCACATTGCACTGTGAATAACAAAAATTAAGTTTTGCAATCTATTTTATTTTTTCCTTGTATATTTCTTAATATTGATAAAACATAATAATCTCAATTAAAGTCGAGTAGAAACTTTATCTATAGATTTTTAAAATGACGCTTCTGGGATTTTCAACCTTTTAATGCTCTGTAGCACGTAAATTAGGGAAAACGGTAAGTTTTTTTAGAAATATATATATATATATATATATATATATATATATATATATATATATATATATATAACTTTTATTAGATTTTTTTCTCGTTTAACAAATAAATAAAATAGATAATTTTAATTTTTAAAAAATAAAGATTTTTTAAAAATTCCATTCACGCCGGAAGTAATATAATTATAATTTAAAATATTTCATCATGGTTTTTAAAGCTTATAATTTTAAACTTATAAGAATTTGTAGGAGCCTGAAATAAATTTATTATGATACCAAGAAAGTAATTTTTTTGTTTGTCTTAATGTAAAATATTTTTTAGCTGAACACGTTGAGAGTTGTTGTATCGTTAATCCCTTATTAATTATACATCAATAGCCGTAAGTATTGAGCACTCGTATTGGATACCCCCAACACCTTGGATTTCCTCCTTGGATCTTACAAAAGAGAAAAAAATATATTCAAGCAACAGAGCCTTTTAAACCAAAACTCTAAAAACATTCCAACCGACAATTTCAAAACACAACGCTACAAATGATAATAAAAATTATAAAAATTTATAAAATTCATAAAATTATAAAAATTCAACAGTCAACTTGAAAGTACACTTCCACTGATGACGTCCAAAAGTATGGTAGAAAGACCATCTAGATCCTGACAAAAGAAAAATAACAAGGACTTTAAAAAAATGATAAACAGTGTTCCATCATTTTTAACAAAACTTACTTGAATAATAACTTGCTGCCTTTTTGAAGAGTGTACATTTATACAATCCAATATATATATATATATATATATATATATATATATATATATATATATATATATATGTAATTGTTTAGAGCATGTATCTGAATGTAATTATTCACACCGAGTTACATACGAGTGTTGAATACCCCATATTTCTCCCACTTCGTCCCCTGCTTAAATTCAAATTTAAAGTTTACATCGATGTTTGTACGAAAATTATGTTTGCATTTTTGCTTGTGTTCCAATACGTCAACAATCTAACTATATTGAAATATGAAATATTAAAAGATGTTTTTTGCCAAAATGTATATAATATTTTTGTCAAAAATTATTTTTTTTACTATTAATGCTGATTTTTTAACTTATCTATCTGTTATCTTTATCAATCAATCTATATCTCCAACTCCCCGCATTTCTCTCCCTATCTATCTATCTATCTATCTATCTATCTATCTCTCTCTCTCTCTCTATATATATATATATATATATATATATATATATATATATATATATGTATGTATATATATATATATATATATATATATATATATATATATATATATATATATATATATATGTATGTATGTATGTGAAGATAGCGTTACTATGGATAACGAGGAAGCAGTATCTATTTTAAATATAGATGCTTAAGTGGTTTATTTGGGAGGAGAAAATCAAGAAGCCACTATAGACACATCTATTTACAGGAATTGAACGTACCTTTACTCCCAGAATTTCTCACTCTCACTCCATAATATAAATGCACTTATAAACTTTGAAGCAAGACATTTTTGCATTGTTTTTTTTTAAAGAGTCTAAGAATCTGATAGCCGTCATGAGAACATGATGCAACACCAATGCACTTAGATATTTTATTTGTATCGAACGTGGCTTGAAGGTACAACGGTATAACGTGGATAAATAGGTATTTTGTGTTGTATAAGAAGCTTTCTAAGCCTCAAGCAAAAAAGACGTTTTCATTTTAAACTTTAATAAGTAATATTGGGTGGTTTTATATTTAATAGGTTGGATAGAATATATATATATATATATATATATATATATATATATATATATATATATATACACAAATATATACGTTTATATATATATATATATGTGTGTGTGTGTGTGTGTGTGTGTGTGTGTGTGAGAGAGAGAGAGAGAGAGGAAGAGTGAGAGTATTCAAACGTTTGTACGTGCATGTAAAAGTACATGAGTGTGCCTTCATGCATATATATACTCTCTTTATATACAGTGATACGCATAAGTATTGGATACATGTTATTTTCTGTTATAACTCAAGTTTATGTTCGTCATTTTGCCTGATATTTGGTAAGTAATATCTCGTAAAGTTGTTTTAGTTGTATGTGGAAGGAATACTTAAAACTCATGGTTGAATCCTTTTTTATCAAAGTTCAAAATTATCCTATGCAAAAGTATTGGATACATGACACTTTTCTCGAATTTCCAAACTAAAATTTGTATTTTAAAAGGCTTTAAATATTCAAATTTTCGATAGTATTGGAATGTTATCTCTGACCAATCAGAGAAGCACACAATTTTTTACAAGATAATTTTTTACTAATCATCTGACTTTGATGAGCATTTTGCAATCCAAGGATTAAAAATGGCAAAAACTAAAGAATTATCCAGAGATATGCGATATAGATATGCGATATAGAACGTCACAAAGGAGGAGAAGGTTACCGAAAAATTAGCAAAGAAATGAATCGAGCGCTAAGTGCAGTTGGAAATATCAACAGAAAGTATAAGAAGTATGGCAACGGCACAGCAAACCTTCCAAGAAATGGAAGACCGAGAAAAATAAATGAGCATACTTCAAGGTGGATGAGCAGAATTGTGCAAATAAACCCCTTCATTACTAGTTCTGAAATTAAAACTGATCTTGAGGATGCTGGAATTAATGTAAGTAAGGATACCATTAGCAGAGCTCTATATCGTATAGGCTTTCATTCAAGATCACCAAGAGAAGTGTCTTTACTGAAAACCAAACATGTCAAAGACCGATTAAAGTTTGTTGAAACTTATGAAAAGAAAGGTATGCAGTTTTGGGAAAAGAGAATCTGGTCGAATGAAACGAAAGTTGAACTATTCGGAAGGAATATAGCGACAAGTGTTTGGCGAAAAAATGGCACTGTCTTCAAGAAGCATAATACCATTCCCACAGTTAAGTTTAGGGATGGTTCCATTATGATATGGGGATGCTTTTCATCCAAGGGCATTTACAAGTTATCCATGGTAAAATCTTACAAGTTATCCATGGTAAAATGAATGGTAGCATGTACAGGGAGATTCTTGAGAAGAACCTTCAGAAATCTGCAACTTCTTTAGGACATAGTCGGAATTTCATGCTTCAACACGACAATGATCCCAATCATACCACAAAACTTACAAAAGAATAGTTTGAAAATTATAGTATTAGTACTCTCAATTGGCCAAATCAGTCTCCTGACTTTAATCCAATTGAGAATTTGTAGAATACTTAGAATACTGAAGGTTAAAGTTCATAAGCTAAATCCACAAAATATCAAGCAATTAGAGGAATTATGCAAGGACGAATGGAGTAAAGTAACGCTGCATCAGTGTAGAAAACTTGTGGCCAACTATAGAAAGCGACTGGAAGCAGTGAAACAAAACAGAGGCTACGCAACAAAATATCAAATTAATGTATCCAATACTTTTGCATAGGGAAATTTTGAACTTCGATAAAAAAAAGGATTCAACCATTAGTTTTTAATTTTCCTTCTACATACAACTAAAACAACTTTACAAGATATTACTTACCAAATATCAGGCAAAATAGTGAACATTAACAAGAGTTATAACAGAAAATAACATGTATCCAATACTTATGCATGTCACTGCTTACTTTTTCTCTGTCTATTTGTAAAGATGTTAAAACACGCATAAATATGTTCATATGTGTATTTTGTGAGAATTTTTGTAAGTATATATATATGTGTGTGTAACGTGTGTGCTGATATACATGTATTTACAATAGTTTACTTGCAAATGCATGTGTGTGTGTGTGTGTGTGTGTGTGTGTGTGTGTGTGTGTGTGTGTGTGTGTGTGTGTATTATGTTTCTGATTTCCTAAAGAATTCGTTTAAAGAAACAATACTTTTCAATCTGTATACTCGCTTAGAGGCCGCCTTGTTGGGTCATGTAGCAAGATGTTGAAACACATTTTATTTTAAAACTTTATATTGGAATTAATGATAAATAGATAAGTGGAAGAACTCTTAAAATTTAGTTGAGAAATTGTAATGAAAGAGATGAGCAGGAAATCAGCCCACAAAGGTATATTGCTCTTTAAAATTCTTCATTCTCTAAATTACATTGATTCAAGCTTAATACTGAACTGATTAGAACTAACAGTGATCATAATGTCAACAATAAAGTCAACTGTTATATAATAAATTGGTGGGGGTGGGGGTTATATCAACATTTACTCACAACACAACTTCTATTATAAATTGAAAATTGCTTTTTTCTAGCATTTTACTGCTAGAACTTAAAGAAAAAAACTCGCTACAATGTACTATTTTTGGATTTGTTACGATGACATACCTCTATACAAAGCCAGATCATTATAATATACGAGAGATACTTAAAATGGAAAATTTCCTGTTTATTTTCATGGAAACTATAACAGATACAATACCACAGTTGAATAGAGCAAATTTTTTAAACTACAAAAGTTTATATTTCCGTAAAGTCAACACCATTTTCGCATTTTCGCCAGAAATGAATAAGAGAGTCACTTGTACGTAATACCTCCTATTTTATAATGTTGGTGGCATGGCAATAGAGACTGAACCTTTCCACAAATAATCTATGATTTTTCTTGTTGCACATTTTAGCTAAGTTGCAGTCTGGCAAAATGATGCCTTGCATGAAATCATAGATGCGTCATTGAATTCTATCACTTGAAAAATTATACTCACAAACATTCATTGATGCTAGCTAAACGTTCCCGAAAATCAAACTGTGAATATTAAGAGATGAATAGCGCATTTTGGCAATGACAAATCTCGAAAGATCTGCACAATTTTTGATCCACAAAGTCAAAAAGGCTTGAATTCGTTCATCCAAGTTAAAACTTGCTTTACCTACTGGAATTATTGTGCTTCAAATATTTGACATAATTTCCGTGAAAATAAACAGGAGACATTACTTTCAGAACGTATTGATAAGCCAAGATGTAAAAAGGAACGAATATGTTTTGATGCATATTAATGACTTTGTGTATCCACTTATATATAAGTTATCCAGAATGAGTTTTTATTCTTTTTCTTGTTAGTCTATAATCTAAATAAATTTACTTAAGATATTCCATTTATTCGTTATGATAAAAATACATTTTATTTTATTTTTAATTTTTTCTACTGCTATGAGATAAATTTGATAATGATATTTCATTTACATTTTTTACGATATGAAAGTAACTTTGTTTTTACATTTTACGTTTTTGTTTTGTTCATCAAGTCAGTGGTCAAATAAAAATAAGGGCAGGTGTTTCGTTTCATTAATTCAGACAGAAATATTTTATTGAATTAATTTAAATGATTAATCAAATTGGTGTTTTTCTAAAAACATCATAAAAAAGAAATGAAAAGAAAAGGCAAAATTAATTGATTACTATTTATTATTCAATCATTTCACCAAGTAGATTCACTGAATTTGCAAGTTTGTTTGTTTTTAATTTTATTTCAATGAGTAAAACAATTATGAGAATATTTTTAGATACTAAAAAATAAAAAGGGTCAGAATGTCAATATAGAGAACTCTTTAATAAGTCTGAGCTACACAAAAGAAATGGTCTGAATGAACTTGGAAATTGTCCAATAAAAATCTGACTGTTACGTTGAATTGAACGCTAACATTTAAAGGCAAAACTCACATTCTTTCATTGCTTGATACACATGTTCTATCACTTTACGACAATATTTTCTATATACAAACAGAAACATTTGTTTTACATTATTTCTAATATCAATATTGTGAATGCACAAATGAAAAAGTTTTTTAAAAAGTCCATTTTTATTTTTCAGTTCACCAAGTCTTGAGAGCAATTTTTTGAATTAAGCATGCATTATTCCTAGAAGAAATCTGACTCGAAACAAGAAATCGAGCACTTTGTCTCTCGTTAAGAGAAAATCAAGGCATCTCCTAATATTTCTGTTTTACATCAAATTAAAAGACAGACATTAAAATTCTATGAGTTGTATTTCCGATGACATGGATATGTGCATATAAAGATAGTTACCAGTTCGATATTAGTAATCTCTACACAATAAAATTCATGCCATCGTCATTACATTTTTATTCAGCAATCGAACTATATCACCTATTATCGGAAGGTAGCATAAGACTACTAAATAATTTGCAATAATAGAAAAAATATCATGTCTAGTGTCGAAAGTAGCTAAGTAGAAATTAAATATGAAACTCGAACCACATGAAAAGAAATGATGATTGGTAAAAATATTATAATCATTACAACTCTGAAATATAGAAAATGATATTGAAGTAACATATATAATTCTCTCCCCCACTCTCTTCCTCCTCTCTCTCTCTCTCTCTCTCTATATATATATATATATATATATATATATATATATATATATATGCAAACATATGTAAATATGCACAGACATACTCACATATAAATATATTCACACACACATATAAATATGCACACACACACATGCATATATACATATATATATATATGCATACACACATGTTTACACACACACACATATATAAATATGCACACACATACTCACATATAAATATATTCACACACACATATAAATATGCACACACACTCGCATATATACATATATATATGCATACACACATGTTTACATACACACACACATATATATAAATATATATACACACACATATATATGCACACACACACACGCATATATACATGCACATCCGCTCACACATACATATATGCACAAACACACACATGCACATATCTGTGCACACACACATAGCCACACATACATATATATATGCACACACACACATGCACATATATGTAAATATGCACACACATACACATATATATATGCACACATGTAAATATGCACACACATATATGCACACACACACACACACACATGTACACACACTCATATATATATGCACACACACACATAATTGGAAGAAAAATCAACTATGAATTTATTTCAATCTATTACTCCATGTGAGAAACCAACCTATTCAGAAAACCATTTTACAATGGAGCAAAACAACTGAGATATTCTTTCAGTGGATTCTTACTTATTTCAACCGTATGTAATGTCAATGTCTGGTGTCATGTATCCTTATGTATCGAAAAAAATGTCTAACAAGACTCACAGAACCTTCAGCAACTTAAATCTTGTCAATAAGTTAACCTGTTTTACTTTAAGAAAAATCTGTCTATTTATTTATTTATCAAAGAAAAAGTGGCGATAGATAATATAACTCATACCAAACTTATCTTAACTTAAAATTTTTAGGGTTTTGTATTGTTTCAATTTAAGACCGAAATTTAGTCTTTATTTAACGCCTATAACCGTTACGTCATGTGTCCTACTGACGTTGGTTCCCTAACTTTCTAAGGAGACAATCATCTGGAGGTTGCAAGTTCAATCCTGATTGCAGGCGAGTAACAATACAGGAATACTTAACTCTTGCACCTGGTTATGGCTAACAGAATCAGAACAGGCGACCACCGGGGATTCAATAAAAGGCGTAGTTCGAAGTTCCGTGAAGATTCCCGAGTTCGACAAACACCTGAAGAAGGCTGGAGGACATATCGGCCGAAACGTTGTGGAAATAACAATAAAGATGAAGACAATAGTCCGAAAACCCTTAATGATAAAGATTTTCCAGCATTCTTTTTCTATACCCACTTTTTGTAGGGTTGGCCCTAAAATAACAGGATAGTGTTATTTTATTATCTTCCCTCGTCCATTTTCTACGCTGTGGTCTCTGGTCTGAGAGGTCGATTTGTTCATTCTTTGAGTACCTGAAAGAATAATAATTTGTGTACTTGGAAGAAGAACAAGTCAACATTCGTAGGATGCCGACGGGTCGTCCATGTTGGCTATGAAGGGAGCACCTACCAATCATAACTCGCAAATCTGTTGTCTGGGCCCCTATCTTGAATTATGTTTTGATTTGTGGCTATACCTGGCCCAGGTGTTGTTTATTATCTGCGCACCTGATACGGATGTGACCGAGAACAGTTATGGTAAATGTTCATGTTCAGCGGGTCACAAAAAAATTAAAGTAAAGGCTAGGCTCCTTACATATCTTATTGGTTTCATTGAAGATGTCCATTGTTCTTAATTTGTGCTTTCAGACTATTACAGATACATTACTTTCCCATTGATCGCCAAAAGGCACTGGTTAAGGATATAGAATTTACGCAGAAGGTTCAAATCTAATTCCTGTTTTCGAAATAGTTTAACTGAAAAAAATTGTGGAAAAAATGTTCTCATTTACAAACATTTACCAAAAGACTTCACGAACAACAAAATCTATTATGCATTTTAAATTAAAACAATTTTCAATAACCGGATCTTTTCCCTTCCGTGTAGCAGATAGTACATAGCGAAGATTTATTCCTTATACCTACTCGCCAGGTGTTCCAGTCTATGCGGTTCCTATTTTTATGAGAAAGAAAAAGGTCCTGTGACATCCGAGAATATTCGATTCTAAAGTCAGTCTCCCTATTTAATTAATTTTACTGACCATCCCAGATACTTTACTTTCCCATCCTATTAAAGTTATAATCAGTTCTTCCCTGATATGGGTTTAAATTTATTTTTATGACAGCATTTAAAAATTACTTCTTTATGTCTATTTAGTTGTTTGCAAGTAAATTTATATCTAATGATGCCTATTCCTCGAGGCAAAGGTTACATCTACTGTTTAAGCTTTAAGCTTTAAACACCAAAACCATCTCGGTAGAGCTGTTTGGTTTTCTAAGGAGAGGGTTGGTAAAAGAGTGTCTATGATTGCAGAACCTTGGCTAAGATACCGATATAAACCTTTGTTTTTCCTTAATATTTTCCATGAGAAAAATAGTTGCTTGCTAGACCACTTCTTCAGAATATACATTCCTCCCATGGGACAATCTTCTTTATTTCTACAATTACAACGTAATTTATTTCTTCACTGATTATCTATTTGCAATCTGTTTCTCTTTCTCTCTTGCTCTCTCTCTCTCTCTCTCTCTCTATATATATATATATATATATATATATATATATATGTGTGTGTGTGTATGTATCCCGTCGATCTTGAGGTATGTCGAACAGTTACGTTAAAGATGTGAATCACTTGGCTGCTTACACAGATCATTAGTTCATAGTGGTGAAGGATTTTGTAGGACAAGTTAAACTTTTTTGAATAAGCTGATAGTAGAAGTATGTTGCACAAGTGTGCCACAGATTCTCTAGACAACTCTTCTCTGGTTTTGAATTCATAGTTTTTCCCATCCTTAACTTAATTTCACCCTTTCAAATCAAAACGAAAATCAATGACAATTGAAATAAAAAAAAAAGTCATTCTCTTTTTGGTTGGGTCAGAACTTTTTCAACATCCTCCTGTATATATGAACTAAGCATACAGGAAAATGCTATGGTGAGCTAATTCAAGAGTAGAAAGAAGCATAAGAAAAAATGAAGTTACTAGCTTTCCTGTTCTTCCCTTATCTCCCGAGAGATTGATAGGTAGAAACTGGGGTATATAGCAAGGAAGTTCGCAAGATAGCTTGATAAATAAATAGGTGTGTTGTGCATATGAATGAGTTTGTATGCGAGCATGCGAATATGAATGCTTTAAAACCCTAAAAGTATTTAAAACCCGTTTGTTTGTTCCACGTTTTCATAAGTATATGGTTGAGAAAAAAACGTTGAAAGTCTCGGATATTGAAGAATTTCTCAATGCAACCGTGAAAGTCAACCACGCAATGCATACTATGGAATTATATGCAACAGGTGCATTTCGTGAGTGTAGCATTGGCTACACTAGGCAGTTTGGATAGTCGATTTGCGTAATTGGGAGCAAATAATGTTTCACACATCTCACCAATAGCAGAAAACATAACATTCTTCTGAGGCAACTCTGATTTTAGTGAGACTACAACGACAACACTCAGCTTTTGTGTATTCTTTGATAACCTTGTTTACATCTGGGAATTATATTCAAAGGTTTACACGTATCCAAATAACAAAGTCCGTTGTAAATTGAATTATCATGACCAGAAAATCCGGCGAACACCTGCACGTTACATACCGAAACGCTAGACAGCTGTTTCGACCTTATTAGATACCATCAGTAGTGTTATACCGTGATCTCCCCTCTGGAGATCGAACCAGCGACCACAGAATGCATAGCCGAAACTCGACCACTGAGCCAGTAACTCACATCGCACACAAGTGATGTCAAATCAACTAGTCATGGTAATTGCGCGGCCAATTAACCAGAATATGTCTTGAAAGTTACATAATACATATATATTTTACAGAGGACACAGTCACCTCCAGGGCCACGTCTTCCCAGGAGGATTGGAAATACACATCCGGGTAATTATTATAACCTCAAAGGTAAGGATATAGATGTACATTTTTTGTACATCTATATATATATATATATATAAAGAATCCTATATAAAGAATGCAAGTCAAAATTAATACGATATCCTAAAAACAATTAAAATATTTTAAAATTCTAAAAGAGCCTTTGTTGCGATCACATCTCTTTAGAAAACCATAACTGTGATACTTAAGTTTCTGCATGAGAAATCCAAATTTAGGGAAATGGCCGACGAAAAAACCGAGAGGAGGGAAGAAAAAGAAATTAACGTAACCCTGATGAGTTGGCTCGGGTAATGGTATTGTCTTTCCGTGGTCCAAAGTGATTGTTAAAAATAATCATATTCGTACAAATGTTTTGAACTATTCTACAGTATAGAGCAATCAAAATCCACCTTCCACCATTATTCGTCACTGGTTGAACAGTCTGGCTTGCACTGCCGCTATGATTTCCATCCAAGAATTCACCAGGACAATCCAACGATTGATGCAAAGGAAACAAAACGGTTTGGGAGTAAAATATGAAGAAGGTAAGAACATAACAGAAAGGCTGAATAGATAAATAACTTGAAAAAAGAATTAAAAGAACTCGAATAAGGCCCCTAATCTGGTCCATCCAGGGCAGATATGCTCTGAGACTGTGTAAATACTTGAAAAAAACATATATGCTCGAATGGATGATGAAAAGGAAAGCTACCCTGTTTCAGAAAAAAAAATGAACCATCTTCAGCAACTATAAACCGATAACGTGTGTACCTAGGATGTCGAAAATCCTTGCCAGAGTGATCAAAGAAGAAATCTATAACTCGTTTGAAAGTCACAGACTATTTCTAGAAGAACGAGAAGACGCTGCTTGGGAACAAGAGGAATAGAGATCTATTATGTAAAAATTAGCATATGCTAAAAGAGGTAAAAATTAAGTGGGAAAATGCAGCCATGGTATGGATTGGCTATAAAAAAAAGCCTATGATATGGTCTCCCGAACTTGGATGATAGAAAATCTAAGAATGTACAAAATATCCGACAAAGTCATAAACATCATCACGAAAGTAATGGAAGAGTGGGAAAAGGATTTAACGGTCGGACAAACTCTTGCAAAAATCCAAAGAGGTATCTTCCAGGGAGACTCGCTTTGACCACTACTATTTGCAATAGCAATAAAGCCACTTAATTGCATACTTAAGAAGTTCATGGGTGTTACAAATTTAAGAATCACAAGAAAAGATTAATCACTTTATGTACTCAGATGACATCAAGTTATTTGCTAAAAATGAAAATGAATGGGAGAATTTAATACAAACAGTAAGAATATAGGAATTGCATTTGAGTATTGATGAGATCGGCTATAATACTGAGAAGAGTTCAGAAGACTTCAGAAGAATTTCTATCATTCAGATTACAGTGAACGAACACTATCTAATGCTAGAGTAAAAAACTCTGAAGGCGTAAAATGATAACATTTTGATGAAACCCCAATCAATCTAAAAAGCTGAATATGAAACCATTTCAAAATATCATTAAGTGTAACGTGTATGTTGAATCATATAATGTAAAGGCCACATGAAAATAAATTCAAAGTGTAAATAAACTAAAACAATGTAAATATGTAAAAACAAGGCATTTTTTATAATAATGACTATCATTAGCGTCCTAAATATGGAGGAATCTAATACATAAAAGTAAGGCTAATCTTGCAAAACCTGTCACAGAATGGACTTTAAAATGTTAGAATTAGCAATTCAATTCGATTTGGGCTGTGTGAACATACACCAACCTGAAACCGTCCAAGAAAATGAGACACTAAAAATTATCTGGCACTTAAAACGGTTCACATCATGCAAAAGCCAGAATACAAATTTAGTAAATAAAAACTTGTCTGTGAGTAGATTTAAACATTTAATCCAGCAAATCACAGCATAAAACTATATTAAATACTAGATGAGAGCCAGTTGTATACTTCATTACAAGATGTGTGGAAAACTGAGAGGTACGACTAGCAAATGAAGAACAAATATGAGAAAAGGTAAAAATCCGAAGAAGCGTCTTCCAAAAAGATTCATAATTACCACCCCTATTCATTGGAGCAATGATGCTATTGAACTATATACAAAGAAACTACTGAGTAGGATATATATTTTCAAAGTCACAACAAAAGTTAAACACCTCAAATGCATGGATGTTATGAAATTATTTTGTCAAGAATGAAAAAGAAATCGAAACAAAATAAACTATTAGAGCTTCAGTGACGATATGGGAATGAAATTTGGAATTGAAAAATAAGTGATACGTATGATTAAAAGGAAAAGGAGAAAACAACTAAAGGAATTGATCAATACAGTAAGGAAATACTTCAAACACTTGGAGAAAAAGAAAACAGAATATTTGAGAAAAGGAAATCCAGGAAAAACAGAAAAAAAAACTTCTTCTTCTGTGAGAAAAGAGCACCTCAGAAATATATAAACTGGTTGAAACAAAATTCTACCCCGGAAATCTAATTATAGGAATAAATATCAGGGCAGTCTTCTTTATCTGATACTTTGGACCTTTTTTAAACTCGAGAAGAGAGAAACTAACAAATATGGACCATAGAACGAGAAAATTGATGATAATACACAAGGTCTTATACCTAAGATATGATAAAGACAGACTCTGTGTGATAAGAAAAGAAAGAAGAGGCTCCGCTAGTATTGGGAGTGGCATGGACGCAAAATTTCTGGGACTTGAGGTATGTACAACAAAATAAAAGAGAAAGTGATTACAGTAGTCAGTAACAGAAATTAAAGAAATAACTTAATCACAAACAGGAAAATAAAAACTAAAAAACAAAAAGTAGGAAGAAAAACAACTCTATGAACACTTCAAGCGACAAACTAAGGAAATTGTGCATAAGATGAAGTGGAAATGGCAAAAAAAAGTGAAACAATCTTTATTAAAAGCATCAGAAAATAATGTCATAAGGACTATTTAAATGAAAACAAAATTAATGATATGCGGAATAGCGAGTGTAGGTAATGACAGCGATGAAACAGTTAATAACATAATAAATCTGGAAGAAAAGGTATGATTGGATGTGGAAAGCGATCCACTGGGAATCATACAACAGACTGAAGTTTGATCATACTGTCATATGTTATATGTATTAATCAGAAGATTTCTTGAAAATAAAACATATAAATTTTTTTGAGATTTAGAGATACGGATTTTGCCGTTCGAGAAAACCTCTAATGAAAATAAAAGAAAGGGAAACACTTATCAAATACTTTGACCTTGCCTAAGAGCTGATGAAGTTGTGAAAAGACATGAACAGGAGATCAAAGGTGAATTAAGTAATGTGAACTCATCATTCGAATCAAGTAAACGTCGTGTTGCTATCACAAAAAATCTAACAAAAGAACTCCTATGATAAAGATATGTTGATCGTGTAAATATATTTGTTTCTTTTCTAAAATATCATCCCATAGAAAGTCAAGTATATTCATGAATATTTTCACGACTGTTTACCATGCTGTTAAATTTAAGAAATGATAATTTAGATCATGCGGTAACAGATATGTGACGATCAACCATGTAAGCAAATGAGCTCAGAAAAAGTACCAAACCAGTTCGAATGGTTAAGGTTATCCATAGGAAACTTGGCAAAAACTTGTGATTTGACTCCACAACCCAATTGCATATGTACAAACAATAATTTTAGAGATGGAAAAACAGAAATATCCGAGATTTTGATATTTTGAACGGATCATTCAATCCAATGAAGAAGACAAGATCTAACTGTAAAGAACATGAAAAGTTTTAATTTCGCTCATCACCGAGTAATATTTTTTAAAAAGTAAAAATAAATTATGGAATATAAACGTAAAAGGTTTTGTTAATCGTTATTGGTTGGTTGGTTGGTTCGTTCGTTCGTTCGTTCGTTCGTTTTACGGCGTATCAACCCTTTTCGGGTCATTTAATGCCGAATTAAATTTCAAACTATTCAGTTTATTATAAATATAATTTTGTTTCCAAACATTTAAATGTCAAAACAGTTCTATTTCAAATAATCGGTTTAGTTCTATTTAACCATACATACGACCCTATCATGTGCTATCACTCCCGGTCAAAGTGGACCTGGGAGCAATGGCAATGAAGGGGTACTCGTCATTCCCCAAAGCTGGAGCTTTACTGGAACCTCATCATCAGATTATTTAGTGTTATATCCTGGACACTCGTTGAGATGTAGAGATGCAGTCGGTGTAGAGATGTAGAGATGCAGCCGACAGGGCAAAATCAATATTAGAGTGCTGTAAAGGATCCTAAAATTCCTGAGTAGAGGGCTGAAGGAACTGGTAATTCGTGAAAGAATCGAGACCATCGAGATAAAAAGCATTACTAAAAACAACTCGAATCCTGCGAAAAGTATTGGAATATAAGAAGACTTGCTGCCACATAATCTTCAGTATAAATCATAAGTGATCGGTGCTGGTGTAAAAACATAATAAGTTTCATAATGGCCAATTTTTATGTCTCTGTTTACGATAATTTCTGAGTTGCATAAAGTGATTGGTTTGAATCTGACAGGTAAAAAAAATCAAACTCCTATAATTTCCCAGTCTTGTTTTTTATTTGTATTTATTTAGTGCATTAGTGACGTTGAATTCAAATCTTTTCCAAATGAATTACTGTCCATAAAATATCGTGTCAATATTTGCATTCCTTTTAGTAATTGATACATTCATTTATACGACCTACCATTTATACGACCTACCATTTCCTTTTAGTAATTGATACATTCATTTATACGACCTACCATTTTTCCCAAGTAATGTTTATTTAGTTATTTTTCTTTTTTTGGTTTTGTGCTTCTCTTCCAGTTGGTTACGTTTTCCTTTTCAAGTGTCCTTTGAATAAAAATGCTCGTAGCTTATGTCTAAGTCTCATTTTGCATATCACTTGAATTCTTCACAATATTTTTTTAGTTTTTCAGGTCTCCAATCTGTTGTTTTTATATCAGTTTTAGTTGCCATAGTTACTTCCAGCTTTGTTCAAATTCGTATATTCTTTCAGAAGTTTTTTTTTTTTATGCATTACCAAACTGGTCTCATAAGTGAGTCATAAAAATGTCTATTGTTAATTTTTTTTTATTTATATTTTTTCATCTATTATATATACCTTTGGTACAAATTTGCCAATGTAGAGTGAATTAAAATCATATAATTCCTCAAATGCCCGTTCGTCTATCCATTCATACAGCTTAAGTTACTCCGTTTTTCTTTGATATGACCAAAATTTTCAGAATTTTTTTTGATAGATCCCTTTACAGCTTTTAAACTATATTCAGAAATTCGACCCAGTCTAGTTTTTAGTTTCTCAGCCTTAACTGTGTCCTATTGTTCCCACGTAACTGTAAAAGGGTACCAAATCTCATTAGAGATTTCCCCACTTTCTCGGTAATTGTAACGTAACGAAAACGGCTGTCATTCTTCCTAATGTTTTAAGGCTTCCCTTTTCGTAGCCAATTATCATGCTTTTAACGGGGGATCATTCTAATTTTAATGGTCACCTAGCTTTAAAAGGGCTCTTTTTAGGTTTAGGTTAGGAAACTGTTTCTGAAGAAAAATAGAATTAAATATTCATTCGAAACATCAATTAAATTTTATATGTTTTTGTGGCTTCCAGTGATCTTTATGGAGATTTCCGAACGAACCCGAAGTTGCCTTCCGCAAGCGTGTCCTACGTTTTCCACGATAATTAAACAATAAAAACAAATAAAACAACCTGTAAATACAAATAATCATCTTAAATCTTATTAAAAGCGATTAGACATTCTTTATACTTTAACAATATTCGGTTTAATCAACCAGAGAAAAGCTGTAGATAGATTGTCTTTATAATCATTGCGTACCCTATGTAATAACGGGAAATTACATAAAATAAGAGCCTTAACATTTTTTCCTTTCAATCATTTTTCGTTTCATACCACAATCTCTAGGACCCCGCCCATCCTTTATTACGTTATTGCCGTTGGGGTGGGGATACCGACTCATCGACTAAAGAAAAACTGATCCCATCATTCTGCTACGAAACTTTTATCTTTCCAATGGCAGCAACGCAATGGAATTCGTTACACAGTCACAAATCTGAACCATGTTATTGATGCTAAACTGGTCACTAGACCACATACAGGCGAATCATTAATGATCCCACGTATTCACATTGTTCCCAGTGACAAAGTATTACCTTTTGGTATGCAACGCAGACAGTTTCTAATTTATATTATTATTTTTTATTTGAATGATGGCAAAGCACATGGAGAAAGTCGGTTCTAGATCAGCATCAACATAAAAACATTTTTCCCACATAGCCAATTTCTCACATAGCCAATAGCAACTTCTCTACTTATGTAGAGAAGTTGCAAATCCTCACCAAAATATCAATTTTTCTATTTCGTTGTTGAATGGCATATCAACCTTCAACAGTTATTTAATGTCAAACTCATCCTTGTAGAAGAACAGAAGTGATACTAGAGAAAGTAATTGCATGACTAGAGCTCCAAAGCAATTTTTACTCTTCAAATGATGAAGAATATTTGTGATATTAGATTTTGAAAGTAACATGCATGTTAGGCATAAATAAATGAAAGATTTTTGCACAAAATTCTTTAGGAGCATCAATAATCATCTTAAAACCTGTAACTTAATGCGGGTAATCCCTGCTAGTCATCATGATTTCATTGATTTATAAATTTCAAAACTTTCATATTTTCAGATTTTATAATTGTTAGCAAAATAATCGCTATCAAATAAGAAAATCAAATATGCTATTACTTTAAACTGTTTGAAGATCATCTCAAAGCAAGAAATTATGTGTTAAAATTTTAATAGTATGTGTTAACAAATCTCTCTCTCTCTCTCTCTCTCTCTCTCTCTCTCTCTCTCTCTCACACACACACACACACACACACACACACTCACTCAGATTTACGTGTACTTATATCTTTCTTTTCTACTTTAATTCTTCGTTTTCCTTCTCCCACAATAACTTTTTATAAATCTTCTTTCCTCAGTCAAAATCTCTTCGTGATCTTTCTTTTTCAATTCTTCTTTCCTTCCAATTAACAAGGGTTAGAATAATGTTGATGATGATGATTATCTTCATGTGGGTCAAAGCGATGATGAATGATTGTTGATAATGTCAAAAGAAAAAGAAACATCAAAAACATTTGTGCATGAAAGAAAAAAAGCAGAAATAAAGCTTGTAATAAAACATCTCAAAATTCAAAAATGTCTTCTTGTTAAATCAATTAAACATATTTTCTTGTTTCAGTGATTTCTACTATTTATTCACTTGTCAGCTAAATTCTCCTTTATCTATTTTTCCCTATATATTTTTCATTTTTAATCGTTTTTCTTCTTCTGACACTGACCTTTGAAGTTGGTCTTTATTTATCTGACATTTTTTCAGAAACGAACTCCATCAGTTAGTTCTAGTCTTTTTCCAGACATGAAGTGTTCAAAATTAAATTAACTTGAATTCAATAATTTTTATAACAGCCGAGACTATATGAAGTCTAATGATGGGTCTGTTGCGTGTACACCTTTGTAAATGGAAAAATAACTGCAACGAAAGTAGATCTCTTAATCTGAGAGCGAATATATTTCTTGTCAAATGAACCTTAACAAAATACCAGATTTATGAATAGTATAAAGCACAGTGACTTGCAAAAAATAACAAAATATAAATTCTGTTTAATTCAAAATTTTAATGGAAAGTTTTGTTTTGTTTTTCGACGAGACTCATAAGGAAACTATTCCTGTAATGCAAACTTAAGTTTTGTGTTTCCCTTTTTTATAAACGTTTATAAGGTTAGTGTATTTGGTTTAATAGCATTCAGCCACTAAACGTTTGTGATAAAAAGCTTAGCTTACCAAATTATTTGCATTAAGTGAAATGAAACTGCTTGTTTGTTGATATGTGGTTGGATTTCTGGCATATCAATCCTTGCTGAGAAATTTTATGTTGAAGTCAGATCAACAATTATATACAGTACAACAATTTATCTCCACAATCATTTTAAACTGGTAAACACTTCAAATTTAATTGTACTATCATTGTTCTAAGAGCCAATGTATTAACATTGGTTCTTAGAACATAATCTCAAACAGATATATTTGATCTCTTTAAACATAATCTCAAACAGATCTATTTGATCCATGGCTGAGATCCTAACAAGTACAATCACCCAGAATGGCAATGAAGTGGTGACCTCCTCAGAGCTCCAGAACATCCTTTTTAGTGGGGGAGTCTCAACTCTCGGCTGCTGATGGTCTCCACTATCAGGGTAATTAAATGAAAACCTCTAGAAAAATATCGGCAAGGATGCTTAAGAAATATCAACAAGCATTTTATGACCGTATTTAATTTTGTAATATGATTGCTTGATCAATGACAAGAAGCAAAGACGATTTATCTACCACAAAGAGTTGGTCATAAATGGTTAAGGAGTTGATTTTATCCAGCTGCCCATCTTTTTAGAATATAATTTTGATCTGATTATTCGAAACAATGTGAATCGCTCATTTTTAGGTTGATAAGTAGGTAAAAAAATGAATTGAACCATGATAATCCTGTTATATAAATGTGTATCCAAAAAGAAAGTGTTTCAAGAAAGAGACTGTCGTATTTTTGAAATTTTGTATTAAAACTGTTTAAAATTTTGAAAAAAATATACTTTTAAACAAATTATAAATACTAAAAAGATGCTAATTACACATACTTGGTAAATTTACAGTAGATGCTGAAAATTATTTAATTTCAACTTACTTAGTTTGTAGCCACCTTTCATAAAGTTCCTTTTCTTATGTTTTAACTTTCGCTTTCAGTTTCCGTTTTCAGTTCTTTATGCGCATGAGCATTGTTTTAAAAATCCAAAGGAAGAAATCTAGTGCAAAGCGAAAGAAATCTATAATAAACACACGTTCGTCCATAGAAAACGTCAAATTTTTTCATCATACAACGTGTGAAAGCACATGCGATACCGTCCTCATGAGCCGCCAACCAGGGTGATAACACAGTTTCGGCAGACATCACACAAAGTAATGAATGTTTGAATTATACTTCATGGCATCCATTATTTAAATGGCAAAATATTGTTATTTCTGAATTCACTGTAGCTACGTAATTAATATTGTAGAAATTGCATGTTAATATTGTTTTCATTTTAATATTGCGTAGATTGCGTGTAAATTTTACGCAATTGTTACGTTTGCATCTTTTATAAAACAACGCATATATATATATATATATATATATATATATATATATATATATATATATATTTGAAACGAACCAAATATGATTTTGAGTGGATATACAAAGAATCATGGAAAGAATGAAACAGTAATCATAGATCTTCGTTTAAAAATAAATATTATCTAAATAAGACCATGATGGTTAATATTAAAAAGAGTTTATGATGGTAATGCGTGATCCTAGCGATTCAAATTATGCTTGGAAGTAAATGAGGGAGTAAAGTCCGATAATATAGAGAAAACATTCGTAACAAGGTAATCGAAGCAGGAGACATTTATTGAGAAACAAAGTCGACACTATAGCGTTTCGGTTCTGATGAACCATCATCATGTTTGGTTTCTTCGTTTTAATGGCATATCAACTCTTTTTAGGTTATTTAATGCCGAAGCCATTCTCCTAGAAGAACAGTAGTGGTACTATTTAACCCATAGCTGGGAGGATAGGGGTTTCATACCTTTCCCAACGGTATTTGCCCGAAAGTGAACGTAATAGCGTGACTGGAGTACGAACTCACGTACTACGATTCCGCAGTCCATTGCTTTAACCATTACACCACGAGGACACCCCCAACATCAGGACTGGGAGGGATCATATTAGTTACGTTGAATCAACGATGGATGTTTACCCTCTTCCTTCCTTCTTCTTTCTTTCTCTTGCTTTCTTTTCTCTCTCTTTTTCGTTTTTTTTATTTTTCTTCCTACTTTTGATTCGAAATTTTTCACGATGTACAAATGGAACATATAAATTCTGCATAATTATTCCCCAAAAATCACATCACAATTTTAAAAACAAACGTTGTTTTAGTGATCAAACGGCCAACTTCCCCTGACATATAGGTTTTCCCTAGTTTTTTGTGTAATCTTTTAAACATCAGTTTATTAACATCACTGATATCATTCTTCCAGTCCTGCTCTCAGCAGGTTCATTAGAACCAAAACGCTATAGTCTCAACTTTGTTTCTCAATAAATCTCTCCTTTTTGCAGGTATTACCTTATCAATTTCTTTCTTTCTCTCTCTCTCTCTCTCTCTCCCTCTCTCTCTCTCTCTTTCTCTCTCTCTCTCTCTCTCTCTCTCTCTCTATATATATATATATATATATATATGCTTTTAATAGCATGCATGAAAAATTAATGTAATATTTTAAATGAATAAATCATTTTAAAAGCGATTAAAATATTTTTAACTTCTTAAAAAAGGGAGTTTTTATTTCATTTACGTCTCTTCAGAAAATTGCTTCCGTAATATGGGAGCAATTCAAATTTGGATAGGAAGAAGAAGAGAAGGAAAAAATTACCATCGGCCAGCTGAGTTGGCGTGGATAATAATAACTTTCTTTGGCCCAGAAGGATTGCTAAAGAGAATCAGTGTATAGAATTATTTCTGTATACAGAGTTCTGACTGGAATTTGGTAACCAGAAAGCCTCTAGGATCGACAAATGGAGAACTCTATATTCAGAAGGGTACGTTATAAAAACCATTATTTGAATTTTACTCATACTATATATATATATATATATATATATATATATATATATATATATATATATATATATAAAGAAATCTTTAAATTATTCAATGCGCTCATAGAATGTTCTGCTGACGTATTTGAAATTGAGTTAAATTTTATTTAAAGCAAGAAAAATTAAACGTTATTCATCAATACCTGAAATTATTTCAGCTCCCAAATAAATAGAAAATAATTATAAAATCTTATTATGCTTTTTTTAATCATTTCATAATTATTTTCTTTTTAATTATGATATATGATATTATTATTTTCTATTTAATTATTATTTTAAATTATTTTCTATTAATCACAAAATTGTGATTATTTTTAATGACAGGACTAGAGTATTCTTCTTCCTTCAGTCCCTCTTCTTCCACCTACTGCTACTACAACTAATAATGATAATAAAACAATCACAGCACTATAATGGTCACAATAAAAGGAAAGCAAACGAGAAATTTATCTGATGAAAGTTTTAATTGATTCAAATAGACAAATAAATTAAACGACGACGACGACGATAAAAAGAAATTCAGCACACTTGGTGAACTAATTTGACCCCTTCTATGGAACGTTAAATACTTTTAAATAGATTTTGATTTCATTTTGCAAAAACAAAAATAACTATTTGGGAGGAGAGTGCTATTCTTTCGAATCTAAAAGACAAAGAAAAAAACAATTTGATTGACCTGAAAATCGAAATCACGTGACTCAAAATAGAAAAGAATAAGTAAAAATGAAACGATCAAAATAGTAAAGAAAAAGAATGAAAAATTAAAAACAAAAATAAAATGGCGTGAAGACTTGCTACAGCATGCACTATTCGGCCCAGTACTTAGAACAAAACGAACAAAAGGAGGAAAAATGGACGAAAAGTTAATTACCCGGATAGAAATTGGATTGAATGCCACAACCACAACCTTCTGCCTGATCGTGAGAGTATGGATGAACATGATAATTACTAATATTTGCCCTACGTGTTTGTCCGAATTCTCAGCAACTTGATGGATTTCCCCAGATGCATCAACAAATCCAAGATGAGAATTACTTAAATAGAGGCAAGAGACAGACAACGTCTAAAAGTTTCCCACAGAAAAGGAATGAATATGAAAATGTCTACAATTAAGTATTTTTCTTTGTGTAAATGTCTTGGGATAACCTTTATTCTTATTTCATATTTCATTTGAAAATGTAAGAGCTGATTCAATATATTGGTTTATGTCGATATATATATATATATATATATATATATATATATATATATATATATATATATATATATATATATATATATTATGTATTATTCAGTCCAGTTAAACCGCAGTCAGGAATAATTCCGTCAGGACAAAAAATCATTCAACTATGAATATTTAAATTTTCCTGGTAAAAATCTCAATGTAACAGACATCACAGAGCAATAATTTCTTTAAGAAAAACAAAAACCAGTCACATTATGATTATAAATTTATTTCCATCCGGTTATGAGTATTGATATGAATCAATAACACCAAAAATAACAGGACTTCTTCAGATCTAACCAATAAAATAATTTAGAATAGACACAGGAAGCAAGGGTGGGAGGGGGTAGAAGAGAGGTGAAGAGTTTCCTCCCCATTTCGCCCACTTCCGGTTTTTAGGTTTTTAGTTTTTATTACCGGTTGGAATTATAGTTAATTAAAATTTTTAATTTTTCAATTCTAAATACATTTCAACTTAAAACTCCAGATTTGATAATAATTTAGGGAAGTACAACAGTCCTTGATAACCTTACGTAAGGATACAGTACAACTTATCTTAAATTAAATTCAAAATTTTTAATTCAAAATTAATATTCGAGCCTATTAATTCATTTTCCCTTCCATTGAAAAGTACGTACACATCACGTGGTATCTTCTCATCTTTTTATCTCATTTTATTCATTTCACCTCTATGTTTTGGTTAATTAAACATTATCTATGGTAATTTGTCTATAGTTTAGATTTATTCCTATGTCTACATCTAGCTATTAATTCACATCGCTGATTTAATAATTTTTCAGGGTCTGGGTATATCATTATTTATATTTTTTCTTCTCGGCACAGATTACATCTGCTATCAAAGCATTTTTAAGTATTCGACTTTTTCAATATGGACCATTGAATCTCAGGGGTCAAACATTTATTTTTCAAACTCCAAAAATGCTTAGATAGGGCTGTTTGGTTTTTCAGAAAATTTACTCCTGCACGAAAAATATCTTTCAAATAATCATAATAAAGAGATAATTAAGGAATTTCATGACCGAACGAATAATAATGATAGTAGTAAACAAAACGAATTTAATTGTAAAACTCGAATGAATTGTCCCTTGAATGGATTATGTAATCTAGATAATGTAGGAATCCAAGGAATCATTTACCAAAAAGAAAATGTTAAGGATAGAAAAACTTATATAGGAATTTCCCTGACGAAATGGAAATCTAGATACGCTAATCATAAATTTTCTTTCTCCCATGAACATCTGAAAAACCAAACAGCCCTATCTAAGCATTTTTGGAGTTTAAAAAATAAAGGTTTGACTCCTGAGATTCAATGTTCCATATTGAAAAAGTCGAATACTTCAAAATGCTTTGATAGCAGATGTAATCTGTGCCTAGAAGAAAAAATACAAATAATGATATACCCAGACCCTGAAGAATTATTTAATCAGCGATGTGAATTAATAGCTAGATGTAGACATAGGAATAAATTTAAACTATAATCATAACTATAATTAAACTATTATCATTATATTATTATAAATTAAAACTATAATCATAACTATAATTAAACTATTATCAAAGATAATTTTTAATTAACCAAAACATAGGATTAATTTGAAATTTGAGGTAAAAGGAATAAAATAAAATTAAAAAATGAGAAGATACCACATGATGTGAACGTACTTTTCAACGGAAGGGTAACTGATTTAATTGGCTCGAGTATTAATTTTGGATTAAAAATTTTAATTTTAAATTTTGAATTTAATTTAAGACAAGTATTACTGTATCCTTACGTAAGGTTATTAAAAAATGTTGTACTTCCCTAAATTATCTGGAGTTTTAAGTAGAAATATATTTAGAATTTAAAGATTAAAAATCTTAATTTACTATAATTCCAACCGGTAATAAAAACTAAAAACCTAAAAACCGGAAGTGGGCGAAATGGGGAGGAAATTCTTTAACCCTCTTCTACACCCTCCCACCCTTCCTTCTTGTGTCTTTTCTGAATCATTTTATCGATTAGATCTGAAGAAGTCCTGTTATTTTTGGTGTTATTGATTCATATCAATACCCATAACAAGATGGAAATAAATTTGTAATCATAATGTGACCGGATTTTTTGTTTTTCTTAAAGAATATATATATATATAATGGAATCGTTTGGTTACGGTTTGGTTACGCTTTTTTATTAAATGTTATATCAAAGTTCGTGGGTTATTTAATACCAAAGCAATCCATTTAGAACAGTGGGGGGGCGATATGAACTTTTAGAGGGGCGCTAGCGAGACAAAGAAACAAAATCAACATAACAGAGCGTGATGATCTGAGACTGCTCCTGACAAACCTTCATCCTGATATTGACAGTTTGATTGCAATGCACCAAGCCCACCCATCTCATTAAGCAGGGTAATTGTTAATGATTACTCGTTCAGGTTTACAATTTATTTCATGTTCAGTTCAAGGTGTTTGTGGTTGAAAACTAAATGTTAACCATTTTTGTTTGTTAAAATTGTTTTTTATACTCTTCAAACTGTTTGTGAATCAACCAATTCTTATGACATTTAACATTACCGTGGTTCTGGCGTTCGTTGGAAGAGGGGGGCGCTGGCATTTTGGTCCAGCAGTGACGAGGGTGGTTGCAAAAAAGTTTGAAAACCACTGATTTAGAAAAACCGAAGTGGTACTATTTAACCCATTTAGGCTGGGAGGATAAAGAGATTCATATCTTTCCAAGGGGCATTAGTCCAAAAGTGAATGCAATAGAATGAATAGAGTTTGAATTCGCTTACTACAATCTTACAGTCCAGCACATTAGCCACCACACCACCGAGAGACTCCTCCATGATTTTTTTTCAAAATATTAATGAAAACTAGAAAGAAAATGTGGCTATGGTAACAATTGAATAAAACATAAACTTCCTGCGCCTTCATCGAGATAACAATATTAGCATTAAACACTTGAATATCTATATATAAGACGTTCGTATATATATATACATATATATATATGAACGTCTTATATATATACACACACATATATATATATATATATATATATATATGCAGACAGTAATATATATATATATATATATGCAGACAGTAATATATATATATATATGCAGACAGTAATTGAAGTGAGTAAAATGAAGAGCCTCTCGAAAGCTAAACAAAAGGTTGCCAGCTAAAAATATCGAATGCAGAAGTTAGAACATTTCAAGAATCTGTCTGGAAACTCTCCTAAAGTCACCAGTAAACTCATCACGAAAATCATTAATTACCAACACGACATCAAACTAGAACAATTTACTTAAAAAGAACACAACGTAGTACTAACAAAAATTAAAAACAGAAAAACTGCTCGTTTCGATGAAATATCTCCAGAAGTATGGAAGACAAGGAAATTCGATGACTTACTGTTCCGATACTGCAACACCGTATATAACCAGAAGATGATAGAGAGATGGACAAAAGGTTGCATCCTCTCCTTCGCCTAGAAAAGTGACCTCGGAATCACCAACAACTACAGATGTAGCGGCTAAGGTTTATAATGCTCTGCTTCTCAATCTCATCCCACCAGACATTGAGAAAATTCTTAGAAAGAATCAAAATGGTTTTCGGAGAAAGCGATTCACAACATCAAAGATTCTGACAATCCGTTGAATCATAGGAGTTCGTGCAAAAAAAACTCGAGGCGACACTCTTGTTGGTAGATTTCCCTAAGGCATTTGATTCCATACACAAACGGAAGATGGAACAAATACTTCTAGCGTATGGTCTCCCCAAAGAAACTGTCTCAGCCATAATGATGCTCTATAGTAACATGAAAGTCAATTTTCGCTCACCAGATAAAAAACACTTCTTTGACATTACTGTTAGTGATCTGTTTGGGGATACATTAACCCCAGATATGTTCGTAATGTACCTAGACTACGCACTTCGAACATCGGTAGATCTAATGAAAGAAAAAGGTTTATATTTAAGAAAAAAAAAAGGCAAGAGGCATATGACACTCCGCCGAAGCTATTACGGACACAGACTATACAGATGATATTTGCCCTCTTGGAAATACTCCTACTCAAGCCGATTTTCTGTTGCATAGTCTAGAGTAGGCAGCAGGAGGTATAGGCCTCCACGTAAATGCCAGCACAACAGAAGTCATGTGTTTTAATTTTTAAAAAAGAAGACATCTTCACTGTAAATGGCGGTTCTTTGAAATTAGTTGATAAGTTTACGTACCTCGGTAGCAGCGTCCCATCTACTGAAAGTGCTAAGGCATGGATTACTATCGATAGGTTATTGACCATATGGAAGTCTAAACTAAAACGCAATTTCTTCCAAGCAGTGGTTGTGTGAATTCTACTGCATGGATGCACCACATAAATGCTGACGAAATGTATTGAGAAAAAGTTAGACGGGAATTGCACATGAACACTACGAGGTATATTGAACAAATCCTGGAAGCAACACCCCACGAAACAATAGTTGTACGGCCACCTACCTCCTATCTCTAAAACCATCCAAATAAGACGAACAAGGCGTGCAAGAAACTGCTGGAGAAACAAAGACGAACTCATAAGTGACGTTCTCGTATGGAATCCTTCACATGGACGTGCCAGTGTTGACCGACCAGCAAGAATATACCTATAAAAGCTCTGTATGGACATAGGACGTAGTCTAGAAGACATACCAGGGGCGATAGATGATAGAGACGAATGGCGGGTGAGTCAAGAAAATAAGTGCTTGCTGCGTGACGATGATGATATAAAATGGTCATACATGACGTCTCCGGCTCGTGATGAATGTATTCATTTAGAAACTCCTTGATAAGTCTTCAATTTTATTGATCTCACAAACAACACTTACGATACTTTTATTCTTGATAATGACAAATTTTGGTCGAAAGTCACCGGATTGAGCAGCTCACGAAGGATGCACGAGGACTATTAAATAATTTTCCAGACTTTTTTTCGTATGGGTACTATTATTGATAGTACACACATGAAACTCTAGTCCCCTTCGAAGTAATCTCTTCCAGCTGCAATGCACTTGTTGTGCTGTTCCAACAACTTCTGGAAAGCCCCATGGAAGTCCTCTTGTGTGAGCGTGTCAATGACCTTCGTCACATCCTCTTTCATCTCCTCAATTGTCTCATAACGACAGCCTCTGAGCTTAAGGAATAACCAAAAGTCACAGTGAACAAGGTCTGGATTCTAGGGAGGGTGAAGAATTGTCTTGATGCCCATCTTGGTCAAATAGTTTGTGACAAATAGTTTGTCCTGGTGGAAATGCCACTGACCCGATTTGAAGAGTGCTGGCCTCTTCCGATCGAATCTCTTCCTGAACTCCCTTAAAACCTCAACATAGTAACCCTAACCCTAATCATTTGGCCAATCAACTCTGATGTATTGACTTCCTTACCTCTCCCATACCTCATCCCTCACAGACTCTGTGCCTTCCTTGAATCTCTTATGCCACTCAAAAACTGAAGCTCAATTCATGCAAGATGGTCGAAAAGCAGTCTGAAGCATTCCATACGTTTCTGTGGCAGCATTTTTTCCAAGTTTAAAACAGAATTTTATTGCACATCGTTCTTCTATAGTGTCCTCACGTCCAGATTGCATTTTTGAAATTCACCAGCTGTGACAGTCAGGCTTTAGTAGGGTGTATTCCAATTGCTGCTGGAGCTGTTCATTTGAATCTGAACTCATAAAATTGGTCTGTCATCTCATTAGATGTATAGCAATAACAGTGAATTTTCAAGAGTCTACGACAATTTTAAATGTTTGTACAAAAAAAGCCTGGAAACTTATTGAATGCGCCACCTATGTAACCAGTCAGTGATGGACATATCAATTTTAACATATATTGATAATATCACAAACTAGCATAAGTACCTGACTACGTCGGGTAAGAAATTAAATTATCAATCTTAGACACGGCTTGTGCGTCTGAATTGTTAAATCCATTAGAAATAATGCAATATTATTATTTTATATCTTGATTATAACCAACTCCCTACAATCCTAATTATTAATCCGTTTCTTATTCCCGTAGTTCTTCACTATCATTGAAAACAAAACTAAGTGAATGAAGAAAATTCTCTTCAAAATTACTACTACTATTACTTCTACCGGCTCATTGACCTAGTGGGTAGAGTGTTCGCCAATGGCCCGTGAGACCTGGGTTCAATCCCAGGTCACGTCATACCGAAGACTTTAAAAATAGTACTTGATACCTCCTTGCTTAACACTCAGCCATTTAAGGTAAGTATCAAGGGTAAACTAGAGCAATCCAAGGAAAGGAGTAGTGCCCTCCCCTACACCTCGGTGTAGTAGCTATTGAAAAGTGAGCCTTCTGGTTGCCCTCGACTAAGGGAGATAACTTTACTTTTACTACTTATTACTACTAATGTTTTATTTAAAATTTTTAATGAATAAAAAATATTCTTATTGCAACCACTATAAACAAACGATAACAAAATAGTATTGACATATTAACAAGCGATGGGTTAATAGATTTGATTCGAGCTTCTGCAAACCAATGTCACTTCAGTTGGTTCAAGGTTTTCACTAGACAAGACGAGCTAAGATTCCGAGTTTCATCGAAAACTGTTTACAATGTAGCATTCCTGGTCGTCACAGAATAACTATCCAAATGTGTTCCGCTTGTATTGCAAGATAACACCTCTAGATTTTAAAATGAAAATATCCCCAACTGGTAAAATTTACACTAGTTTCTATAGAACACCCACAACTAAACTAAAAACCTCTTTGTGTATTTCAAATCAGCACTTCCACTCCAAAGCACTGCCAAAACAAATTAAATTAGAAATGAAATTAAACGAATTCACAGTAGATGCAGCGAAGAAAAAGATAAAATTACACACACCGGACACTTTATAAACGCTCTCAGAAACAATGACTATCCAAGATCAATATCACAGCATTTAAATCATTAGAAATCATGGAAGCTAAATGTACCCTCTAACACCTGTTTGCTGAAACAACCACATTTCGGTGAAATTATTACCAAAGAAATACGCTGGGCTATTTACAAGGAAGGTTTAGATATACAACTGGCTCACTCCGGACCAATACCTAACGAATACACCAATACCTAACGAAGAAAAATCACACTACCATCGCAACATGCACTCTAGCCAACTGCTCAAAAATGGATCCAAAACATATTTTTTAAAAATTCACAATTTATCGTTTAATTTGCTTAAAAAGCCATGATGTTTATATAAGAAACAAAATCAGACCCCCTCCATATCAGAATTAGAGAACACCTCAACACACGGGCATCCTCTTTCAATAAACATTTAATTAACTGCAAAATACTGATAATAATTTTTTCATTAAAATTGAAGTAATTGTAAGTAATCTTGGTAATCTTAGAATTAAGGAAGCTTTATTAATAGCTAAACCGGCTCATTAGCCTAGAGGGTAGAGTATTCGCCAATGATCTGGGAGACCGGGGTTCAATCCCATGTCGCGTCATACCAAAGACTTTAAAAATGGTACTTGATACCTCTTTGCTTAACACTCAGCAATATGAGGTACGTATCAAGGGTAAAATGGTGCAATCCTGGGAAAGGAGTATTGCCCTCCCCTACACACTTGTGTAATAGCTATTGAAAAAGGGAGCCTTCTGGTCGCCCTCGACTACGGTCGCTAACTATTTATAGATAAGTTATACCCTCAGATTTACAGTAGGTTAGAATTAAATACTGAATATATCATTAATTAACATGCACATTTTAAATACATATTTAAATTAATAAAAAAAATCAAATAAAAATAAAAGAAATAAAATAAAATAAAATAAAATAAAATTGATTAGGACAACTGAAATCACGTCTACTCCGCATAGCGTTTAAACACCCCACCTGTCACAACACTGAACATGATTTTCTAACACCCCACGTGACACCATGTTTACAACGTTTAAAAAGAAATGGTACCTCCAATATCGTATTCATTTATAAAAAATGTTTCTGACGATGAAGTTTTACTTTAAAATTAATTATACTCAAATAATTATTATTTCGTATTGCAATGCCGTCTAAATTAATTCAATACTATATAATAATAAAAATAAAAACTGCAACTCAAAACATTATGAAGGCTTGAACCAGAACAACCGAACAAATATGTTGCAGTGTGTGATGCTAAAAGAAATATGGGTATTGTTGACCGTCTTACATTTAAAGAGTAGATTTTTCGTTTCTCGCAAAATCTTTTGGTTAACAGTTGTATTTAAATGAAGACTCGATAAATCCCCGACTTTATTTCAGCTAAATAATTTTGTGCCCACGAAACAGATTCGTTTAAATTTAACGCCTCATTATCTCTATAGCTCATTTGTGACTACTCTCTATCTAAGCAAATATGTATTTGATGTAGCCTGAAGGCATTAGAACTGTTTCTGTCCACCATATAATGGAAAAATATCAAGGGCTTAGTGTTTATTCAAACATTACCATTTTAACGGAAATATTTTAAAATAAGTCAATAAATACCAAACAAAAAGATAACACAGGAATGCCCGAAGTTAGTTCAGATACCCGCTATGAAATAAATGAATGGACTTTAACTCAGCTAACACTTAAGTGTGTTATTTGTTTTGTTTTTTGGGGTTTTTTTGTGACTCGCTGTTAATGAACAGTCACTGTGACTGTCGTCGGTCACATCTGTGTCAGGTTCGCAGATAATAAACAACCCCTGGGTCTGGTATAGCTACAATATACCACCCATGAGAAAATGTCAAATTCAAATATTACACAACGTGGGACCCAGGCCTCAGGCTTGGGTGTCATGATCGGTAGGTGTTCTCTTAATAGCCAATATGGGAGACCTGATCGTCCTCCTGCGAATGTTGGCTGTTCTCTTTTCATGTACACAAATGGCGATTTAAGGAACCACGCCAACTAGAGACCTACACGGAAAGCATGGACAAGGGAAGACAACCAACTTGCACTACACTGCTATTTTTGGAGTAACCCTATACAAAGAGGATTAGGAAAAGAATGATGAAGGTCTGGCAAGAACATTCTAATTTTCAGACAACTGGTCAGAGACTCGCAGATCAAGTTAGAACAATAATAAGGAAGGGTTGGTTTTCGGACCATGAAATTTTAGAAATACACTAGAAAATAAATGATCAACAAGGTAGTAATAATACATTACCTGGCACATCAAATATTAACAAACAAAAACAGCCCATCCGAAATGAACCACCAACTTCGGAAAAGGGAAACCCCACACAACCAAACATTACACAACAAAACAACCCAGAACAAACGCTATCACAAGAACTAAAGTTGAATCTAGAAAATTTAAAGAGAATTTTGAACAGTGAAAAGACTACTTTACCTTCATTAAGAAACATTGAATGGAGAATAGTTAAGGCAAATACAAATAAAGTGTATCAAGTACTGATATATATATCAACGAATAATATAAACGAATTAAATGAACTAATCTAGGCAGAAGCGAAATTGGTTTGCGAGAAAATTGGGACCACCCCCTAAAAAAGCACGTAAGGAAAATCAAAACCAGGATGGGAATTTCGACTAGAAACTCAAATAAAAAATCTACAAAAACAGGTAAAAATGATAAAACAAAAGAAAGACGCTGAAATAATCAGGAACAGAAAAGAAAAGACAACATAGGAAAAACTTACAATAAAACTTGAGGAAATAAACTAAAAAGTACTGGCGAAAGAAGGAAGATTAAAGAGATATCGACAAAACAGGACATACCAAAACAATGAAAGAAAATTCTTTCAAAAATTGGGAGATGACAATAAAATATACCAATAACCGAATGCAAAAGAAACCCAACGATATTGGACAAAAATATGGCAACCAAAAACATAATGAAAAGGCTAAATGGATAAACATTATGACAAGATAACGAGAAGGACTCAAAGCAGGCCCCAAAGCGGAAATAAACACCGATTTACTCAAAACGACACTTAAAAAAATATCAAACTGGAAAACGCCAGGAATACATAGTTTCTGGTTCAAGAAATCCACCTCCATTTACGCCAGACTAGCATTAGAAATGAATAAATGCCTACAAAGAGCACATGTACCCGAATGGATGACCAAAGGAAGGACCACAATGATACAAAAGGACCCAAGTAAAGGAACCACCCAAAGAATTACAGACCCATAACTTGCCTTGTAATGATGTGGAAATATTAACTGTACAAATAAGGGAACAGATTTACTACTCGCAAATAAGCCGCGGTTTGTTCCCTGACGAACAGAAAGGATGCTGCAAAGGATCCTGAGGCACAGCAGAGCTACTCTACATAGGTGAATACATCCTAAATGAGAGCAAGACCAGACGGAAAAATCTAGTTATGGCCTGGATTTACAACAAAAAAAGCATATGATATGTTTCCGCATAGCTGGATAATAAACAGCCTCAAAATGTACAAAAATATCACATGAAGTCATAAACTTTATCGACAAAACCATGAAAACTTGAAGAATGGAATTGAAAACAGGAAGAAAAAGCTTAGCTGAAATAAAGATGCAAAGAGGTATTTTCCAAGGAGATGCTCTATCACCCTTACTATTCATAATACTATGATGCCACTTAACCACATACTCAGAAAACGCACAGCTGGATACAAACTTAGTAGATCGCAAGAAAAATCAATCATTTAATGTACATGGATGACATCAAACTATTTGCAAAAAATGAAAAACAACTGGAAACTCTAATACACAAAATTAGAATATACAGTCAGGACATAGGAATGGAATTTAGGATAGAAAAATGTGCCATGCTAGTAAGGAAAAGCGGCAAACAACAGCTAACTGACGGAATGGAACTACCAAATCAAGACAAAATTAAAACGCTCACAAAAAACGAAACCTACAAATACTTGGGCATCTTGGAGGCTGACACCATCGAACAAGTGGAAATGAAAGATAAGATTAAAAGGGAATATTTCAGGAGAACTAGAAAACTATTCTAGACAAAACTCTCTTACCGAAACCTTATCAAAGAAATAAATACCTGGTCTCTACCACTCGTTAGTTATAACGGACCCTTTCTCAAGTGGACCAGATATGAACTTAAACAAATGGACCAAAGAACAAGAAAACTAATGACAATGCATGAGGCATTACAGCCCAGAGACGATGTTGACAGTCTATATGTGTCAAGAGGGAGAAAGATGATTTGCCAGCATCGAAGAAAACGTTGACGCATCGATACAATGACTCGAAGACTATATACAAAAACACAAAGGAGGACTCATTACAGCCGCAAGATACGATACTGAGAACACGATGGACGAAAGAATGACAATAACTAGGAAACAAAAATGGGAAGGAAGCTCTATGGGCGTTTTAAACGACTAATAAACAACATCTCACATGACAAAACCTGGACATGGCTAAAAAAAAGGAAACTTTATGAGCAAAATAAAATATATCCTAATAGCAGCACAAAACAATACCGCAAGAACCAATCATATCAAAGCGAGAATAGATAAGTCACAACAAAATAGCAAACGTAGGCTATGCGGTGACATAAATCACATAATAACAATTGCTACATGCACAAACCAGCACCTGTCCTAGAAAATAACACACATAAACTCCTATGGGACTTTGACACACAGACGGATCACCTAATCTCGGCCAGAAGACAGGACCTAATAATAATCAACAAAAAAGAGAACTTACAAAATTATCGACTTTGTTTTCCTGGCTGATCACAGAATAAAACTGAAAGAATGTGAAAAGAACGATAAGTACCTCAACTTTGCTTGGGAATTGAAAAAACGGTGTAACATGCTGGTGACAATTATGCCAATTGTAATTGGTGCTTTTAATACAGTAACCAATGGATTGCTAAAGGGATTAGAGGACTTGGAAGTTGGTGGACGAGTGGATACCATCCAAACTACAGCATTATTAAGAACGGTCAGAATACTGAGAAGAGCCCTGAAGACTTGAGGAGACTTGCTGTCACTCAAACTCCAGTGAAAAACTCTAAAGGACTAAATAATATATATATATATATATATATATATATATATATATATATATATATATATATATATATATATATATGGAAGTAAATAAGGAAATAAATCCGACAGTATGAAGAAAAGTTAAAAAGAAACAACTTATCCAAAATTTGCTGAATTTATTATGAAAGTGAGAGTTGAACGTTTCGGTTGTAATAACCTTCTCCAGGACTTTAAATTCATGAAAAATGTTGTTAGAATAGTGTTGGATATTTGATGAAATAAAAGGAGACAAGAATTTTAGATAATATCTTATTATTATTGCTTTTATCTTCCGTTTTATCCCTTAGAAACCCAATAAATTTCAAACATCAGCCCACATGACAACAACGTAAAATTTTCAAAAATAAGAACGCTGAACATGCTGTTATGAATCTGTCTTTTTAAACACACATTCTTTTCTATGCTGCAGGGATTAGGCTTAAGTAGAAGTATTTACAAGTAGCACTATGTCATTTGCATAGTCTGCATCCGGAAATAGCTTCTACGTAGTATCGTTTGCTTATGTATATATAAGCACAGTATTTAAAATGATCTAGGCGTAACGATGCGATATAGGATTCCTAATGACTACCGTTGGCCTAAACTATTCGACTGGTGAGGTCACTCATCTCTCCTACCATACTGCGCTCATTTTTCAAGAGTGGCGATTTTCACCGATATAAGTAAAATCTCAAACTTTTTATTCGTACTTTTTACCTGATCGTGACGTGACCAATGGAGAATATTCTAGACAATTTATTTCATTCAACCAATCAATATCTTTGTCTTTTGCATCGTTTGCCCAGGATCCTATAATGCATTAGTGACAGTTGATATGTTGGAAACTAAAACAAACCGTGACGTAATGCTGTTGATTCATTCATTTTCCTATTGCTTTGATTTGTTTTCATTCTTCTCTTAAAATATAAAATAATTAAATAATACACTTCTTTTAAGGTTTTGATATTACGTATATTATGAGGCGATTGGAAAAATTTAAAAAAACATTTTGCTTTTTTAAATTTTTGATGAAACAAAACAATAATGCACTTCATTTAAAACAATGTCTTCTTTGTTTTGATTTTAAAAACAAAATAAAAATGTTAAATGAATAAAAAAGTATTCGGTACATGTCTTTGCATCTTCCTGTAAATTAAAGACTTGATTACTTCCAAACTTTTGACCTTCTGTCACACTAAATCTAGATTGATATAGTCTAAGGCCACGTGTAAAGATTAGATGAATCCAACGAATATTCATTGAGGATGATCTCACATTGATATCATTCAGTGGAATTTAACTTTAACTCCGAGGATAAAAAAAATAAAATAAGAGAAACCGATGGCAACAGACATCTTTTGAGAGGCATTTTTTTCCTAAAACACCTAAAACACTTGAGATGAAATTGTATTTTACTATATTTTTTACTAATTGTGTTATGCGATTTTTCTCTCCTGCTGAAATAGAATACACTTTAATCGAATTACTTTGCGAAACCCATTTTTATGGGATTAAATTTTCTTTTAAAGAAACATGGCATGACTTTGGAAAAATGCATGGTGTGATACACAAAGATTTTTGGTGATCATTAAAATCGAAGCAAATCGAATAGATTTTCAATGGAGAATGCGACGAAGTCTTGCAATATTCCCTATTCAGTTGTAAGTTTCATTTTTTTAACAGAAAATTTTTAAATGGTACTGTTATCACGCTGTGTAGTTAACAGTCTGGGGTTTGCATTGATCGGAAAACGGGATGACCAGACGGAGGCGATAGGTTCTTTTTTAAACGATGAAAGCAAACAATTCCATAGAAAATAGAAGTAAATAAATGGAAGAACTTTCTTTTACAGGAAAGGGATATATATATATGTATAGAAAGAAAGAACTTGAAATACGAATAAAAGAAATACATAGAAAGATTTCAATAGGAAATTTTATTAAAAACAAGTATGCAAAGTAAAATACGAGGCTGGGAGAAATGTCGAAGTTAAAAATCGTTTCACAAAGAAAAAGAGGGGAAAAAGAAAAATTGAAAGTGGTTAAAAAAAAGAAAAAAGACAGATGGAAAGGGAGACAAAAAAAAGAGGACAAGAAAAAAAACGTTAAGTTTTAAAAAGATGTCACTCAAGCTGTTTATTCACAAAGCAAGATTAACTTTAAGCTAACTTGCAAACGACATTTTCACACCTAAACTGGCAAAAAGAAATCAAGTTTTTATTCTCTCATTAAAAGTGAAAAAAACCACAATTTTTGATGCATGAAAATCTATGTTATATTATCCATTACAACCATCTTTGCTTGTTTGTAAATATAGTATGAGAGAATTTTATTTCAAAGTGAAATTCAGCAGATGTCTTTGTCCAACTTATATGCCTTATGTTTTCTTTTGGTTGTTTTATAAATTTACATATTTCTTTATTTCATCTTTTTATTTTCTGTATACATATCTCTCCTCACTTATCCTATATTTTGATTTCAACAGGAAGTGAAACGTGTCATTTTTATTTCCCTGTCTTTCCACCTTCCTGCTTTTTTGTTACCCAACAAACTCTCACTAAGAGACTGCCACCATTACCAAAAAGACTACATGTGTGGTGTGAAATGTCCAAGAAATTTCTGAAAATTAATGCTGTATAACTACTACTAATTAGTAGTACTACTACTAATTCATTTCAAATTTCTGTCATTAATATATATATATATATGTGTGTGTGTGTGTGTGTGTGTGTGTGTGTGTGTGTGTGTGTGTGTGTGTGTGTGTGTGTGTGTGTGTTGAAATGATAGAGTGTAGTGAATCTAACAGTATGATAGAAATATCTGTAAAGTAGGATAAATCGAACACTTAATTCCAATTCAGATGCAATATTTTGTCCCATATATTTATCTAACTACTTAACGGACGAAATATTGCATCTGAATTGGAGTTAAGTGTTTGATTTATCCAACTTTGCACATATTTCTATCACACACACACACACACACACACACACACATATATATATATATATATATATATATATATATATATATATATATATATAAACAAGTTCGTTTGTTTGTTTGGGTTTTATAGCATATCAATCCTTGTATGTTATTTAATGCTAAATCCATTTTTGTACAAATAAACAGTTCTATTTCAAACAATTCAGTTTAGCATAAGTACACAATTTGATAGTCAAAACATTTCTATTTCAAGCAATTCAGGAAAGAGGTTTGATTAAATAAAATCGAATCCTTGTTTTTTTTAGTTTTTTACTTTTTTCTTTCAAGAGTCCTTATGTTTTTTTATGTCGCAATCTTGAAATTTGTTGATAGCTTCTCCAAAGGAACTATTTGTGTTATACCGAATACTTTCGGTTCAGATATATATATATATATATATATATATATATATATATATATATATATATATATATATATATATATATTTCGGGAAAAGATCGTCACCAAAGCGTCCTTTTCAATCATATTCAATGAAATCAATATGTAGTAATCTATCACGATTCTTCAAATGATGTAAGCTGAAAAGCAATTAAGTATTCAGATTTTATTTTACCAGAGAAAATGGATTTTTTTCCTTTTCTAACTTAACAAGTGAAGCCATTTTCAATTGAAGTTACAAAATAATATTAATAGATTGGAGATTGCTATCGCTCTCAGCCAAAACAGAGGAATTTCTCAAGGGAGGTAATTTGAATGCTAATTATAGACCCTGTTATGTGCAATTAATTATAAATTCTGTGAATTGTATGTGACAACATTTTCATTTCATGTCCCTCTTTGGCAGTTTTTAAATTGGATATTGTAAAATTATTATTGTTTTTCTTCTTGTTTCATCTCTTATGACGTTGTTTCATTTAAACGCCATTTTTCATTTATTCTTTAAACATCATTATTATTAATTCATTCTTTAAACATCATTATTATTACAATTCTATTTTTCTAAGTTTAATACCAACTACGTCAGCAGATGTTTTTACTGTATGAACGTTGATATCAATATAGAAGACTTCTTTTTCTGTCTTTCATTTCATTCATACAATTTCAAAAATCATTTCCATTACATCGCTTATACTCATGGTCCGGCATGCAACAGAAATAAGGTGAAAATTCTAAATTAGCTTCATATTTTCATACTTCATGGCGACAAGATGACAAAATTTAAAGACCAAAAGATACCATCTCACAAAAATTTCATTTTGACAGAGAAGGATAGAGAGATAGATAGATAGATAGATAGATAGATAGATAGGGGAAAATGTATAAATGTTTTCTATAGTGGCTCGTACCACGTAACTGCCGATATCGCGGAAGTATAAATGACTCCGTGTTTCTGAAGCACGACAAAAGCAAAAAGAGAAGCAGAGAGACAGCTCTAAAAGGATATCGGTCTAACTTCAGACGTAACACCAACAGCGCGAGACATATAATACTAGTCGGACAGTACCATTTGAGTTAATAAAAGATTCACTGTGTATCTTTTCCTTGCCTCGATACAACAGTTGTCGACAAGAGATTCAAAGATTTCGCACTCACAATTAAAAAAAAAACAGAATTGTCGACGAAGGATTTGAAGATTTCGTATTTTTAACAAAAAAAAAACTGGAAAAATAAATAATAACTTAAAAAGACTCCATGAGAACATTGAATGACAAGAAGAAAGATTCGCGAAACTACTCGAATGTCTTACAAAACAAAAAATTAGATATATTCTCGCAAGACTCGGTAATAAATTCAGTTGGTGAATTTATTTACTAACCAGAAGAAGAAGTGACATTCGAGGCATATTTCAGAAGGTACGAATCAATTTTTGAAAAAGATCATGAAAAGTAGTCAGATGAGAAAAAAGTGAGACTTTTACAAGGTAAATTTAGGGCGGTAGAACATGAAAAATACGTAAAACTTATTCTGCCGAGGCAACCCGGTGAAGTGACGTTCCGAGAAACTATCCAAATACTAACGAAAATATTTGGGGAACAAAGTTCACTGTTCAATACTCGTTAGCAACGAAAACGGACTGTCAAAACTACACAACTTTCGCTACTACAGTTAACAGGTACTGTGAAAGGTTCCAGCTTAATGAAATTACACCAGACATGCTTAAATGTTTAATTTTCATTCCGGGATTAACCTCACCGTCTGAAAAAGCGTACAAAGCTATTAACCAAATTGAAACAAGAAAGAAAAAAATAAATAATAACTTTACAAAGTCTAGCTGAAGAATTCCAGCGTATTTTAAATTTGAGAGCTGACACAGCAAAAATTGAAGAACGGGTTATTTCAAATATCCATACAATAAAAAACAAAATTCAAAGTAAGAAAAATAAACCGTTTTTCAAAATTAATCCATGTTACGAGTGTGGAGAATCGCATTAATTTAAACACAAAAATGCCAAACTTGCGGGTGCAAAAGAACAAATTCTCACACTACAGACTTGGTGGGGGAAATTATTCAAAAAAATAAAAAACGGGTACATTTCACTACTGAACCAGCAACAAGTGAAAAAGTACAAAGAAAATATATAAACATTAGTCTCAACGATAAAAAAAATAAAATTTCAGATAGACACTGGGTCTGATTTAACTATAATTAATGCTGAAACTTGGAAAAAAATAAAATGTCCTACTTTGAGTCACTCGAAAAAAATAGCAAAAAGTGTTACGGGAGAAGAATTAAAATTTATGGGAGAAACCTTCATAAATGTTTTCTTTAATGTAGAAGAAAGAAAACTAAAAGCATTTGTTATGCGAAATGCACAAAATTTATTTGGAACGGATTGGATGGAAGAATTCGATCTATTTAACTTCCCAATAAATACTTTCTGCAATAGTACAACGACAAGTTCAGATAAACTGAAAAAAGAACTAAAAATAGAATTTTCGGAAATATTTTCTGAAGGAATTGGATTCTGTTCTAAAGTCAAGGCAAAATTCGAAGTAAAAGAAAATGTTATACTAGTTTTTCGACTAAAATGAACTGTACCATATTCATCGGTTGAAATTATTGATAAAGAATTAGAAAGACTAGAAAAACTGGGTGTAATAGAAAAAACTGACTGCTCCAGTTGTATATGGGCTGCTCCAGTTGTATATGTAAAGAAAAAATAAATAAAAATTAGAATCTATGTAGATTATTCAATCGGGCTAAATAGTTGTCTAAAAGAAATAAGTTATCCCCTCCCAACAGCGGAAGAAATTTTTGCAAATTTAAATGACGGACGCATATTTTCTAAGTTAGATTTGTCAGAAGCTTATCAAAAAATACCAGTGGAAGAAAAGTGTGCAGAATAATTAACCATCGACACACATAGACGTCTTTTCAAAATTAATAGACTTCAGTATGGAATAAAGGTAGCTCCAACTATTTTTCAAAAAATAATGGATACAATGTTACCATATTTGGACTTCGCAACAGCTTATTTAGATGATATTCTAATGAAAAGCAAAAACCGAGAAGATCATGTGAAACATGTAACTGAAGTGTTTAAAAAAAATAAAAGAATTCGGTTTTAAATTAAGCATGGAAAAATGTGATTTTTTTTCTATCAAAAATCTGATATCTGTGTCAAGTAATCGACGAGAAAGACAGAGCTCCTGATCCTAACCGAGCGGACGCGATAAAATACATGCCTGCACCGACTAATGTCGCAGCATTACAATCATTTTGGGGGCTGGCTAACTACTACAATAGCTATATACTTAATATGCGCATACTAAGAACTCAGTTAAATCATTTACTTAAAAAAGACGTAAATGGAATTGGACGGACGAATGTAAAAAAGCGTTCGAGAAATTAAAAACTGCGCGAAAGACAGACTTAGTTTTGACACATTACAACCCTAATAAGCATATATATGTTGCCAGCGACGCAAGCAATTCTGGCTTAGGGGCAGTTATACTTCCTAAAGAAGATGGTAAATTAAAACCGATTCAAAATGTATCGGGGACGCTACTACCGGCAGAAATGAACTATTCGCAGATAGAAAAGGAATGTCTAGCTATCATATTTACGATCAAGAAATTTCATAAATACATGCACGGTAGAGAATTTATATTGCAAACAGATCATCGTCCATTGTTAGCAATATTTGGTTCTAAAAAAGGTATACCAACACACACTGTGAAGCATTTACAGAGATGAGCTACGGTGCTGTTAAATTATTCATTTAAAATGGCCTGAAATTTTCAAATGCAAAACGTCTATGACAAAAATCACAATAAAGGTGTTACAGGAACTGTTAGCAAGTTTTGGATTACCAGAAACCATTGTATTGGATGATGGTACACCATTTACTTCAAAAGAATCTGAAAATTTCTGTAAATTGCTCTCGATAAATCACCTAAAATCGGTACCCTACCATGCAAGATCAAATGGACTGGTGGAAAGATTTATCGATGTATTTAAAAGAGCAATTAAAAAGCAAATGAGATCGAAACAGAAAATGAGGTATTACAAGAATTTCTATCCATTTACCAAATAACACCTAATCCAAATACTAATGCAAACATGTCCCCAGGAGAACTGATGTTTGCTAGGAAAATTCGATCAATATTCGACAAATTGATTCCGTCAAAAAAAAAAAAAGAAATGAGGAAAAAATTAATACCTCTAATAAGACAGTTCAGGGGGGAAATGTATTTCCTAAATTATCATTTTGGTAAAGCAACCTGGTTAGATGACATTATTGGAAAAAGAATTGGTAATATCATGTACATAATAAAACATCCAAGATGGAAGGTTCGCAGACACATTAACCAAATAAAAAAAGATACACCCTAAACACAAAGGAACGAGTTGAAGAACCCATGTCTGTCATTTATGATATGTTTGGGATACTTAGGCTCTCACCAATACAACAATATCGTACCAGCAAACGAAAATGTACCCCGACGGGAACTATGGAAATAAATCCCAAAAGACAAAAATATTATGTCCTTCAGACATATTAAAAATCTGGGGTGAGATGTTAAATGCTTCCAGGATAGCAGAAGTATAAAAGACGCCGTGTTTATGAAGGATGACAGAAGCAGAAAGAAAAGCAGAGAGACAGCTTTAAAAGGACGTCGATCAGTTCTAAGACCAACTTCGGACGCAACACCAACAGCGCGAGACTTATAATACTTGTCGGACTGTACCACTTGAGTTAATAAATAATTAACTCAATTTCACTGTGTATCTTTTCCTTACCACGATAAAAAAAATATAACGAGCTAAAGTTGTAGAAAAAAAGCAAAGATGAATGGAAAAGATCTTATTTTTTCAATTATATATATATATATACGTGTGTGTGTGTGTGTGTGTGTGTGTGTGTGTGTGTGTGTGTGTGTGTGTGTGTGTGTGTGTGTGTGTGTGTGTGTGTGTATGTGTGTGTGTGCTCTCATTTATAAATAAGTAAACCCTAACAATTTTTTAAGAGCTTTATATTCTGCTAAACAAAAGATCCCAGGATTTTATTATTATTAGAGGGACTTTAGGAATAAAAACAGATATGGTTAGGTATTATCTATCCCCAAAGTCTATAGCACTGAGCTCTGTAACAAAAAATATTATGGTATGAATATAAGCGGTTAACTATCAAAATTCAATAAAATTTCCACTAAAAAATAACAAGAACAATGATAAAGCTATGGCGTAATGGCCAGAACCATCAGGAAAGTATGATATAATAAGTTTAACATGCAGAAAGATATGATGTAATAGCTTATGTTATCAAGAAAGTATGATATAATAGCCACAACAACCAGGAAGCTTTAGCGTTATAAACAGAGTAATAACAAATGAATGTAATGAACAAAACAACAAAAAGATGATATCACAATAACAATGACAAACAGAAAAGTATCAGGAAATTAGCTGAGCCCCCAGAAAGTTCTCCCTGTTATCATGGGTTAAATTGCTATTATTATTATTATTATTATTATTATTATTATTATGCCGTACGGTTATTTTATTTTTACTTCGGCATTAGTTAACTCACAAAAGTGGATACATCATTAAATAAAGAGACCAAACCAAACTAGATAGTTCTGGTCTAATGGTAAGAGCAACGAGAAAAATGATGCGGTAATAAGCTAGACACCCAGATATGTGTGACGAAATGGAAATTTCAAATTATTTTGTTTTATACCCGGCTTTTCTTAATACCGTTTATTTGTCGCAAATTATTAAATACTTAACTCGATATCATCGGAACTATTAATAAAAATAAAATTGTATTCATAATTTGTTCGGTTGTTAGTTTCTTTCTTTGATTTTACGGCATGTCGACTCTTATTGAATTATTTCATGTCGATTTTAGTTTCCCAATTATGTACTGTGCAAAAACGCATCTTCATAGTCATTTTAAACAGGAAAAACTTAATTATCTCCAACAAATCTATTCAACACTTCGATGGAGCACAAACGCCTTACGGTCAACGAGAACCTGGGAGTAATGACAACAAAAAAGTGATTCCAACCCCAAAATATCTCAAATGGAACCTCAACGTGAACCAGTAAGTATTGGCAACAAAGAACGGATTCCACTCCCAAGATCTCTCATAGTGGAACCTCAACGTGAACCTGGGAGTAATGGCAACAGAAAAGGGATTCCCCCTCAAGATCTCTTGAAGTGGAATCTCAACGTGAACCTGGGAGTAATGGCAACAAAGTAGGGATTCTACCCCCAAGATCACTTGAAGTGGAACCTCAACATGAACCTGGGAGTAATGGCAACAAAGAACGGATTCCATCCCCAAGATCTCTTGAAGTGGAACCTCATTAATGGATGTAATTTACTGTCATATTCAGGACCTACAAACCTGTGAGCAGATGTGTGGCTTTATTTTTTCGCAGGAGATACAGTCGGCATATTTTTAAGCTTTGCTGACAGGAGTGTACTTATTTTTGGACTGTTGCTTATTCATATTTTTGTTACAGAGTTTGATAGTGGATATTATTATTAATGATATTACTAAAATGATCTATAGAATAGAAAAAGAATTGTCATGAACAGATCAACTAAAAAATTCTTGCAACTATCGCCAATACATCAAATGATTTCAGCATGAAAATAGAAAGTATTCGTTATTTAACAAAACTTAAAACTTCTCTTGTTAAGCAAATGAATTTTTATTTTTCCATTCAAGACTGGGTCTGGAAACAAAATAAAGTTCAGAAATATTAAGAGTTTTCAAGAAGAATAAAGAAATGTTAGCTTTCAAATTAGAAAAAAACGGTGACGACTTTCTTAGCTTTCAAAATTCTGTCATGAAACTTCCTACCTATTCTGCAGAAAAGAGAAAACAAAAAACAAAAGCAAAAAAATACAAAAAACAAAACAAACACCTTGAAGAGACAGAAACTTGATCAATAAACTGACATAATTATCCAATAAAAATGTGGAATAGTCTAATGAAGCAGAAACAAATAATTCGATGTTTCACAGTAATCTTTAGCACAATTTTAATTTCAAGAAAAGAAAACACGTATCGATTTATAATGAAAAGGAACGTTGTGTGTTGATGATTTAAGATAAAAAGTGATTTCATTTAAAACACCGATAACAATTAAATGTTCGGAGAATGAAATTAAAGACATAAAAATAATTGGTTTATTTGGGTAATGAAACTCGATGTAGACGTATTACTTACGTTGAAATTTGATTTTATTTGATGGTCGAAGAAAAACTGTCAGATATTTGTTATAAAAAGTAAAAAAGGGATAAAAAGAAAATTATAAAAAAATCTAATCATAATCCTTTATGCAAGAATATGTAGGCTATCTATATTTTGATATTGTGTTTTTTGTAAGTACGCTACTGTAAGAATGATACATCGTAACAATACCTTTCTTAGCACAACAGTGTTAAAAGGCTCTAACTGAGAAAAGAAAATATTCAATCAAATTTCCTACTAATCATAGTGATAGCGTTTCCTCTCACCCCCAACATAATTTCTCAAATCTTTGTATAAATTAGATAAATACGATGTGGCTTCATATTGAACTTAATTGAAGCCGAAAGTGGACATTAAAATGAAATTCATTCCGTGTCTCTTCTAAGCTCTCTCTCTCTCTCTCTCTCCCTCTCTCTCTCTCTCTTATGAATGTACTAATTTACAAATACCTTTTTTCTAGTCAGCGTTTTCTTTCTTTCTTTCCTTCTTTTATGTATTCATTCATCTAGTCATCATCATCTTTAACATGAAGATCATTTATTTTCTCTTTTTTCACAAATGTGTGAGTTCTCGTGGCGTGTTGGCTAAGGTGCTAGTGTTGGTCTCGAAGTAAGTAAGTGAGTGAGTTCAAACTCCACTCGCGCTATTACGTTCACTTTCAAACTAATGCCCATTCGAAAGCTATGAACCCCCTTAATCCTTCTTGCTAAGGTTTAAATATTACCACTACTGTTTTTCTACATGACTAAATCTAATTCTTAGAAACTAATCTTTCAATCACTCGTTTTCCCTTCATCATTCAAATCTTTTTCGTATTTCTATCTCTTTTCTTTATTTCTATTCATTAATTCTTCCTTCTTTTCGTACATTGATGCACCAACACCAATTAATGGTTCACTGTTTCTTTTTGTTATGATTTTTTAAACGTCCACTTTTCTTTCATCTTTTCATTCAAGTTTGTCTTCACGTTTGTTCCACTCTTCACGCTTTTATTCTAATTCATTCATTTTCGTAAATATAATTAAATCTATTGTACACCTTTTTCTGTGGATAATCGTAACGATTTCTTTTCTCTCTTTTCAGTCTAAATTGGATATCTTTTATTTCGGTTTCTTTCGTTTCGTAATACCGTGATGATCAACAGCATCAAAATCGTTACTTTTCTTTAGATAACCTGTTCTCAAAATTTCAATTGGTTAACTTTTCTAGGTATTTTTCTTTTTCTTTTCTTTCCATATTTTTACATTAATTTTCATTATTCATTTATTTTCTAATCTTTCCTAATCTTTTCGTTCTCGATTAAGTATCAATATCTTTAAATTTCAGTGTAGAGGATTTATTATAATAATACATTGATAGGATGAAAATAAGAAGCAAGTTTATGACACTAGTCAGACTAGATGAGTGTATAATTATTGTCTTTTTAATTATAGACATACTGAGAATTGTTACATTCTCGTTATTGTCCTAAGTTAATTGTATTTTTTTCTTTTTATAGGTTTATCTTTCTTCTGATCAATGAATTATTTTCAGTATTTTTCTAATTGAGATTTTTGTTTCGTTTCGTTTCTTTCTTTTTTCTTTCTTTCTGAACTGTACTTATTCTTTCATTCTTTCTTTTTTCGTCCTTGCCTTTATAACCCAAACTTTATTTATTCTTTGTTTCTTTCTTTCTTATTCTTTCCTTTCTTTCCGAACTGGCGTAATAGTTAAAGTGCTTGTCTGCGGCCTTGAAGTAAGCGAGTTCGAATTCTAGTCGTGCTATTACGTTCACTTTCGGGCTTATACCCCTGGGAAAAGCAGGAACACGCTCATCTCCCCCCCAGGGGTTAGATAATATTATTATTGTTTTTCCACAAGGATGGTTTAACATTAGATAATCCACGAAGGTTAATATGGCATTAAACAAAGAAACCAAACTGAACTCAATTTCTTTCTTTATTCCTTCATTTCATTGGTTCCCTTATTTCTAGTTTCAACTTCAGTTCTTTCTGTCTTTCTAGTCTCAATTTTATTGCCTTGTTTTTCTTATAATATTCATTCATTTCCTTTTTCTGTGTTCTATTTTTCTTCCGTAAGTTTTGTTTTAGCAACTTGTATCACGATTCATCCTCGATATTATCATGACCACCATTGCCTCCTCAATTCTTTTCTATTTCTTTCTTCATTTGATTCTTTTAAATTTCTTCATCGTAAATCTTCCACTACTTCTCCAAAATTTCCGCCTTTTTTCCAAAATTATTTTTACAATTCTTTTAATTGTGATGTCCAATTTCACATTTCAATTTCTCTTCCTGAATTATTGTTGTTTCGCCAAAGGTAGAACATTCTTTTTTATAATTTTTTGTCTTGATTTGATGCCACGTGTGATTCTTAATAATTTTCTTCTCAATCATCTTTATTCTCTCCCCACAAACTCTCTCTCTCTCTCTCTCTCTCTCTCTCTCTCTCTCTCTCTCTCTCTCTCTCTCTCCGCGCGTACGCATACGCACATGCTCACACTAACACACACACACTCGCATGTCTTCTGAAGTCAATTATCATTTTCCTTCGTTCTCATTATATCTTCTTTTTGTATTTTTCTACAACAAATATCTTCCCATTTTCTACCTCTCCCTTCCTTCTATTTCTTTTGTCTTTTCAAAAATCAGTTCTTCAAGTTTTTCTATTTTTCATTCGTTTTCTGAAACCCTCTAGCCCTCCAGACTTCGTTTGACATCTGTTCCCTTATTACATTTCCACTCCTCTCTTCCATTTCCACCTACCCTCCCCCCTCTCTCTCTCTCTCTCTCTCTCTCTCTCTCTCTCTCTCTCTCTCTTCTAAACTTCCCCCCTCATTGAGTCCGTTTAAATTATTTTACTATCCATCTCTACACAAAAAATTAATATTTCAGAACACAGTATTATTCTCAATTGATCAATTTGACTTGTATGAAGCTACTAAATACTGTATATTCCTTTTTATTCCTCAACATCTGACATCGACTAAGTGAATCTCGCAAGCCTTTAGAAATGAATTGGTTCATTACTGAGAAAAGTATGAATTTAGCCTTGTGCCTAACTTCATTAATTCAAACTTAAAATACCTTTTATTACTTTTTAGGTTTCTTGAAATCAGCTTTAAAGGTATACTTCAATTACCAACAGTTTGCAGGCAACGTCAAAATTTCTAATCACTTTGTTCCATCTATTAATCTCTGATAAGTGTATCTGACACTTTTGAATGTTAAAATTAAAGAAAAACCGGTCAATACAATTTCAAAAAAGGGGGAATGACTGAGAGATAATGAAACAAAGAGATAATGAAACAAGGAAAAAAACAAGAAATTATATTACAATGATATATCATGACTCGGTCACTGAGCGGAAAATATACTGGTTGATTTTTTTATTTATTTATATATTCGTTGAAATAATTTATCTATCTTTCTGTAAAAACAGGATTTAGTAATTTATTTTTAGAAAGAAAGCTGGAGACAAAAAAAAACATCAAAAATAAAGAATAAGAAAACAATGATTTAGCACATTTATTGGTTTATTGGCTTTTGTCTCCAATATTTTTTCATGAGAATTTTTTAGAAAGGGACAAACACCTGCCTATTTTTAGGAATAAAGTGTATTGGTATTTTACTTTATTTATTCTTGAGGAGCAACCAAGTGCAATGGCCGATATTGTCGGATGGTGAGTGAGAGACAGAGAGAGAGAGAGGAAGAAAGAGAGAGAGACAGAGAGAAAAAAAGAGTCGACACTGTGGGAACGCCTCTCTCTCTCTCTCTCTCTCTCTCTCTCTCTCTCTCTCTCTCTCTCTCTCTCTCTGTATATTTATAGGGTCTAATTGATATAGAGGTTGGTCTAAGTTTGGCTCCCAATCACTTTCGATCAATATAGGCTAATTGTCTTCAACATTTTGTAGGTACTGTTTGCTTAACCGACTCATTAGCCTTGAGGGTAGAGTGTTCGCCAATGGTCCGGGAAACCTGGGTTCAATCCCAGGTCGTGTCATTAAAATGGTACTTGATACCTCCTTGCTTAACACTCAGCAATATAAGGTATGTATCAAGAGTAAAGTGGAGAAATCCTGGGAAAGGAGTAGGGTCCTCCCCTACACCTCGGTGTAGTAGCTATTTAAAAGGGAGCCTTCTGGTTGCCCTCGACTAAGGTCGCCAACTTTACTTTTTACAATTCAGTTTGTTGGACGAGTTGATGGGGGTGATTTAGTTAGCTCATTAGTTGTTAATGATGTTTGATATATGTGTCATTAAATGTCGCTGTTAGTATTTTGTTTTTACATTTAAGTGATTTTTCTTTTCTTTTTTTTTTTTTTTTTTTTTTGAGTTTTCTAGCTGACTTTTCGAACACTGGGTCAGAGCTCCAACCTCAACAGGATGTGCCACGCGAACGGCAATGTGTTTTGGACATGTAGTTTTTCCGAGGGCCCCCTCGGTCTGGTGTGGCCTTCCCTGCCACATCTCGTCTCTAACCCTCTGGGAGTCTGCTGGCAACTGCTCTGGGACCCAAACTCAACTGAGTTAAATAATAACTCAACGCCCACACGATCGCCTACTGGATCTTTGAAATCGAATGTTTAATCGTCATCAAGCAGAAATAACTGTCATGCAGTTCAGAGGTTACTCTTTTCCGGTGCATGACTGTAGTGGCACAATGGGACCTTCACCTTGTCCCATATCATAAGCCTTAATCCGCCCACGCGATCTCTTTCGATTACTGGCCGTTGGAATGTGACACTTCCTTCCGGTGTATTACCTTGGAATAGTATTTTTGGGCCGGGTCGAAGGTCAAAATATAACACAGGCCTCCATGTGAATGCTGGCAAAACAGAATACATGTGCTTTAATCAAAGAGGCGACATCTCCACACTGAATGGCGGTCCTCTGAAACTTGTGGACTAATTCACCTACCAAGGAAGCAGCGTCTCCTTAACAGAAAATGACATCAACACGCGACTAGCAAAAGCTTGGATAGGCTATCGGTCGTAGGGAAGTAAGACCTCTCCGACAAAATAAAACGATGTTTTTTTCCAAGCAGCGGTCCTATCTGTAGTGCTATATGGATGCACCACGTGAACGTTAACTAAGCGTATAGAGAAAAAAGCGTGACGGCAATTACACAAGAATACTACGAGCTATATTGAAGAAGTCCTGGAAGCAGGATCCCATTAAACAGCAACGGTACGGCCACCTACAACCCATCACGAAAACCATCCGAATTAGACGAATAAGACATGCAGCTTGAGAAGTAAGGACGAACCTATTTGCGATGTACTCCTGTAGATCCCCTCACATGGACGAGCAAAGGTTGGACGACCAGCTAGAATATATCTGTTGTAGCTCTATACCAATACAGGATGTAGCATGGAAGACCTGCCGGGAGCAATGGTCGATAGAGATGGGTGGCAAAAGAAGGTCAGGGAAATCTATGCTAGATGATGATATATAAGTGCCAGTATTGAATGCTATTTTATCTATACTTGGTCGTTTATTTTTAACTCTAATGGCTTCGGGTGATTTGGATTGAAAGCGCTTGGGAGAAAAACTTATGGCATCTTCTTTATCAGCTGAACCCTGAAAGAAAGAAACTAGCAAGAAAGCCAGAGAAAAAATATAACATTATATTAAAGGAAAGTGCCATGGTTTTTAACCAAATTAATTTCATTGAGAGTCTCCGAATAGTTTTCTGGCGTGGTTATATATTTATATATATATATATATATATATATATATATATATATATATATATAAGTTGATAAAATGCAAGTAAGAAAAGTTGCAGAAAAAATGTTCAGTGTTACTTTTCAGAACGGGTCTAATATATATATATATATATATTGCAGTTTCATTAGTTCGTCATTTCTACCACTGAGGGACAGCGTACGTCAGAAACAAAAATTTTAAAAAATTATGTTCCCATTGAGGCTCGAATTCATTTGTTTAGTTTTTTAATTTTTTTTTTGTTTAAGTAGAGCACATGAGTTCGAGTCTTATCGGGAACTTATTCTATATGGTCATTTCCATTGCTCGCTATTCCTCAGTCATTTGATATACACACACACACACATGTATGTATGTATGTATGTATCATTAAGAACAAGAAAATAATTAATAATTAATTAATCAGAAAGTTGGAGTGACACCCTGGAAAGACAGGAATTTTAACAAATATGGATAATACAATGAAAGAAAAATGCCCTCAGTGTGTCTGTAGCATGGAGGGAGAATATATCACCCATCTTACTTACTCATACGGTAACGATCTGGATATGTACCCGGCTACAACGTGTGATTGCGGCAGAAAATTCAACAGCTTGCGAGGATCACGAATCCACAAGGCGCTGGTGCGAAGAACGTAATTCTCCTGCCGGAGAATGTAAATCGAATGATGGGCCTATGAATCAGGTTTACCCCCACAGTATTCACGAGCCCAGTGATGACCATCAGCGTCCTGGAGACATTTTTTGCAAGCCAAGAATTTAGTGGCCCAAGGGTAATCAGATAGCTACCTGGACAAACTTAGACCAGGAGCTTTCTTTTTACTCACCACCCATCTTGAGGGCCCATTCATCAATAAATAAAATCTTTTAGCGGAATTATATATGACGTTTGTCTCGAGTGCTTTTGGGCAGTAACGCATAAATGAAAGAAAACGAACCGAATAGATAACGGATATAGAAATGATTTCAACACGAATGTTATACACGCGGAACCACCTTTCTCGTGTAATTACGCAAAATCAAGAAACGGTTGCTATGACATCTAACGGCCGTAAGTAAACACATTTTTAAATCAAAAACTGCACCAAAATGAAGATGAACGAACGTCCAATGTAATGTCCGCTTTTAATTGATCTTGTGTATACATAGATATATATTTCTTTTAAATACCCTATCCGGGGCCAAAAGCTGCTCGGTAGCGCCAGGAGTGGCAGTACCGCCTTGAGCTACCGAAACTGTGTTATCACCCTGGTTGGCGGCTGATGAGGCTAGGGTATCGCACGTGCTTTCACAATATATATATATATATATATATATATATATATATATATATATATATATATATATGTATTATTCGGTCTAGTTAAACCAGAGTCGGGAGTAATTCCTTCAGGACGAGAAAATCATTCAAGAGCTGAACATTTAAATTTCCTGGTAGAGAGCTCAATGTAAGTAATTTTTATATTATCCATAAGATCTGAAGAAGTCCTGTTATATTTTTCTTCGTGTTTTTGGTTTACATCAGAAACGCAAAACAGGATGGAAATAAATTTATAATCCTAAAATAACCGGTCTTTGTTTTTTTTCTTTAAAGAAAATATTGCTCTGAAAAATTAATTACATTGAGCTCTCTACCAGGAAAATTTAAATGTTCAGCTCTTGAATGATTTTTTTGTCCTGAAGGAATTACTCCCAACTTTGGTTTAACTAGACCGAATAATACTCATATTGCTCCTAAATAGTTGAGCTCTCCTTGGAAAATTCCAAATTAAAAACTGATTATCGAAAGATTTACCAACTCGGAAATGGATACTTACACTCCGGAATATTCACTGAAGAACATCCCTTATCCGTCTCACCATGCTTTTCAACTGGCATTAACGGAGAAAATTGAAGATTTCGTCAAAAGATTACGGTGGAGGGCCTCGTTCTACCTAGAACCACAGGAAGACAATAACTGTGCAAAAAAAGAAGTATACAACCTCAAATCCCAGAACACTCCTCCAAATAATAGGCTACTGGACCCTTTTGAAGCGGACTTATTCAGACTAATTAAGAAGGTAAAATTTAAGAGAGAACACAATAATTTTCAAAAGAATTTAAGCAAAGATATAAAGGTGGTGAGAACTTCTAAATGTATATGGGTGAGAGCTGATAAATCAAAAAATATGTACAAAATTAAACCCTCTAAGTACCAAGAAATTCTAAATAATAAAATTACGGATAATTATAAAATTGATAATGATAACACGATAGACCAAATAAATAAGGATACTTGTAAATTTGCGAGTAAACTACATATTAACGATAGGTTAGGGAAATTCCAAAAGAAAGAGGCTTACATTCTATTTAAGGACCATAAACCAAATTTAATAAATAAATTACAAACTAGACTAATTAATCCCTCAAAAACAGAGTGAGGTAAGATTTCAAAAAATATAATTCAAGATATTGTTACGAATGTGAGAGAGGCCAACCATGGTAATCTTTGGAGAAACTCTTTTGGTACCATTGAATGGTTTAGGGAGATAAAAAAAAATAAAAGTAAAGCTACTTTTATGCAATTTGATATAATTTACTTTTATCCGTCTATATCTAAAAAATCCTAATAGATAGCATTAACTACGCAAGAGAATATATAGATATAACTAAGCATGTAGAAAAACAGTTCTAGGAAATAATGAAACCACAAGAATAAAAAGTGGGCCTGTGAATTTTGATGTCCCTCTGGGGAATACGATTCTTCACAAATAGTAGACCTTGTGGGTTTATATATATTACATATACTGAATAGAATTATCGGCTCGGAGCAATTAGGCTTATACCAAGATGATGGTTTAATATATCCCAAATAGTAATGGCCCAAATAGCTCTAGTATACAAAAGAAGATTATAAGAGCTTTTAAACTTTTAGGTTTCAAAATAGAAATATCATCAAACAAAAAGATAGTCAATTTCCTAGATGTAACCCAAGACCTTTCTAACAACACCTGTAAACCTTTTATAAAAACGGATCAGTCCCCTTCATATATTAACATCAACTCAAATCATCCTAAGGCTATAATTAAACATGTCCCAAAAGCTGTAAATTTAAGAATAAGAAATCTATCAGCAAATGAGAAAATATTCCGAGGGAGTAGCAAAATGTATATTGATGCACTAAAAAGTAGCGGGTATAAGGAAAACTTTACCTATAAAGAAGAGAATATGCCTAATGATAGTAATAAAGAAATAAATAAGGAAAATAGACGTAAAAATAGAAAAAGGAAAATTATATGGTTCAACACCCTGTTCTGTAGGCTAGCTAGTATAAATGTAAGAAGATATTTTTTGAAACTAGTAGATAAGCATTTTAAAGATGATAATAAAAACGTTAAAAAATAGATACTCTTGCTCGAAAAATATTTTTCAAATAATCAATAGTCATTATAAAGATATAATTAAAGATTTTCAGGACCGAATAAATAATAATCATAATTGTATAAAAAAAAGAATGTAATTGTAAATCCCGAGAAAATTGTCCAATGAATGGACAATGTAACTTAAATAATGTAATATATCAAGCAATAATTTACCCAAAAGAGAATATAACGGATAGAAAAATTTATATCGGTCTTTCCTCCACGAAATGTAAAGTGAGGTACGCAAATCACAAATATACTTTCTCCCACGAACATTTAAAACACCAAACAGCACTATCTAAGCAATTCTGGTGTTTGGAAAACAAAGGATTAACCCCTGAGATTCAATGGTCTATATTGAAAAATCAAATACTCCAAAAAGTTTTGACGGTAGATGCAGCTCGTGCTTAGAAGAGAAAATACAAATAATGAAGTACCCAGTGCCTGAAAAGTTATTAAATAAGAGATGTGAATTAATAGCAAGATGAGAATTAATTTTTATTTATTGCTGACTTTTTCCTCATCTTGGTAGTTTTTTGGCCAAGTAAACCTCTAGCCGGCTTGGGTAGGATTTGAAACCGCTATCTTCTGACAATGCTCACCTGGAACCGTAGAGACTCAACGCCTCTATCAACGCCACGGGCCCCGAGGGGCAATCAAGGATGGATTTTTTGGTCTTATAAATCCTTATCTGGCCTTCCATAGTCGGGTCCGTACCGAATTTTTGTACTTGTCTTTAATTGGAATCATTTTTGAGATGAGGCTTCTTAATCTGAGAATTAATTTTTATTTATTACGGACTTTTTTTCCTCATCTTGGTAGTTTTTGTGTTGTTTCTTCTTTCACTGCGTTTCGGTCAAATTTCACCTCTGGCCTTCTTCAGGTGATTTACCGCAATTTAAGAATGCTGAGTCTTGTATCCCAGAAATTACTGCCTTCCATAGTTGTTATGCGATAGACAACAACAATGGAAGGCAGTAATTACTTGGGATACGGTTACAAGACTCAGCATTCCTATCCGAGGTCGCGGTAAATCAAGTTTATTCTCTCTTCCTCTCCCCTCCCCCTGTATCTATTCTGTTTTATTTTATCCATAAGATCTGAAGAAGTCCTCTTATATTTTTCTTCATGTTTTTGGTTTCCATAAGAAACGCAAAATAGGATGGAAATAAATTTATAATCCTAAAATAACCGGTCTTTGTTATATATATATATATATATATATATATAAAACAAAAAAAAAACATATATCCATATTTCTTTATCCCAGCTGAGAAAACCTTCCCATATACAATAGGTAATTCCATTGAATCTCCACTTCAACCCGTTCTTCGGTATTAATCTCTTTTATTTATCATTAATAAACATAGGAACAGTTAAATCTGAACATCTAACTGAATTAAAATATGACAATAATACTAGATTCCTAAAATATATATATATATCAAAACAAAACTATTCTTTAAATTTGAAATGTAAACCTTCTTTGAATTTTACATGAAATTCTATTAAAGACTTTGGAACCAGAAATATGTTCATTAACAATAAATAAAAGAGATTAATACCGAAGGACGGGTGAAAGTGAAGATTCAATGGAATTACCTATTGTGCTTTGGAAGATTTCCAAAGCCGGTATATATATATATATATATATATATATATATATATATATATATATATATATATATATTATAACCATTGAACCTTACTGAAGATTAAATATATCCCCCGCAGTTAACGGTCAAAAGAAAAAATTCTGTTGAAATCCATCCGAAGAATCTGTCAATAGACGGATGAAATAAATTTATAAGGGAAAATTCTTTTAAATTTTCTAGTTCCTAATGATATTTTGCAGTTCTGGTAGACTAGCGAGTGAAAACCAAAGTAAACGAAAAGGGAGACAAGTACTTAGACCCTACCAGAGAACCATGAAAGTAATTGAACATGTAAGTAACGGTGATAGCAGTTGTAATTTGTGTGCTGGGTACGATCCCCAAAGACTTCGTAAAGAGACTGGAAGAATTAGAAATCAGAGGACGAACTACATCCAAACTACAGCATTATTGAGATCAGATATGACTGAAAACAGTCCTTGAGACTTAAGGGGGATTGGCAGTCATTCACACTCCGAAGAAAGACCATCAGATGGCACTGGCATGAAAAACTTGCAAGGAATAATAATAATGATACACACAGAATATACAGCCAAAACATAGGAATGGAATTTGACATAGAAAAGTGTGCAATGCTTGTAATGAAAAGTGGCAAACGGCAGCAAACTGACGGAATGGAACTACCAAACAAGTATAAGATAAAAACACTCGCAGAAAACGAAACCTACAAATACATGGCTGACACCATCGAACAAGTGGAAATGAAAGACAAAATTCAGAAAGAATATCTCAGGAGAACAAGAAAACTACTCAGGACAAAACTCTCTAGCAGAAATCTTCTCAAATGAATAAATACCTGGGCTGTACCCCTCGTTAGATATTCGGGACCCTTTCTCAAGTGGACTAGAGACGAACTTAAACAAATGGACCAAAGAACAAGAAAAAACAATGACAATGCATAAGATCTTACATCACAGAGACGACGTTGACAGACTATATGTTTCAAGAAAAGAGGGGGGAAGAGGACTTGCCAGCATTGAAGACAGCATTGACGCATCGATACAACGACTCGAAGACTATATACAAAAACACGAAGGGTGACTCATTACAGCCACAAGATACGATACTGAAAACACGATGAACAGGATGACAATAACTTGGAAACAAAAATGGGAAGGGAAACAGCTCTGTGGGCGTTTTAGACGACTAATAAACAACATCTCACACGACAACACCTGGACGTGGCTAACAAAAGGAAACTTTAAGAGAAAAACAGAATCTCTCCTAATAGCAGCACAAGACAACGCCGTAAGAACCAATCATATCAAGGCAAGGATAGATAAGACTCAACAAAATAGCAAATGTAGGCTATGTGGTGACAGAAATGAAACCGTCAATCACATAATAAGCGAATGCAGCAAATTAACACAGAGGGAGTATAAGGCGAGATACGACCGGGTTGGCAAGGTGATCCACTGGGAAATGAGCAAGAAATGTAAATTTCACCATACATGCACAAACCAGCACCTGTCCTAGAAAATGACACTCATAAACTCCTATGGGACTTTAACATACAAACGGATCACCTGATCCCGGTCAGAAGACCAGACTTAATCAACAAAAAGAAGAGAACTTGCAAAATAGTCGACTTTGCTGACCCGGCTGACCACAGAGTAAAACTAAAAGAATGTGAAAAGAAGGATAAGTACCTTGGCCTTGCCAGGGAATTGAAAAAACTGTGGAACATGCAAGTGACAATTATACCAATTGTAATTGGTGCGTTTGGAACAGTAAGTAAAGGATTACTAAAGGGACTGGAGGACTTGGAAATTGACGGACGAGTGGAGACTATCCAAACGACAGCGTTATTGAGAACGGCAAGAATACTGAGAAGAGCCCTGGAGACTTGAGGAGACTTGCTGTCACTCAGACTCCAGTGAAAAACCATCAGCTAACGCTGATGTGAAAAGCTCTAATGAGTGAATAATAATAATGATAATAATAGCTTTGGATCATGAAAGTGACGATTATACCAATAATGATTGGTGCTTTTGGCACAATAACTAAAGGATTATTAAAAGGCCTGGAAGACTTGGAAGTTGGCGGACGGGTAAAGACTATCCAAACGACAGCATTGCTGAGAACGGCCAGAATCCTGAAACGTGTCCTGGAGACTTGAGGAGACTTGCTGTCACTCAAACTCCAGTGAAAAACCATCAGCTAACACTGATGTGAAAAACTCTAAAGGAGTAAATATTAATAATAATTGAAAAAGACCCGGAAACTCTAATACACGCAGTTAGAACATACTATCAGGACATAAGAATGGAATTTGGCATAGAAAAATGTGCAATGCTTGTAATGAAAAGTGGCAAACAACATCTAACTGACGGAATTGAACTACCAAAAAAGGATAAGATAAAAACGCACGCAGAAAACGAAACCTACAAATACTTGGCATCTTGGAGGCTGACACCATCAAACAAGTGGAAATGAAAGACAAAATTCAAAAATAATATCTCAGGAGAACTAAAAAACAACTCGAGACAAAACCCTCTTTCCGAAACCTTATCAAAGGAATAAAAACCTGGGATTCGGGACCCTTTCTAAAGTGGACCAGAGACGAACCTAAGCAAATGGACCAAAGAACAAGAAAACTTATGACGAGGCATTACATCCCGGAAACGACGTTGACAGACTATTTGTATCAAGAAAAGAGGGAGGAAGAAGACTTGCCAGCATTGAAGACAGCGATACTGATAACACGATAGACAACAGAATGACAATAACTAGGAAACAAAAATAGGAAGAAAAACAGCTCTATGGGCGTTTTAAACGACTAATAAACAATATCTCACACAACAAAACCTGGATGTGGCTAACAAAAGGAAACTTTAAGAGAGAAACAGAATCTCTCCTAATAGCAGCGTAAAACAACGCCATAAGAACCAATCATATCTAAGCGAGAATAGATAAGACGCAACAAAATAGCAAATGTTGACTATGCGGTGACAGATGAAACCATCAATCACATAATAAGCGAATGCGGCAAATTAGCGCAGAAGGAATATAAGACTAGATACGACTGGGTCGCCAAGGTGCTCCAAGAAATTTAAATTTGACCATACCAACAAATGGTATATGCACAAACAAGCACCTGTCCTAGAAAATAACACACATAAACTCCTATGGGACTTTGACCTAATAATAATCAACAAAAAGAAGAGAACTTGCAAAGTAGACGACTTTGCTGACCCGGCTGACCACAGAATAAAACTGAAAGAATGTGAAAAGAAGGATAAGTACCTCGACTTTGTTAGGGAATTGAAAAAACTGTGGAACATGTAGGTGACATTTATACCAATAGTGATAGGTGCGTTTGGAACAGTAAGTAAATGATTACTAAAGGGACTGGAGGACTTGGAAATTGCCGGACCATCCAAACTACTACATTATTGAGAACGGCAAGAATTCTGAGAAGAGCCCGGGAGACATTAGGAGACTTGCTGTCACTCAAACTCCAGTGAAAGACCATCAGCTAACGCTGATGTGAAAAACTCCAATGAGTGAATAGTAATAATAATAATAATCTGCCGGTGTTTGCGCTCTCTCTTTCAATGGAGGAAACTATTAGATGCTGATCGTAGAGTATTTCATCTTATTTATTTATTTCAAGTTAATTATATCTTATGTGTAGACTCTGACTCGACAAGCCTCATGACCAGAAAAGATCACATTCAAGTTTTATTTAAAAACGCAAACCATATTCTGAAGCAGGCTCCGTATTTTGAGTGATTAAAAATATGTTTACGAATTTATATAGATAATGTCTAACTAGAGTACAATGACATAGATAAACAGAGGTGTACAAATATATATATCTAAAAATAAAAGATGAAAACACTGACCCAGTAAACATCTAGTAAAAATGACCTCATTAACCCTTCAAAAGATTTTCGTGCGTAGAAAGACGACAATAGATTGATAAAATGATATGTAAAAACGAGATAGATATATGTAAACTTGTTTACTGAAGCGGAAAAATGATTGATTATTTTCAATTTTCTTTTGATTTGGGCATTTTTGTAAAAATCGGATGTAGATTTTGAAATCGTCATGACATGACATGACAAATTGAAAGATCAATTTTAATCTGTCGATTTCAATCATCAAAGGAAGAATAGTCGATGTACAATTCACCCATTTTTATTGACTAGTCAAAAGGTTCAGATTTTTTGTTGTAGATTCATAGAAACATGCATTGAAATCCACTTGGCAAAGATAAATTCATATTGTTTTTTTTTTGTGGCCTTATTTCCATATAGTGGCTATATCTTTAAGTATACATTCACATAATATGCCACTGGCATAATGAGTAGTGTTCACCAATGGTCTGGAAGACAGGGGTTCTATCTCAGGTTGAGTACATAATGGTACTTAATGCTTCCTTGCTTAACATCCAACATTATAAGGTACGGATCAAGAGCAAGTGGAACAATCCAGGGAAAGAAGTAGCACCTCCCTTACATCTCGATGAAGTAGCTATTAAAAAGGAAGCCTTCGGGTTGCCCTCGACTACGGTCGGCCAACTTACTTATACATTAACATAAATGCACATGCATACACCTCTATATAGAGAGAAATCGCGTCTGTTTTGCTATGAATGTCTAGACTTATAACTCAGAAAAGAAAACTCAATGAGCTTTAAAATCATGCGTACACTTTAATAGGTTTATAATAAGGAAAAGAACAAAGTTTAGTTTTTGATTTTTACTGATTAGATGAAATAATTCAATAATCAAAAATCAATTGATTTGGGAATTCTTCACAGCTCTTCTTAAGGCCAGTCATGTTTAGATACGACACAGATTCCATTGGAGAAATTTGAATTTTTTCGAAAAATATTGTTTTGACATTTAGAACTAACCGTAAAATAAATTGATTGATTAATAATAATTCTTTGGAGAACTGAAAACGTATTAAACTTATTTTAAAATAATATTTTAATTGTAAAAAAATTGTAATATGAAAAATTTTACACTCTTAGCTTTTTTTATTTTAAGGACACATTTTTCTTTCTTAGCTTTTTTATTGTACGTACCTTTGATGTTACAATTTAGAATAACAAAAATTAAATCAAAGCATTGTTTATTGATAACTCAAAAATTGATTATTTAAACGAATACGCCTCATATCTTCGAACAAAATATATTAGTTTTTAATCAGTTTAACAAAAAGCCTATTTAAAATTAAAAATGCTTTAACTATCTATAAAATAAGCGATTACTTTTCATTCGAAATTTTCCACTGAAAAGTAAGGACACATCTTTAATTCTTACCTTCTTTTTAATGTCAAAATTATATTGAAAGGAAATAAATGAAACGGATGCATTTCTCATAATTGTAACTCAACAGACAATAAAGAACTAAATTAAAATTTGGTCATATTTAATAAATCTTTAGTAAAGTAAAATTATAATAAAAATATATTGTAATATTCTTGGATTCTTTTATCGTTAAATTCTTTGAAGGTAAAGTTTGAATAAAAAAATTGAATTAAAAGATTGAATAAAATTTGATTAAAAGTTACTTTTTCAAAAATTGTAAATTAAAAATTGTTTTGTTTCAGAGTAGAAATTGTAAAAACTTAATATCATGAAAATGTTTTAAAGCAAAATCCTGACAATTTTTTAAATCCCTCACCAGTATAGGGTTATATATTTTCATATATTGTACTAAATGCAAACTAAAAAAAGAATAGAAAAAAGAAAAAAAATTAGTTCATAAAATAAAATATTTTTCATTTGAATTAATAGCCGAAATCTTTCAACTACAAATGAAGACACATTTTTAAAATTATTAGATTTCTCCTTTCTTCCTACTGTCTGTCTCATTCATTGGAGTTCCTAAAATTACTTTATTCAGACCATGACCCAGGCACTTCCGTTATATATATATATATATATATATATATATATATAACGGTATAGGATATGCCCCCATAATATCGCTAAACTTCTAGCCAATTATTAGGTACCATCAGTAACGCACACCTAAAAAAATTCCGGATCAAACTGACATTGATATGCACAACAAATATTTAACTAGTCTAGACATCAAATCCTTATACACCAATATACCAGTTGATAAATGCATTGGACGCTTGCATAATTACCTTCGAAAATCTAATACCACATTTCCTCTACCTTATCTCTAAATTAAGACTTGTACCTTATGCACCTCACATTGCTACTTCCAATACAACAACACATTTTATAAACAAAAATTTGGTTTACCAATGGGATCTCCGCTTAGCGGAGTTCTTGCTTGCATTTATCTAGAATTCTTAGAATCTGGCCCCTTTAAATATATTATACCCAATACTGCATATATTGACGACATACTACTTATCTATACACAAGATCTTGATTTACATAGCATCACTGATAAACTAAACAATGTTGAACCTTCCTTAAAGTTCACATATGAACTTGAATACAACTACACCCTACCTTTTCAGGACATTTTACTTATTAGGAATATCAACAAACTAGAATTCAAGGTTTATCGTAAACCCACTTGTAAAAACGACCACATTCACTTTTATTCACACTACAATAATACTAAAAGAGTTATCATCATAGGTTTTCACCTCAGAGCTCTGCGCATTTGTTCCTCGAAATATTTCGACGATGAATTCATCCACATAGAAAACTCCTTCCTTAACCTTCAGTACCCCAAATCTTTTATACATTATGCTAAATCTAAAGCCCTCAAAATCCACAACGAGAATCAATCTCAAACTAATGCCTACTCAATATCTGATAAGACTAGTTCCCCCCATAGATGCATAACTTTGCCAAACAATTCTTCTTCTCACAGCATAAAAAACAACTTAAATAAACTCAATATCAAAACTACTTCTTTACCTTCTAAAACAATCCGTGAATTAGTACACTCCAGCCCTCAACGTAACATATTTTCTGACGCCGGTGTTTATTGCATCCCTTGTAAGGATTGTAAACTTAAATACATCGGCGAAACATCTCGGAACCTTCATGTTCTCTTGAAAGAGCACAAAAGAGACATAAGAATTGGCAACTCAAACAATGCATTATTCCTACACATTTCACAACATAATCATAACTTTGACTTCAACTCTGCTAAGATGCTCACTTACATCCATAATAAAAATCTTAACACGAATTTTCGAAGCCGCCGCTATCTCATTCCTCAATTCCCTAAATACTCGTCTTGGATTTTTATAATATTTCTCCTTCTTCAAACACATTTTAAATAGCTGCAATATATTCCTTCCTTAGTTAATATTTTCCGTATATCTCATAATTTTGATGCTTTCTATTTTTCTTTCATTCTTTCTTTTCTTCCTTCTGACTCGTAATCTTTCTCGTTAAACAAACGTACATAAATTCTATACAATATTCCTAATAAATCAAATGGTTTAATTTAAAACATCAAACGCTGATTCGCCAGTTAAACGACCAATTTTTTCTTATTATACACATTTTCTCCTAGGTTTTTGTGTTTCACATTCCTAAACATCCATCGTTGACTCAAAATTGTTAATATCACCCCTCCTGGTCCTGATGATGGTTCAGCAGAACCGAAATGCTATAGTGTCGACCTCGCAATAAATCATTCCTTCCACTTGGATCGTTGTTATCAGTTTTTCTACATATTGTCGGATCACAATCCTTTATTTACTCTTCATATATATATATATATATATATATATATTGTTTGTTGTGTTGAAATATCCGGGGATTTTTTTTTTTCGAGCAAAGTAGTTTTATAGTTATATTTTGGTTTTGAACACTTTTTACATCATCCTGCACATCAACTCCTCTTCCTGTTGACAACAACGACAACTACCCCATAAACTTACGCGTGCGCGCACACACACACACACACACACACACACACACACACATATATATACTCGCCCTCACACATGCATGCGTATATATATGTAATATACGTATGCGTGTGCGAGGGCGAATATATGTGTGTGTATGTGATATAAGAAACTTTTTTAATGACTTCATTCGCTACCGATAAACCTCTAGCCTGTGTCACATTTTATTTGAAGAATTATCATTAAAATTAAAAACAATCAATTGTAAATAAATAAGTATTTTATAATAAGCACTTAATAGATATCTAACTTTAAAAAATTAAGAAATGATAATGATTGAAGAGAGCACGAATGGATCAGATAAAATAACTCAATATAAAGTGTTATTTCCTGAAAATAACAAGTTAAGATGCATAGACAATGAAACTGTCTTTTCGGGCTTTCATTCAAACGGCTTCAGTATTGATTATTATACAAAATGTCACTGTAAATTTTGGTACCGTTCAACTTTAACTTTTTTTCTTGCTTCATTTTGAAATATTTTATTCGTAGCTAACAATTTTCACAATATGTTGTATCTGATGTCACTAATATGCGATATTCTTCAATCTCTTTTTCATTTTCAACTTATCGTTCTTCATGCTGGGAAGAAGACTTAGATTTACAGTCTGTTCGAATATATTCCAATGTCTCACTTATGGTATATAATAATCCACATTTATATTAACCATGTCCTCAGAATCTCAGTAAAATATAATGTTTAAATACGGTTACATCACAGAGATCACTATGAGAGAAACTGCATCAATATATCGCCATTATCGTGCTTTGACCGGAAATTATATTTGAGTAAGCGGTAAAAATATGACCTTGACTGTGTCGGGTTTCTTAAACTTTAATTATTTTCATTATATCCAAGAGAAGGAAAACATATCTCCGTTTTTTTGTCACCTTGTTGTCTACGTTGGGTCGAGAAAATGACATTAGGATGCATTACCAACTTATTTTGTCAGGATTTTTTGATTTGTGTCAGAAGAAAATGTCTTTTTTAATCTTTACTTATTGCTAGTTGCCCTAGGACTGCACGATTCGCGTTGTTCTTTGATAATTATGATCGATTAAGACGCCTGAATCAATGTGAAAAGTTCACGTGGTAATCAAAGGTTTTTTGGTTTACTGATTTTGATACTCAGTTAATTTAGTAAGTTTAAACTAACCGCCTCTCTATATCAGAAAAATATCTCTCTTACGTGGGGAAATTAGGGTAGAGTGACGGCGCCGCCGGTTGAGATAAACTAATTAAGGGGTAAGAAATAAAATAAAAAATAACAACCATTTCTTTTAACCCATGTGCCAAGTTATAGTTTCTTGGAAAGGTGGAATTGAACAATTACAAGTATTTATTACTGACGATATGAAATTATTTTCGGCGTTTCAGAGTTTGTCATTTTTACTGTTCTCTTTCTTTCATGAATCTCTTTAATCTTTCTTTCCCTTTGTGATAACTTCTCGGTCTGCGACATTATCGTTCACAAATTGTTTCTGTGTACACCATTCATTTAATGTGTATACGAGCAATCTGAAGACATTTATGCTTAAAATATCAGAATATTCGCTTAAGAGTTCAAAATCACTTTAAATTATAAACATATACATCTCTGTTGAGGGGTAAAATTCTCTCCTCTAATGAATGTCCAGGCTATGACACTAAACCATCTGATAGTGTGCTTCCAGTACTGGTGCTCCGGGGAATGTGGAATATTTTCATAGCCATTTCTCCAAGGTCCGCTTTTACTCGGAGTGGTAGTACCTGTTAGGGTCCCATCTATGGATCAAATAGAACTATCTATTAATTCTTTATTCTTGGAAACATTTAATGGTAAGCAAGCTAATGATTAATGTTAAATTGGAATATATTAGTATGGCGTAGCAAAGCTTGAAAAAATTCTGGGTGCAAACAATAAATAGCAATACATGAAACTATTTAACTGTGTGCAAACAAATGGTTAATATCAAATTGAATTATAAGTTTTTTGTTGCAATACTTGAAACAATTTAACTGCGTTCAAACAAATGAGTACTGGCTGGTTTAAAGATGTTCTATACAAACTATTTGTTTACAAATTATATATATATATATATATATATATATATATATATATATATATATATATATATATATATATATACAAGGGTTAAAATAGTATAAAACGCTACTGAAAAACTTTTTCGTTCAATAATGTACATTTATAAAATCTGCTAAAATATCCGACTGGAATTTGGATTCTTTATAAAAAGCTCAAATAATCATCAATGAATTTGGTTAGTTTTTATAATTAAACACTGCTCATCTGCATTTGTTCTAAGATTTTATACTTTTAGAAATATATATAAATGGGGAATAGAATGCCCATAACATTCTATGACACGTTCTATTTTCGTTGAATTTGAGAAAAAGCAGTGTGTTCAAAGATATAAATATGTGTTTGTAGTCAATAATAAAAAAAAAAATTATGCCACTTTCAATCATAACATATATTAAAACAATCTGAGATAAAACAGATATAGTATTCGACTGAAAGATTTTGCGGGCTTTTTTATAAATCTATTGTTTCAAAGAGATGCTATTTTCTATTGTTGTTAATTAAGGTTCAGTACTTGAATTCTAGAGTGAGAGAATATTTAATCAGAAATTTTGTATCATACAGAAAAGTTGAAAAATCAGCAATCAACCAGTGTTTCCTTATTCTTAAATTCAATTTTCATATCTATTCGACGGAAAATGTTGTCACTTTAGCGCCTCGACTAAAAACACAACACGACAAAAATAACGCCTTACTCAATACATGAGACAAAAAGACCTCTGAGAACAGGTAGTAAATTGTGAAAAGTTGAATAATTATGCATGAAAGATTGGAAAACACAGATAACTGACCACTATCTGTCTGATTTTTCAGTCGAAATAGACACGTACAAAAAGTGTATCGATTATTAAGACTTTTTGTTCGTCTATCAACCTACTTAACTGTATAGTTAAGTAGGTGTTTCATATTCTTGTCATCTATTGAGAAATTTTTGAATAAATCTATAAACACATACTTTTCTCTTTTATGTATGTAATCATGTATATACATATATATGTATGTATGTATGTATGATATTCATAAAGTGAAAACAACTTAAATGTGGTCTTAGATTAGGGAAAGAAAAGCTGTGGCATTATCGAGTAACAGTCAACAAACTTAGAAAGCAACTGCTTTACGGTAGCTCAAAAATCAGTTTCTTCAATCACAACAGATGTTCTTTCACTTTTAAATGAATCTTCAATGAATGCGCTCTCGGTCAATTTCATCATACAAAGCCGTCATTTATAATTTTTTTTTTTTTTTCATCATACAACGTGTGAAAGCACGTGCGATACCCTAGCCTCATCAGCCGCCAACCAGGGTGATAACACAGTTTCGGTAGCTCAAGGCGGTACTGCCACTCCTGGCGCTACCGAGTTGCTTTTGCCACCGGATAGGGTATTTAAAAGAAATATATATCTATGTATTTCTTTCACGCGATGTATGATGAAAAAAAAAATATATACATAATTATAAATGACGGCTTTGTATGTTGAAATTGACCGAGAGCGCATTCATTGAAGATTCATTTATAATTATATATATATATATATATATATATAATAAATGCACACACACACACATATATATACACACACATAAATACGCATATATATATATATATATATATGTGTGTGTGTGTGTGTGTGTGTGTGTGTGTGTGTGTGATTCCAAGGCTGCGAAGATGGGTGCAAATAAAGCCCTAAATAATATCACCAATGGAGCGATTCATTTCGTCAAAGAATGAAATATTTCGAAACTTTCGCGTAAAAATAAACTATACACCATCAGTGGGTCATCATTTTGTTTTTCCTACAGAAATAGTGTTAACGACCCAGCGTCCAGATGCCATTTGATCTGTTAAATTAAAAAGAAAGTTTTCGTTATTGACTTTACGGTTCCTTTTAAATTAAATCTCAACTGGGCACATCAGCGTAGGTTGGAAATATATGGCTAAAAATACTTTATCTCCAATGAAATTGAGCTAGTTAAATGTAATGCTCTAATAAAAATATTGATATAATGAGTCTTCTTTTCTTTGTTACTTTCACACACATACGCATTCACAAAACTTTTCTTTGTTACATTCACACACATACGCATTCACACACATACGCATTCACAAACTTCGACTATTTTCCTCGGATTATATATGCATATATTTGAAGCTCCTTGTTACAAGTAGAGCACTCAATTGGATTACCCATAACAGAATAAAATCTTTTATATTGCTTCAAAATAAAAATATTTACCCCCAATTTTTCCATGAAAAACATACCATTTCCATTTTGTTTTGTCTTTACAGATAAAACAGTTGACTTCATTAAGAGAATTCGATGGAAGACATTCTTCTTCTACAACCCTGCAATGGAGGATAATGAACAAAAATACAATTTTTAAGTTGTTTTTATTTTTTTTATTCTCTTCTTGCCGGAAGCAATGTAGGAGTGTGTACATTGTATTCAAAGCATAACTGTATTTCATCCATCTGAAGAAGGTCATTTATAGACCTGAACTGAATTTTTTTCATTTAACTTTATAATATATATATATAGGCATCATGCAAGGACAGATGTTTATACAACAGCATTGCTTCCAACAAAGCCTACATCAGATGATGACTCTGGGTTCAGGTATTGTTTCGAGACAGAAGCATCATTACCGCTAATCCAGAGGGTCTCACCAGTAACTCACGATACTTCCAGACTTTGTTGGATTCTCGTCATTTTATGGGATTGCCATATCCACACTGATGCAGTTAGAGCCTTATCTTGAATCTTTTTTTTTATGTATTTCCTCTTGTCTGATAGAGAAAGTCTAAGATTAGTCAAGAATGCAGAGGTTGAGTTGAAATTGAAACCTCGGCATCCGACTTCGATAGGAAATACATTGGTTGTTCAGTCATTGGTTGTTCAGTCATTTCTGACACATTGTCCTCGCAGATTCTGATATTTTTCCAACTTATGCTGCTGATGTACCCAGTCGAAATTTTCTTCAAAAAGGGACCGTTAACTCAATAACAAAAACTTTTTTAATTTAATTTAATTTTCTAAGTTTGTTGACTGGTTGATGCCATAGCCTTTCTTTCCCTAATCTAAGACCACATTTAAGTTGTTTTCATTTCATGAATATCATACATACATACATACATATATATGTATATACATGATTACATACATAAAAGAGAAAAGTATGTGTTTATAGATTTATTCAAAAATTTCTCAATAGATGACAAGAATATGAAACACCTACTTAACTATACAGTTAAGTAGGTTGATAGACGAACAAAAAGTCTCGATAATCGATACACTTTTTTAAAACCAATGATTATTTTGTAAAGTATGTGTTCACGTTAAATGTAATTTTTAATCATCCAAATTCTCAATTTAACAGACATAACTATGAAATACTAATTAGAATTTTTCATTAATTACTAAATAGAAACATCACAATCATCATGGACCATTCCAGTTGAAGCATCACATATTCATATATTGTCTTGTATATTTATAAGAATATCATAATTACTAAATCTATAAATCTATTCTGTTTATAAAATTAGATATTAGTTAATTATGTGAGTTTGCATGGCGTAACAATTATTTTCGGAAAAAAACAACTGGAGGAGCCAAGTTCAACTCCTGGATGAAGTTGCTTGCATTTTCTTTTGCGCTAATGCCCTTTGGAAAAGCATGTATCCATCACTCCTCTCTTCACTTCAGTTATGAGTAAAATATTTGCTCAGACGGAGTAATATCTAGTTTCGGAAGTGAGTCGATCTAGAAGAGACAACGCTGAATTCAAAAACAATATTTTTTTTGAGAAACTGTGACTCACTAATGCCCAATTCTTTTCATCCTCAAAATGTGGCAGGTCCTCCTCAAGCCTTCAAAGGAGTAAACAAATCATCTCTGTAAGCAGTCAAGCAAGTCACATTTTTGAACATACATACATTCTGTGTGATAAGAGAGTTACTATTAGTTAATATATCCACCTAAACGTTTAAATAATCGGTGTGGTATTGAAAAATTAGTCAGAAATCTTTAATATTTCTATGTGATTTAAACTCAGCTCAGAAAAAAATGAAGCTAAAATGATCAAATTGATGGCTACTGAAGCTAACTTGTTTGAGTTTTAAAAAAGATAGTTCTACATTCATCCGAGCTAACTAAATTAAAGATAAAAATAATAATAAATCAATGATATATTATCAAATCCACTCAGGAAAATACATATTCGATATTTGTCTATTAGAGATTTAAGTAAGGTTTTGATTAAACACTTACATGTGAATTGTGGGGTTTCATTAAATCTTTCCACTAAAACGGGTTAAAGGAAGTCTACATGAACGAATATCTGTTATCCAATTACTGATTCCACAAGCGGACTGTCCTTCTTGGCTTTCAAATTTCCCTTCGTTGATACAACGATCGATTTTTTGGCTACAGTATGGGAATATTAAGATGGAGGCACTGGCCAGGTTCTAATTACTAGACTCTTCCGGTAATGACGGACGGCATGATAAAAAGCCTTCATTTGAAGACGTCTAGAGAAGCAAATTTATTAATTGGGCTAGTATTCCTGCAAAGATATATTTGGTTTTGAGGGGATTATCCGAAAAGAAAAATTGTTAATGAAAATTAGCTCAAGTGAGTAGCACTTAATTCATAAAAGTATTACAAGTTTTGTTAGACTTTATCGTATGGATTTGTCGTTGGTGAAGTTACTTTCAGTAACTATTTTATTGACCTAGATTATTAACGGTAGGTGTTAATTCCAATAAGATGTATAAGTATGTGCGTGTACGTGCGAGTATGTGTGTGGGCATATATAGATATATATATAGAGAGAGAGACATATAATAAGATAGATTGAAATGAACTTAATAACAAAGTTAAATACAAAAATAATTGTAATCAGATTTATCAGAATTGAAATAAGTTGTAAGATAAATACAAGTTGGTTGTTTGGTTTTATGGCATATCAACCTTTGTAGGTTATTTAACGACAAATCCATTTTTATGCACACAGTTTAATTGTCATAAACATTTATTTTAAGCTATTCAATTTATTCAAACAGTTCTAATTCAGCTAATTCAGTTTAGTGTAAGTATAGATTTTGTTTACACTCACTTAAATGTCAAAACATTTACATATCAAACAATTCAGTTTAGTATAAGTACAATTTCAATGTCAAAAACAGTTACACTTCAAACAATTCAGTTTAGCATAAGCACGCAGTTTAAATGTAAGCACAGTTTATTTGTCAAAAACATTTCTATTTTAAACTATTCAGTTTAGTCAAACGGACCAGAGTGGACTTGGGAGCGATGACAATGAAGGGGTACTCTGCATTTCCCAAAGTTCCAGGATTACTGGAACCTCACCGTCAGATTGTTTAGTGTCATATACAGGACACTCATTAGTGGGGTCCTACCCCTCTGCAGAGAAACAATCGATGTATTCAACAGCCACAGACGGCTGGGCAAGATAGATACAGAGTGGAACGTGAAAAATTGGTGGGTTGAGTTTTACGCCATATCAACGCTTATAAATTATTTGATGTCAAATATATATTGAATGTATATGTAAAAGAATTGTTTAAAAGTAACAATTTTATACGAGCCAGACTTTATTTGTTTGGACACAGTTAAATTGTTTCAAGTGTTGCTATCTAACACTAATAGCTTTATTTGCACGCAGTTAAATGGTTCCCAGTATTGTCATCTAACACTAGTAATCCTATTCAGCCTTATTCATTCGCTCGCAGGCTGTTAAATCGCTCCAACTATTGCTATGTTTTACTAATAAATCAATTTAACATCTGTCATTTGTTTGCTCACAATTAAATCTTTATAAGTATAGAAAATAATTAAATATTTCTTTTTGAATCTTAAATGAGACCTTGATAGGTACAAGCATTCCAGGTCAGAGTGGACCTGGGAGTAATGTCAATGAAGGGAAAATCCACATTCCCCAAAACAGCAGGATTGAAGGCTCAGTGGTTTATTGTCATATCTAGCATACTCGTTGGGAATTGGGCAACAAAGAGGTGGAGCTTCAGAGATGAAATCGACATATATTCTACCGCCCAAGCCGACTAGCGAAAAGTTGTACAAGGCGCTAGGACTTCAGAGATGAAGTCGACATATATTCTACTTGCAAAAGGTTGTAAAGTATTCATGGTCAGTGAAGATGGCACCAAATGATGTCATCTAAAAGCTGAGGAATCAATTTTTTAAATAATTTCCCCCATCTGTATCATCTTGAAGTAGTGCTGACCTTAGATGCTCTGGTGATCTCTCAAGGCTTTGCAAATGTTTTAGGTTCCCATTCAAACAGCAAAGCCTTGGAGACTCGCATATCTTTGTTCTGCAGTTGAAATAAACATTTGAAAATTTCCTAATGTTGCCCTTAGAATCATTGTTATAACCTGTCTAAAGAAGAAGAGTGTATGCTACCAAAATTCTCTTTCTGCTACCCTTGATGTCCCTGGGGTTTCACTCTAAATTTCCTAAATATCTTTCCTTTCTAAATTTGAATTCTAGATGGAGAATAATTGGATTCATGCCTTTCCTAATAGTGATATGTGAAATGCAAACAGCCTCGTTCAGGTTTTGAACTTTGGTCACCATATCCATTATATCCATTTCATACGACGGTAACCGTTATATATATATATATATATATATATATATATATATATATATATATATATATATATATATATATTGACAGCAATTCTTCATTAATATAAATCTCGTTAAACATAATAGACATTTTCTATCTACATATTTTCTTCTGTATCCATTCGTATTGCCATATTACTTTTATCGTATTCGGCGGGAATTGATTTATGTATTGTCTATAGTTGAATATATCCCTAGTACTTTCTGCCCGACTTTGGGCCATCATCAGGGGAGGATCTATTACAAAAAGGATGTAACTTTTCAATCAATATAAAGTAAATACAAGTAATTAAATTCGGATAATTTTGTACCATTACTTTAAATTAGACCTAAAAGGCGCTTGAGTTGCTCCTAGGAAATGCGAAGTAATAAGAAATAAAACAGTATCTAACGGTACCGTCCAAAACTGGTTTAAACTTTTTAATTGTGGCCACTCTTTCCTATAAAGTCTTGGAGTGAATGACAATCCATTGAGGTTTGCGAAGCTTTAAAACGCAGGAAACAAACCTCAACTACAAGCTCTTGAATGCTTAAAGAAGACATAAGATAATCAAAAGATTCCATATCAAGAGAATAACACAAGCCTCAAAAGCATTGATTTAAAAACCAAAATACTTTTGATACGCTCTGATATTTGCGTGCCTGAGTCACTTATCCCCCAACGTAAAAATTAAGACTTAAACATTCCCAGAACACAAAGCTGAAAAGTGGATGGTAGTATATGGAGGTGAAAATAAAGAAACTAATGAGAAACTATTAAAAGACAAAAATACTTCAAATTGTAGAAAGCTTATAGGAACGTTTTGACTTTGATTGAAAATTAAACATTGATGAGAAACCCTCTCATAAAACAAGAAGATATTTACCAAACTTTACTTTAACTTAAGAAGACAACAGGTGGTCAAGTGCTAATTATAGTCAACCAGGAAACTCGATGGATAGAAACAACCATACGGACAGCCAAGGGGGATTACGTATCGCATCTACCGATTGAAAGGGAAGATACGAATAGAAAGAGGAATAGAAAGAATAAAATGAAGAGAAAAAGATATATACATATGTATATCGACAGACAGACAGACAGTAAATAACTGCTTGCATGTTAAAAAGATAAAGTATATTCAATAAAGTGTCCGGAAAAGATCTGAGCAATGAAAAATGATGCGAATTAAATATTAAGAGGATAACAAATATTTAATGAAATGAAGAAAAACATTTTAGAAATAAAAGATAAAAAAATCAGAAAATTGGCTCATAACGATGTTTTTGAAAAAAAGTTCATGGATGAACGCCATTTTCAATACAATTATAAAATTGGGTACATTTCTTTGCGTTCATCTAGTTTATAATTCTGATTTCCTGAATGAAAAAGCCTTTTATAGCGATTTTTTATGAAGAGATTAATGAAATAAATATTATTTCAATCTGATTTGTGACGATATTGAAATGGTGTAAAGAAAATAATTTGAATAATGAATATTACTGATTTTCCTTTGGACATTAGTGCGAATTGCGATTGAAAAAGCGTTAAACTTTAAACTTGAGTCACCGATTGCATTTCCTATGGTGATAATCATTACGCCAAGTGCTTTGTAGTACTCAAGAAATCCAAGTCCAAAAATTCAAAACGCAAACTTTCTCATCGTTTGCTTCAGTCGAAAATGATCTCTAATCAAAACTCCCGGACTTCCGCTCGAAGATGATGATGTGTGTTGGGCAGAGGGTATTATATAACAAATGCATTACAATATAAAGTACATAGATCCTCTTTGTATATGGGACAGGGAACCCTCATTGCAGTCAGAATACCTTTGCTAACAAGTTTTCCATTCATATTCATTGATGATGCAAACTTTAAAATTAGATACTGTATCAAATGAAAGAAAGTCACTTGCTTCAATGGGTTTCACCTTCTGAATTGCGTTGATAACAGAATGCATGTTTGTCATTATCATGGCAAAGCGATAGCATTAAGTTTCTCTTAAGGAAAACAACCGGTTAATGGAACCAGTGGAATAGTTTGCTGAATGACACAAAGTCCTGTTATTCATGTAGAAAGAGGTATTTTGTCGCGTATCAATTACATTAGCATCATCAAACATGGCAACAAAAGTCTACGAAGGCTGTGGCGTCTTACAGTAGGACAATGTATACCATGTAACTTGCATTATTTAAAATACCTTTTGTTAACACCTTGGCATCGGATCCGAAAGGAAAAACTGTTAGAGTTTATAAAGTTCATGCAAGAGATATTTTGATGGCGCGTCCATCTTAGAAGATTGATCATACTTTGGCTCACAAGATTAGAGACTCGGTGGAAGATAGACAATCTAGAATTGCCTGGCAAACAATAAACGAAGTGAGCAGAAGAAAGAACACAGCCAAAGCAAAACTTAAAGCAGCAAACCAACAAGAAAGAATAAAACTGTGGAAACAGCACTTTGAAAACTTACTTGGAAACCCACCAAAAATAACGCCTGAACCAATCACCAGAATAATTAGCAAACAATTAGACATTAAACTTGGACCGTTCACACAAGAAGAACTCGACTCGGTTCTCAGAAAAATTAAAAATAGGAAAGCTGCAGGAGAGGACGAAATTCCCCCGGAAGTATGGAAGACCAGACAATTCGACGACATACTGCTCCGACACTGCAACGCAGTATACAATCAAAATCCGATAGATAGATGGACGAAGGGATGCATACTCCCCTTCCCTAAAAAGGGGGACCTCGGATTAGCCAAAAACTACCGAGGCATAACACTTACATCCATAGCTGCCAAAATCTACAATGCCCTACTACGAAACCTAATAGAACCCAAAATCGACAACATACTTAGAAAAAACCAAAATGGCTTCCGAAGAAATAGATCTACGACCTCACAAATATTAACCATCCGCAGAATCCTTGAAGGTGTACGGGCAAAGAACCTACAAGCGACATTAATATTTGTCGACTTTACCAAGGCTTTCGACTCCATTCACAGAGGAAAGATGGAACAAATCCTACTAGCGTACGGCATACCTAAAGAAACCGTAGCGGCAATAACGATTCTCTATAGAAACACTAAAGTAAAAGTACGATCACCAGATGGAGACACAGAATACTTCGACATTGTAGCAGGAGTACTACAAGGGGACACGCTGGCTCCGTATCTCTTTATCATTTGTCTAGACTACGTACTTAGAACATCGATTGACAAAATCAAAGAGAATGGCTTCGAACTGACGAAGAAAAGAAGCAGAAGATACCCCGCAACAACAATTACCGACGCCGACTACGCCGATGACATAGCGATACTGGCAAATACACCTGACCAAGCCGAAACACTTCTGCATAGTTTGGAACGAGCAGCAGCAAGCATAGGCCTCCATGTTAATGCACACAAAACGGAATATATGTGCTATAACCAAACGGGGGACATCTCCACTCTAGAAGGAACCCCTCTTAAACTAGTAGACAAATTCACGTACCTAGGAAGCAGCGTCGAATCAACCGAAAAGGACATCGAAACGAGGTTAACGAAAGCATGGACAGCTATCAATAGGCTATCGACTATATGGAAATCAGACCTAACCGATAAAATGAAACGCAGTTTCTTCCAGGCAGCGGTCACATCGATACTGCTATATGGATGCACTACATGGACGCTAACAAAACGGCTGGAGAAGAAACTAGATGGCAATCACACAAGAATGCTGCGTGCAATCCTGGACAAGTCCTGGCAGCAACACCCCACAAGACACCAACTGTACGGCCACCTGCCCCCTATCACGAAAACTATTCAAGTTAGGCGAACCAGACATGCAGGACATTGCTGGAGAAGCAGAGATGAACTCATAAGAGATGTACTCTTATGGATCCCCACACACGGCCGCGCAAAAGCAGGACGACCAGCACGAACGTACATTCAGCAGCTATGTGAGGATACAGGTTGTTGTCCTGAAGACCTGCCTAGGGCGATGAACGATAGGGAGGAGTGGCGAGAGAGGGTCAGGGATATCCGTGCTGCCAGCACGATATGATGATGATGATGATGATGATGATATATATATATATGTGTGTGTGCTTGTGTGTGTGTGTGTGTGTGTGTTGTGAAATTGAAAGAGAGAGAAAAGTATTAAATAAACAAAAAAGACAACAAAAAAAAAATAAACATTAAAACCGTTGAAAAGAAACTGATCCGTTTCGATTCATTAAAAATTGCATCATTGTAAGATTTTTGCTCGCGTATTAGTGTTTAAATGATCTCCGTACTTCCAGTTCCAATCTTTGTTTTTCAACTAAACAATCCTCATCACTTACCCAGATCATTGTGTTTTTTTTATAGACGACAATTTTTAAAACTAATTATGAAATACTTCACGTAATTTACTTATTTGTAAATGATGTAGATGTAAATACTCTAAACAGGATGTGAGTCGATATCGAACTTAATTACCGCCGAGGAATAGCTTTTAAGCAAATAAATGAATAATACAAAAAATCATAATTTTGTCAGGTGGTCAGCTGTTTGATGATTTCTCAGCGAAGATTTTTTCAATCAAAAGTGCTTCGTGTCTTGTAAAAGTAATTATCTTAAAAACAGGATTAATTCAATCTTCTTTTGACCACTCTCCAGATAATTCAGAATCATGGAATTTCCCGTCAGCGGTTTTAATAACTTTAGAATATTTTTGATGTCAGGCAAATTCATTCACGCCGGAACAAATAAGAACAAAGATTATTTTTGTGGCGAGGGATTCAGACAAAGAAAATAGAAAATCACCAAAAATCATTTTGCAATAAAACGGCCGAATTGATCAACAGAAATATTGCTCGACCAATATTAAATGAATAAGTCAATTTTTAAAAGAATACGTATTACAAATGGCTATATATATATATATAGTCATCCGAAGACAGACTGTTTTGTTGTATCACAACTCTTCAGTGTGGCTCAACCCGCGAGATGATTCAAGTAGGGATCACAACCCAAGTGACGTAAAGTCGATCGGATATCTTACCCCACAAGGCAACGTCAATCTCAGCGTAAGTGAAGGAATTTTTTTACGTATATATCTTTTTACTTATACGTTATTAGCTATTGGAATGCCTAATTCTTGAGAAGAGCTATTGCATTTCAGCGTACGCCGGCAAATTCCCCCTCTAGAGAGCTCAACCTACGGGGAGAGCACTCTAGAATGGAAATTGTTATCAAAAAACTAATTGTTTCGTTTTATCCCAACTCTTCAGTGTAGATATACCCGCGATATATATATATATATATATATATATATATATATATTTGTGTGTGTGTGTGTGTGTGTGTGTGTGTGTGTGTGTCAAGTCAGAGTTTTCTCTTTTAAACATGTCTGATTAAATAGGACTGACATTTCGTCTTTGATTCGTTCTAGTCTCCGTATGAATTGTTTGACTTTTAGATGGAATGAATTTAGGGAGGCGCCGTATGATTCCCAAGTACTTTAGACTCCATCTAGAGCCATATTCAAGGAATAGAATAATGAAAAGATGAAACAATAGTGAGTCATCCATTTACATAAAAAGTAGGAAGAAGAACAAGTGGGAGGGAAATTTACAGAAGATAAGAATTTTACACGAGGTAACAGGAAGAATTAGCTGGAAATATGCGATAAACATTTTAGAATGTGACTGCTATATGCGCAGTTGGTCTTCTATAAGGAAGTTTATTAATCTTTATATAAAGAGCATCAAGAATTTAGAGTTTTTGTTAGTTTTTTTTTTTTTCATGCAAAATTGAGGTAGTTTTAGTTATAATTCATATATATATATATATATATATATATATATATATAACTACTGTTTGTTCGGATCCAGGTTCGATATTGGAGCTGTCATGAGAACCACTTTTTCATGCCTAAAACAAGACACTGAGAAATTTCTTATATAACTTTACAAAGGTTTTGATTTTTCCTAATGAGGTTAGCTAATTTCGATATTTTGCTTGAAAGCCACCAATAACAAAAAAAGAAAGGTTATTAGAAAAATAAGAGTGAAAATCGATTTGTTTGTTTCATTATTTAAATTTATTTCCGTAAATTTATTTTCTTAATAAGCAATTTTTTTGTTGAAAGATTTTTAAAATTATACTCAGAGATTAGAAGGTAGTTATCAACCTTAAGACAGAAAATGGATCTTCGATTTTTTCTTTCAATAATTTTAATTTTACTAATTCATTTGTTTTGTTGCTGAGAGACTATAATTCATCTAATTTTGTTTGATATAGGGGATATTGTCAATTAATCATCTATATATATATATATATATAAAGAAAATATCATAAATAAGCGGTCCTGGGGTTCGAAGAGATAAGTTATAGAAAGTCAATAACTAGAGGAGAGACGTTAACAAAATTCAAAATCTAAATCTGATGTGTTTTATCTACAGACCAGTGTGTAATATGAACTAACGGAAAGCTATCGTGTTCATCAGACTCAATCAACCATCTAACTGCTCTGACATGTTGACGACGCAAGTGGGAATGGGCGTTTATTGTTTTGAGAACCCTGCGGTCTTGAGGGAGAGAAGTTGGATTATGAGAGAAATAACTATCCAAACGCCTATATGAACTGGTTCCCGAATCTACTTTGCATATTGTATGATCTGTTTCCATGTATTTCTACGGCTTCGTAATTGAACAAAAAGAATAAACAACAGAAATCTTACACTTGATATGAAGTGGGTTTTTTTGTGTTTCTTCTCGCTCAGTAGACGATCCCGATCAGCCAACATAACAGCCGTCAGTGACTATGCAACATATGTATATTTATGAATATAGAAATCGTCCAAATGATTCAGCATTTTGAGGCCTTTTCACTGGGTCTCAAGCAATTTTTAAGAATGACAGTTAGGGAATTTAGGCAAGTTTGATTTTCATTGTCACAAGTTTTTAAATAATGGTGTGAATGGAGTTTTTCAATGTTCGTTTTTAAATGAAGTTGGCGTTGGCCTATGAAGCATCAGTTGACACTGTGGAACGGTCATAGTTCAAATGAAAATAATATTAATCGATATGGTGCCGATGATGTCACGTGGCAGTATGAGAACGAGTGAAGTTCCAATTGTTAAATATATTTACAACCCCCTGTTGTTGTCTGAAGATCTTAAACGTTTTTGTTTTTGTTTTTGTGTTTTCATTTTATAGTTAAGGCCACGAGTATTGAAATGTTTGTTTTTTGTGTATTTTGAGAGATGATTTCTAATGGTTCTTTGGAATAAAAAGTGAAAATGAAAAAGGGTCATTGTAGTTTGTTATAAGAATTCGAGTTTTAATTAGGGTAGATGAGCTATTCGCAGAAGGGGCGAGTGATTTTTATTCAATATTTGTTTGGCTAGTAATTTTATGTCGAAACCGATTGTTTCTAATTACCGAACTGGTTGTTTTAAATCTTTTGTAAATGATTAGTTTAATATGTTTTGGGGATTGAATACAACAAAATAATACCATAAAAGGAATTACAAAAATCAAGTGAACAATAATCCAATAATGTTTTATTAGTTGAAAGCTTGACAATATTTTTTGTAAATTTATCCCCTCTTTTAGAAACCTTGATTTTTTTCAATTTTAACCTCAAAATACATGAAAATAAATTTGAAGAATTTGATCTATTGATCATCTTGATGACTTATTTGTAAGTATTGATATTTATAAACGATCAGCGCATTTCACTGTCTGTATTAACTGGATCAATATGTGGTCGTTGAAATGTTTCGTATATTTTGAAAATTTTATAGAATTAAAAAAATAGTTGTGAGTTATAACTACAATGCTGCAACAGTATTTCAGCGACAGTGAGGAACAATTGGATTGGATAGGTTGTTATGAAGAGAACTGATCTGGTAAGTATTTTTTAACACTGATTTCCTGTAGATCCGTAGAATAAGAACAAAAGTCCATGTGCATAGGGAATTTACTCAGATTAGTCATTCTGTTGGATTCCAAGCCACATCGGAGTGAGAAGAAACGAAATAGTAAACTCGGCAGCTAAATCGGCCTTAGATCGAAACCCTAAAGCTATCTCCATTTCATATACCGATTTGAAACCGATAATCTGTAAATTCCTTCACAAAAAAATGGCAACAACGATGGGACATGAACATCAATAATAAACTCTTCAAAATTCAGCCCACCTTGGGAGAATGGAGACCAGCTTTTAGAGCATCGAGAAGAGAACAAGTCGTTATATCCCGACTGCGCATTGGTCACACAAGGCTTACTCACGCTTTCATACTGAAACAGGAACCAAAACCACAGTGTTTGACGTGTCAGACATCTTGCACGGTTAAACACATTCTTATAGAACGCAGGGCTTTCGCAGTCATCAGAAAGCGATTTTTCAAAGTAACTAGTTTAACCGAATTATTCGAAAACATCAAAAAAGATGACGTTCTGTACTTCTTGCGAGAAACAGGGTTGTACGAAAAAATATGACGAATTAAAACTGATTAATCATGTGCAAACAAGTGAAATCCTGCTTATAGAAAATTTTACCTACTAAGTATTCATTGGTAAAAGGTATGTGCATATAGACAGAATTTGATACGCCATAAAACCCAAACAACCAACTAACTATTCATTCCAACATTTTTACTTTCATAGATTATTAAACATAGCAGCTATTCTGTCGAGATTGATGATGACTCCGTAAACCTGATCTTAAGACAAACATTTTTATGGCTTCATTGGACAAATAGCGAAACATATCACCTCTCACAGGCGAAACAAGGAAAACCGTCAACTAGTTCGATATTCATTTTTTCTGGAAGGATGCTGGTTTTTGGCAGCAATCCGAACAACCTCAAAATTTGCAGCACTCTGATGCGATATAGAATACTATGTTGGATAGTTCTCAATCTGGCTTGGGAGCAGTCCGGTTTCTATAAGGATCGTGTTTAGCTGATTATTATAATATTTTATTTGCCTCCCATCCACTCTCCCAATAGAGCGACTCGATAAAGTATTTGGCAGGGTTGATGGATGTCGGGCATCCAAACAATGTGTTCAAACGATCTAAGCTAACGGATTGACGTCAGGATTTCTATGCTGATGGTGTATGCATATTGAAGGAGGATAAAATGAATACCCTGGAGGCATCAGATATGAAATGCCTCCAGTCTTCTGAATTACTTTCAATTGAGATAATTACAACAGTATCAATATCAATTTCTGGGTACAATTTGTAACTTGAGGGGTTTTGATGTTTTCAGTATCCTCGAATTCCAATTAATTTACTTGTCACTCGTCAAATCGTTACCTACAGATCCTCTAGCGATTTCAGTTGCATCAATAAATTACATATGTATTATTGAATGGTCTTTAAGAAGAATCCCAGAATAATACGTTTTCCAAAAAGAAAAAAATGATTTAAAAATCAATTCTTCAACTATTTTATTCTAATATTAATATTCAAAACCCGGTTGCCATCATTGAAACCAAGGTATGAGTGTGTAAGTGTATAATTGTTCATATTTATGCGGGTGTATGTGTATAAGTGTTCATACTTATGTGTATGTATATTTGCGACTCTCAATGTGTGCATTTTTTTCTTGATTTATGTCACTTTTAGAAACTTTCCGCTTTAATTTTCGCTTTTTCTTTAGGTTTTTCTTTTTACTTACACTGATTAACGCATACACACACACTCTCTCTCTCTCTCTCTCTCTCTCTCTCTCTCTCTCTCACACACACACACACACACACACACACATACACACGCGCGCGCGCATACACCTTCTCTCTTTCTTTCTCATTTTCTCACTTTTTACTTTCTCTATCTTGTTTTTCATTTTATCTAGTCATAACTTTAACTCAATTTTCTTTCTTTCTTTCTTTCTTTCTTTCTTTCTCTCTTATTTTCCCACTTTCTCTCGGCCGCTTTCTCTTTCACTTTCTTTTTCGCCAAAGTTCTTCCTTTCTCAATTTTTTATCTTTCTCTCTCTCTCTCTCTCTCTCTCTCCTCCTAACGCTCTCTTTCTCTCTCTCTCTCTCTCTCTCTCTCTCTCTCTCTCATTTTCATACTATATTTCTCGCTTTCTCTTTCTCTCACTTTACATTTTTTGATTTTCGTTTTTTTCTCATTCTTTTGTTTTCTTCCCTCTCTTCCTCACCCCTTCTCTTAATTTCCGTCTTCCTTATTTCGCTCGTATACTTTCTTTCTTTATCTTTGTGTGATTCGCTCTCTTTTTCCGATTCTGAATATTTTTTCTTATTTTTGTTTTAGCTTTTCTAGACCCTTTGAATTTTTCGTATTATGATTAAGATTTTTTTTATTTATCAATATCTTCATCACAGAATTTTCATTCTAATACTTCTCTTTCCTTCGAATATCGTTTTCTTTTTCTTTTTTTCTTTTTTTTTTTTTTTTCGTTTTTAACAATTTTTATTTTTCTTTATTCTTTCCATTGCTTTTTCGTTTGACAGACTACTACGCCATCGCTCTCTTCCTGTTCTTTCGTAAAATCAATAGCGTTAAACTTGAATTTAAGAAGTATTAAGGAATTATAAAAACTTTTTTAAAAGAATAAATTAAAAAGAAAACAGAGTTACTTCAACTCCGATAGAAAGGACGAGCAAAAGCAAGTAAATCCGGAATAAATCTCTGAAATGGGAACAAAATCCTCATTAGACAAAGGATTAATTTTCGATGCATGAATTAAAGATAATAATCCATATTTCAGTTCCTTATTGGTTAGTCATAAAAGAACGTTTTGGCAAATTCAGTAAGAGACAGGTGAAAACAAAGTTGATGATGTTAGCGAAAGAGGAACTGAAATCGCTTTACAGAAAGATATGTCTGTATTAAAAACAAAAATTCAAGTCGCATTATAAATTACTAAAGCAGATTTTATTTGTATATTTTGTAATTCTTTTCTATGATATTGACAGATCAAGTTTTATCGTCTTTTGTTTTTTACTTGGTGTTGGCAAAATTTTCTGGCAAAAATATTCTGTTTTCTTTGCTGTGTATTTGGTTTCTGCGGAGGTTCGCGGAGGTTCGCGTCAAGGACGAATCAGAGAACAAAGTTCATAGTAAAACTGCATTGATATTCAATTAATAATCTTGAAAAAGTTATGAATCTACTTTACCACTTGCAAGGAGCATAAGACGAACTATATTAGGCATTTAAGGATAATTCAGGTCAGTGATAATTCCTTAATGGTACAACGTAACCCGTTGCATATTACTTGGAGAGGAGAAGAGCGGTGCCAAGTTATTTTCTTATTCTCAGAATTCTATGTACAGGAATTACTCGGCATAGCAATTTGAAAACCTAACAGGTTATCCATTCAGTTTTTAGTCTTAAAAAACACGCACCTAATATCAAAACTGGAATTTCCTTTCATATTTAATACTGAGCTAAGAAAAATCTTGATAGGATGAGCCAATTTTGCTATGAAACATGCTTTATTATTTTTCTATTTTGGTTTAGTTTTTCTGCTTAAAAGCGGAAAGTCATGAAATAAAAAAGAAAGAAACGATGCGATAATGAAAATCCAAAAGATGAATGGGGAAATGACATTTGTCCCGAAGAAGAATGTTTCTTAGAGAAATCCAATCAGAAAAAAACATGATGTATGTGAATCTGTAGATAAATTGCCTTTTTACAAGTTCCTAGAGGTTTTTTGATTGTGATTGTCAGAAAATATCACCCAAATTACTGATATTTGCGCAAACACGTTTATACCAATATAATTAGAAATGTGTTAATACAATAAAAATATACTTCCTTTTTTACATGCTTCTTTTGCAATGTTATACACACGCATGCACGCCCACTTTTTCACACGCTATCTCTTTCTATTTCTTCTTCCCATAGATAAACACAATCTTTTTCCCGGATATTTTTTCAATTTTCAATTCAGTTTCCTCCCTCCTCTCTGTCTCTGTCTGTCTGTCTGTCTGTCTGTCTCTCTCTCTCTCTCTCTCTCTCTCTCTCTCTCTCTCTCTCGTTTTTGTCAGAGGTACATACCATTTTGTTGTCTTTTCTTTCATTTAATTTTCCCTTTCATTATCTTTTTTATGATCGGCTTACTCGTTCATATGCTGTAAAGTTCATATGATGACATCATATATGCAGTTTATGAATTTTTTGACCAACGAGATTTCAACATCGATGGAAGAAGTGTGTGGATCACAAGGGAAAATATGTTGAAAAATAAACCTCATTAGGTCACATTTCATGAGCCTCTCTCAATCAGCCTCTGAACTTTTCAGCCGATACTCGTAAACAGTATTCTTTTCTTTGTTTATTCTTCACATCTATTTTTAAAATCATATATATATATATATATATATATATATATATATATATATATATATATATATATATATATATATATATATATATACGTGTTTCTAGTGTCTTTTCACTATCTTCAGGGAGTGATAATGATTGTTTGTGGTGTCGCCTTTGATTTATATTGTGGTAACTGTTTTGATAGTGTTATTGTTCGTTATTAATTCCGTGGCAGATTTTCGTTTCTGCTGGTGTTGGTTCTTTCTTTCTCTTTTTACTTTCTTCTTTGTCTTTTTACAAGAGTGTATTCTGTGGGTTTGCGTGGGCGTGCTTCTCTTTTTGTTAAATCTTGGAATAATATTCCAGGATATTTTTCTATCCAAAATAAGATGGTTTGTTTTCCTAATTCATGGGGGATATTACTGTACAGGTTTCTGACGTCAAATGTAATTATGAGTGTGTCGGGATCAATTTTTTGTGGTATCGAGTTTAAAAAAGGTATGTCATAGCTTTTTATCTTGTTTAAAAAAAAGGATTATATAGCTTTTTATCTTGTTTCGAAATGGTAGTAGTAAAATGTAAATAAGTTTGCTGTGTCTGTTTGTGGGACATGATAGGCCTGCTATTTAAGGTCACTAGGGTTTGGAATGTCTATATATTCGGGGTTTTTTTCTTTAAATTTCTTCGGACTTTTGGTAATCCGTAAAAATTGCTAGTTTTGGGGATGTAATTTGTTAAGAAATGTTTTTCCTTTTTAGTTAATGTTATCATGCGTGTTTTGCAGAATTTTGTGATTTTTTATATCATACTAATGTCTATGTTTATATCAATTAATTTATAATTAATCTTATCTCTTAGTATTTCTTGGGTTTTTATTCTGTAATATGCTTTATGTAAAATAACTGCGGCGCTTCCCTTGTCTGCTTCTTCTATAATTATTTCTTCATTTTCCAGTATATTTTAAAGCTTGGTTTTATTTGTATGAAAGTTTGTTTCGTGTTGTTTTTTCTTTTAGGGTAATAGTTTTTCGAAGAATGTGTTTAGTTCACTATTGTTATATTTGTCTGAGAAGAATTTGGATTTTTTAACAGGGAGTCATGTATATTTTCTTTATTCATGAACTTTTCGATTTTTCTAAATTTTCTTTCAAATTCTTTTGAAATTTTCCTATATTACATTTTGGAGTGGGGAAAAATTGTCGACCTAGTTAATTTAGTTAGTTTCTTTTTTGTTCGGTTTGTGTTGCCTAAAAATGATTTCAGCTTGTATTACCGAAATATGATTTTTCTTTGAATTGTCTAAAAATGGTTTCTAGTGTTATTATTATTCGGGTGGGTTATATTGTTTAAGAAGAGGTTTCTTACCTTGTTTTCCTTCCTATAATCGTTCTTTTGTTGTTGTTTTTCTCTGTTATATTGTTCTTTGTTGTGTGTGTCAATTCCGTTTGTATTTGTAAGACCAATTTTTTCAGTGTATATAAAGAAAGTCTTTTTTTGTTGTTGTTGTTGTTTTTGTCTCAAAAGTATTTTTCATTGAGTGGTTTTCAGTTCTAGGGTGATTAGGTTAGTTTATGTGTCTTTAGGGGTACTTAGTGGTATTCAAGGGTATTTAGTGGTATTTAGGGGTATTAATTTTTTATGGTGTTGCATGTGTGTGATTGTTCTGTTTGTGGTTGTTGTTATGTGTAGGTTCTTTTTTACATTTTTTTTTTTACTTTTTTTCCTTTTTCGTTTTCTCTTTGGGGTAAACTTCTCAGCCATATAAACAGGAAGAAATTTATGGTGAGACAATTTTATAGATTATTATAAATGTTTTCGAAAAAAATATTATTCCTGCTATATTTTCAGTTTTCTTTTACCTCTTCGGTAGAAATGTAAAGTTAATGTTTAAACACATGTCATATACAGATATTAAGTTTCCTCTTTTGAAGGGTTATTTTTATTTTATTTGAAGTTGACTTGTTCATTGCAAACTTTGTATCAACTGGGAAGCTTTGTGTAGATAATTATTTGGACGAAGTGGTACTTGAATTGTTCGCATTTTGGGCGGGGAGGAAAATAGATGCACCACAAATATAAATATAAATTCTTTAAAAAATACAAAATAGAGAATAAAAATTGAAATCAAAATTGAAATAAAAATATCGATTTGTTTGACAATCCTTAATTCTTGTTTTTTTATAGATAAAATATCAAGATGAGTGAAATATTAATTGCTAATAGGAAGGGGAATGAAAAATATCCAAATAATTTGTGATAAACTAAAATTCTAAATGTATTTGTTTTCATCACTAGTTTTTTTGTTTTTTTTTTAATCAGTATGCGATGGTTTGAGGTTTATAAAAGAGTTTAATTTAGCTTTAAATAATTTCATTAAAACATATCCCTTGTTTTTTATTTTGTTTTTCTTTCTCGCAATACTTTGAAGAAATTTTAAATTTTCCTGATCCGCATGTTGTTAAATACTCCGAACATGACGTGTCTCGAAGATTTCTTCTTTTATTTTTTTATTTGTGAATTCTCATGCTGTCGAAAAGTTAACCTATTTCACTCATGTGCAATTATTTGAAGCCTGGGAATATTTCGCTGTTGATTTGCTTATCAGGTATGTGCTTTAGAACTTTTCCTGTTTTTGAGGCTGGCAGCGATAAGTTTTTGTGCGTATATTTGTCTCACCCACTGAATCTTGATAATTCCTGAAGTCTTTTTTCATGAAATATTGTACAGATACGTCGTGCCAGATGAAATGGCATGTTACGTTTTTGATAGGGATAACATGATGTAAAATTCAGATATTGGCGAGTATATGTTTACCAATAACGGAATTATTTTGTAAAAATACAGATTCCACACAGTATCTGAATATTATGAGCTAAAATTAAAAATAGCATTGGTAGGGATACGACACGGTACCCGCAAAGAACTATCCCTAACCTGAATTATCATTAAAAGCTTGAGATAATTTGTCTTTTGCACCTATCAAGGGGAGGGGAGTGGATTCATGCCTTTGCCATGAATACGAATTCTGTTGGAGTTTAACTTGGTTTTCTGATTCCATGGTCCGTAACGCAAACCAGTCAGCCACCAGAAACCAAGTCGGTCTAGTGTTATGGAATCAGTCTTCTGTCACCATTGTCTTGCTGGAACAAAATATTACCACAAGGAAATATTCGGAACATAAATATTTAACATACCATTACAAGCCACTACCATCCTCGTGTCCTCGTGGTGTAATGGTTAAAGCGATGAACTGCGGAATCGTAGTACGCGAGTTCGTACTCCAGTCGCGCTATAACGTTCACTTTCGGGCAAATACCCTTGGGAAAGGTATGAACCCCCTTATTCTCCCTCCAGCTATGGACGGACTAGGTTCTTCAGCCTTGGTGAGGCAACTAGTCTAGGAGAAGGAAAACTCTGAATTCAAACCTGTTAAACTCCGCTTAAAAATTGACCTTGTGTCATATCCTGCCCGAGCGGAGGGGTTGGTAAATAGTACCATCCTGCACAATAACATGTTAATGGATTATTCACTCACGTACTCAACAATGTATCGAGAAAACTGGAAAAAACTCGTCTAACAAACCATCAGTTTTCGACAATATTCACTGGCCCTGGTTAGTCGCGTTGTAAATAATAGTAGCCTACTTGGTTGACATCTCAGAAAACTTATGGAATGTATTACTCACTAGACAGTTCGCTGACTGATATTTTCAGCATCGAAGTAGAATCTGAATAAAATGTTTTTTATTGGCAGGGAAGTTTTGCATTAGGATCAAAATTAACACACTAGTTTGGTAAGTCCTCCAAATAAAAATGTGTGTTTACCTTTTCACTCTATTTATATAATTCTGAAAATGATTTTTGAAGGAGAGGAAAATATTGTTTTTATTTCAAAGTTAATAATTCACAGACACACACACACACAGATATACACACACATACACACATATCTAAGGAACTTTCAGTCATACATGTACAAAAAATACATGACTAAAAGACCTTTATATATATATATATATATATATATATATATATATATATATACACACACACACACACACACACACACACACACATATATATATATATATATTTTAAAAAGATATAGATATTCTTTAAAGACACATACACACACACACACACACACACACACACACACATATATATATATATATATATATATATATATATATATATATATATCGTACAGATGTTGAAAAATAAAAACTGTTACCAACAAAGCATTCATCAAATGATGTCTCTGGTGTCAGGCATGGTTTTCGGGCAAAAACATCATTACCACTAACCGAAGGTGCTGCTGCAATACCTTGAAATATTATAAAACTTTGTTAGTTTTACCATCACATTGTAGGAATGTCAGAATAAAATGCCTTTTCATCATGTAATTCTTTGCTGTATAAATGATTTTTTATTTCATGAATTTGAATTAACTGAAGCGTTAACGATACTTTGCGTGAATGTGGCCGTCATGTTCCAGATGAAAAAGTTATAAAAACATTTTTTTTAATTCAGGGGACGAAATAAAATAACTTTTTCGCGTTCTAAAAATTTCTCAAGAGAATATGGCAACACTGAGTGCATTAAACAATAAGTAGCAATGTTTTGCACATCAAAGTGACTGCAGGTCTTCAAAAAATGTTTGTGAAGATGAAAACTGATTACATGTCTTTCTATGCATTTTCAATTATAATCCAAGCGTGCAATTTTGTGAATTTTGAAACAAAAGATACTATTTCACAACAAAACCAGATCGATGACGTAAAAGGAGCTTTAGAAAGGACAGATTAAGTAAATGACCCACTACGAACGAGCCCTTCAACAATGCTACATGTATTTCAATGCGAATCAAAATTTCTTTGTATGAAATCTGGAAAAAAATAGCATTGCAGTCCCGCTTAAACCAAACATTAAAATCCTGATATCTATGGTTTAAAATAGCATTGGTAGGGATGTACTAATTTTTGGATGATTCAGTGCTTGGGATATACGTATATAAATACGTTTGGCCTGTTGAAAATATTGTATATTTGTATATTTTGTTTTTCCCTTATAAACATGTACAAGCACAGATATGCATTTGCACACACATACGCGAACACTCACACACGCACACAAACACACACACACACACACACACACACACATACACACACGCACAAACAAACAAACACACACACACACACAGAGTTGAAGACATACATAAATTCCTCCTTATTTATCTATCATTTGTAACTTAAGTTATGTAGAGATCCATATTTCTTGTTTGTCCAATTCATCTTGGACTTTTTCAGTTTTTTGTTATGCGAGCACGCAATTCGGTGTTTGACTTTTAGCTCTCAAAACGTTTAAATATGCGCAGCCGTCCATAAAAACTTATCAACGCAGTTGTACAAACACGTATTTTCCGTGATCTGATCCTTCCAAGGTGGAAAGATAGTTAAGTAGTGCCACAAAAGCAAGAACACAGCAGGAAATGAAGAAAAATGGTAGAATAGAAGCCACTGATAATTATACGTTTAAGAAAGTGTCCAATAAAGAAAGAAAGAAAGAAAGAAAGAATGAATGAATGAATGAATGAAAACTGTTAATAGAAGATAATTCATGGTTAAAATAGATAGATAGATAGATAGATAGATAGATAGATATATATAGAGATAGATAGATAGATAGATAGATAGATAGTGGCACGCGCGAGAGGGGGGGAGAGAGGAGAGAGAGAGAGAAATTAAAGGTAATGAAAGACCAAAGAAAGAAATGACAGTTCAGACCGAAGAAATCGAAGTCGATTAAAAAGAAAGTTGATAACTAACGACCAAAATCTTAACAATTTGAAATTAGTTATCTTCTAACTAATTATTTCATATCAATAGGTCCAAATTTTTTGGCCACTATCACAAGGTTCTTTTATGAGACATCAATTCATTTCTATGTCGATTCTATGCCTTTTAATTATCTCCCTTCCTTCTTTTCGCTTCCAGTGGTTGATGGCTGCAATAAAGCGGAAAAATCGAACGATGATGGAAAACTTCGGAAAACTCCGGTGGAAACTTTCACATGCCAGAGACTTACTATTACTGACATCAAAATCTCCGGTAAATAAACCTGAAAGTTTTTTGTTACGAGAAAAAAGAAAAGTTAATCATTTTAAATCTGTTGTTGATTAATTTGCTGTGAGTTTATGTGTAGAAGAAAATAATCTATTGGCCACATTTCAATGCGAAAATACGCTACACTAAAAATAATCTATTGGCCACATTCTAATGCAAAAATACCAGTTGAAAAATGAAAAATAGCAACCGAGGTGTGGGGTTGAAAAACTTTTGAATATTAGAATTCTTAACGCTAATTTCTTGCTCATGGAGTGGAAGTGACATTGAATAATGTTGAATGTTAGAAAATGTCAATTTCAAATAACTGATAGAAAAACGAAAAGGTTCGAAGTTTAACATCTAAAATGTCGTATGATTTACCTACCTTCCAACGTAGGAATGTCCTCCAGCTACTTAACTTGTTATACGGTAAAATAATGATAAAACTAGACTTTAATATTTCGAATAAACCGTAGTTAAACTTAGTGAAGCAACTTATTCTTTCTTTTCGTCATGTATCTCCCAACCAGCCAACAGAGAAATGATGTTGTTGCATTGTTAAACAGGTATAATTGAAATATTTTTTTAAGAAAAGATTGAATTCAAGAGAAAGTTTGCATAAAATTCCGATTTAAATCTCATCGAGATGTTTTAAAAATAAAAAAACAGGCTGTCATAAGCAAGACCTTAAAAAGTTATGTATATTATATTATAAAACACTATATATATATATATATATATATATATATATATATATATATATATATATATATTAAGGTTGAAAGAAAGTGAGGGAAGGACCGTTATCACAGCTTCTTTCTAAACTAATTTCACTTGTACATGAGTAAATAAAATGTGTTACTGTGTTTCTATTTGCAATAGGGACATATTTTGGGTTTTACTTAATTTTTTCATTGGAATTTTTGTGACGTGGGATTATCATTCTTATATATTTGGCCTAGTGGATAGAAGTGTTGTACATCTATTAATCTTTTCTTTGGGTCGATCAGTACACTCTTTTTCTGTAGAAACTGACAAACGACATATTAAGGGCAAATTAACTTGGAAAAAACAACAGATGCAAACTAACCATGGACAATAGAATAAAGCGTTCGATTTGACATTTTCAGTAGGTTACCAACCATGATAGATACCGGAAAAAGACAATGATAGACACCGGAAGAAGACCACTGAGTACAACCACAGAAACGTTGAAACTATTACAATTGAGATAAGAATGCTGCACAAAATAAATCAGTAAATAATAATTCAATGTTGTACGTGTGTTCATCTTTGCAATAAAAAAGTGGAACGGATCACTTTATAATTCGTTAAGGTCACCTAACAACATGCCTTTCGATTATTATTATTATTATTATTATTATTATTATTAATTGATTTAATTTACTACGAACCTTGAGAAAGGGTCGCATTTTCTACCCTTCACCCAAATATATTAAGTTATTTTATCATTCACTGATCGATTAATATTTTGTATATCTTAATCAATTACAAACGACATTATCAATGCAATTCGGCAGACTAAACATTCAAAATTGCAACAGCAAATATCTAAGCACATTTGATTTTATTTTGGCTTTTCGAAATTGTTGCCTATGTTATTACTGAATGTTTTCTGTTGAATGAATAAATCACCATTAAAAGCAGTAAAAAAAACTTCTGTCAAGAGAGAATTACTTGAGTTGCAAATATTTACCACGGAATTATAATTTTCTGGTAATTATTCATTAAAGACCTGGATATGTAAACATGACGTCATATCGGCAAATTATCTCGTCACTCGATTCACGATTATCCATCATTTCACCGATATCAGTGAATTGTCTTGAAACAATGTTTCATGACCAGAATAAAAAGACTCAGATAATAAAAAGAATCACCCCCGAGATATCTCGTCAGTAGCTGCACAAATAAAGACATTTTCCGAGATATCTCGGCAGATGTTACTAGTAAATAAGTCAATGAAACTTGAAACTTAAATGATATTGTTCATTCGTTTCCCTTGTAATTTTTAACTCGACTTGATCGTACTATCGTTTAATCTAACAATATATTTAAAATGACAAGAAAATTTAACACCAAAATATGCAGCTAAAATGATGAAATATCTTCATACATTAATTTCTTTAGTAAGGAAATCTTTTTACACCCTTCCATTTATGTCTATTTTCATAACGAAGAAAGCCAAAGGCTGGAAATAACGGCACCATTATGTGAAAGATTTTTTGAATTGACACACAGAGGTAAAAGCAGAAACTGACATTAAAGTTTCAATGATAATTGTATTAAATTTTATATACTTCAATTAAAAGCATTTCGCTTAATGTAAAAGGAAGTTTGTATTAGTAATAATCGCTCTAATGCACACACCCACAGACACACGCAGACAGGCACACACACATATATATATATACACACATATACACAGACACACACACACACACACACACACACACAAATATATATATATATATATATATATATATATACGGAATGCGTATCTATAATTGTATATAAACATTCAGGAAATTACGCACACACATGCATGCAAATATATTTTTGAGTACACAAACTAATTTTTATTTATGCGTGTTTATTCACATACAATCACAAATACACAGATATACGTTCATACGTATTCATCTTGTAACTAGATGAATTAATTTGAATCTCTAATGGAGTAAATGGCGATTGCTTCTTTCATGAGAAATGATTTATCTTCAGGTAAAATTAGATAAATTCTTTTTTACGAATTTCACCATTTTAAGTTAAACTTTAAGAATTTTAAGATTGACATTAGAAATATTAAAATTAGATTTCAGAAATGGGATGCAACTTTTATGCAATAGCTTTCACTACCAACCAAGTTCATGTGCCCAGTCAGCTGGTGGGGTGCTGTAGAATAAACTGACTGCATCCCTGCAGAGAGGTAAGACTCCCCCAACGAATGTCCTGATATGACACTAGAAAATCTGATGGTGAGGTTCCAGTATAGCTGGAGCTTAGGGGAATGAAGAGTACTCCTTCATTGCCATCGCTCCCAGGTCCACTCAGATCCGGAGTGGTAGCACCTGATAGGGTCCTATCTATGGGTCAAATAGAACTGAATTACATACTTATGCAAAACTGAACTGCTCGAAATAGAACTGCTTTTGACATTGAAACTGAATTTACGCTAAACTGAATTGTTTGAATTAGAATTATTTGACTAAACTGAATTGCTTGAAATAGAAATGTTTTGACAATTAAACTGTGTAAGCTGAATTGTTTGAAAAACAAATGATTATTTGTATAAAAGTGGATTTGGCGTTAAATAACCTATAAAGGTTGATATGCCATAAACCTAACCAACCAACCAACCAACCTGGTTCATGTGGGGAATATTTGGTTGAAGTGATTACCATATGAGAAACTGATAGTCTTAGAGATTCAGTGTGGATGATCACGTGCGAGTGAGATTATCAAAAATTTAATTTAACGATACCAAGGGATGCAAACATATATTGTGGGGCTTAAGTGAGACCTCAATCTCATCGGTGGTGGGCTATGATTTATAGTAGAATGAATCTTTCTTCCATCGGCTGAACAGAAACCATCTCACATCTTTCTGTTTATGAGACCCTCAAAGAACATGCGACTTCCAGAATAAACGTGAGTAGGTTTTTATAACAAGGTGGTTGTCGATTTCTTTTCATCACCGGAATCAAGTGACAACCTCTTTCGTTATCTTAATTTTTCTTCGTCTCCTCAACTTGCCAAACAACCAACAATATTACACGAGATTAATTAATAATGCTACGATGCTTTACTTACAACTAATTTGTTAAGATTGTTATTAGTATATTAAATTTATTATTAACATCGTAAATGTAACAATCTATAATTATAGTAAACTGTGTGAATGGCTGTCCAAATATTAGAAGCATTTTAAAGGCTGTTTTCCAAAGTTGCATGTCGATTCTAATTAAGGAATTCGAAATAAATCTTTTCATCTGAAGTAAACTTATCTTAAGAGTTTGGTAGAATATTGCTTGCAACTATAATATAAACTAGAATAAACAATGAACCTGCGTAATTTGGCCAGTATTATATAATGAAGATTCTGCAAGATATAGATTGGGAGTAAAATATTTTTAATTTATTTCATGAAAAATGGATTCACAATTTTAAAATGGTAAACAAAGAGACATTAAGTATGAATTGGGCTTTTCCAAATATGTTCGCTCATAAACTAAATATTGCAAGAGACTGGACTCTGGGGCTAGAGAATACACTAACTGCACCTCTGCACAGGGGTGAGACCCCGCCACCAAAGAGTGTCCTGTTTATGACACTAAACAATCTGATGGTACTATTTACCAACCCCTTCGCTCGGGCAGGATATGACACAAGGTCAATTTTTAAGCGGAGTTTAACAGGTTTGAATTCAGAGTTTTCCTTCTCCTAGACTAGTTGCCTCACGTTATTTCAACGTTAATGTTTAAAAATTCTTCCGGTAATCAAATTTTTGATAAGAAAAAAAAAAGATCGTCAAATACAAATTATACGACATTAAATATTCTTTGTAAAAATGCCTAAAGTCCGAGTCAAATTTTATAGTTTTTAAATCAAACTTTAAAAAGTGTTAAATGAATGTAACACTCAAGTTGATAATTCAGTAATGTTTAATTTATTTAACTTTATATAACAAAAAAATTGACAAAGAAACACTGATATTTTTCAATCGGATCGTCAGGATCAGTTAAGTAAAAAGTTTCTGGAAAATATGTGTATTTTCACAGTTTTACCGAAAAGTTATGCTATAACAGGATTGGAATGAAAGATTTTTGAAAAACGCAAAAATAAAATATTTTAGCTCAATAAATAAATAAATAAATAAAACTGTGGCAAGGTTGATTTAAAAGAATTTATTGTCCACTAGTGTACGCCAAAAGTTCAAATTCCCATCCATTGTCGCCTCGGTTGGAATTAAATTTGTTATTGTCAAAATAACCCTAAGTTCATATATTTGACCTCCTAGTTATATACAATTAGGTTTTGAGAAAATTGAGATTTTGGAGAATTTCGGAAAATTCTAATTCATCAAGACTTAGAGGCCACTTTGCCTAATTTATTAAATGAGACGTAAGGTAACTCCATCGGGTGTATGAGGGTCAGTTTTGAAAATCTAATCCCAGGTATCAGTAGATTAATAATTACAAAAAATAATAAAACAACCAAATTTTGCGGTAGGTTTTGTGAGGATAGCGGTGGAATCGCCCTTTGTGGCTGCCATTAAATTTAAATGGACTAAATAAAGCGAGGTTCCTTTGGAATGAGATTGTAAGGACATTGAAGCTATGACAAAATTGTAATGGAGTTACTGAACCGAGCCCGAATATAATTTTCACCTAATCTGAAGCTTCATAACTGTAATTTACTAAGCTTTTTGCTTAGATGGGGCACATGACCATATGAATAGGGCCCTGAATGAGACTAGTCTAGCTTGTGAACCATTATAAACTTCTTTTTTTTTTTTTTTGTTATAATAGAAAATCTTTTTATCGAACGACTGAATCGATTGTGGTATTTTATTTTGCTTTCTTTCTTTCTTTCTTTCTTTCTTTCTTTCGAATATTCCCTAATCTCAAGTGTGTTCATTAAAATAGGACTGTGTGGCTTCTACTTAAAACGTTTAAGGAATCTTTGCCCAAATTTTTACGGATCAAAAAAATTCAACAAAGGCAGGGGTGGGTTCTCGGCTAAAAGAAACCCCGGCCGAATAGAAGGCTGAGAGAGGCGAGACTATAGTAATATATGAATTGACTAGTGCCATTAAACACATGCGTCTTGTTTCAACATAAAGAAACAAACCAGATTACAGCATGCTTTACATTATATGTATGCGGGAGGTGTTTATTATTTTCTGGTCAGAATATATATATATGTACGTGATGTATTCAACAAGTTTCCAGAATTTTTTTGTTCTGACTCTTGAAAATTCACTATGTTATTGCTATACATCTTATGAGATGACTGACCAATTTTTATGATTTCAGCTTCAAAGGAACAGCTACAGCAGCAATTGGAATATAGCCTACTAAAGCCTGATTGTCGCAGCTGGTGAATTTCAAAAATGCAATCTGGACGTGAAGACACTTTAGAAGAGTGATAGGCAATAAAATTATGTTTTAGACGTGAAAAAATGCCACAGAAACGTATGGAATGCTTCATACTGCTTTTGGAGCATTTTGCATGAATCGATCATCAGTTTTTGAGTGGCATAAGAGATTCAAGGAAGGCAGGGAGTCTGTGAGGGATGATGAGAGGTGTGGGAGGATTAAGGAAGTCAATACACCACAGTTCATTGGCCAAAGGGTTAGGGTTAAGGTTACTATGTTGAGGTTTTAAGGGGGTTCAGGGAGAGCACTCTCTTCTAATCGGGTCAGTGGCATTTCCACTAGGACAATGCACCAGTACACAACTCCATCTTTGTCACAGACTATTTGACCAAGATGGGCATCAAGACAGTTCCTCACCCTCCCTAAAGTCCTTGCTCCCTGTGGCTTTTGGTTATTCCCTAGGCTCAGACGCTGTCGTTATGAGACAACTGAGGAGATGAAAGACGCTGTGACGAAGGTCATTGACACGCTCACACAAGAGGACGTCCATGGGGCCTTCCAGAAGTATTTGGAAAGGTAGAACAAGTGCATTGCAGCCGGGTGAGGTTACTTGGAAGAGGATTTGAGTTTCATGTGTGTGCTATTAATAAAAGTGCCCATACGAAAAAATTCTGCTTCGTAGCGTAGTGGCGAATGAGCGAATTCGAACTCTACTCGCATTATTATATTCACTTTTGGACTAATACTCTTGAGCAAAGATATGAACGAGTCATCCCAAAGACTCGAAAAATGGCACTTGATGTCGCCTTGCTTAGCACTCAGCACTATAAGGTGTGGATCAAGGGTAAAGTGGAGCAATCCTGGTAATGGAGTAGCGCCCTCCTCTACATCTCGGTGTAGTAGCTATTGAAAAGGGAGCCTTCGGGTCCCCCTCGACTAATTTATTTGTACATTGTCTTCCTTAACGAAATGGTTGGTTCATTACCTGGTGTCAATTTTAGTAGGTTGATATCCTGGGTTTTATTACATGTAAACCCTTATTGGTTATTTAATGACAAATATGATTTGTAAACGAATGGTTTTTAAGTAATATTTTAAATAAACCAGAACACATTTATTTTCACACAGTGAAATAGTTTCAAGTATTGCTATGTAATACTAACACTTCAATCTAACATCAGTCATTTGTTTGCACTCAGAGGGTTAAACAGTTCAATTTTATCCATAGATGGGACGCTAACAGATAATACCGCGTAGTATCAGAGCGGATCTAGAAGTAATAGTCATGAAGGTCGACTCTACATTCCCCAAAGCTCCAGAAATGAAGCCTCAGCATCAGATCCAATTTAGTGTCATATCAAGGACATTCATTGGGGAGGGGTCTTACTCCTCTGCAGAGATGCAGTCAACGTAGTCTACAGGGTTGTTAGATATCTGCTGATGAATATTTTTCATTCAATTCGTATGTACATATGACAATATTCTTAACAATATTCCCAATGACTGTTCTCATTTGTCCAGATGCATTTCTCTTTACCAATGCATTCTTTATTTCTCTTTCCTTATTTCTCAATCTTAAAAACCAACCTGAATCAAATTCCCTTATAAATTTGGACTTCTACACGTATTAATACTGATTCACATGCAATTAATGTTGAAATTCACCATCATAACATTTTTTAAAGTTTATCTGGGTTTTTTTTTTTAATTTCATTTTATTTTATTCTTTGTAGACTAATGGTTTCTTTTTTCGCTAAATATCACGAGGTATTCCATATATATTTTCAAATCTTAAAAAAGTTACGGTGTTTTCTCAATCACTTCTCCGAAATGTCAAAATACTGAAAAATAAAATGCCATATATATATATATAAAGTAGAATAACATAATAATCCAAATTAGATGTATTTATTTTGATGTAAAGCCAACGTTGAAACGTTTAACGTTACATCACAATAAATTCGTCTAATTTGGATTATTCTGCTTTTCTACTTTCTTCATACTGTCAGATTCAGATCCATATTTACTTTCTTACACATACACACACACACACACACACACACACATATATATATATATATATATATATATTATGAGAGTGTTGGTCGTCAGTAAATCACTATGTGGTTATGATTCGGACACCAAGGGCAATATAATATGGAGAGTGCTCAATATCTATGATAGAGCTATTATAATGATAATGATAATAAATAAATATATATTATATATTTATTTAATCCAGGGAAAACATTGTTCTGCAACCTAATGTTTCTTGAAGTCTATGACAACATTCATCAGGCAGTTAAGAAGATGGAATGAAATTGAAAATCGAAAATGCGACAAAATGCAGACAAAAAATCGTTAAGATTTCGTTTATGTGTGGTTGTAAGTATGTGTGTATATGGGTGTAGGTGTATGTGTGTGCGTGTGGATGCGTGTTTTTAAGTTAAGTCAGGCCAGGAACGTAAAGCGTTGGTTATAGCATTAATGGGTAACGAATGTGTATACATTTGTTCCGTTGACAGTTGGACAAATTATCATCGCTGCCAGTTGTGGGGAATGAGTGAGAATCTGATTTGTAAACGTGTATGGTGGGCAAGAGTTACAATGGGTATAAGTAAGGTTATATTGTGTCATAAATATGTAGGTGTAATATATACGGGGGGGGGTGTATTATACTACTCATAATAGCTAAATAGGATATAGCGTAAGAATTGTATAATATGGATCACATAGGTGGTATATATGCAATAAAATAAAATAAAATAATAAAGGGGTAATTAATAGTAAGGAGATTAAATAATAAATATGTGTGTAATAAATTGTTGTAATGCTAATAATAAATGAATGAAATATTGCGTAAATATTATACATTGTGGGTCTCATAGGTGGTGTGTGTGTGTAATGAAATAAAACAATATGAAAGGGTTTAAATAATAGATAATGTATTTGCGTACGAAGATGATTATAATTTAGGGGTAGGGTGTTGTCATGGAAAATTAAAGAAATTGATTAGATAGCAGGTTTGAAGGTTGGGGTTGTTTTTTAATAACCATATTATTGGTTGATGGTTGGTACATATACTCTTGTAGAAAAGTTTAGAGTGAATTTGGTAGGTTAGGTGAATGTGGAGCGTTGAGGTCTATTTTAATGCTCGTAAAAACTTAAAAGTTAAAATGGTTGAGGCGCGTGGGTGTATTGTGTGATGGTAGGAGGAGAAAATTGTTACTTACGGTGCTTTAGGGAGGTTGTTTGTTTGTTTTTTCATTAAATATGTGTACCAGGTGTCAGGTGGGTTGTGTGAGTGGGTTGAAGTGTGAAAGAAGGATTTTATTTTCATGCCTACATTTTGAGAGGATTTCAGATTTTTTTATTTAGGAGGGTGTTTTGTGATGGATATGTGATGATAGCTAATTTTTCGTGGAGACAAAGAATGCAGGTGCTTGTTTTAGTATCTCCCAGGTGATTGTGGGAGAGATATTTGTGTCTTTTAGTTGCCATATGTACGAGGATAAGGAGGTGTTGGATGCGTAGTTTCTATATTTAAAAGTAAGATAATGGTTGTGGATTCTTTGTTTTTATGGTGCCCTCCGTTGCACCGATGTAGTGTTTGACGGAGTCGTTTGTTTTTACTGTGGCTTTATATATGGTGTTTGTATATAGGCATTTATTTAGTTGGGGGCATGTGATTTTGATCCTACAATTGCATTGGTTGTAGGGTTGTGATGTACTGTTGGTGGATGCAATTTTTTTGTTGTGTTTTTTTATTATTTGTGTCATGTTGTTTGTGCAACTGTAGCTGATCTTGATGTTGTTATTGAAGATTTTTGCTAGGGGGCTATTATTGGAGAAGTGTTTAGAGATTAGATTTAAGAAGTCTGTACCTATATTGGAAGATATACATTTATTATAAGGTGGTTAAACTAGATAATGTTTCTACTTCTGTGTTTAGAATTGACTTTTAGGGGTGTGAATGTCAGTTCTTGCTTATAAGCCCTGCTTCATCGTATATGTGTTTGTTAAAAATGTCGATGTTGGAAGAGTTGCTGGATAGTCTATGGCTAATGGATTTTGGGATTTGTTTTGTAATTGAGGGTGGGTGGTTTGAAGATGAGTGTATGAAAATTGGTTTGTTGTTATCTTTTTTGTAGGGTTCGTATGTGCAATTAGTTAAGTTCAGTGTTATGTCTAAGAAATTTACTGTTTTAGGTTTGTGTGTAGAGTGGATTTAAATCCCAGCAGTTTCAGGGCGTTAGATATTCTCTTTCTATAGTTGTCTAGTTTGGGTCCATTTGGCTTTCTAATGATGTATATATATATATATATATATATATATATGTATATATATATATTTATATATATATATATATATATATATATGTATATATATATATATATATATATATATAATGTATATATATATATATTTATATATATATATGTATATATGTATTTACTAATCTAATATCTACCAGTATTCACGGTACCAGAAAAAAACATGTGTATATGTATATATATGCATATATTTATATATGTATATATATACATATATATGCATATATAAATACATACATATATATATATATATATATATATATATATATATACGAGGATCATTAAATAAGTTTCCAGAATTTTTCGTATGGCACTTTTATTGATAGTACACACATGAAACTCTAGTCCTCTTCCAAGTAATCTCCTCAGGCTGCAGTGCACTAGTTCTACCGTTCCAAAAACTTCTGGAAGGCCCCATGGACGTTCTCTTGTGTGAGCGTGTCTATGACCTTCGTCACAGCGTCTTTCATCTCCTCAGTTGTCTCATAACGACAGCGTCTGAGCTCAGGAAATAACCAAAAGTCACAGGGAGCAAGGTCTGGACTCTAGGGAGGGTGAGGAACTGTCTGGATGCCCATCTTGGTCAAATAGTCTGTGACAAAGATGGGGTTGTGGACTGGTGCATTGTCCTAGTGGAAATGCTACTGACCCGATTAGAAGAGTGCTGGCCTCTTCCAACGGAATCTCTCCCTGAACTCCCTTAAAACCTCAACATAGTAACCCTAACCCTAACCCTTCGGCCAATGAACTGTGGTGTATTGACTTCCACACCTCTCATCATCCCTCACAGACTCCCTGCCTTCCTTGAATCTCTTATGCCACTCAAAAACTGATGTTCGATTCATGCAAGATGCTCCAAAAGCAGTGTGAAGCATTCCATACGTTTCTGTGGCATTTTTTCCAAGTTTAAAACAATTTTATTGCATATCGTTTTTCTAAAGTGTCCTGACATCCAGATTGCATTTTTGAAATTCACCAGCTGCGACAATCAGGCTTTAGTAGGGTATATTCCAATTGCTACTACAGCTGTTCATTTGAAGCTGAAATCATAAAAATTGGTCAGTCATCTCATAAGATGTATAGCAATAACATAATGAATTTTCAAAAGTCTACGACAATTTTAAATGTCTGTACAAAAAAGTATGGAAACCTATTGAATGCATCACGTATATATATATATATATATATATATATATATATATATATATATATATATATATATATATATATATATATATATATTTATATATATATATGGCTTTTGTATCTGTAAAGCAACAAATCAGTTAAAGCTAAATAGGAAATAATTTTACTGACTACCCTTAAACACACCACTTACTGTTGAGTAGTAATAGACCATTGAGTTAAGCTAATATTTACAAGGGGTGGGGGTGTCCTCGTGGTGTAATGGTTAAAGCGATAAACTGTGGAATTGTAGTAAGCGAGTTCGAACCCCAATCGCGCTATTACGTTCACTTTCGGACAAATTCCCTTGGGAAAGAGTATGAATCCCCTTATCCTCCCAGCTATGGATTAAATAGTAACATTACTGTTCTTCAAGCAGGATGGTTTCTGCATTAAATAACCTACAAAGGTTGATATGCCATTAAACAAATAACCCTAAACCAAACCTAATACTTACAAGTGTGACGAGTTTGATTCTTACTCGAGTCAAAATGTTGTTTATAATTATGTTAGATTTGGTCATGCATTCAATTAAAAAAGATATATCTAAAGAGACACGTGTTAAAATCTTCTCATGGAAGAATAAACAAAATTTCAATAGCTGAAGTGCTCGTCTGTGTCGGCTGAAGTGCCCGACTCTGTCGATTGAAGTGCTCGTCAATGTCAGCAGCTGAGATCGTGACACATCATAGACATGCTGAAGTGAATAAATTTAAAAAATTTTTATTTTATTCACTTTTGAAAACAATGCCTATTTTACAATCTTTGGTGTTATTAAGTCTATACAGATTTTTGACCAAAACTTTTTAAAGAAAAATATTCTCTTACTTATCATACAATATGAATATACATAACAGAAAAGTGATTTTACAATTTTTATTTTATTCTTCAGAATTTAATTGATAAATCTAAATGACAGAAATTTAAAAGGCTAAACAAAAATAATATTTAATTATTTTGCATCCTCAGCTAGAGATACTAATTACTAACTAATTAGAAAACTGAAAGTAAATAATCACTTAAGCAAGACGAAGAATTTTTTTAATTTTATTCAGTTTAAAATTCGGAAATTTAAACTTTGTTCCTACAGAATTTAAATTTCCAAATGTTGCATTCATTATTTCATAAATACAACTTCTCGTGTGTCATTCATTTCAGAAAAAAAACATTTCTTTTTGTCAAAGAGAGAAAACAGTCTTTGAAAACAGTTTTATTTTTTAAATTATTCTTTGAAATAATCATTTTAGTCATTTTTAAAAAATTAGAAAAAATATTTTTACAGAAATATTTTTATCATTGTATTGAATCATTTTTTAAAATATTTTTGTATGTTGCAAAATCACTTATTCCATCAGCATACAGCGATTGATGGAATAAGTGATTTAATGTTCTTCTTAGAGAACAGCTTTATGAAATCGCCGACGTCAGAAACTCTCAAATGTGATTGCTGAAATCAGTCGAAAAAATTAAGTTGTAAAAAAGTTAGTAAAAGAAATTATAGATATATCTAGATACAGACGGCACTCATTCTCCACTTGTTACTTACAGATTTGATGATTGTACTAAGGATTCGAAGAAAAGGAATTGAATTTGACAGTGATCTTAGAAAGAGTATCAAACAAAATATTGTATAAAATATTGTTTTTCTTATATATATTTAATTTTTTCCGTTTTCTAGAATTGGCTTTTCGATGGATGGTTGAAATATTTGTTACTGACTGACACAGAATTAAAGCTGACAAGATATTAAGAAATTGCATATTTCACTTCCGGCCATAAATCAAAATCCAAATGAAGCTAAGAATCAACATGAAAGCTTGGAACTAATGCACTGGACATCATGCTGACAAAATATTGATAATAACCTAGCTGGACGACAGTCATTCGTTAACAATTTCTTGCGTTGTACTATCATACTCTGCGTGAGTGTTCACATAAATGATGGTCTTTCTTGAAGACCAAGTGACAGCAAGACGCTTCTTAATTCTCTAGTCGAGCACAAAGTCGATCTAAATGGTCTCCATCCTTTGAGTTTTCAATTTCAATCCAATTTCTCCAGCCTCATTTCCAAGTTTTTTGGGATTATTTCAAGGGCTCATTATACAGAGCACAAGACAGTGGATTACTATGCACAAGGCCTTGTGCATAGTAATCAACTTTCTTGTGCTCTGGTCCATTTATCTGTGTTCCTCCTTTGCTTATTTTAAGAATGACCCCGACTCTCACACAAGGGAAACTGACCAGGGGATTAAATTTCTGCTTAACAGCTTGGTTTCGAGAATTTTTCTCGTTCATCTGAGAGTTTTTTGGGGGTTTTTTTTAGTTTTTTTTTTTTCTTTCATCTGCAATTGTTTGATAGTGTTTGCTTCCAATATTCCTAAATATTTGTAATTTTCCTTTTCTCCCGGCATTCCGATTCTTTCTTGATTTGACAGTTCTATTTCTCTATTATTTTACACTTTGCATTATGAACATGGCACATTCTATTATTATTTCACTCCTTGCAAGTTTTTCACGTCTGCATTAGCTGGTGGTCTTCACTGTAGGTTGAGTGATAGCAAGTCACCTCAATTCTCCAGGACTCTTCGGAATATTTTTGCCTATATTAAAAATGCTGCGGTCTGTATGATTTTGATTCCTCTGATTTCCATTTTCTTCAGTCTCTTTTCCAAGTTTTTGGGAATTGTTCCAAGCGAAACAATTACAATTGGTATTACCGTTACCTTCACATTCCGCAACTTTGTCAGCCCTCCGGCAAGATCCAAGTATTACTTTATCTTTTCGCTTTCTTTCATTTTCACTTTGTGATCCGCTGCAACAATAAGATCAAATAGAAACCAACTTCTTTTTTTTTCTTGTTGATTAACACAAAGTCTAGTCTTCTGATCTAGACTCATTTGTCTCTTATTTATAATTACTTGACTGCTTGCAAGTTTTTCACGCAAGTTTTAACTGGTTGCCTTTCTTAAGAGTCTGAGCGTCAACAAGTTGCATTAGGTCTTCTGAACTCTTCTAAGTATCCTCGCTGATCTTAAAAAGTTCTGTGGTCTTGATGGCCCCCGTTCTTCCTCTGCTCTGCAGTTCCCCAGTCGCTTTTAAAAGCCCTAGGGGACCATACCAGGCGCAGCAATTAGTGGTGTGGCTCCGGAAAGGGTCACTAATGAAAATGCAAACACGGATATTAGATAACAGATTATATTACACAAGAAAGATACAGTTACATAGAAAAGGTAAGAAGTCTCGTACTGTTCGGATAACACCGATATTGATCTGCGGTATTTGATGACCGCCCCACCCAACGAACATGTGTGCCTTTTTTTGGTAGGTCCGGGCGCAGGGCCGTAGCCCACACGCACCCGGCATTTCCACAAATGCCTGCAGCCCCGTCGGCATTCCCAAGCGCCGGGCGATGAACCCAACCCAACCCAACCCACGAAGGGGGTAAAAGCCTGGAGAGGTTCAGCACCTGGAGAGGTTCAGACCGATATTGATCTGCGGTATTTGATGACCGCCCCACCCAACGGGCATTTTTTATGGTGGGTCCGAGCGCAGGGCCGTAGCCCACACGCGCCTGGCATTTCCAAAAATGCTTACGGCCCCGTCGGCATTCCCCTTATTAGAGGCGCCTCAGGGGCCGGGCGATGAACCCAACCCCCCGAAGGGGGTAAAAGCCTGGGGGGATAGCCCCCTAAGGCCGAACGAAATCTCCAGGTTCCGCGACACACTCGGCCAGATCTGTGCCGCAGATAACACGGCCGGTCGAAGTGCTACCCGACACCTGGTGAGATGTCAGACCGATTGTAATCTGCGGTATTTGATGCACGCCCCACCTTATGGGCATGTATGGCACAAGGCCTTTTTTTGGGTGGGACCGGGCGCAGGGCCGTAGCCCACACGCGCCCGGAGTTTGTCAAAAATACCCTCGGCCCCTTCGGCATTCCCCTTGTTAGGGGCGCCTCAGGCGCCGGGCAATGAACCCAACCCTCCCGAAGGAGGTAAAAGCCTGGGGGAAGGCCCCCTGAGGCCGAAGGAAATCTCCAGGCACCGAGACACACTCGGCCAGATCCGTGCCGCAGATAACACGGCCGGCCGAAGTGCTACCCGACACCTGGAGAGGTGTCAGACCGATAGTGATCTGCGGTATTTGATGCACGCCCCACCTTACGGGCATGTATGGCACAAGGCCTTTTTTTGGGTGGGACCGGGCGCAGGGCCGTAGCCCACACGCGCCCGGAGTTTGTCAAAAATACCCTCGGCCCCGTCGGCATTCCCTTTGTTAGGGGCGCCTCAGGCGCCGTGCAATGAACCCAACCCCCCTCGAAAGGGGGTAAAAGCCTGGGGGGAAGGCCCCCTGAGGCCGAAGGAAATCTCCAGGCACCGAGACACACTCGGCCAGATCCGTGCCGCAGATAACACGGCCGGCCGAAGTGCTACCCGACACCTGGAGAGGTGTCAGACCGATAGTGATCTGCCCTTCTGGCATCGAAATCTCTCAGTACTAATAACGGTGAGAAGAGTCCATTATGGTGAGATGGGTAAGGCTCCCACAACACCCCTCCCGCAAGCTTTTTACTTTGTATAAGTGCTGTTAATATTTTTTCTTTTTTGGTCGACCATCAACGGGTCGGTGAATTTCCTTTTTAATTTGGTCAAATGCTGTTTGACATTCGGGCGTCCATCTCCACTTTTTATCTTTTTTTAGTAGTTCGTTTAGCGGGGCGCCGAGATCGTGCAAATTTTTTATGAATCTTTGGTAGTTGTTTGTAAGTCCAAGGAAGCTACAGAGCTTCCTTGGACTTGCCCGCCCCTGATAATGTAACATTATCAGGGGCGGGCATATCCTTGATAGCTGAAGCCCTTTCGGGGTCGGGACGTTTCCCGTCTTTGGCAATGATAAGTCCAAGATATTTAATTTTGTTCATACAGAAATCGCATTTTGCTTCCTTTACCTTGAACCCAAATTCCCGTATTTGTGCGAAAACCTTGTTTAGATGTTCTCTGTGTAGCTCCTTCGTTTTACTACTAATTACAATGTGTGTGTTAATACAGAGAAGTTTACAACTATTTTTTTCTACTGGAATCTGGAGGAAGGCTTCGCTTACGTCAATTTTTGAAAAGACTTTTCCTCCATTTAATTTATTAAAAACCTCTTCTGGGCTGGGGAGTGGATAGGGGTAATCCTTGAGTCCAGCGTTCAATCCTGTAAAAAATCTGCGCATACCCGGATTTCCTTAGATTTTTTCTTATATATATACCGTTGGAGCAGCCCATTCGCTGAATTCCACTTTCGATAATATGCCCAAATTCACTAATCGATCTAGCTCTTTATTTATTTCTTCGATCGCGGCGAACAGTACGTTTTGCATCTTTCTAAAAATGGGGCGTGTATTTGCCTTCACTTAAAATTTTGCCTTAATTTTTGTACATTTGCCTAGAACAGCTGAAAAAACTTCGGGGAAATTACCTTTTAGTTCAATCTTAATTTTTTCAGCTTCGGTCGTAATGCATTCTACTTTTTGGCAAAACGTATTAATTGGTTGATCCCAGAGATTAAATTTCTGAAACCAGTCCGACCCAAACAAATTTTCTGTGTTCTTCAGTACGAAGACTTTTAATATTTTGGTTATTCCATTTAGTGATACTGGGGTGATTATTTCACCTTCAAATTTTATTTTGTGTCCTGTTACCGTTCGTGCCGTCTTGCTTGTCATCTTTGTTATTGGCCTATTCAATTTTCTCCAAGTTTGTAAGTTTATTATTGATAGATCAGAGCCAGAGTCTAACTGAAATCTTACCAACTTATTTAGTACTTTGACTGTTATGAACTTTGTCTGGCTCGTTCTCGCTTTTTGTATGTCTGACTCTGTTTTTAATTATTTTTCTGTTTCTACTTTGTGAGCCCTTATGTCCGAATTTATCGCAGTTTTGACAATTTTTTGTACGATAGGGACAGTCCTTGGCCCAATGTTCTTTTCCACCGCGGTAGCAAGCGCTGGGAATTTTTTTTTTTTTTTTTTTTGTCACTAGTCTGCCTGTATTGAAATTTTGGGTAATCATATTTTTTTCTCTCTTTTACCGGAGAGTATGATTGGGATCTATGCTTGACTTTCCTTACGTAAGCAACACCAGACTCCTCGATATTTTTTAGTCTTTTCTGACACTCACTATCTTCTAACAGTCTTTAGCCAGTTTTTGAAGTGTGAGATCGGGTTCGTTCTCTAATTTCAACAAAACTCTGCATCTGATTTCCGTGTCTTTTGCCGACACTAGGCCTTGTGCGAATATCAGACATTTGAAGTCATCCGCTGACAATTCGCCTAGTTTAAAATCGTCGCAGTTTTATTGACGACCGAGGCAAACCCTAAATAATCATCACTGTCCCTTTTTGTTAAGTTGAGACATTTCCATCTTTTGTGCAATAGAGACGTTTTGGAGCTGAATAATTTTGACAGTAATTTAACTGTTTCTAAAAAGCCAAGTTCGCAAGTTTTGTTTTGTTTTGGTAAGATATAATCTACGAACTTATTGTGTTCCACAGTTCTAAGCTTTCGTAGAAGTAGCCGGACTTTTTTGCATCAGTCCAATCGGCACAGTCGGTAATATAAATATCTTCTGTTATATGCCTCAAAGTTCTTATCCTCATCTGGTGCGTAGGAAAATGTTTCGAGTGCGTTCCACACTGCATTTTGAGTGAAAATAGTAGTACTATCTGTAGGCTGGTTATTACTTAGACTTTTAAAAAGTGCTTCTTGTTGTTTTTGCAATTCAAGAAGAACCGTTGTTGTTTTCCCTCGTTTTTTTAAGATTCTTTCTTCGTTTTCTTTCTGAAGTTGTTATTGTTGTTTTTCCTTGTTTTTTAAGATTCTTTCTTCGTTTTCTTTCTGAAGTTGAAGGAGTTTTTCCTCATTTTTTTTTGTTGAGACTCCATTCGGAACTTCATCATTTGTGCAAACATTTCTTTAAGGTCTTCCATTCTTTTTTTTAGACTTTTAAAAAATTTCTATTCAAGAAAATCTTTTTTTCTCTGGAGGTGGGAGGTTTTGGGGTGTTTTTTCTTCTGTAAATATCCCCAGAAATCAAGAATAATTACTCTGTGTGTGTTTTGTACAACACAAAACTGTAAGCACCGAATTGAATTTTTCTCTCTGAAGTGGGGGGGGGGAGAAAGAAAAATATGAAAATCACTTTTTGATTACGTGACAATCTTACTTACAGATTCTTTTTTTAAATATCCGCTATCCGACACACTCCGTCGTTTGTACAATTTGATACCTTGTAGTTGTTTAACAAAAAATCTTCTTCAGTTCGTTGTATGCTGGAACTTTGTTGTAGATTCTTTAACAACTTGTAGTTGGGTATCTCTTTGTTGTTGCGATGTATCTTTGCCAGTGTCATTAACCCCTTTTGCTTGTTGGAGAGTCCCTTTTTTCGTTCGAGTTCCTCGTCACCAGTATGTTGTGACCCCGGAAAGAGTTACAAATGAAAACGCAAACACGGATATTAGATAACAGATTATATTACACAAGAAAGATACAGTTACATAGAAAAGGTGAGAAGTCTCGTACTGTTCGGATAACACCGATATTGATCTGTGGTATTTGATGCTCGCCCCACCTAACAGGCAAGTGTGGCACAAGGCCTTTTTAGGTGGGTCTGAGTGCAGGGCCGGAGCCCACACGCGCCCGGCATTCCCAAAAATGCCTACGGCCCCGGGCGATGAACCCAACCCCCCGAAGGAGGTAAAAGCCAGGGGAAAGGCCCCTGAGGCCGAACGAAATCTCCAGGAATCGAGACACACTCGGCCACATCCATGCCTCAGATAACACGGCCGGCCGAAGTGCTACCTGGCAACTGGAGAGGTGTCTGACCGAGATTGATCTGCCCCTCTGGCAGTGAAATCTCTCTGTACTAATAAATGTGAGAAGAGTCCATTATGGTGAGATGGGTAAGGCTGCCACAACAATTATCAATTACAGTATCACTGTAACCTCCATATTCCACAGCTTTTTCAGCTCTCTGGCAACATTCAACTATTTGTCTATCTTTTCTCTGACTTTCATTTTCTCTCTGTGGTCCACTGGAACGTCAAAATCCATTAGATATCAAGTTCTTTTCTTCTTGTTAATCAATTGTTCTGGTCAGGATTAGGTGATCCGTTTGTATCTCGAAATGCCAGAAAATTTTATGCATTTTATTTTCTACGATTGATTCTAGTTTGTGCATATACCATTTATTGGCATTTTAATCTCTTGCGCCAATAGACCCCCTTTATCCCCACCCCCAGTTATACCTAGTGTCGTATTTCTTTCGTGCTATTACGATTATCTTACTTCAGGGAAGTTTTTTTCCCGCCAGCGTTAGTTAATAGTCTGAGTGACAGTAAGTTTCCTCGGGTCTTCAGGACTCTTCTCTGTATTCTGGCCGATCCCAACAATACTGTAGTTTGAATGGTCTCGATTCTTCCTACATTTTTCAACTCTTCCATTCCCTTTCCAAGCCTTTGGGGACCGTTTCAAGTCCACCAATGACACTATCACCTTTATGTTCCACATCTTTCTTAGTTCTCTTGCAAGGTCCAAAAACATATCTCTCCTTTTACTTCCTTTAGTTATCATAATCATTTTACACTTTTGAGAGTTTTCCACACCAGCGTTAGCTGATGGTTTTTCACTGGAGTTTGAGTGACAGCAAGTCTCCTCAAGTTTCCAGGAGCCTTCTTAGCATTCTAGCCGATCTTGTTAATGCTGTCGTTGGGATGGTCTCCACTTGTCCTCTTATTTTCAAGTCTTCCAGTCCCTTTATCAATCCTTTACTGACTGTACTGAGCGCACTAATTATAAAAAGTATCACTGTCACTTTCATGATCCATAGTTTTTCCAGTTCTCTTTTCGCTTTCTTTCAGTTTTACCCTTTCGTCAGCCGGAACGGCAAAGTCCACAATTCGTCAGGTTCTATTTTTTCGTGGACTATCTCTTGGTCTGATCGTTTGGCCGAGATTACATGATTCCAAAGAAATTGGTTGATCTCATTTTCCTGGACAGATTCTGGGTTGTGCCTATACCATTTGTTGGCATGACCAAATTTCAGTTTATTTACTCACCAAATTTTCAAGCCATTTGCAATAAGTGCTTCTTTCGAGAGATCAAATGACATCAAGTCCTTTCAATAGTGATTTTCGTAAAGCAGTTCCCAAGCTGTTATCAGTTCTGTTTTGGATTCTTCGGCCTTTCAATCTCTTTGAGATTTTGTCGGTAATTCTTCAAAATGTTTCAGTAATTATAAGTATTCCAGTTACCTATATATACACGTTAGTAGAGTTCTCATTATGTTTGTATATAAGTTGGCTAACCGTAGTCGAGAGCGACCCGAATACTCCCTTTTTAAAAGCTACTACACCGAAGTGTTGAGAAGGGCGCAACTCCTTTCCCTGTAATACTCCGCTTTGTATCTTATAATGCTGACTGCAAACCAAGGAGGCATCAAGTCCACTTACTTACTATGTTTGTATGGTTATGTATATAAATGTGTGATTGTTTGAATGTAGCAGTAGCCCACCAAAAACAACACATCATAGTGAGATTTTTATAAGAGCAATCCTCTTAAAATGGTCTTACAAAAGATAAATGACTAAAGTGATTTCTTATCGAATTTGCAAAGGAATGATAATTTTGTAGGGTCTGCATTTGCGCTGAATGTCATTTTTAACCATCCAAATTATCGATATAACTGAGATAATTATACAATACTAATTCGAATCCTTCGCTCCTTCCTAAATAGAATTAGAACTATCATCATAAACTGCTCTTACATCTGGAATCCCACGGATTAAAGATTTGCCCAGAATTCAGATAATTTCTAGCATTTTACTCTTGTTCAGTGTTTTCTTTACTGTGACCTTGTGAAATGACATTGTTGTGACCTTATTAAATCACATTATTCACGAACTAACGTCTTTTATTTTTTCATTATGAATAGAAGATCTGATCGACTGACCTGGATAGGAGAAACAATTTAAATTTCAAAATCCCCAAGAATATTGCTCTTTTTTATTTTCTAGAATAGCTTCTAAGTTGGATTTATGCAAACTACACTCCAAATCCTTATCTGTCATCTTTAATATATATATATATATATATATATATATATATATATATATATATATATATATATATATATATATATATATATATATATATATATATATAAAACCTGTTAAATCAAAAGTACTCGTGATGTAATGGATATCATCGTAGGAAATGGACACGGCGACCCGGTTTCAAATCCTAGATTAGGCTGTTTTACATAAAACTAATTCTTTTGGGAAAGATATGGCTCTGACTATCCTCCCTCCAGAATGAACTTTTTAACCTTGGTATGACAACCAATCTAGGAAAAGAAAAACTCTGAATTCAAACCTGCCAAACACTGCATTTAAAAAATTGACCTTGTGTTGTATCCTGCTCCTGCGGATACCCTGTTGGGTAAATACATAGCTGCTTAATCAGAAACGTATTCGCACAATTTTCAGTTGATCAACTTTCCTAATGAGTCATTGATTATTTTATATTCTGACTTAATCTGCCATATTTAACATTTTTATGTCTAACGCCGGCATTTTTATTCCTCTTTGACTTGTCTATCTTAATTTAATACTTATTAAGGACTAATATATTAAAAAGTATTTGGTTTTCCTTCTCAAATGTTCTTTGGGCACCCACTGCCTATGTTATTTTCTCTGTAATGTCTTTTTTGCCTTTTGATTTCCTGACGGAATTTTTTTGTGTTTCACTTTTGATTTCCAGGGTTTAGTTTTTCTGATTCAAACTTTGTTATTTTAAGGTTTAAAATGCCAAAGTTTGAATCAGAAAAACTAAACTCTGTAAATGTCATAACCAATCAATCGTTTCTCCAAATGTGCAAATGTTTTTCCATCTTTCTCAATATTGATTATTTTCTTCCTTTCTTTTTACATAAAGTCTTTAGACGTTATTTTTCGGCTGTAAAACATTTTAGTCATTAATTTCATCATTCTCTTAGTGAAAAGTTTAAATTCTTTTCTTGAGAAAAGTAACGGATTTTTTTCAAATCTATTAATACTCTTCAAGTATTTCATAATAATTATTTTTCAGTCGTTGTAATATCAACATTACAAAAATTCTCATTGCTTTTGTATACAAAATGTATTCAAAAAATGTCGAGTCTAAAGTGATATTTACGAGGACAATAAATGAAACATTAAGGCTATTAAAAATAGTCCCCTTAGCATTCAACACACTTATTCTAGCTAGCGTTTATCTGGTCAACCCTAAAACTTTACGATATAAATCTACTCTGTCATATTTCTTTAAATGTTCTCCACGTCATCAAATCGAACATTTGGCATGAATTTTCAGCTTAGGAAGTAAGAAAAAAACATTCGAATCTACATTTGCAGTGAATGGATAATGCTGCTCTTGGACAATCCTCTATTGTAACAAAAAGCTTCATGACAACTGCTTTTGTTTTTAGATTGGAGTTGATAGATTAATTTACCGAAGTTTACCTGAGCGCTTTCGGACCCTTCACAGGCCATCATCAAGGGTTGCTTGCAAATGTAAAGGTTGTTTTTTAAAGGTTTAACGATTTTTTTTAAATTGCAAAATTACGTAAACGTTGGATTAAACTAAGATGCTGCTGACATCGAACGAATTTGAAAGAAAACGCTATCAACGGAAATAGAATATTCATCAAGAGAAATAGAATATTTTAATTTTTTTTTCTTTTTCACTTCGTTAATAACTAAAAAATTTTATGAGTTATTAACGAAGTGAAAAAGACAGAAAAATTTTGAATATTCTATTTCTCACAATAAATATTCTATTTCCGTTGATAGTATTTTGTTTTAAATTCGTTCGATGACATTAGAATCTCTATTTACTCCGACTATATGTTTATGTAATTTTTGCAGTTTATTTTTAAAGTTGTAAAAAAAATATCACAAATGATGATAGCCGATGAATAGTTCGAAAGCGCGCAGGAAAACATCGGTAAATTAATCTACCAACAAAAACTAAAGCACTTGTCAGGAAACTTGAAAGGATCCTATTAAAATTATATAAACAAAATGTGTCTTTATTATTTAATCAAATATGCTTAGATGATGGACTACTGCCTAACCACACACACACACACACATATATATATATATGTGTGCGTGTGTGTGTGTGTGTGTGTGTGTGTGTGTGTGTGTGTGTGTGTGTGTGTGTGTGTGAATTTGTAATCCAGCAAAAATGGCACATCAGGTCAACATTTTTATTACCCTAAAAATGTTCTTTGAGAATAAAACTATTTCCGTCCAATTCGCCAATGAATAACAGTTTTGAAGAATTTGCGTTTGTTTTTTAATCGTCCAAACAGTGACATTTATGAAGAGCTGATCAGAATCCTTTTCGCCTTAAAAAGAAGCAGCAATATCACCATAAACTACAATTATAACGGAATGATCCACCTAGTAAATCATATAAATAAGATCTAACTTTCCACTGAGCTTAATGACTTTCTTTGTTGACCTTTAAACAGAAGAACGCAAGAAAAGAGAAAAATAATCTTTTAAAAAATTCTAATTTATTGTAGCAAAATTGTGTCAAAATTGTGTCAAAATTTCCAAGATGAAACTTGATAATTTTTATCTCTTAAAATATTCGGACAATTGACCTCATTTTTATTGTTATACCTACAACAATATTGTAGCACATGTGTGAGGGTTTTTTATGTTGTTGTTGGGTTTTTTTTATTCATCTAAATAACTTATTCAGATATATAATCATATGGCATTTTCTAGGTATAAACATTTCTTTTTTTCCTTCTGGTTATGAACAGTGATCGGATATAGGAAAAGACTTCAGATAATTGATTATTGCTAAATATATCGACAAACTATTGAATAAATCAAGAATCAAAGGAATTCAGAGTTGTCCACATTTAATTAATATTTTCATTTTTAGCCTTGTTATATTTTCATACATTAATTAGCAGAGATATTACTAAATGCTTTTGGAGTTTATGAAGATCATACAAAATTGATATTCAGTGTCAAGTAATTAAACCTTTGTAATTATTTTAACTCGAACACAGTCAGTAGTGAGATACTGGAAGAGGAATAAAAACTGGCATTATTTAAGATATTTTTGCTAAGAATGTTTTAAATAGTTAAAATGATTAATACTGTTTTTGATTTTGGAATTTTAAACTCGTTTTAAACATTTTAGTATTTATACGAAATATCTCTGTTGTTATTAGCAAAATCATTTTTTAAAATTTGTTTTAAATTTAAAGTCGAAAAATAAATATTGTTTTAGATTCATCACAAACCTTTCATTTCAACAATTTTAGAATGTCAGAACTCTCTATGAATAATATAGCTTTGTTGATCCGATCAATCCAATTGTCAGAAATTCCATTTTATTTTGGTTATAGCACGGGAAGTATGAACACTCACTTGTGTAACATAATTGATATAAACGCATCAATTAAGATTGAATACCTGCAGCTTCTCAGAGATCTCACCCAAAATACAATTTGAAATTAATTAATAAGTCAGAAAAATATAGACAACATTTTGGATCCAATCACAAATACAGATATTCATATCAAAGAACTCATTACTAGAGTTTTCTTCATAGAATATAAGGCGATCGGAAAAGTAAATTAATCAATTAACGTTATAGTCAAGAGAAAGTTATTTCTCTCTCTCTCTCTCTCTCTCTCTCTCTTGGGGGAGAGTCTCCGTGGTGTAGTGGCTAATGTACTGGACTGTGATATCGTAGTAAGCGAGTTCGAACTCCGGTCTCGCTATTACATTTATTTTCGGACTAATCGAATATCATTTGGAGAGGCATGAACCCTCTTATCCCTCTTGGCTATGGATTAAATAGTACCACTACTGATATTCTTCAAAGATGGTTTGGGCATAAAATAACCTATGAACGTTGATATGCTATTAAATAGAGAAATCAAACTAAACCAAACCTATTTGCTGCAGTCAATATGAATTTCTACGACACACAAGAAACATCTATTTTTAGAAATGAAACATTCATTAATATTATATTTTTTTGTATCTATGAACATATTTCTTCTTTGTAACAACCTTACATTAGTGTAGATTTTAATCACTATATACAATAATTATCAGCATACAACTAGGAACTTTTTTTGCTGTGTGAACTCGCCCAGCAAACAATTTTGTATATTTAAATCTTATACTGTTTGTTATGTGTATGTTAAATTGATTTTAATTTTGTAAGAAGCAAAAGGTACCCCGCAAAAACAATCACGGACGCCGACTACGCTGATGACTTGGCGTTACTAGCGAATACACCTAATCAAGCAGAGACACTACTGCATAGTCTGGAACAAGCCGCAGCTGGCATTGGCCTCCATGTCAATGCAAACAAAACTGAATATATGTGTTACAACCAAACGGGCAAAATTGCCACACTAGACGGAGCCTCTCTGAAACTAGTCGACAAATTCACCTACATAGGAAGCAGCGTCTCATCAACCGAGAAAGACATCGACACACGACTGACGAAGGCATGGACAGCTATCGATAGGCTCTCGATCATATGGAAGTCGGACCTAACTGATAAAATGAAACGCAGTTTCTTCCAGGCAGCGGTTGTGTCGATACTCCTATATGGATGCACCACATGGACGCTTACGAAGCGGCTGGAGAGGAGGCTGGACGGAAATTACACAAGAATGTTGAGAGCAGTATTAAACAAGTCCTGGCGACAACACCCCACGAGACTCCAACTATACGGACACTTGCCCCCCATCACGAAAACTATAAAAGTTCGACGAACCAGACACGCAGGACACTGCTGGAGAAGCAAGGACGAGCTCATAAGCGATGTACTCCTGTGGACCCCCACACATGGATGTGCAAGAGTGGGACGACCAGCACGAACTTACATACAGCAGCTATGTGAGGACACGGGATGTAACCCTGAAGACCTGCCGGAGGCGATGAATGATAGGGAGAAATGGCGAGAGACGGTCAGGGATATCTGCGCTGGCGGCGCGACATGATGATGATGATGAAGTAATTAACATGACAAGCGTTTCACTGCTTTCCTTTTTCATGCTATCTGGGGAGTGGGAGATTAAATTAAAAGTGATAATGCCTTCTCACGCGTTCTTTTTTCCCAAATTGTTCCTTAAGGAACCAGTCACAAGTAATTGCGATTGTATATCACCTACTGCATATTTCTTGAATGTTCTTAAAGATATTTGTTACGAATGTTCTTAAAGATATTCGTTACGTAAAAGTTAAAAAGTGACAACGTTTATCCCAAATAATTATTTGGAAAAAAGAGACACCGGGTAAAGATAGATGCAATGTTTGCATAATTATCTGTTTTACGAAAAGAAAAGCTTGAATCTTTGTAGAAATGTATCGGACATTTCCTCTAATTTTCTGTATGTTTCACCTATTTGATTTTAAAAGTACATTTACATATAGGTTAATAAATTAGAAGAATTAATTCTGGCGAAAGTAAAAAGAAAAATATGTGAAGAATTCTTTAAGAAAAGGAAAAATCTCCATTATGATGATCCGATTCAAGAAAATGGCACACCTTAGCAAGAATTTTATTAGTGTTATAGCGTCGAAATATTCTAACTTAAAGGACAAAATTTCCAATTCCAATTTGTAATTCTATCATAATAATATTTTTTGTTTGCTCTCGACCGCTCATTATATTTTCTGAAGGGAGATAACAATTCAATGTGAATTATAGATTACTTCCACTTATTTACTTATCTATTTGTAATTAATTATAATATGTATTTTATAAATAGATTGTGACTTGACAAAGAGCTTAAGGACCAACAGCGGCAGTCTGCAACAAATAAAGAATGTATTATTTCATAAGCTGAGACCGTTGGATTTGTAGTTGAATGTTCAACATTCGAGCTGTATTTTCAAATTGCTGACGTTGTTTGCAATACTATTCATTATTTTCAGTATATATAATGATTTTTTTTTCGAATGACTATCGTATTATAACTTGATATAAAAATAACTTATCTAAATACTATAAATTTTTCTTTGTTTATCTCTTTTTAAGCTCTTTTTCTTTCTACTTCTCTTTTTTTCCTCTCTTTTTACTTTTCTACCCTGTCATCTTTAATTACTTTCATTTTCATTTTATCTAAATTTTGTCTCGATTTCTCTTACTCATCCTTACTCATTTCTTCCGGTGCGTCAGTCAGTAGCTTTTCGTAACGCACTTTCTTCCAACAAAAGCTTACTTTTAATTCTGCCTAAGCATCGAGTATGTCGAGTTGATCGCAAATGAACATTAAAATTGCCGATAATAATAATAATATATAAAGAAGAAGAAGAAGAAGAAGAAGAAGAAGAAGAAGAAGAAGAAGAAGAAGAAGAAGAAGAAGACACGGTAGACGAACATAACGACTATAAGTGGATCGTAATGGGATTATTTTTACAAATACAGTTCATGATATGGTAAAATGATGAGCTAACCTGCTTCACTTTTCAGATTATAATTCAAATAATAATTGTGTCATGGTATGGAATTATTTGCTCACACACACACATACACACGCACGCGCGTATGCCCATATATATATATATATATATATATATATATATATATATATATATATATATATATAGTGTATTCAATAAGTTTCCAGACATTTTTGAATAGACATTTAAAATTGTCGTAGACTCTTGAAAATTCACTATGTTATTGCTATACATCTTATGAGATAACTGACCAATTTTTATGATTTCAAATTCAAATGAACAGCTACAGTAGCAACTGGAATACATCCTACTAAAGCCTGATTGTCACAGCTGGTGAATTTCAAAAATGCAATCTGGACGTGAGGACACTTTAGAAGAACAATATGCAATAAAATTCTGTATGGAATGCTTCACACTGCTTTTGGAGCATTTTGCACGAGTCGGGCATCAGTTTTTGAGTGATTTGAGGGATGATCAGAGGTGTGGGAGGAATAAGGAAGTCAGAACACCAGCATTGATTGGCCAAATAAAGAATTCCATGGATAAGGACCGTCGTGTGTCTATAGAGACAATAAGTGCACAATTTGATGTCAGTGTGGGAACTGTACACATAATTATTCGCAAGGAACTGAAGATGCGGAAGATTTGTACGACGTTTGTCCCAAGGGTGCTCAGAGAAGATCAAAAAGAAAGACGTTGTCATGACAGCAGGGAGATGGTCGAGCTGATCAATTCAGATCCCGTAGTTCTTGACGCTCTGGTGACCTACGGTGAAAGCTGGATCTACTGCTATGACCCAGAGACCAAGAGACAGGGTTCCCAGTGGAAGCATGCTGGCTCTCCCAGACCCAAGCAGGCCAGACAATGCAAATCCACCCACAAACTTTTGATGATCCCTTTTTAGACAGAAGAAGCATGATCTACATGCACTGGGTTCCCACTGGACAAACAGTCAACAAGTAATACTATGTTGAGGTTTTAAGGGAGTTCAAGGAGAGATTCCGTTAGAAGAGACCAACACTCTTCTAATCTGGTCAGTGGCATTTCCACTAGGACAATGCACTAGTCCACAACTCCATCTTTGTCACAGACTATTTGACCAAGATGGGCATCAAGTCAGTTCCTCACCCTCCCTATAGTCCAGACCTTGCTCCCGGTGGCTTTTGGTTATTCCCTCAGCTCAGAGATGAAAGAGCCTGTGACGAAGGTCATTGACACGCTCACACAAGAGGACTTCCATGGGGCCTTCCAGAAGTTGTTAGAACGGCACAACAAGTGCAGCCGGAGGAGATTACATCGAAGGGGACTAGAGTTTCATGTGTGTACTACCAATTAATGTGCCCATACAAAAAAAGTCTGGAAACTTATTTAATGAGTCTTGTATATGTACTTGTATCCGTGGAATTTTCACAGATTATGCATAACTGCTTGAACTTTAACTACTATTTATAATCCGAGAAAAGCGTTTATCGATTTCGAGTTCTATTTATATATCAGGTGAATTAATAGCAACAGATTTACCCAACTGAAAAAGATTGTATATAAACTTCCAATAAAAGAAATAGCTAAGTTTTTAGAGGGTGGTTCAAGTTGCAATAAGTCTAAATTTACCGGTTCGTGAAAATAATTATAAAAGCTATAAACTAAGCAACGCCTATTTAACAAAAACAACAACACGTTATTAAAAATCTTAAAAACAAATCATAGTTATTCATTTCCATTCTTTTCAATTGCTAATTTTCTTTTTCTTTAATGATGCAAAATAGACAAATTAGTGGAGTCCATTAAAAAAAGCTGTCACCTTTATCAAGTTGTTCAGTTGGTTTGGTTTGGTTTGGTTTTATGGCATATCAACCTTTGTAGGTTATCTAACGCCAAATCCATTTTTATGTAAATAATCTGTTCTATTGAAAACAGTTCAGTTTAGCATAAGTACACAGTTTAATTGTCAAAAACATTTCTATTTCAAACTATTTAAGCAGTTATATGTAATAATTCGGTTAAGTGTAAATACAGTTTTAATGTCGAAAAAACAGTTCTATTTGAAATAATTCAGTTAAGCATAAGCACGCAGTTTAAATGTAAGTACGGTTTAATTGTCAAAAACGTTTCTATTTCAAGCTATTCAGTTTAATCAATTCATTTTAGCATAGGTATGCTGTTATTTCTATTTAACCCATAGATAGGGCCCTATCAGGTGCTACCACTCCGGGCCAGAGTGGAACTGGGAGCGATGGCAATGAAGGGGTACTAAATGTCAGACAGTTTTATTTCAGATAATTCAGTTCAGCATAAGTACACAGTTTAGACGTCACAAACAGTTCTATTTCGAGTAATTCAGTACAGCATAAGTACGCAGTCCCAATGTCAAAACAGTTCTATTTTAAACAATTCAGTTTAGCACAAATACGCAGTTTAAATGCAAAAATCAGTATAGTGAAAGAAGCACGGTTTTGTTCTATTTAACCCATAGATAGGACCCTAATCAGGTGCTACCACTCCGGGCAAGAGTGGACCTGGGAGCGATGGCAATGAAGGGGTACTCCGCATTCCCCAAAGCTCCAGCATTGCTCGAACTTCACCATCAGATTGTTTAGTGTCATATATCCAGGACACTCGTTAGGGGGGGGTCTTACCCCTCTGCAGAGAAGCAGTCGGTGTATTCTACAGCCCCAGCCGACTGGGCAAGTTGTTCAGTTGGCAGAAACTTGTAGGAGGCAAGATTAAGCGGTTGTTTGGGGACAATTTTACTTAGAAACTGACCAAGCAAGCAAAGACACATATAGAACAGCCTTATATATATATATATATATATATATATATATATATATATATATATATAATCATGCGCTGCAAATACAGGTTTCCCTCCCTCTGTCTCTGTCACTGCCTCTCTCTCTCTCTCTCTCTCTCTCTCTCTCTCTCTCTCTCTCTCTCCATTCGTCCCTATCATCCATCGTTTGCAGCAAATCTTCTAGACTACATCTTGTATCCGTACAGAGCAGTTGTAGCTAAGTTTTTCTTGGTCAGCCAAAACTTGCACGTCCATGTGAATGTTACTGATTGGGTCGTCCTTGCTTCTCAAGCACAGTGCCGCATGTTTTGTTCGTCTTATTTGGATTTTTTTGAAATAGGATATTGTGGCCGTATAGCTGCTGTTTCGTGGGATTTTGCTTCCAGGATTTGTTCAATATAGCTTCTAACATTCTTTTTCTCTGTACGCTTTATCACCGCCCATATGGTGCATCCATATAGTAGAATAACACAATCGCTGCTTGGAAGAAATTGTGTTTTATTTTATCGGATAGGTCAGACTTCCATATGATCGATAACCTATCAATAGCAGCTCATGCCTTCGTTAGGCGCATATTGATATTACTTTCAGCAGATTAGATGCTGCTACCAAGGTAAGTGAGCTTGTCCACTAATTTTACAGAACCGCCGTTTAGAGTGGAGAAGTCTCCTTGATTAAAACACATGTTCTCTGTTTAGTCTGCATTCACATGGAAGCCAATACCTCCTACTGCCTGCGCCAGACTACGCAGCAGGGATTCGTCTTGGAAAGGTGTATTTTAAGTAGCGCTATATCTGTATCCGAAATAGTTTGTGCTGGGTATCATCTGCTTCTTGAAATTTTTTAGTGTAAAGTCATTTTCTTTCATTAGATCAATCAACGTCCAAAGTACTAGACAGATAATATAGATATCTGAAAATGGAAGTCAATATGACGGTATAGAAAATATACAAATATAAAAAACACAAGATGATGATTTAATTCATAATTGAGTTGTTTGCCAACGTTAAACATTTCGGGGTGGGGGTAATATATATATATATATATATATATATATATATATATATATATATATATATATATATATATATATATACTGCCAATACCGCTTAACATCACCTTAGTGATAAAAACAAGCCTCACTTTGGTGATAAAACAAAAATGAAATAAAAGTATTTTGTAACTGGCTTGAAGCATTGCACAAATTATTTTATTTTATAATATAGAATTAATTTAGAGAGCAATGAGAAATAATTATTTGAGTCAAATTAATTTTAAAGTAAAACTTCATTGTCGGAGATTTTTTTATAAATGAACACCATGTTGGAGGTGCAAATGTTTTTGAACCTTGTAAACACAGTGTCACGTGGGTTGTTAGAAAACCATGTTGGGTGTTGTAACAATGTTGTTTAAACGCCATACGGAATGGACGTAACTTCAATTGTCCAAATCAATTTCATTTCATTTTATTTTATTTTATTTTATTTTCATCTTCATTTTTTTAAATCTAAATATATATTTAAAATAAGCATGTTAATTAATGATATATTCAGTTGAGTGTAACGTAACTATTAATAAAACTTCCTTAATTCTGAGATTACCAACATTACTTACTATTACTTCAATTTTAATGAAAAAATTATTATCATTATTTTTGAATTTAATTAAATGTTAATTGAAAGAGGATGCACGTGTGTTGAGGTGTTCTTTAATTCTGATTTTGCTTCCTATATAAAAATTATGGCATTTCAACAAATTTCAAGATTGTAGCATGAAAAAAAACTTAAGGACTCTTGAAAGAAACAATCCAAACACAATAGAATCAATTTCGAATCCAGTACCAATATACTTAAATATCTTTAGCTATTGCTGTTATTTATAGAAACGAATAAAACGCTACAACACGCCAGTATAAATAATAAAAACTTACAAAGTAGTAATATACAAGCAAAAGACACACCACTTTTGCAATATACACCACCCTGATGATGGCCTAAGATCGGACAGAAAGTTCGTCTTTCAATTTTAGCGACCTGCTTATCCTGGTTCGTTTTACTTGTTAAGAAAAAGAAAAATGGAAATAAAAATGTAAAGTATCTTGACAGACTTAATCATTTTTTTCTTTAAATTGATCGAATCAGCCATTTTATTAAAACAAGCAAAGATCTGGAAGTTGGAAGGACACAAGGTTACCAATATAAAACATTCAATGAAGCTCTCACTGTAGTAATTATTATTTACGTGATTAGATTTTTAATTGAAGTACCCTGAAATTAAGACCTGCTTAGCCTGACACAAATCTGCAGTAGGAAAAAGACCCAGTAATGTTCAAGTTCAAATAGTAGCCGCCTTGTTCTTCTTCTTGTTCTTCTTCTTCTTCTTCTTCTTCTTCTTCTTATTATTATTATTATTATTATTATTATTATTATTATTATTATTTACTCATTAGAGTTTTTCACATCAGCGTTAGCTGATGGTCTTTCACTGGAGTTTGAGAGACAGCAAGTCTCTTCAAGTTCAGGACTCTTCTCAGTATTTTGGTCGTTCTCAAAAATGTAGTAGTTTGGATGGTCTCCATTCGTCCGCTAACTTCCAAGTCCCCAAGTCCCTTTTGTAATACTTTAGCTACTGTTCCAAACGCACCAATTGCAGATGATATAATTGTCAGCAGCATGTTCCATAGTTTTTTTCAATTCCCTAGCCAGGTCGAGGTACTTATCTTTCTTTTCACTTTCTTTCAGTTTTATTCTGTGGTCAGCCGGGACAGCAAAGTCGACAATTTTGCAAATTCTCTTTTTTTCTTTTTTTGGTTGATTTATCAGAACCCATAGAAATTCTATTGGTTAATTACAAACAATCATCAAGGATCAAAGATCAATACGTAATGATGATGATGATATATATATATATATATATATATTGCCTTCTGTGAACACTACTTAGAATTTCATGTTTAAACCCAAGTGTTAGATGCTAAATCTTTCTCAGCGGGAACCAAACTTTAATAATTTAGGTTTCAAACGTGTTTAGCTATTAAGAACATTGAGCACTTGTTGGCATTTCATCCCTTATTGTTTTTATTCTATCTCTCCCCACCTCTCTCTCTCTCTCAATACGGACATATATATATCTGTGTGTGTGTGTGTGTGTGTGTGTGTCCAAATAAAATTTACGACATACACTTACATATGTACGATAAAACCCAATAAATTGGATAAGTTATGAACAAATGAATGAAACGTTTGAATATTTGACTCATTTATAACTTAATGTAAAACCATAGGGTTATTCCGAGGGAAATAGCCCAATTTTTTTTTTTTTTTTTGTTATGTCACATACCTTTCATTTGAAAATTTCTAGTTTCATCTTAACTTGTTTTCCTTAAAATCTAATTAATATTTCTCATGGCGAATTAAGTTCATTTTTGATTAAACTCGTCATATTTTCTTCAATGCAATAACCCTAAATAAAAGTGAAAAAACCTAAATGATTCAACTTGTGAATAAAAAAAATACACAAATTGATATTTGGGAAAAATTTCCATAAAAAAGAAAAGAGTAAAAAAAAATCAAACTATATCGTAATGTATAGCCAAAAGAAAAAAACTCTTACAAAGGACTAATTAAACAAAAAAAGTGCTCGATACGGAGTAGATCAAATATAAATATAAATACCTAATTGGTCAGACTCATGATATATATATATATATATATATATATATATATATATATATATATATATATTTCGTTGAGCATTTTCTGTCTACATATTTTCTTGTTGATCCGTTTATATTGCCGTATTGATTTGATAGTACTCGGCGGGAATTGATTGTTATATTTTCCATGATTGTTTATTTCCCAAGTACTTTCTGTCCGACTTTGGGCCATCATCAGGGGAGGATGTATTACAAATGCGATGCAACTTTTGTATGTACACTACTACTTTGTTAGAAGAAGAGCATCTGGGCCTTTGCAGTGTGTAGCGTTTACTTTTAAAATTAGTGTCAGTAGCTAAAGACATTTAAGTACATTAGTACTGGTTTGAAAATAAATTCTGTTAATTTTTTCATTATTAAAAATGTTAACCAACAAAATATACACTGTACTACTCCACCCAGTCAACAAACATATATCAAACTTTTTACCGTAACCAAATGCACTACAATTATAAATTAGATGAAAAAATATTAAAATCATTGATTCATAGAAATATACTCCCCAGTGATCCTAATAAAAAAAATAAAACTTATTAAATATTATAATAAATTTAAAACCTCCAGCTTAGTCATTAAAAATAATTCCTCTCCTTCGATTGGTGTTTTGCAAAAAAACAACGTTATATATCAATTTGAATGCCCTTTAGGAGATTGTATCTCCGAAAATGATAATATATATATTGGTTTAACCTCAACTACCCTATCGAGGAGACTTACAATGCACCTTTCCGATACAAGTTCCATAGCACAGCATTAAAAAAAAACATTTATGCCCAACAACTGAAATTCGGAAAATTCTCACCGTAAACACAACAATATCAGAACACCAAAATAACAAACAAAAACTACAGATAATCGAAGCACTATGTATTAGACACATGCAACCCAAAATTAACAGAATTAATTTTCAAACCAGTGCTAATGTACTAAAATGTCTTTAGCTACTGACACTAATAATAAGACAATTTTAAACTAAAAGCTACACACTACAACGGGCCAGATGCTCTTCTTACAAAGTAGTAATGTACATAAAAAGTAGCATCGCTTTTGTAATACATCCTCCCCTTATGATGGCCCAAAGTCGGGCAGAAAGTTGGGAAATAAACAATTATGGAAAAATATTAATCAATTCCCGTTGAATACTATAAAATCAATACGGCAATATGAAAGGATCAACATGATAATATGTAGACAGAAAATGTCTATTATGTTCAACGAAATTTGTATTAATGAAGAAATGCTGACAATATATATATATATATATATATAGTAACTCTCCTAGTATTTACTATGATAGGAGTAAGGAGTGGGAGAGTAAAACAGTACAGAGGATTCTTATTGTGACGCTGCATAAATAATTATCCCAGAACGAGAGTCCATTTTATGCGCATGTGACGTCGAGAGCCTCTGGCACTAGACCCTCCAAAAGTCCCAGTCAAGACTCCTATTTCGGGCATATGGTAAACTGGTAAATAATGTGGAGGTTAATTTGGGGTTAGACTGATTTCAGACGCTGGTAAGGGGGTACCAATTCACTTTCACATACACCACCAAGTCTTCCTACCCTCTCAGATAGCGAAAAAACGGACTTCGAGGTTAGAAAATATTAACTATAGTCAAATTTCCAAACTTCCTTTGTAATGTTTTAAGATGGCAATAAGACGTTTAGCAAGAATTAATGACAACGATACGAAGCTGAAACAGATATGTGCAAAAGAAGACGACTCGATAGAAGAAATAACACACCCAAAAGATTTCAACACGAGGGTGTATTTAAAATATAACAAAATTTTAATAAGCGATGACCAAACAAATAATGATAAGATTTAAGAAACAGTTCCTTTTTCTTTTCTCTTTTCCTTTTAAGATACCGGCAATATTAAGCCAACAAGAAGTATCAAACATAAATGTCTCTCAACAGTCCTTTTCTTCTTTCTCCTTTTTTCTTTCTTTCTTTTTTTTTTTTTCTTTTTTCTTTTACTTGAGAACATGTCTAAGTCGCCGAACTGAAGCATGTAACAAAGTTCATTCACTAATTTACTATTGATAAAAAAGAATCTTTTCAGTTTCTCTCTTTCTTTTTTGAATACATGTAACTTTCCAATATTTTTGAATTTATAGAAGGAAAACAGTTTAAGTTTTAGTTATCTTTGACGAGGTTCAATGTTCATATTCCTTGCTCTCCTTTTACGGGCGAGTGACCTTCCCGGAGTCGGCTGAAGTCAGCGTCTTTTTCTGCTGTCTAAAGACTGAAGATTCTTTTCCAAATTTCTCTAACGGAAAAATTGCATTTTGGCGCCATGGGTCTATGGGCCAATCATTTGACTTTTTCCTTCTCCCACTATTCCATCCGGTCACGATATCCGAGTGACCTGGATTCCTTTCTTTGTTCAACAGACTGCAGCTCATAGAGTGCGGGGAGCTGACCTCCATTCATATCTCATTTTAACGGTCAGTCTTAGTGCCTGTTGATTCAAACACAGAAGGGTAGCGAATTGACCTCCCCTTCCCTCTCTCTGTAGCATACCACGTCACACTTATAAATCTCCAGGAATGTATGATTATTGATATATAAATTTATAAATATCTTGCAAAACAAATTCATATAATTGGAAGAAAAAAGCAACAGACCTGAAATAAATTTGTAATTGCTAAATGAAGATAATTTGAGTTTTTGAAATAAAGGTATAATGGCCAAATGAAGCGCTGTTGAGTTTTTCTTCCAATTATATATATACATACATACTTTTTGTTAGTAAAGGTAATGTTCTGATTATATATTTTTTCCAATTCAATTCTATAGCACTGCTCTATATCCTTTCATTGATATCATTATGATCATTATCTCCCTTTTTAATCAAGCATTTACTACTCAAAGGGAATCTCTCTTTATCCCTGCACTTATAGCTGGTGTTATGGTTGTTATTTTTTCATTTAATACTCAAAAATTATGTTCTTATTAAACAATTTGCCGTGTTTAAAAAATTTTCAACGCGTTTTTTATTAACTGGAAAAATATTCTTCCCACATTTGTTCGGATGGTTTTGCTGTGAAAGAAAAAGGTGAACCACATCGTATTCGTATCAATGATGTATTTCGATTTCTTATTGTCATTGTTTTTATTCCACTGTTTCATCTTCCACTTTGGCTAAATTGAATATATTTATGTTGTTGTGTTTTACAATTTTATGGATGGGTTTTCTAATCATAAATGGGCGTCCGATTTAGTGTTTATGTATAGTAATATGTTGTTTGATTTTTAATATGGATGCCCTGTTCCATTATTCAAACTGAATGTAATGTTTAAAAATTAACAGATTTCCAATTAGACGATACTTCTAATTTTAAGCAGTGGTTCTTTTTATCTTTAGCAACTGCTTTTTGTCATAAGAATTTTGTTTAACATAACAGTCCATCATAACGGGAAAATTTTTTGTCAAATTCATTAGTTTCTTAATTTGTTTTCTATAGAAAAAACAAAACAAACGAAGTTTCACACAAGCAACTGAATTAGATCTATAGATTTATTCGATTCAAGAAATAACATTTAAAACAATTTTTGTTTCTCGTCGGAAAAAGATGATAATGGACGGTAATTACCGGTAAAGAAGATGGATGAGTTATGATTAAAGTAAACTGACGAATAATAAACAGTAATCACCGATAAACTATAGAGATTCAAAATATAACTAATCGTAAAGAAACAAAATGTCAAAATTTCCAAAGAAAAAACAAAAAACAAAAAAATTGATTATCTCACTTACTCAAATAATTCTTCATATTTAAACCTTGATTATTACATTTATATGTAGTTATTTAACCGGGAGATGTCAAAAAATTACATAGAATTATTACTTAGGACAAAACAAAAATGTTTAAATCGATAAATCTTTTAAGTGTAAGTTACTTAAACTAAAAATATTTCAATATAATATTGTGTAAATTTTTCTCAAAATGATGTTAATTTCATAAAATAATATAAAAACTATAATTGGTGAATCTTTTTTCTGATGCTCCTTCATCTGTTGTGTTCTCGTTGTAACAGCAGTTTCTGATGATATCGATTTAGGAAAAGTTAAGAGTTATTATTAGCTATCTTTGGTACATCAAGAATTGGAAAAATTAAAAAATGATATTTAGCGCGAACGCAGATTCCAAAAATGAGTATTAAATTGCAAATTAGTTTTGAGATTGTAAGTTACAACAGCAATAACAAAAACAACAAAACAAAACTGAAAGATTTTTGGCTTGTCACACCAATTTGCCGTCGAAGTCAAGACGTCTTACAAGGCGTAAACGGGTACATCAGTTGGGAAAACACTTATCTCGCTAAGTGCCTCAGAATAAAGCATATAACGCCACATCACACGTGCAAAACATGAAAATTTGATTCGTGCAGCTCTTTATAGAGATCGAACCTGCAAGAAACAAATTCGTGAAACAGCGCGCCGACTTTTAATTTTTTGCTTTACTGTTGATGTAAGGAAAAAAGTAATTTCCTTAATTTGAATACTCGTAGAAAAAAATTTCCTTAATCTTGTCTGTCACTCTCTCTGTTTCTCTGTCTGTCTCTCTCTCTCTCTCTCTCTCTCTCTCTCTCTCTCTCTCTCTTTCTCTGTGTTTATAAATTTATTTTTCTTTATTGTCTCTCTTTCATTCAACGCCTTCCTCTAGCAACCCATTCATCAAATCAAAAACCCAGAGATTAATCAATGGGCCAGGAGGGGTGTAAGACGAGCAACGATGACTGTTCAATTCAAACAGGTAGCAATTATGACGCAGTCACTGCTTCATCCTGAAGAGAGAGTAGGAGGCATTTTTTTTTCTTTTATTAGCGCTCCACCGCACCTTACTCTCTGTCTAACTCTCCTTTCTTCATCTCTTCGGGGAGTGTCACCATCACCGCCTCCATCACCTTCCTGTCTACCTCACTTGCTTTCACTCAAGTCATTCTGACTGACTTGTAAATATTTATATCACAAGAATAACACGGATTTTATTTAACTCGAGCTGAAATGAGTAACAGAGGACGCACTCCACTCGAGTCGAAATCAGTCTTCCTTCATTTACCAATTAAGAAGTTTTAATTACCAGGAAACTCAAAATCGGACATTCACACGCAAAAAATCGACACTTTTTTCGAGGGAACTCAGATAAGATATTTCAAGCCTTGAATTGTTATTTCTTTGGTTTAGATTTTAAAAAAATTGTAACGACACATCAACAATTTATTTTCTAAATTGTCAAAGACTTCGATCGTGGAATTTGTTTAAAAAAAGAAAAAAACAAATCGGGACTTTATAAACATCCTATTTATCTAATGCTATCTACAAAATTGAGAAGCTGACTCATATTTTAAAAACTCAAATGTTTTAAAGGTATGTATATGATTATGAATATGCATTTTAAGAGTTCTTTATGTCAATTGCATTTTGTATCCTAATGGAATTTGTTAAACGATAATACCGAAAAGTTCTGTATAAAGCTGAGAGTTTTACTTTGATTGACACTTAAAATATTTGGAGCTTTTCTAGTGTACATTATATCACACATACACATTCTACAGCAGACACATGCACATATATGTACACACACATACATGCAGACGCTGACACGCATAGAAATATAATACATAAACATATGTAAACACATTCTAAGAATACACTCTACTATATATATATATATAATTATATATATATATATATATATATATATATATATATATATATATATATATATATATATATATATATATATATATATAATGCTTGTAATTATGTGCATGCATCTGTTA
>OY757936.1:9852672-9982672 GCA_963585895.1 Sepioteuthis lessoniana
TGAATAACTCATTATAAACCATACTAGTCATGTTTAAATTAATGTGATTAATAATTTTAAATAAGGAAATAATTCGCTATTGATTTGTTTATTCATTCTTAATTCAGTCTGATCAGTAACGGATTTTCAGGAACATGTCTTCCGCTAATTAATTCACTCTTTATTCGGGATTTTTCTCAAAGAGGAACAATTTATTAGGTAAAAACCTTACCCTGCATTCAGTAAATATGCAGACCAATTTTAGTAGCCTTCATCGAAAGGTCTTGGTAGCCCTACATTAAAATGAATCGGTATCACTACATCGAAAGGTTTTGGTAGGACTACAACAAAGGATGTTTGGCTCAGTCAACTGGAACTGCAGAATACACTTACTGAATCTCTGCAGAGGGGTAAGACTCGTCCGATGAGTGTCCTGTATATGACACTAAACAATCTGATGGTGAGGTTCCAGTAATGCTGGAGTTTTGGGGAATGCAGAGCACACCTTTATTACCATCGCTCCTCGGTCCACTCTGGCTCGGAGAGGTAACGCTTGATAGAGTTCTATTTATGGGTCAAATAGAACTAAACCGTTTACTGAATTGTTTGAAATAGAACGGATTTTACATTTAGCTGTGTGCAAACAAAAAACTATATACTTATACTAAACTGAATTGTTTGAAATTGTTGAAGTAAAACTGTTTGATCGTTTAACAGTATATAAACAAAAAACTGTGTACTTACGCTAAACGGAATTGTCAGAAATAGAACTGTTTGATCATTAAACTATGCATTAACAAGTGACTGATGTTTAATTGAAATGTCAGTGATACATCGCAATACTTGGAACACTTTAACTTTGTTGATATGGTAAACTGAATTGTTTAAAATAGAACTGTTTGATCGTTTAACTGTGTGTAAACAATTATGCTAAACTGAATTGCTTGAAATAGAACTGCTGACATTTCAACTGTATTTATGCTAAATTAAATTATTTGAAGTAGAACTGGGTTTTTTTTCATTCAATTGCGTGTAAACAAATAACTGTACTTATGCTAAACTGAATTGTTTGAAGTTAAGCGAAACCATTTGTGTGAAAAATAATTTATTTAAATACGTTATCCACAAAATGTGTTTAGAAATCATATATTTAATATGTGTATAAAAAGGATTTGGCATTAAGTGACCTACAATGGTTGATATGCCATAAAACCAAACCAAACCAAACAAAATATTTTAGTTGCCCTACATCAAAAAGGTTTTGGTAGACCTACATCAAAAAGGTTTTGGTAGGCCTACATTAGCGGACAAAAAAACGTCGTTGTAAATTTTAATATGTATTCAACTATAGAAATACAGATTTTTTCCTTATCAGGATTTTCTATTGGGGTATCAGGCTTTTGTTTGGCTCATAAAATTTGCCCAAGCTTTAACTGGTCCAATCTTGTACTCATCAACCATCCTGACATGCTTGTGACAAAAGATGATATCAAGAGATAAAACGGCGTGACAAACGACAGTGAGGATTGGGTTTCAGAAAGGAATTAACTTCAAATGAACTCAAACAACTTGCTACAAAATTCAAACTCAATTCAGCTGTTCCGATTTTCATTCTGCATTCCTCCTCTCCCCACTCTCTCTCTCTCTCTCTCTCTCTCTCTCTCTCTCTCTATCTATCTATCTATCTATCTATCTATCTCTCTCTCATATATATATATATATTGCCTGAGGATAAGAGTTCTGATTGAACGAAACAGATCTGTCTGTGGATGACTATATATATATATATATATATATATATATATACCACCAACATATCACTTCTTGTCAGGCACGAAAAATTATTTGGCGTTAGATTGTCACTGGAGAAGTAAAAAGTTGGTTCAATACGATGATGTATCAGATATATTCACCAGACTGCTTTGATATTATTGAATGTATACATAAACCTTGGTTCTATTTTTGCCGCATTAGAATTTGTCTCTGTTGTCATCTCTTGTAAAGTTGATTGCAACTGCTATCAATGCGTTATTATCGAAAAATATCTAGATCAATAAGTCAACTTTCTACTCTCCATCTCAAAGTTTGAATGGGCCATTGTTGTACGTGGTCTACCGTTATTATGGAGAGTAGAAGATATGACATAATCTTGTGTCATTCCTGTGACTATATTGAAGCAGTCTGCGTCATCTATGTAAACTCACACACAACCACTGGTTCCACCGTACATGCTTATGAAAACGTGTACAAATCTTTACAAAATTTTTAAGTATATTCTATATTGCACAAACTGACAAAAGTTTCCTTGAAGTCAATGAAGTTGATCGATGCATGGTTATGGAATTTAAAACTTGGTTAAACCAAAAATTTGAAAGCTACTGGATCTTCTCGACCGAAACCTTACTTGTTCGTCTCAGAGTTTTTGCACGTTTTCTAACTAATGTAACAGCACTGCGCAGAAGACCTTCCCTGATAGTAATGTACTTTGTACTCTTAGTTTGCACAGTCTCTAAGATCGGCCCTCTTCAGTAATGTCATTATTGCAAATGTCTGTCTGTAAAGGTGCTTCTCACTTCCCAGCACGTATAACACAGTTTCATTAGTTTCTCTAAAATTGTTTCCATCCCTTTTTAGAATCTCAGTTGGGATTTTGCTTTTTCATCTGGTCTTTTCGTTCTTCAAACTCTTAATTGCTCATGCAACTTCCGTTTCCCAAATGATATTACAATTCACGGCATTGTCGATTAAACAATTTGCAGAAAAAACGTTTAGTTTGCTTCAATGTCTTTATAATGCATTTTTATTCATCGTGTATTCGATTCCTCTGTCCGAACTTTAGCGTCTTTGTCTTTGATGGGAATTTCAAAACAAAAGTGGGACTAAGTATGACTTGACAAAAGACTAAGATTATCCAGATCGAAAGCCACTCGTCATCCACTCAGCTTATCTTCAAACTGGTAGAGAATGTTATTCAGTTAACCGATTTCGGCGGAGGATTTACAACAAAAGAATACCGTGACATTGACCAACTGATATTCCCATTATTGGTAGTATCTGTCTTAAGAAGAATGCATTCAGTATGGACCATTGGTGCAATATTCAAAGTTCTCAAAATCCATCTCCACTCAGTCTCGATCGCACACTGCATGAGTCAATTTTTAAAGATCACAAGAAACCCCCAGAAAATTGCATACCTTTCCACACCGATGTCTCTGGAAGATTCTGAACATTAACTACCGAGACAAGATCACCAATTGACACCTGAGGAATGGTACGAGAACATTGAACGTGACCATCTGAAAGTGAAGAGTTTGCGTTTTATTTTGGATGCCCACAGAATGGCATCCCAAGACAGATCAAACTAAAGTGGAATCACACACCTCAGAAAGATTTAATATGAAAAAAGAAGAGAACCTATGGACCAAGTTGGTGTACAAGGTTTACTGTCTAATGCCCACTTGAAACAAACCAAAATGACGATCGAACTTCATAACTTAGGAGAAGAACTATCACCATGATTTTGTCATTTATATGAATTTCGATGTTCTGTTTTCAAAATCCAATCAAATAAACTTTTTGAGAAAGAAATAACAGTTTCCTCTTTCTAACTGGATAATTATGATCGAGGAAATTCAACATTCTAATAAACATGGAAATGTTGGAAATGCTTTTCATAAAAATAAAAACTCATTCATTATTTTACATGAGCCATTATGATTATCGGGAATATCATACGTAGAATTAGAAATAACATTTGTCTATCTTTCCATCCAGCTTGAGGAAACTATCAGAGAAAAATTAATTACTCCTGAATGCAATAACGAAAAATAATAGCACATAGAACCCTGAACCATTGATCTATGCGGGGTCCTCCCCCTGAGCAGAAAATGTGAAATGTTGTAATCTATTATCTAAAAGTTAGCAAGACAGTTAAATAAAGGATTAGAATATGTTATAAAAGAAAGATTTTTGATGAAGTGTGGATTATGTTATAAAGGATAGAATTATGTAAAAGTGGGGATTATGCTATAAGGTGGAGATTAAGTTATAAAGAATAGAATTATTTAGAAGTGGGGATTATGTTATAAGTGGGGATTATGTTATAAAGAATAGAATTATGCTGAAGTGGGGATTATGTTATAAGGTGGGATCATGTTATAAAGTATACTTTATAACATGATCCCATCTTAAGTGAGGATTATGTTATAAATATTAGAGTTATATAGAAGTGGGGATTGTGTTATAAAGGATAGAGTTATATAGAAGTGGGGATTGTGTTATAAAGGATAGAGTTATGTAGAAGTTGGGATTCTCCGGGAAGAATTAAGCCGTTTTGCATTTATGTATTTTTACTTATTAGAAAAATACTATCCATTTGGTTTAGAATGGTTAGAGATGTATGAATAGCAATAAATTATAATATAAACATTATAAATATATAAATATATTAGAAATATATTACTAGATAGTGACAGCAAATAATAATAAATCTAAAACATTGAATTAAATGAATACTTGATCTTAATATCGAATTAAATCAGCAGTTGTAGAATATTGTTTATGTTTGCAACATAAAAGTATTTATAGGAATGCCATTACCCCAGAGTTTTGAAAAGCATTTTACCTGGGAGTATAAGAAGAAGAAAAAAATTGAGATTTAGAAAAAAAATCTTTTTTAATGAAACTGCTGACGAAATTGATAGAACAGTTTTTTTTTAATCTGGTGTATTTCAATTTCTTTTCTGCCGCTTTAAATTTTGCTTCTCGAATTTTTCAAATTCATGCTTTCTATCCGTTCGTAATCATTTTTCGGTAATAGTTTTCGAAAATTAAATTTATCTGCAAATTTTGGTAATCTACACCGAAAGATTGTCCCTTATATTTATCAAAATTATATTTTCTACCCAAGAAAAAAGTCAAGCACGTAACTAATGGAAGGGGAAAAGTATTTCCTGTTTTTAAAGTTGTTTTTATTGACGTTTAATTGTTTTAACACTTTTCTGAATGTTCTATTCGTGTTTGTTTTCATTGTCGGAGTAATTGAATCCACTCCAAACTCGAATGAAGAAGCATTTCCGTTCATACAGCAAACATTTACTGACAAAAAAATACAAAAAATTACAAAAAGAATCGTTCATCAAAATGAATTTTTTTTAAATCCTTGATTTAATGTCTGGCAAACAAATATTTTAGTCGAACGATTCTCTATGGAAAAAGTTGATTCTTTTTTACCGTTGAATAATAATTCTTAACATTTATTACGTGATATATCGATTAGTGAAAATTAAACTAGGTAAAAAATAAACATATTTCGAGGCTGTAAATAAAGTAACAGGAAGTTTTTAGTTGTTGTTCTCCTAACTTATCCCATGTCTGGTTTTCAGATTTATTTATAATCATTAAAAAAGACTTTTTGTCACTTTTACTTAATATGATTTTGGAGTAACGGAGAAAACTAAGTTCTCCATTCTTGACTATTTACGGTGTAATATCTTCTACAGAAGAAATATTAAAGGTATTATACACATCGTTCGTACATTATACAATGAAGTTTAATAGATTGTTGCGTTTAGAAATAAAATAACAATCTTGAGATTATTTTGATATTTCATTCATTATATTCACTAAAAAACTTAGTTTTCTATGCCTTTTACTTATCTCAGTCAGTTCATCTTTGTCTGTTTTTTTTTATTTTCCATCCAAAACTTGGTTATCTACAGCCATCTGCGATCATTGACGTTTTGGGTTATCCTAATGAACCCCTTTTTTATCTCCTGTAAATTTTTCTTAAGCCATCAATGAATCCATGTGGAGTAAGATAACTTGTAACAGTACAATCAAATTGTGAAGCAATATTGGAAATATTAAGTAATATTAAGAAAAGGCACATCATAGGAAGAAATTTATTAGAGCAATACACTTAAAGCAATTTCCGGTCTAATTCACAACTGAATAATAATTATATGGAGGGCTTCATTCGAGCTGAAAGTCATATTTTACTAATCCAACATTTTGGTATAACAATGATAAATATGTTAATTAGAATCGTCCATCCTTCATTGATAGAAGTATCAGGTATAATCATGGATTATTTTTACAATGGCAACATAATAACTTTTGAGGTCATCTGGTATTATGTTATTCGAATGTTTAAGCATTGGAAATCTATAGATTAAACCCTTGATATTCAAAGAGAATGAATGTCATTTTCAAAGTTCTTCAACGGATATTATTGGAAACTGACGAGTTATTTATTTATTTATTTATTTATTGACTTATTTACTTATCATTTTCATTATTTAATTATTTTTATTGTATTAATTGGTATAGATTATTTATCCTCTACAAAAATACGTGACAAACTTAGTTTTTTAATCAAATTTATTTCTTTATTTTTACACTTTTACATATCATCCCATCACATTTCTACTCTCGTGATTTTCTTTTTAAGTTTTCACCAAAATTATTTTACAACAATTTCTGTGTACCAGACATCTACTGTACCGTGCAACTTTAAATTATTGTTAAACTGTTGGCAACTTTAAACTATTGCTTAATTTCTGATGTTTGCCAACTAATAAGTCGTTGCTCTAAGTAATGATTTTTACAGATGAAACAAATTTGGTATGAAAAGGACTCTAATAGGGACAATGTTTCATTTATAAACTGGCAATTCTTAGAAAGTTTAAAGTGTCAGGAGACTTTTGTATATGTATAAATTTAAATATGTAGCTAAATGATATGTATCAAAAGCAGTTTTAACCCATTTAAACGATAAATGACTATTTGTTTATTCATAATTGATAATATCCGAATGAATTACTTTACTTGACATATTTTTAAGTCTTATAATAAAAGAAAAAACGGACGTCTTTTCCGAATCTTTAAGAAAAGAGTTTCTAATTTTATTGTTTTTGTTTGTTTTTGTTTTGTTTTGTTTTGTTTTGTTTTTTTATCGTTATAGAAATGACCAACTGGATTCACACGGATGTTTTGTTTTGTTAATGTTTTCATGTAGTTTTGTCGACATTGATAATAAAATTGTGTTCTTATTTCACTTCTGGTTAATTATATTTCCAGAAGCATTCTCATTCATTTTCATTCATTTTTACTTCATCTTTTTAAATTGATTTTTTCTATGTCTTCTCCTCGATGCCTCTCTTGTGTTCTCTTCAATCTTTCTCATCAATCTTTCCTTGTATTTTATATCACAAATTTTTATACCTTTCCTTTCCTTTTTTTTTCTACTTTTTTTTCTTTCGTTTATCTAACGATTTATTTCTCTTCATTTTTTTCTCTTTTTCAAAATTTGATCCTTTTGCTCTCACTTTCTCGGCTGTGCTTTTCTCTTTTCATGTTTTCTTTCTTGAATTTTAACTCACTTTTATCCTCCATTCACTTACCACTTTTTTGTCATTCACTTACCACTTTTTTGACTCTCTCTACTCTTTACCTACCAGCATTTCTTGCTTTAAAAAAGTCTATTTTCCCTTAGCATTCTCTTTTGCCAATGTCATATCGTTCTTCTTTTTTATTCATTTTCTTCCTTTTCTCTCTCTCTCTCTCTCTCTCTCTCTCTCTCTCTCTCTCTCTCTCTCTCTCTCTCTCTCTACTTTTCGACTCTCTTTCCAATTTTCTTCTCTCTTCTTTTTTGTTTCCTTTTGTCGATTTTTTCCCTTCCCTTATACACCATGTCCTTCTACTTCTTTAAACGTCAACTGTTAAACCTACCAATTTTATTCTCTTTTTTCTTTTTTAAATTTCACTTTCTTTCTTCTCAACATTCTTTTCCTTATTCTACTCACTTTCTTCCACTTTAATCTATTTTTTACCCAACAATTTTTCTTTCTTTCCCTCCAACACTTTTTTCTTTTCAAAATCTATCTCTTCTTCACTTTTTAACTGTCGTTCTTTTCTTCTATTTTTTGTCCTCTCGTCCCCCGACGTTTTTTAATTCTTTCAACTGCAATTTAATCATCGCTCCAAAACCACCGCGTGAACTCCTCTTGTTCCTCTCATTTCTCTTGCGTACGCACGCGCATGCGTATTTGTGATTCTAACACAAGAATCAATTTCCTTTTCCTGACAAAATAAAAAAAAATAGTCAAATTGCAACGTCGTGTATGAATTCACAAAACCAGATGGTGTTAACAAGAAATGTATGGGCTGCCTGCAAATGTACATTGGCGCCAAATTTATACAAAAACCATTAAAAATGTATTTTTATCCTTTCCTCATATTTTTTCTCCAGTTTCTCTCATTTTATTTTTCGTTCACTTTCTTTTTTTCCTTCATTGATTTCTTCACTATTTACAAAATGTTCTTTCTCCTTCGTTCAGTAATTTTTTCTTTCATTTATTTCTTCACTATTTACAAAATGTTCTTTATTCTTTTTTCAGTAATTCCATTTATTTCTGTATATTCCTGTTTTTATTTCTTTTATAGTTTGTTTTATTTCCCTCTAAAAGCGACATTTTCCCCAACAACCAAGTGTTCTTTTCCTTTCCTCTTTTCTTTTCTATCTTCCCAAAAATGTTCTCTCATCACCCGTCGAAATATTTTCTATATTGACTCATTTATTTGATGAAATCTCATCATCTTGAGATTTCCTTCTTTCTTCTTATACTTTGCTTTATTTCCTTCCTTTTCTCTCTCTACCCATCTCTCTCTCTCTCTCTCTCTCTTCTCTCTCTCATCTCTCTCTCTCTCTCTCTCTCTCTCTCTCTCTCTCTCTCATCTCCTCTCTCTCTCTCTCTCTCTCTCTCTCTCTCTCTCTCTCTCTCTCTTCTCTCTCTCTCTCTCTCTCTCTCTCCTCTCTCTCTCCTTCTCTCTCTCTCTTCTCTCTCTCTCTCTCTCTCTCTCTCTCTCTCTCTCTGATTTTCTTGCCAATAATTTATTTGATTAAAAGTTTCTTAAATCTGTGCAAATCTCTTTTGCTTCTATTTGCACTTCTCACTCTTCGTTTCTTCTTTTTTTGGTTTTAATGTTTTGACTCTTAATCTTTTTTGTTTTAATTCTATTATTCTACACTTCATTATTTTTTCATTTTCTTTATTTTTTGAAATTCATTAACACTTGAAAGCTCATTCTTCATGGCACAGTGTGCAATTCTCACAATTCATTGATGATGAATATGTTCCACATCGTGAGCTCTAAGAATTGTCAATGCTCTTTTTCAGTTCAAGAAATGTCAATTAGCACCTTCGCTATCGTCATAGTAACGAAATATTTTATATATTAGCTAGAAAAACTGGTAACTCGTTGAATTCTTTTTGTGACATTGATTCCTGATGATATTGACATTATTATTCTGGATTTTAATCAGCATCTTTTTTATGTCAAGAATTAGCATGGTTAAAAATCATTTTCAGCAGTAAATTTTCATTCAGTTGCAGATTGAATTAGAAATTATTTTATTCTCTATGCGGGGGTATTTTAAGAGTATTGCTCGAATAGAAATCATTCTACTATAAAACATTTTTTGCAGGGTTACGATTACATTCATGCATACAAGTATATATAATAAAATAATGAGAATTAGTATAATATAATCGTTAAATGATCTAGGTTTATCATAAGTATTTACTGACCTAAGCTGAGTTTGGCACAAGGCAAGAATTATGGGGTGTCAAGAGAAAAGAGAACTTGCGATCCACGCCACATAAAGCGCTCACCTTGGCACACTAAATAGTACTATTTATGTAAACTTGGCGCTTTGCATGGCGTAATTAATGGTTAGCGAGCGATACTATCAGAATTTAACTAGTGAGTTTGATGCTTATTAGATATCTCATATATTAATCTCAATTATTAAATGAAAACTGTCAATGCAATATATGATATACTGGATTGAATGTTTTTAAAAATCGAAAATTTTCCTTCTCTCTAATAAGTACATTGAGTGACATAACCAAGTTTGACAACAAAGGAAAAAAAATTTGCACGGTTATATTTTTATCTCAGAGTGTATTCGAACTGATAAGAGAGCTTTTGGATTTGTATATCACTGTCCACAGACTCTACCACTACTTCGGTACTTTACTATTTAATTTTTATCACTTTTTTGTCATGCAGGCTGAAAAATTGATAAATAAAATGTGCAATATTGTTCTAATTATAACTTGACTAAATTAAAGAAGTATTTGAATCGCAATTGAAGGATTATCAAACTTTTTAACGAAGTGGGATTACAACTAGAGTTTTTTTAGCACGTAATGAATCAGGAAAATAAAAACTAAGAATTTTCCAAAGGTGAAAGGAAATTGGTATCCAAAAAAACTCATCAACACGTAAAGCTGACACTTAAAAGTTGCAGGATGCGTTTCGAATTGAGAAATTACAAGTTTTCCTGAGTAACGATGTTTATTAAGCAAAAAAAAAAATGTTCCTAAATGTAGACGCCAGAATAATACATTTATTACTACTTGAATGATATTTGGGAAGGTAAGAAAGGTGAGTCATACAAATACGAAGGACGAGTATTCGTCACTGTAAACTTACAAATTTACACTGAGTTTTAATCTGTCTTTCCAAGCAACATGCAACATGTTAAATTGATCTACAAGGTACCATCAGTGGGATGAATCCGTTACCGAACGGTTAAGATGAACTGCCTTTACTTTCCGATTTTTTACTCATGGAAGTGGGTTCATGCCTTTTGTTAGGGTTTTAGTGCTGGCTGGCCTAGCCGGAGTTTTAATCAAATGTCCGATTCCATTATTCGTGCTATCAACTGTTAGTTCATCTTCTTTACAATTTCATCTTGTCTAAATCTCCTTTCAAATACAATCCAAACGTCATATCTTTTAACATAGAATAATTTAGTTTTTTGTTATGTTTTATTTTTTCAACTCATCGAGTTATCCTCCTCAGCTGTTTTTTTTTTTTTTTTCTTTTATTGCTTTATTTCATTTTGACATCTTTTCAGTTTCCTCCGTTCATTTCTTAATTAATTAGATAATTAAACAATTATTCACGCATTATTTCTTCTTTTTTTCATATATTTATACTTTATCTTATTGTATTCCATTCTTTCCGTATTTTTTTAAATTTCATCTTTGCTTAATTGAAAACTTCTACTTTCTCACTTCCTGTTCAGCATTCCAAGTCTTCTTCTCTTGCTTTGCCTTCGGCTTACAGTAGTTAAGAACTTTGGAAATGCAAATCATCTTGGAGATGTACAGTTTTTGTTGTTGATGCGACTAAAACCTCTGAAAATGCCTTTTTTCAGGTGAATATTCTATCTATGTTAATGTGCAATTAAACAATTTTTTTTCTTTTTACTTATTTTCTTCTATTTTTGAAGTTATAATGTATTTACAATCATATTGAAACTGGTGGCATATCAGTAGTAATGTATATTATTCCAATTAGGAATAGTGTGGTGAATTGGTCATGTTTAGTTGAAATTGGTCATGTTTAGTAGAAATTGTGCAAATAAAACTCTTAGTATTTGCACAGTAAAATGGTTACAGGTATTGTTAACAAATGAGTTTTAACTTGTGTAAAAATCGTTACCGACAAAATATTCCTTTACCATCCTATATATATAATAATAAATAGGATTTGAAATTAAATAACCAAAAATACAACCAACCAACCAACCAGTATAAAGACTTTTTGGAATGATTTAATGGCGTTAAATAATTAAGAGAAAGCAAATTACACCAACTGAGAAAACTTAACTGAATTACATAGGGATTTTAAGATGATAATTGATGTTACGCTGGATAGTCTGACATTAGATGAACAATCCGGACCAAACAAAATCTAAACATAAACATCTTAACACGCATGAAAATATTTCTCTACAAACGTTTCTGAAAATCTTCACAGAAGAATATTGACTTCGTGATATATTCGTTATATAAAATATCTTGTTAGTAAATCTTTTTCATATGGATTTATCTCTTATGACTATTTACATTCATAAAAATATTTTCGATGTCAATTTTTTAATTGACAAAAGAAAAGTTTCTATTGAAAAAAAGGAACTGACCAGTTGTTTCACTAAACTATTGTTCCCACTTAATTAAACATTTTACTTATGAGGGTTTAATAGCTCTTTAAATAGGAGGGGCATTCATTATTTCTTCTGATGAAAACAGGAATAGTTTATGAACGCGGAAATTTAAAATTCTTTTGACACCTTATTTTAAGAATGTAATCAAAATTTATAAAATGTTATTGTTGATTTTTTTTTGGTTTTGCTATTCTTGTAAATGTTTCTCTTAGTGATTAGACGATTTGTAGCAGTTCAACAAGATTAGACGATGTAGTCAAATTACCAATGATCAATTAAAAACGTTCCATTCTGAAAACATTTACAAGTTATGTTCTTTTAACTATTTACAGTTTGACTGGTGTCTTCTATGAAAAAAAATTACATTCCTCGCTCTCTGTACTTCAACTGATTTAAAGCAAATAGTTTAAGATAAAAAGTAGATAAAAGGAACAAAATTATAGTTTCTTTTTACAGTTTCTTCCACGAAAATATTTTTATACAATAGTCTTTGTATTTGTTGTGGAAATAAAGTAATTTAATTTTATTTCAGTACATTAGATTACAAAACTATAAAAAGGGAATGTCATTGGAATAAATACGCATTCTCACGAAATGTAAACTTATCTCCTCTCAGTAAGTGTACTCAGCAATTTGCCAGTGAAATTTGTATTTAGTTGACTCCGACAACTAAATACAAATGTTAAGGTTCATTATCCACATGTCGTTTTTGTTTTTTCCATCTCTCGAAACTCAGAAGAAAAACAATATTGGTATTTGGGGTATTTTTACCACATTGAAAACTTTTCCTGTTGAGATTAGCTGTCGCCATTTTTTTGTTTTGTTTTGTTTTGTTTTGACTTGGAATAACCAAAAATATTTTGAACAACTAAAGCAAACATCAGAGAAAAGAAATCTGTGATAGAACTTAAGACCTACATATATTTTTCAAACAACAAAATGTCATAATATTCAGATAAACGGAAAAGACTGTAAGGGAGAACAAGAACGGGGGAGTCCCCATAGCGTATAAGTATGTCTTTGGCATTAAATAACTTATGAAGGTTAATATGTCATCAGCCAAAAAAAAAAAAAAAAACTAACAAAAACAATAGGGTAATATGTTTTAAAAGTCGTTCAGTTTATTAAGTGAAGTCAAAAGGCATTTGTTTTTATTTTCAACATTAACTTTGGGTTCCATTATTTTCTGCAATCTTTATTCGACTAAAGCTACCAGAAGCACATCTTAGTCATCGCCCATTTCTAGAAATAGACGTCAATAAATTAATCATTCAATAAAAACTGATTAACATGTTCTACACATGTCCTATAATGTGCAGTCCTGTAAAAATGAATTGAGGAATGAGTTGGTCGGAATCTATTAATTTTGTGCCTATCAAAACAGGAAGATTATTTATTCATTCCTTAATATGAATGTACATTTTGGGACAATGGTCTGAATTTAACAAATAAGTGGATAAAAATAGAATATAAAAACGGTTTTATTGAATATCTAATTTGTCCAGCTAAATTGCACTGTAGTAAAGTCGTAACAAAAAAGTGGCCGGACAATCATGTAAATCATTAAATACGTGATTATTCCAAATCAGTGGGTCTAGAAAATATACATTAGTTCTTCCTAATTAGGAATAACGTCGACTGGTGACAGTCGAAGTTGGGAACTTTTAGAGACAACTTGCTTTATTTTCGTGCAATGGCTTTGGATGAATAATATGTTGAACTCGAAAACTTTTCATCTTAGTTAAAAGAAGCAACTGTTTTATTTTCTTTTGAAGGTCTTTTTTCTTTTTTTTTTTTTCTCTCAATTATCGAGTTTAGATATAATCATGAACAAATCCGACAGATGTCAGTAAGTCACAGAGCATTTAGTCAGCGTTCCCGAAACGAGCTTTGTTTACTCTCTCTCTCTCTCTCTCTCTCTCTCTCCCCTATGGTCAGCAGCAAACTAAAATCGCTTTCTTTACTCATGTCAAAACCAAAGCGTCGGTAAAGGAACAACTTTTACTTCTAATTTGTTGAGATCATCCGAACATAATTTTTTTGATCGTTTTTCTTATTTGACGGTTGCTTTGTTCTTTACTGGCTGCATTTTTTCTCTTCTTTTTCTTTGAAGAGCGGGAGTAATGACTAATTTCTTAAGGATTCTGTTGTGTGGAGAAGATTAGTTTTTCCTTCAACAAGATTTCTCGGAGTAGAGAATTAGTAATTATAAGGTCCTTGTGCTTGCGTCTTGTTTTTTTCGTGTTATGATATATTTTCAGTTTGTGTGTGTGTGTGTGTGTGTGTAAAAGGATTCTGCGTGCGTGTGTCTTTCTCTGTATGGAAAGAAGGAGTTAATTTATAAATAGAGAGACAGAATTGGATCGTTGAACACCCAGAAAATATTTTCGCTGATGTCTTTCTTTCTTTTTTTTCTTTTTTTTTCAAATTATTAGTTTTTTAAATTATTATTGAAAGAAATCGTCAATCAATGATAATCCAGACGATTTAGAAATTGAGAATTAATTTCAGTCTATCGTAAATTTGAAGAGGAAGATATTCAGTTACTGACTGATAAGATAAAAACCAATCTCTAAACCACTTACAGCAATATATAAAATGTTCTTTTATTCTCTTTTATTCTCTTTTATTCTTGTTTGCAAGAGAGAGACTGAAAAACAGACAAACAGAATGAGTTCTGGAATTCCTCTTTCAGAAACCGTATACGCAACCGATGAATATATATATATATATATATATATATATATATATATATATATATATATATATATATACGATGAGCCTTCAATAGGTTTCCAGACTTTTTTTCGTATGGGCACTTTTATTGATAGTACACGCATGAAACTCTAGTCCCCCTCGAAGTAATATCCTCCGGCTGCAATGCACTGGCTGTACCATTCCAACAACTTCTGGAAGGCCCCATGGAAGTCCTCTTGTGTGAGCGTGTCAATGACCTTCGTCACAGACTCTTTCATCTCCTCACTTGTCTCAACCAAAAGTCACTGGGCGCAAGGGAGGGTGAGGAACTGTCTTGATGCCCACCTTGGTCAAATAGTCTGTGACAAGGATGGAGTTGTGGACTGGTGCATTGTCCTGGTGGAAATGCCACTGACCCGATTTGAAGAGTGCTGGCCTCTTCCGACGGAATCTCTTCCTGAATTCCCTTAAAACCTCAACATAGTACTCAGCATGTAGATCATGCTACTTCTGTCAAAAAAGGGATCATCAAAAGTTTGTGGGTGGATTTGCTCTGTCTGGCCTTCTTCGGTCTGGGAGAGCCAGCATGCTTCCTCTGGGAACTCTGTCTCTTGGTCTCTGGGTCATAGCAGTAGATCCAGCTTTCACCGTAGGTCACCAGAGCATCAAGAACTGCTGGATCTGAATTGATCAGCTCGACCATCTCCCTGCTGTCATGACAACGTCTTTCTTTCTAATCTTCTCTGAGCACCCTTGGGACAAACGTCGCACAAATCTTCCGTATCTTCAGTTCCTCGCGAATAATTGTGTGTACAGTTCCCACACTGACATCAAACTGTGCACTTATTGTCTCTATAGACACATGACGGTCCTTATCCATGAAATTCTTTAGTTGGCCAATCAACTCTGGTGTATTGATTTCGTTACTCCTCCCACACCTCTCATAATCCCTCACAGATTCCTTGCCTTCCTTGAATCTCTTATGCTGCTCAAAGACTGATGTTCAATTCATACAAGATGGTCGAAAAGAAGTCTGAAGCATTCCATACGTTTCTGTGGCATTTTTCCAAGTTTAAAACAGAATTTTATTGCATATCGTTCTTCTAAAGAGTCCGCACGTCCAGATTGCATTTTCGAAATTCACCAGCTGTGACAATCAGGATTTAGTAGGGTGTATTCCAATTGCTGCTGTAGCAGTTCATTTGAATCTGAAATCATAAAAATTGGTCAGTCATCTCATAAGATGTATGGTAATGAGATACTGAATTTGAAAGAGTCTACGATCATTTTAAATGCCTGTACAAAAACAGTCTGGAAACTTATTTAATGATTTGTATATATATGTATTATTAGAGGAATTGATATTATATTTAATTAAATTACCATGACCAGAAAATCCGGCAAACACCCACATGCGACATACGGAAAACTAAACAGCTGTTTCGACCTTATTTGGTCTCATCAGCAGTGCATACCGTGATCTCCACCACTAGAGATCGAACCAGCAATCCCAGAATGCAGGTTATAGTCTATACGGGTGCATAACACCGACTTAGGAAGACGTAGCCCCTGAGGTGGCCGCGTCCTCTGTAAGGTAAAAACGCACTTACAAGATACATATGATCATGCAGTCGTGCATTCTTACCATGACTAGTTGATTTGGCAGCGCTTATGTGTGACATGAACTGGTGGCCCATTAGTAGAAGTTCGTTTTCTGCATTTGGAATTGCTGGTTCGATCTCTAATGGTGGAGATCACGGTATGCACTGCCGATGAAACCCAATAAAGTTGAAACAGCTTTTCAGTGTTCCGTATGTCGCATGTGGGTGTTTTCAGGATTTTCTGGTCTTGGTAATTTAATTAAATGTGTGTGGTGGATGTCTGTAAGTGCGTGTATATGTATTTACATTCGTAATAAATCAGTTGAATGATGATATCCGATAATGTAGCCAAGGAATATGAATAAATAAAGACCAAGTTCTTTAGATCTGAATTTTTTCATACTGTATTTTCTTAATCGACATTATAAAAGATTAACTCTGTCGCTACGATTACAATAGGTGTTTTCTACAATAATAATCTTCAGTTACATTCCATAATATTGTTAATGAATCAATAATAATTCTATGTTCAATAATGATTTTTGATTATATTTTTTAAACATTGATAGTCACAAAAGAATTTTCGAATTTTCTAAATTATGAATTTTAAAAGCTTCCAAAAGACAGCGTCTGTTTCTATGAAAATATATTTCAAGAAATTCCATTATCATTTTAAAAAGATGAGTTCATAATATTCGATAAAGCTATATAAGAGAAATATTTTATTTATACAACTAGGTTAATTTCACATATTAGTTTTCATTTATAAGTTATATTTCACGCACATACACACATACACACACACACACACACACACATATATACATATATATATTATTATATATATATATATATATATATATATAGCTTCTAATATACATAACCTTAACGGTAAGAGTGTAACATTTACATGCACGTAAAATAAATGCAACAATATTTCTTAGCAAACAACACTTGGTTTTTTGTAGAGAAATTTAATAAAAAAAGATTTCTCGAAACCCACGCTCAGAATCGCAAAATATGACTACATGCATTATTTTCTTTCTTTCTTTTTTTTTTTTTTTTTTTTTTTTGCATTACAATTTAATCCTTCTCGCACAATTTTCCTTTTTAACTTTCAAAACCAAACGATTAACACCAAATTGTCATTTTGTTTGAATAATTATGAAAAGAATTATATATATTTACGCACACACACACGCACGCGCGTGTGTGTGTACGTGTGTGTGCGCACGCGCACGCGCGCGCGTGTGTGTGTGTGTATGTGTGTTTGTGTGATAAAGCGTTCTACTAACCTTTAAAGGGAGAATACTGGCTCCAGTGAAACGGTTAAAAAGACAGTTTTGCGAGATAGTTCTTTATGTCTGCAACGGTGTGTTTGAATTGGAACAATCCAATAGACATTGTTTGATATGCCAAGATGTTTCCTTACGAGACAAATTGATGTTCGAATGTAATCAATTTTAGTGGTCAAGTGATTTTAGTTTGAAAGCAAAAAAAAAAAAAAAAAAAAAAAAAACTGACCAATATGAACGGAATCATTGCAACATCAGGGTGCGTCAATTTCTATTTGTTTATGGCGTTTGCTTTTCCTTTACAAGAAAACAGAAATTTAGGTTCAAGTTTCTAATTTATCAATGTCATAGCTAAATAATTTTCTAAGTTCATGGTTTGGTTGGATAATTTGCACTGAGAAATAACCCGAGTCGCTTTTTTACGATGCATCAAAGACATGGATTTCAATTTGGACAAACTTATGAATTACTAACAACGACAACTACAAAACATTTAAGTAATACAAGATGGGAAGAATCGGTGCAGAACTTGGGATGAATTAACGAAGAATCGGACACTAAATAAAAATACTTGAAGTGAGAATCTACATAACAAAAGAGAAGAAATGCCTTCAAGTGTCTTTGGTACAAACAAACCAATGTTTTTAATACAAAATTCTAGACATTGCTAAGATGTAAAAACGTATAGGTGTATGTATATGCTTATTGATATTGTCAATATTTGAAGATATCTCCTTATCTATGTTAATATCTAGAAAAGGTTTTTTCGTTAGAGACAATAAAACGACTTCATCAAAAGCTACCACATTTGATATGTGCTAACATGAACAGGTTTTTACGTAAAACGTCTAGTTTTATTTGGGTAAAGTATAGTTCATGTCTAGAAGGGGTCTTTTGCACCAAACAATAATCTGCAGAACGCAATGATTCGGTAGGACACTCATAATAAAAATCATAATTTTCCGAATGTCAAATAAAAATTAACATTTTATCTTACTAAAATAATTAGTCTCATTTTAGCAAATATCACCAATCATTGTTGAAATAATTTCTTCTTGCTGGAAATATAAAATAATTGCATAGTATTGTTGATTAGTTAAGACAAAAAAAAACTGATCAGAAGAAAAAAGAAAATCAGTTCGTTATATCCCAAGTGGCATTCAGTTACACTAAAATAATTTTACTAGGGAAAACTACGCGAAAATTTTCACAAACCAATTATTATTTCATTAGATAGCACAAAAAATATAATTATCAGATCTCTTTTTTATGATTAAAACTAGCGATATGGTAAAATGACTATCCAAATCTTCACCCAGTATGTCACCTGTAATATATATATATATATATATATATATATATATATATATGATTTGATTTATATATATATATATATATATATATAAGAATAATCTTATTTCAGTTATAACACTGTTAAATTTTGGTTCAATGTAGGAAAATTAAAAATGATTATCACTTACTGTTGTACAGTGACAGGAATTCCCCTTAGAATTGACTGGTCTGAGGACTATTTTCGAGTGGTGTCGGTGAACTGGTATTTCTTTCCGTAAGCAAATATCTCTTATCTTACATATGTGTCGACACTTACTACTAACAACACAACACTTACAATAACTTGAAACAATAAATTTTCCGTGGGTCTGGTCAATTTCTTTACCAAGCCTACTTGAAATTGATCTTCTTCCTTTAAATATAGAATTAATTTACTGCTTACTCATCCTTAAAGTACCAGTTGCCCAGTCGGCTGGTGGGGGCCGTAGAATACACGGACTGCATCCCTGCCGAGGGGTAAGATCTCCCCAACGAGTGTTCTGGATATGACATTAAATAATCTGATGGTGAGGTTCCAGTAATGCAGGAGCTTTGGGGACAACTGAATACCCTTTAACTGCCATCGCTTCCAGGTCCACTTGGGCCCGGAATTGTAGCACCTGATAGGGTCCTATCAATGGGTCAAATAGAACTAAACTGTGTACTTATGCTAAACTGAATTGTTCGAAACAAAACTGTATTTGAATGCTAAACTAAATTGTTTCAAATAGAACTGTTTTGACATTTAACTGTGAGTAAAAAAAACTATTCTTATACTAAATTGAATCGTTTGAAATAGAACTGTTTTTGTGTAAAAAATGGATTTGGCATTATTAAGCTACAATGGTTGATGTGCCATAAAACCAAACCAAACTAAACCACCTGTTCACGCCGGATATCTAAGGTTAAGCAAAGACAAGTTTGTTCAATATTTCGATGGATGAACATTCAAGACGAGCAAGCACTGTAAATAACCCGGGGCCTATTTGCCACCCATATTAATTTTTTAGAAAAATAGTATTTACATATATTAGAAAATTCCCTATATTATTCTTTGATGTGGCCCAAATTAATGATGGTCGTTATTAATTGAAAATCTTTAAAACTTTATTGATAAGAGAGAAACAAAAGTAGTTTTTAAAAAGAAAAGATTCAGTTTGTAAGATTTTAATTCAACACAAAATTTCAAACACTGTTACGTATATGAAATTTGTATTAACAATTATCAATCTGAAATGAATGTTTATCCGTTGAAAAATCGTATGACTGTATTTCAAAACAATTCCAAAAGTCTTTATTACTATTCTACTGCCGTTTGGAGAATGTGGTCGCACTAATCCAGGTGACTATTTTCTTGAGTTGGAAAGTTGTGCATGAAAGAAATTTGAAGAAGAAAGATTGGTATCCGATCATTTTTTACGGCTAAACGAATATAAACATAAACTTAACCAATTTTTGAAAACCTGATTGCTAAACTTTTAACTGAACATTCTAAATGACAATAATATTTATAAAATCCTTCCGCGTGCACATGTGTGTTCACAACCTCCCAAACACAAACAACACTCAGATGCCATTCGGACAAAAAAATATCAAATATGTAAATCAATTATTCCTAACTCAACTGGTAGTTGTTTTCTGAAATATGCGTATAACTATGTAGTATTAATGTATACGTTCTCAGTAAAAATTATATTGATGGTATATTAGTACTGTATATATCATATTCATGTTCAAGATAAATAGTACATTAGTCAATAGTACATTTATACTCAAAGAAAATATATTTGACAATCGAAAGAAAAAAAAAAACAAATATAAAATACTCATTTTATTTCTAATATCTTCAGAAATATTTCAAACACTTGCACTTGTGCTTGAAATTAAATCCCCTTGTTGAAACTAGCAGTAATCATGCATCATATTTGTGATGATCTGGCTTCGAGTCTTCTTTTCTTATATACGTTCCAATGGAGATCCATTGAAAAACATTTTTGTATTTTAAAAGACATTAAACATTGCTTTCTTTGATATGTTATTAGCATGTTATTTATAACATGAGCAAGATCAAGTCAAGTTTTATGCAAACACAAATAAATTATATGTCGTCAGCTGGATTTCTTTTACCTTGAACTTGATAATAAAAATCAATTCTCTGAACGAAGATACCTGTCTTTAGGTTCGCCTCATCACTGCACAAAATTATATTTTGGGGGTATTAGAATCTACAACTATGATGCAAAATTGCTTTTATGAAGTTTTTCGTATGGGAATTTTGATATAAATGGATGAAAGGGAAATCATATGCGATCCATTACACATGCTTGAACAATTATGATCACAAACTGGCCATCCTCATATTTGATTTTGTCTAAAACGAATGTTTTAATTCCAGCTGTAAAATCTTTCTTGACTCGTCTATTTTGATTTTTTTTCTTGCTTAGTCTGTTTTGATTTTTGAATTTAATTGAAAAAATTCTTAATAATTTTCCAGGCATAAATCTCTATGGAAATTATTTATGGGAAATCCATAGCAGGTAGAATATTTTTTTCATTTTTAAAAAATGTTTTCTATTCATCAATAAATTGTTATAGTCAAATGTGCACATTTTAGAGCCAATTTAGATCTTAAATGTTGTCTTATACGCTAGTGATGCAAGGGTTCTTGTCGTAGGAAATGGACATGGTGACCTGAGTTCAATTCTTGGATGAGACTGTTTGCATTTCACATAACGCCAATATCCTTGAGAATGGTATGCATCAAACTATTCTTCCCCAAGCTATAGCTAAATACTATGGCAGGCAGGGTTCTTTAACTTTGGTAAGACAACTGGTCTAGGAGAAGGAAAACTCTGAATTCAAGCCTATTAAACTCTTCTTAAAAGATTGTCGCATCCTGTTCGTGCGGAGGAATAAATACACTTACACTGGGGAATACGCTAAACTGTTATTTATTAAGTGATTTAATCATTATATTACGTTCGTAGCCCATGTCGCCATGGTAGTTTTGTATTCCTTCAATCAGATCATTTGAATATGCGTGCATCTTATAGGTTAAAATTTTGGAGATTGTCATGGGTGAATCAATACATTTAATTATAAATTAGTCAAGTTTCTAATCAATTTCTAATTAAATCTCTTTCAAAACCTTCGAAGCAAAGGGTGTGTGAATGGGACGAAAATGGTAAGCCGGTTAACACAAAAAGACACATGAGAGAAAAACAAAAACAAAAAGGAAAAATCAAACAAAATTCTTCGACGTCACACATGTCCATACACACAAGTATGTGCAAAAGCAAAATTAGAATTCAGTCTTTGAGAAGATCAAAAAGAGCATGAAAGTGCAGCACAACAGATGATACAATCCAAAGATAATTCAAATGTAAAATAGTTCAATTATATCCTATTAAAATGTGCATTAGTAATAGGGAAGAGCTTGTTTGTCTTTCCTCTATAAATGGTTAAACAATTTGACGCAAAACTAACAAATTTGGTAGGCATAACTATTGAACCTGGAAGAAAGTTTTAAGTAAAATCTTTGTAACTCATAGAGAAAGGGGGAAATGGGGGTCTCATTTCAAGAGTATTTCTAGCAATAAACAATAATCAATGGAAAGCTATGTTGCTGCAAGAAATATCTAAACATACTGAATAAATAATAAAGAAAAATTATTTGCTTACTAAAATCACCAATAATAAATAAGTTTTTAAGTTGTTTCTTCAATCTGAAGATGTAAAATACTTCCATGGTCTTAGATTAACAATTTGCACGAATAAAAACAAAGAAAAAACAACAACAAAAATCGGACGTTTAAATCGATAAGTCTTTTAATTGACACCCACTTAAATTCAAAAATATTTCTCTCCAAATATTCTTAAATCTTTTACAAAAAATAATAATATAAAACTTATTAGCAGTAAATACCCTCCCTATTGTTATTTGTGAAGCTTTACTTATTCTGGCTGTCACTCATCAAAGAATTGCGCTGAATAATAGGTCTCAGTTTCTTTGTTTAATGGCATATTTAATGCCAAAGCCATCCTTCTAGAAGAACAATAGTTGTGCTATTCAACCCATAGCTGGGAGGATAAGGGGGTTCATACCTTTCTCAAAGGTATTTGTCCGAAAGTGAACGTAATAGCGCGACTAGAGTTCAACCTCGCTTATTTCGATTCCGGAGTCCATCGCTTTAACACCATGAGGACATCCGCACAGAATTATCGATGATTAACGTTAGTTATCTAATGAAAACCAGTTCTTTCAAAGTAAATTGGACATAAGTATTTTCTCTTATGTGGATTCATTTTTCATAGTAACAATCACCGTCAGTAATTTTATGATGTTTATTCGTAATTGACAAATATTGTAGAATAGACATTGTGTGAAAAATGAAAAATAGAAACGTGATTTCATCTCTTAATCTTGTTATGTCACTTAGCAAAAATACTTGTGTTTTGTTTCTCTTAACAAACTAAGAGTCCTCACTTTGCAGTGTAATCTAAATGCGAAGACATTTAAGGGATTTATCGATTTAATTATCTTTGTTTTTTTTGTACCAGTTCTTGGTCTTAACTGAGCAATAGTGCCATGTAAATATTTAACATCTTCAATTTAAACAAACTACCGATAATTCAAGTGACAATGTCAATTAACTGTGAATCATTTCGGTGCAGCATGTATACAGCAGTTTTACATAACTTGACACCGACAGCATTTACCTTCTCACTACTAGTTATTCTTTCAGAATCATTATCATTCACTGCAATTCAACTTTTGAATTTTTATCCGGCGTAGATCGATACTACCTGTAGATAAACTTCAACAAATTTTCTCAAAAAATTATCAACAAACCACTAGTTGAGTAATTCCAATCTTCACTATTTACATTATAAACAACCTTAAATTAGATTGAAAGAAACTTGACAAAAATAGTAATATTCAAATAACCGTCCGTATTTCCATTAAAGCATAAAATTTGACATTTTCCATTCACGAAAGGCGAAATCATTAAGTTGATGTGGAGTTAGAGGCAAGAAATATTGTCTAAAAGTAAAGTGGCTTTTCAAGTATTATCTCCGAGAAAGGATCTATTTATTTTCGGTAAATCTCACTAAAATTCCGCAGACGTCATGCATCTTAAGAGAAGTGACTTTTAAGCAGAAATGCGCATTTCACCGGAATTACGTATTTCACCGGAATTAGCCTTATGTCTGCTGACGAGTGAAACGATAGACAAATATTCCTATTTATATTTTTAGCTGAACTTCTCTGGGTGGGGGTTATTTCTAATATTCTTAATTATTTAAGCATTTAACTTTTTCCCATTTTTGATGTGATTTTTATTCGATTTAAATGTCTGTCTGTTCGTTATTTTTGTCCATATAATTCTATTGAAAAATACAGTCCATATAATTTATTTATTCCAGTCACTCAAGAATAATTGGTTGTTGATTTGTGCAGCTATGAACATTAGTGTTATATAAGTTTGACCTAGATTTTAGGAATACTTAGTATAAAATCATTGTAACTGGCAAGGACACTGGAATTTGAAAAGAATTTAGTTTATCAACGTTCCTTGGTTCTAAACTGGGCAATATGACTGATGGTAGCATCTCAAACCTCCTACAAGCTTTTTTGACGCTGTCTCTGTTTAAATGGTAAATGCTACTGTTATCCTAGGCTTCAGTTCATCTATGATGTTGCGTGTAGTTTTGTTGCCACCTCGCTCAACCACACCCCATGCATAATAATCAATGGGATTGCAATATGGAAAGTTAGGCGGCCAGATGTTAAAGGTGGCATGGCTGCTGAAATTTTCTCACAGCCAACACAAGTTCTTCTGTTGGCTGTGGCATAGTGTAGTTCTGTTGCTAGATACTATTTACCAACCCCTCCGCTCGGGCAGGATATGACACAAGGTCAATTTTTTAAGCGGAGTTTAACAGGTTTGAATTCAGAGTTTTCCTTCTCCTAGACTAGTTGCCTAACCAAGGCTGAAGAACCTAGTCTGTCCTACTATTTACCCATAGCTGGAGGGAGAATAATTGGATTCATACCTTTCCCAAGGGTATTAGTGCTACGTGAAATGCAATCAGTCTCGTCCAGGATTTGAACTCGTGTCGCCGTGTCCAATTCCTACGACGATAACGACTACACCACGGGCACCTCCCGTTCTGTTGCTAGATGCAGAGTCTTTCAGCAGCTATACTCTCAATCCAGAATAGCATTACCTTCTCTAAAAACTTGATGTAGACCTCTGTGTTGAGTATGAAGTCATGTGGGAAGATGAATGAAGGTATAACGTCACTATCCATAGTGACCACCGCAAACATCATTATGTGGACATGATGTTTGGTTTTCGCTACATTTTGTGAAGACAGAGCAAGCCAACGGTTGTTTTGTGAGCTTATAATCTGATCCTGACATAAATTTTTCGCATCAAAGAAAAACAAAGCATTTTCGGCTGAATTGCAGCGCGCTCTTTGCTCTTATCCTTTGCGGCCTTTAATAAAAATTGGCCTTTTTTCATCAAGTATGAGAAATACTGATGGCCCCATGCACTAGCCACCCGATAAGAAACTCAGACACTCTCATGTCCCTGGTTATGAATATGATTGGTTTGCAGGGACTGTTGTCGATCATGGCCTGGATCTCACCAAGAAATTCGGGAATTCTTTTCTTATGAGAACGATCAGAGGTTTTCGAGCTGTTGCACTTTTGTAATTACCATTGGATTCATCCAACGCTTTTTGAATCCTCCGTACTGCCCTTAGATTGGCACCAAACACTCTGAAATCTTTGTATTGGTGCTTCTACCATGAATGCCAAGAAGTAGAGGATGCTGTTTCAAAATTTCTGGTGGAAGGAATTGTATCAAGGTACTATTTACCAACCCCTCCGCTCGGGCAGGATATGACACAAGGTCAATTTTTTAAGCGGAGTTTAACAGGTTTGAATTCAGAGTTTTCCTTCTCCTAGACTAGTTGCCTCAACAAGGCTGAAGAACCTAGTCCGTCCTACTATTTACCCATAGCTGGAGGGAGAATAAGAGGGTTCATACCTTTCCCAAGGGTATTTGCCCGAAAGTGAACATAATAGCGCGACTGGAGTACGAACTCGCGTACTACGATTCCGCAGTTCATCGCTTTAACCATTACACCACGAGGACACCCCTTTTAAAAAAATTGTATCAAGGAATTGTATCAAGGTGCTGCTCTACTCACTGTGTCCAACTGACTGTAGTTTACTGCACTGTTGACAAAACCTGGAAAAAAAAGTGCATGCGCAGGATGAATAATTTAAAATGGTTACAATTGCATTCTGCATATATTATTATTATTATTATTATTATTAATGGTAGTCATGGTAGAAAGAGAAGAAATTGGAGGAGAAGGAAGAAGAGTCGAAAAAAAAGTAATGTTAAAAAAGATGTTAAATGGAACACTGACAAAGTTTTTTCTTATGCGTTCAGCTCTAAATTCTCATTTTCGAACATTCTTCAGTTTTTCATCCTTTTGAACATCTTTATTGTTTGCCCAATTTAATTTTTCTATATATACACATTGTTTATCTTTTTTTTAATCCTGTCTTTGTTTTCCTTCTCTTTCTTGTTTTCTCTTAACTTTTCTTTTGTCTGTTCTTTTTACTTTTCTCTATATATTTTTACCTTTCTTTCTCTTTGTCTCTTCTCTTTCTTCTTATCAGTATCCTCCTTTCTCATCTACCACGTTCATCATTCATTACTTTCCTTCTTTTCTTCTCACGTTTCCTGTTCTTACTTCCCCCTTTTTTTCATTTCTACTTTGCCGCCTTCCAATTATTCCATTTTCCTTAACCAAAATGAAATAAACGTAATTAGCACAACAACCAGAGAAAAATGCCTATAGTTACTTGGACATCCTCTTTGAGAACAGGCAAATTATATTAGCCATCCACTTCAACCAACACTATCTCCACCCAACACAGCATTGAAAATAAAAACCAAGGAAGACTCGCACCTAAAATGAAAAGTTTAATGTTGATTGAACAATACTTGAAAAACTTGATTGTTCTTTCCGCTCTGCAAGTAGTCTAACTTCCTGCTTCTGCACAAGAAGAATTGGACTGATTGTCTTTTGCAAAGATGGTCGAATAGAAATGCCTGACAGAGTAAGGGTCTACTTGATATGTTTCTAATGGTCACTAGAAATGGTCATTTATTTATCAAGTACTCTCTCTCTCTCTCTCTCTCTCTCTCTCTCTCTCTCTCTCTCTCTCTCTCTCTCTCTCTGTGTATATATATAAATATACACATATGTGTATGTGTGTGTGAATCAAACCTATTTTTAACTAAACATTTGTATAATCCTCATTGGCAAAATTCACCGATAATAATTGTACAATTATATATATGTATATATATATATATATATATACTTTTTTTCTTTTTTGTTGGTCCAAAGAGTGAAAAAATAAATATTTGAAAATGAATAGGTTCCCAAAGAGATTTATATTTTTCTAATTATTTATTTATTTATTTTATTTTGTTCTTTCTGACAGGTGTTTCTTCCTTCTTGGTATATTCGGAAGCGACCGTGGTGTAATGGTTATCGTCGTAGGAAATAGACACGCCGACTCGAGTTCAAAACCCTGGATGAGACTGATTGTATTTTACATAGTACTATTACCCTTGGGAAAGGTATGAATCCAACTATTTTCCCTCCAGCTATGGGTAAAATAGTAGGGCAGACTAGGTTCTTCAGCCTTGGTGAGGCGACTAGTCTAGGAGAAGGAAAACTCAGAATTCAAACCTGTTAAACTCCGCTTAAAAATTGACCTTGTGTCATATCCTGCCCGAGCGGAGGGGTTGGTAAATATGATATTCAGAGAATGTTTGATAACGTTGGCTGGTTTATATAGTGGTGACTGTCTTAATGGGGTTTTCTGTGGTAGATTCTTCAGCTGGTAGAAAAAGAAAAAAGAGAGAAATAACACCTCCAAAAGATATACCAATATATATATATATATATATATATATATATATATATATATATATATATATATATATATATATATAAGCAATTATAGTTTTGCTTACAGAAGTGTTCTATGTTTTATCTTTGGTTAAAGAGTTTCAATGTTGTAGTGCTTGGTGATAAATAATACATAATAATACCCGTTTTGTTTGCATAGTGTTCTAATAGAAATACTAAAGAGGAAGTATTCTGTACATTTGAAATTGAATAAGTTTATTTCCCTTTGTTTGTTTATTGAGATCATTTGGTTTATAAGTCGTGTGTGAAGGTTTTTGTTAGCATATGAGTGTACTCACAGTCGGAGAAGAAAAATTTGTTAGATGAACTTTTAAAGGAATAGCATGAGTCATATTTTCGAATATTTAAATAGGGATTTTCAAATAAATGTCTTTATCAAAATAAAAGTCTTCATCTAAATAGTTTAAGAATGAAATAAACATATAATTTCATTGTATTTCCCTGATTTGTTTTTGTCTGCATAAGGCCTCGTATATATAAGATGTTATTTCTTTTCTGAAAAAGTCTGATCATTTTTTTATGAAAATAAAAAAAACACTCACATATCGAAGTTCTTCTAGGTTTTTTCTTTATTTCACGATACAATTCAACAGGATTCATATAAGGAAATTACTCGGTCCATCAGATTTACTTAACAGCTTAACTCCCCATGTTTTGTTTTTTTTTTTTTTGCTTTGCTTTGCTCCGGCATCCATGAAAAGGATTCTGCTTTTTATTCGGATAATCGTTGCTAAATATCAGAAGAATATTTCCGACAGAATTTATTCATATTTCTTCTAAAATGTAGTTTTAAAAAATGAAAAAAGAAACTAAATTGATTCCCACCCCCAAATCGAAAACTCGGTTTGTTTGTTGCGAACAACTGAAATAAATTCTTAACAATCTTCTGACCTAGTAGACAAGAGTTGTCTACTATTCAAATATGGATCAAATAAAGAGTCATGATAGCCTCTCAAAACTCTGATGTTCTGTTGTCCATTTTCTCATTTGTTTACTGTGTTATTTTGGCTGGGTTCAGTAGTGGATTGATATTTGATTAATCTGCTATGATAACTTGTGTGAAAAGATCTCTTTCTTTCTGGGCTGATTACTTTGCTTTGCAACCGGGATTTTTTTTAATTTTTCATCTCATTGGACGAAGAAGCATTTATAATTGTCCATCTACATTTGAACTAGATTCAGTGATTTTATTCCTTTTATTAATTGTTCTTTTCAAAATGAGGGAGTTATTTACGTCTCCCAAGGATCAAAGTACAGTATCTATATAATGCTACCTAGAACCAGAACGTAAATCCTCGATCTAAATACGAGGATCTGATTGAAGTACCTGCTCTTTCTCCTCACGATTAGAGAGCATTATGATGATAAAATTATAAAAATTATCAAAGGAAAGATATAAATGTAAAAAAAAGATAAAGTCATAAAATAAGAAATTCCATTAAGAAGATAACAACATGCATTGTGTTTTTCACGGGTACTAAGTAGGTAGACTATACTAATTAATCCCTCCTTTTTTTTCTGTTTCTTACTCTTTTACTTTCTTTCTTTTTTCCATCTCTCCGCATAAGTTTTTATGCTTTAGGCTTCTCTCTTGTTCCAGTTCTTTCTCTCTTTCAGTTTCTTTAACTTATTTTCTTTACGTTTTCTTCTTACCAATCTTATTTCTACTCGAATGATGCAGTGGTCTCAACAAACAAATTCAGTAGATGCTGGCATCTTGAACAAGTAGATGCACCGATCCATACATAAATAAACACATTTATAATAGGAATTAAGTTAGTGTATGTAATAGAGAAGAAAAAAGTTGACATGGAAATAATATTGTGTACTGGTTACATAAAAGCTTTTACTATCTATAATTTATATAGTAATCTTCATTTTCAAGAACCACCGAAAAGGAGTATTTTTCAGAAATTTCGTCTTCATTTTTTTATTTGTCACTGTTTTATTTCTCTGTCTCTTACATTTAGTAAATGTCGGATCGTAACAAAAACAACATACAGAAATCATCAATAGATTCACGATAGTTATGTAAGACTTAAGTACTTAAATATCGTTAAGTGAAAAAAACTCTCCTTTGGTAATAATGAAAACATTACATACATCATAAGATAGTGATTATCAATTTGAAATAGGTTCATGGGTTGAAAGATTATTTGAGAAGATAGAGGAATTTATTTGAGAGAATCAAGAAAACATACACACAAGTAAAGTTTTATGAAGATCCATAAATGCGTCAGAAATAAGTTAAGTGCATATTGTGGCTTGTGGGGAAATTCATTCTTAAATGATTTTTGTCAGTCTTTGCAGTGCCATAGAATATATTTTTCGCAGAAGAACAAAACAGTTCTTAGAGCACTGAATTTATATCTCAAGATTTTGAGTACATATAAATCTCAATTAAAACATTTGAAATTAAGAAACCGAAAACATTTCACCAAACACTAAACACCACAAACAGCTTGAAATACATTGACCCTTTCTCTATTTATTACAAAAGGATTAAATTTTTAAAGTTGGTATTCATTTAAATTTGAAATTCCAGTTTCTAAGTATTTATAAAATACAAGAGAGTATTTTTATTTTGAGAGGAACACATACATTGTTTTCTTCGGTGTGACAAATTTCTGACCATATTTTCAAATTTGTTTTTTATAACTTTAAGATCATGCGTTGTCCTTCTTCTTATATCACACTTTTGGTCATCTTCTCTGCATGACAATTAATTTCGATGTCTAAATATACAAAATAAATCCTTCAAAACTAGAGAAAACACTCATCTTAAAGAAACAAGCCGGTAAAATTCTTTCATCAAAATCACTATTATATTTGTATCATACAATTACAATTATATTATATTCACAAAATTATTGGTAAATCCTGTGAGAAATGAATAAATTAAGATGGAACATGTTCAGCTTTACTATATATTAAATACATTTTCAGTTGGTAGAAAATAGGAATTAAACATTTATTACTGATGTTTATAATTCTAGATCATTTACGCATAGATTGACACGTAGGCTGAGGATAGAAGTGTAGTATCAGTACTGTTTACCAAGGATCCTCTGTTATTATAGGAAAAGAAACCAGACAATCGTCCGCAGGATGTATACAACATTATGATAAAAATAAGAAATAAAGAATTTCGAAATTAAAAATGTAATACATTAATAAAAGTATACGGATTTTAACATGTTTATACAGATTTTAATTGAAACATTTGGACAGAAATATTTGGATAGGTTACTGAACTTGAAATATTAGAAATATGTAGACAGATAAGTCATAAAGAAAATACTCAACAAGAAGGAGCGGAAACGTAAAATCTTGAAAACCACAATCTAGTGAAAACCATGTCCACCACCGCAATTACAATATTAACACAAAAAGCCTATCTAACATTGTGAAGATGATGAATAAAATCATGATCGATGGGAAGGAAGTGCTAACATTACGAAGGAAAAAAGATTGGAAAAAATCAGGTTAGAAACCAAAAAAGTGAATAAAGTATTAAAAAAAAAAGTATCCCAACAGACAACATCAGCGAACGATTTCATACTTGCAGGAGCAAAGGTACTCAGAGATAAACTTGGAATCCTACAAAGGAACTTAAATAAAAAATGAGAAACAAAAGCTGAATGGGAATTAAGACTATAAAAACAAATAAAAAAACTAAAAGGTCACTCAAAAAACCTATAGAAAGGAGAAATCACAAGAACACACTAAAATAGAATAAGTGGACTCAACGAAATTGAGGATTTTTTCAATGAAATAATTCGGAAACTCGAAAAATATATGGACAAAGTAAAGACAGGTTGATTACAACAACAGCTTGTAATACCAATGAAAACAGTAAAACAACAAACATTAAATCCTGAGAACAAAATTTGGGGAAAAACAACTTCATGGATTATTCAAGTGAGAAGCTAAAGAAAATGGCACATGAGACGACCAGGGCAGGGGAAATTTAAAACAAGAAACTGAATCTATATTAATAGTGGCTCAAAATGATACCATAAGGACTAATCAAGTAAAAATTGATAATACGAAGACCGAATAGAAAGTTTGGGTTATGATGTCATAGATATGAAACAGTTAATCACTTAATAAGTGAACGCAGCAAACTAACACAAAATTAATGCAAGAATAGGCATGATTGGCTGATCAAGATGATCCACTGGGAATTGTGCAAGTAACTCGAAATTTGTCGATACTGGCAAACAGTATATTCACAAATTCTCTGTATCTATGAAATAGAAACGGATCACCCAATTTCCACCATAAAAACAGACTTGGTTTTAATTAGTAAAATAACAACTTGTGTTTACGTCGATTTTGTCATTCTAGTAGATCACTGAGTGAAAAATAATGAAAAATTAAGCAAATATTTGGATCTTGCTAGAAAGCTGAAAAGGCTGTGGAACATAAAGATCATGTTGATACCAATAGTTGTTGGGGCCCTTCGAACATCCCCCTACTGCCTGGAAAATAAAATAAGGGAATTGGAAATGAGAGGAAGAATAGAGATCATCCAGACCACAGCGCTTTTAAAATAATCTTAAATACGAGAGTCCAGGGGCTTTGAAGAGACTAGCTATCTATCAGACTCCAGTTAAAGCTGGCGTGAAAAACTCGCAAGGAGGAAAATAATGATGAATATTAAAAAGTAATTTCGATTTTGTCTTTGTTATATCATTATTCAAATTTGATTCAAACACATAAACACAGACACATATCTATACATATATTACAACCTCGCATCACTATTTTTATTACTTTGAGTTTCACGTGTCATCAAACTCATCATAGGAACAATGGATTCTTCACTTGTGATTCTTCACTCTGTTTCATGTAGCACAAGGTGTGTACGCAAGACAAAAAAGGTAACCCATGTTCTTTCTGATATTAGTGACTCGTGTAACTCGTAGAAACAGGAAGGGTGTTGCAGGGTTGCATTTTAAGCTTTTAAACCTACTTTACACTAAAAGCATTTAACTCACTTTTCAAAAAGTTTATTATTATTATTTCATTATTATTATTGCTTTCAACAACAGATAATAAAAATCATTCCAACAACAAAGAGAGACCAGAAGATATATAGATATGAATGGTATGAGGATTTTAAGAGTAGGTTAGGTCATTTGGTTTAATAGCATATCACCTTAATGGATATTTAATGCCACATCTTGCTTGTACATATATTCTATATGATTTTTTAAGAGAATAGTTTATAGGTAAGATTATTTTAAACGAGCCAAAACTCAATTGTTTTCTCAGAGTTTAAAGTTTCAAGTATGGATATTTTTGTTTGCAAGCAGTTAAATGGTTTCAAGTATTGCTGTCTATCAGTTCATGTTTTATTTGCATTCAGTTAAATGGTTTAAGCATTGGCTATGTAAGACTAATAATTCCCTTTAATATCAATCATTTGCTTGTACACTTTTAAATGGTTTCGAGTAAATGATTAACTAGAATAGCGAGCATAGAGATCAAAACGATGCTAAGAAATAGTATAAATGTGAAATAACTTTTTATTTTAAAGCTTCATAGAACATTTTTTCAAGGAAAAATAAAGATATAAAAGTAAATTATATAATTCCAAAATATAAAGCTCAATAAACTTATTTTGATATAATTATATAAATAATACATAACATTCGAAAAAAAAGATGATCAAAAACATCAGAACGATTAAATAAATCCGTAAAAATTAATAATTATTTTGTATTATTAAAAAAGAATTAGCGTAAGAATATAAAATACGGTATTTTACTAAATATACACCGGCTCTTGCATTGTAAACATGCCGACAAAATCTGTGACATCATTGGAACTCAGAAAACTGATAGTCAAGTTACGTAATGAGGATAAACTCTCGATTGGGAATATTCTAAAGACTGTGGGGAAATCTAAAAGTGTTATTCATAGTATTCTAAGAAAACTTGAGGAAACTGGGTCATGTGAAGCCAAGAAACTACCGAGCACGCCTAGGAAAACTACTGCAAGGGAAAACAGATGGATTCGTAATGAATCAAAAAAGGATCGATTTGCGACAGCAACCGCTATTTCTAAAAGAGCTAATGCTAACTTTGGCGTTAAAATATCAAAGCACACTATTTCCCGAAGACTTAATGAAATAAATTTAAACAGTCGAGTAGCTTTTACGAAGCCTTACATTTCTAAAAAGAACAAAATAAACCAATTGAAATTTGCCACTGAACACGTCATATGGACTGAAGAACAGTGGGGTTGCGTTCATTTTAGCGATGAGTCGAAGTTAAACCTGTTCGGTTGAGACAAGAGAAGGTTCATTCGACGCAGTCCTAAGGAACGATATTCACTAAAATCAGCATTAAATTTTAAGATGAAAGTGTGATGATGTTTGGCATGAAATTCAGCTGCAAATACAGGACCTCTTGTCAGGCTACACGGTAAAATTAAGGCAACTGTATGCAAAGAGATATTGAAGAAACATGTTTGTACCTAATTTGAGAACTGCAATTAATCAACCAGCTGTATTTATGCAAGATAACGCTCCGTGTCACACAGCGAAGTCTGTTAAGACATTTCTTAACTGAGGAGAATGTTATTGTTATGGAGTGGCCTGCTTAAAGCCCAGACATGAATTCTATTGAGAATGCTAGGAAGTTACTAAATGAAAGAGCTAGGGAAAAGAATCCAAGAAACGTCGAAGAACTATGAACTAATTTAAAAGGATAATGGGAGAAAATATCAGTTGATGAATGCAAGACATTAATTCGCTCATGTAACAAAATATGTCGAGCTGCTATTGAAAGTAAAGATATGCACATCAAGTACTAATGAATTATGAATGCTATTTTAATTTAGATATGATGCATCCATTATAATAGTAAGATTTTTTTGATTGTTTTTAATCATCTATTTTTTCGAATGTTATATAATCATTCTTTTAACTTTATCAAAATAAGTTTATTGATCTTTTTTATTTTGGAATGATATAATTTACCTTTATATCCTTATTTTTCCTTGATAAAATGTTCTATGAAACTTTAAAATAAAAAGTTATTTCACATTTGTTCTAATCTTTATGCTCTTGCTACTGTAGTTCTATTTGACCCCTAGATAGGATGCGTACTTATACACATACTTATTGACTTCCAATAATATGTTGACATTCGTTTCCTCTCTGTCTGTCTGTCTGTCTCTATCTATCTATGTAGACAATAATCTGTTGTTGTTTTTTCTTTTTAACTAACATTCTTCTTTCATTATTCATTGCTAATTGAACAAATCTTTAAAAAAAGTTTCTTGTGTGTACGTTTAGTTTCTCTTTTGCTGATTACTGATCTATCAACTACATTTCCTTATTTATTCTGTCAGAAAACAAACAGCAATAAAAAAGAGACTCGATTAAATGAATATAGAGATAAGAATGTTGCAAGATATTCTATCCAGCTCAAGCATATTTGACAAAGGAACGACTGTACTACACCAACTGGGTTATAACGAAAGAAAAAATTGTGATGCTTCAATATTCCATGAGAAAAAGATCCATAAAGTTTGAAAAAGACGATTTAAAATCCTAACTCAAAAGTCGTACACAATTATCTCAACTATTACGTTAGTCCACAACAAAAAAAAGAATTTTTTCAAGTATTTCTGTTTAGATAATTTTCTATTTAATTTAGTATTTCTTTGATATTTGCGTTTCACATTTTTATTGCCTTCAGTAATTATAATAATAAATTCACAATTCTCGTGATATTTAAAGATAACTTCATCAAAAACCATAAAAAAGAAAACGAAATGATAATGGAAGGAGTAAGTATACGCATATATTTACGTGAATAAGCAGTGTCTATGGATGAAAGAATGAACAGATTTTAATGAAAAGTTTCTCTTGATTAAAATTCAACATTCGTTTTGGGGCGTCTTTTGTTCAGCTTATAACTAAAACATGAACAAAAATAAAACAACTATTTTTTTTCTTTTGAAAAAAATTCAAACATTCAGGAACATAGGTTTTTATTTTATTCGATTAGGTGCTTCGGTACCAGATTCTTTCTCTCAAGTTTTCTTTTTTATATTCATCTTTTGTCTTCTCATTTTTTCTTCTTTTTATCATTTTACACCTTCGTTTAATCTTCGTTTATCTTTCTCTTCTTTCTCTCTTCATTCTTTCCTTTTATTGTTTATTTACTCCTTCAGATTATTTTTCTCTTCAGCATTTAGTTCTCTTTCTTTTCTATTTTCTTTACCTCAGTCACTATTATCTGATTTTTAATCGTCCTTTTTATATAATAAAGCGAAATTCATGTCTACGGATTTTTAATCTATTGATTCTATTGTTCAAATAAAGTGAAATTTTAACTTCACTAGTGAATTTTCTTCCCAGTGTTTTTTATGCGAACCGGAAGAAAGATCTACTTATCTTTATATCCACTTAAATATATTGACAAAATAAAATCCATACAGCTTATCATCAATTCTATTTACACAGCAGTGAAAGGAAGGCTTTTGATGGTTCTATAACCATTCTAAATATTCTTATCTTCAGTTAGTTTGTTGAAAATGAAGTTTCTATTTTTCTTTTAGCTCACACACACACACACACACACACACACACACACACATATATATATATATATATATATATATATATATATATATTTGTTGAAAATCTCTCTCCCCCTCTCTCTCTTTCTCTCTCTCTCTCTCTCTCTCTCTCTCTCTCTCATAGACATATATGAAAGAGAGAAAGAGAGAGAGAGAGATTTTCAACAAATTAGTATTCCCTTGCGAATTTGGAGTTGCATGGGCATAACCAAATAAAATTCAACTTATTTCTATTCCAGTGGGTTGCTACTATTTTAACCTCTTCAACTTTACACGACTTTTTTCTTTTATTCTATTTAATTTTTTTTACCCGTGTTTAACATAAACCTTAAGCTTAAAGGCTGCCTGTGGGTGCCTTTATGGTGGATGTAAGTCCCATTCTATTTAGGAAATTATGATTATAATAGCATTATATTGCAGTTTCTCCCTGAATAAATTAATAATGGTCAATGAGATCAAAATTTATTGTGGTCAGCACTATGAAATTATGAATTCAAAAGGGAATTGTTTCATAAGATGAGAACATTTTAAACGCTATGCTTTATGTTATGATTGATATTGAAAACAAATTAAATAGAGATAGAATTCTAAAACTAGCTTTTAGTTATCTCCTTTGCACATTTATATTGTGTGAACGTGACGTAGACACCAAACTTATTAAATTTCAAATGTAATAGAAAATATAAAAGAAAAATTGACAGATTTTAACATTATCGCCTTGATAAAAAAAAAATCGCGCTTCAGTGTGTCATTACTGCTGTTATGATGATATTTATATGATAATAGCATCATTATAATCATTATTTTAAATTACTATCATTATCCAAATTTATCTACCTCCCTGTTCTTCCTCCAAAATTATTGTCCATTCCAATATTTTTCGAATATTTTCAAAGAATTTGTCTAAAAGTTTAAAGCTTTTTTCATTCTGGGCAAATACCCTAATTTCATCCATATACATTAGGTGATTTATCTTCCTGCAACTTTGTATATTTATGACCTGTTTTTCATCTCAGTAGATACTTAAGTAACATCATTGCTATAATAAATAGTAGTGACGATAATATCCTCCCTAGATAATAACTCTTTTGATCGGTTTTCTTCTTTTGATGTTAGTTCTACTCTCCAGTTTAACATAAATCTCGAGTGGAAGTTGACTACTTGTTCTGATATTTCGATTAGACCCATAGATAGAGCCCTATCAGATGCTACCAATCCGAGCCAGAGTCGACCTGGGAGCGATGACTATTAAGGGATACTCCGCATCCTCCAAAGCTCAAGCATTACTGTAGCCTCACCATCAGTTTAGTGTCAATTCAGGACAGGAAGTCTTACCCCTCTGTAGTGATGTAGTCGGTGTATTCTGTAGCCCCATTTCATTTCGGGTTAATATGGTTTTTGTTGTTGTTGTGCTTGATTATGATATGGTTTTCAGTCCTTTGTATTTAATTTCAGGAATTCTTGTTAAGCATTTTCCTTATGATTCAACTGCCCACAACATTTTTATATTTCAGGCTCAGAAATCCATCTTTTCTTTGGAGTCAACTCTGATTCTTCAAAAATATTTTGGCTTCCTGCAAATTAGCAGATTCTTCCCAAATTTAAAATATCATTATTATGTTATTCTTTGAGAGTTTTTCACACACATGTTTGTAGATGGTCTTTCACTAGAGCTTGAGTAACAGCAAGTCTCCTCAAGTCTACAGAACTCTTCTCAGTATCCCGGCCGATCTTGATAATGCTGTAGTCTCTCCTTGTCTTCTTATTTCCAAGTCTTATTTCCAAGTCTTCCTTTGGAGAATTCCTGAGCCCGCCAATTACAATTGGTTTTACCTTCACCTTCATATTCCATAGTTTTTTTTTTTTTTAGTTCTCTGGCAAGGTCTAAGTACTTATATCTCTTTTCTTTTTCTATTTTTACTCTGTAGTCCGCCGGAATGGCAAAGTTCACTATTCGGTTCTTCTTATAAGTTTTTCAAACCAGCATTAACTGATCTGTCGGTGGAATCTGAGACATATTCTCAGGTCTCCAGGATTCTTCTTAGTATTCTGGCCGGTCTCTACTGTTATCAGGATGATCTAATTTTGTTCCCCAATTACGAACTCATTCAGTCCCCTACCCAAGCCTTTCATGACTGTTCCAAGAGCGCAAAAATTCGTATCACAGTCACCCTCATGTTTCTCAGCTTTCTTAGTTCTCTGGCAAGATCTTAGTACTTTTCTTTCTTTTCCTTTTCTTTGATTTCAACTTTATGGTTCGCTTAGGCGTCAAAATCCTCTATATGTCCATTTTTTCTTCTGGCCACGATTAGGTGATCCGTTTGTATCTCAAAATTTAATCTCTTGCTCAATTCTCAGCGGATCACTTTTTCCACCCACTCCTGTGTAGTCTTATACTCCTTTTTTGGAGGTGCCCATAGTGTAATGTTTATCGTCGTAGGAAATAGACACGACGACACGAGTTCAAATCCTGGACGAGGCTGATTACGTTTCACATACCCTTGAGAAACGTATGAATCCAATTATTCTCCCTCCAGCTATGGGTAAATAGTAGGGCAGACTAGTTTCTTCAGCCTTGGTGAGGCAACTAGTCTAGGAGAAGGAAAACTCTGAATTCAAACCTGTTAAACTTCGCTTAAGAATTGACTTTGTGTCATATCCTGCCCGAGCGGAGGGGTTGGTAAATATATATACTCCTTTTGTGCTAGTTTGCTGCATTCGTTTATTATGTGATCCATATAAATTACACTTGCTGTTCTGTTACGTATTATTAATTTTCTCTTTCATATTATTGGTCCTTGAAGAGTTTTTTTAGCTGTTATTAAAAAAGATTCAGTTTCTGTCATCGGATTTCCCTTTCTTTGACAAGTCCAGATCATCTCGTGTGCAATATCACCAAGTTTTCACTATACATTTCTTTTTCTTCCCATTTCTGTTTTCTAATTTTAGTTTTTGCAATTTTTCTGTTTGTTCTTATGTTACTACTGCTATTACGAGTTGCTGCAATCCGTCTTTCATTGTGCTTTTTAATGCACTTCTCGAAACCTCCCTCTTTATTTTTTATATATATAATCAGTCTATGTCATTTCTCGGATGTAAGACCTTGTGCATAGTTATTACTTTTCCTGTCCATTTTAAGAATGGTTCTGAGAATCTTATGATAGATATTGCCCAGGTGTTTACGCTTTTAATGTGATTTCTTCGATAGAGTTTGGTTTCTAGCAGTTTTCTTGTTCGTCAGAGGTACTCTTTTCTTATTTTCCTTTCATCACTGTTTGTTTGGTGGGGTTCGCTTTCCATGTAGTTATAATTTTCCTTTTCTCCAAGTTTTCTGATTGTAAAACAAATGAATAAAGTGAATTGTCTAATCAAAGCAGTTCTCGTTATTCCTTTGTTTCCCTTTTCCCATTTTTCATAATTAGCATTGAATATCTTTCAATTCCAAATTTCATTCCTATATTCTGGCTGTATATTTGGATGGCTTGTGTCAGGGTCTCATTACTTTTTCATTTTTTGCAAATACTTTGATATTTTCTATGTACTTAATGATTAATCTTTTCTTGAGATTTCGTAAATTTGAATCCATTCCCCTCTGCATTTCTTAAGTGTATAATTGAGTGGCATCATGGCTATAACCAAGAGTTGGAGCGAGATTAATTTATCTTAAAGATTCCTCTTTGGATTTTTACCTCTGCTTGGATTTGTCCTTCTCTTGTTAATTTTACTTTCCTGTTTTCGATCTTAATGAAATTTATGACTTTGCGGGATATTTTGTCCAATTTTAGACATTCTTTTATCCAAGTTTGTAGGACCATATCATTTGCCTTTTTGCTGTCAGTCCATGCCATGGTTACATTTTCCGCCTTGTTTTCAACTTCTATATGTTACGTCATCAGTTCCTCTTCTTCTCTCGCAGCATCTTTTTTGTTCTTCTGGAAATAGTCCGCGACATTCAAGCGAGTAATATACCTCTTCTTTCATCTATTCGTTTACAAACTCCAACATAAGTAAACTCGTTATTGTTCTATAGTTGCAGAGATTAGTTCCTTCGTGGTGGGAGCTCTCTGGGTTAGAGTATGTTCCCCCTTCACCGTCTATTCAGGAATGTTGATATTATTACAATTATCTCTTGCAAGTTTTTCACACTAGTTTTAACGGTTTTATTAACGAAAGTCTAAATGACACCAAGTCTTCTCAGGTTTTCAGGATTCTTCTATGTATCCAAGTAGTGCTGTGGTCTGGATGATTTCAGTTCTTCTAATCTCTAATTAATCCAGTCTCTTTTCAAAGTTCTTGAGGACTGTTCAAAAGGTGTCGACTACATTTAGTATCTCTGTCACCCTCAGATTTCTGGCTCGATCCAAGTATTCTAATCTTCTTAATTTCTTTCAGTCTCACTATATCTTTCACTGTATCAGTAAAATTCACTTAAACAATTCATTTTTATTATTTTACTCTTTGTAAATTTTTCACACTAGCATTGTCTTTGAACATTTATTCGGTATTAAAACAATGAACATCTTTTAGATATCCTCTGCGTGCCAATATCCGACGAATCACTATGCATTTTGAACTTTCTATTTTTCTTTCCTTATTGCATGTGCATATGTCTTCCTTTTATTTCTTGCTGCTCTTTTAAATAGTTTTCATAATACTTTACTTGCCTGAACACTGTCTTCAATACTCATAAATCCTTCCTATTTACTTATAGAGTGTTGGTTTATGTATTTACCTAAAACCCCCACTTCTAAACAGGATGCGACACGTGGTCGATTCTTAAATGGAGTACAGCTTGTTTGAATTTAGATTTTTCCTTCTCCGAGATTAGTTGCTTAATCAAGTGTTGGTCATTAGAATCCTGGTTCATTTATCTATTGATTTGAATTCATTTATTTTCCTGCTTATGAAATGTATAAAGTATTTTATTATTTATAATGTCCCACATTTATCCCTTCTATCAAATTTTTTCTGAATATTTTTCCTATTCTCCTACCATTATTTCTTGTCTTTTCCTTCATTTCTTCCCGTTTTTCATTTCTTCCTGTTTTTGATATTCTGATATTCATTTCTTCCTGTTTTTCATATTCTGAGATTTATAGTCGCTTTTTTATGGTCATGTTCTGATTGCCTGACATTGTGATTCAATTAGTAGTCACTGGCTTTTCGCATTTCTGGGAGTGCGTATTTTCCTATTACTTGATCCATTGTAAAGTCATCGATCTAGTACTCAAGAATTTTGATAAATATATCCTTTTCTATAAATAATTTTGATTAGAATTAAATCTTTCCTAATGTTAGTTGCCTTTTATCGGAACTCATTGGAATCATGACAAAATCAAGGCATAGTGAGTAACATCATTTATCGGAATAACAATAGGAACAAAAATGGCGCCGAACAATCGAACAATTGAGTGACTTTATCGGTGTTTTTTGGACTTTTATGGTACCATCTATACTCCTATAGCTTAATCAAGTGGCCGGTACGTAAAATCAATCTTACCCTGGTCAGAAGTGTACGTGAATTCGAGTATCAGAGGTGGGGGTGTTCTTGTTTTCAATGTATGTTGTTATAGAAGTGACGAGTTGAGATAAAAGGCAAATTGAATTAGAAAGATGATGAATAATTCTAGTCAAAATAAATTATAATGATGACTGACAGAATTCCATCGTCGTAGTTTTTTGCTCTTTTTATTTTTTGCAAATGATTTCTCGAGTCATTCATTTGTATTATGTGGCTGACTTTTGTGTTGGGGAATTTATATTGTTTGAAGAAGTATTGTTTTATTGATATTGTTTTAAGAAGAATTTCAAGATTTTTATTTTGGTATTATGGTGATGAATTAAAGAAGATCAGTTTTTACTCTTTTGATATTCACTTTTGATAAATTGTTTCCTCCGACAGTCAAGACAACTTTCAAGTTTGACATGAATTTAGAAACCAATATTACCAGAGATTTGTTAATCGTAAACAATTTTAGACATCGATATTAGTTTTGGCATATCAACTTTCGAAGATTATTTAACGCCAAAGGCATCCTTATAGAAGAAAATTTGTGGTACTGTTTCACCCATACATGCATGGCTAAGGGGGTTCATGCCTTTCCCAAGAGTATAAGTCTGAAAACGAATTTAATAGTGCGACTGAAGTTCGAACACGCTTACAATAATATCGTAACAAAAACTCTCAGGGGATTTCCCACCAGATTTAGAATACAACTCAGTTATGAACACATTCACTTGTGTATAAAGTCGTCATTGAGTATAAGTTGACTTCATTTTAGTAAGTTGCTCCTAGTCCTTACCATTATGTATGAATTTCAACTTTTCCGAAATTATTTTATCTAAAACTTTGGGTTTTCAAATTCGTTTTATAGAAGAGTATGTAGGCATTTCCAAGGCTTGGTAAATCTATTAAGCTAACCACTAAATGAGCTGTTTTTATCTTAAAAGAACACACTGTAATAGCAGCAGCAGTATTTATTGTTGTACTAAAACTATAAAAAAGCACGGCCACTGTTGATGCTGTCAAATGTATGAGAGAACCGTCGATGATTGCATCAGAAACTGATCATAAGTGAATTTTCAATCGATTTTATTTGGCGAAATATCGATATTATGATCAGAAGTAGGACAATAAATTTCTGACTACGATTGTTTTGTTTCAACACAGCTGTCTTCATTTATTTACATAGAGATTTTCTTCTCATTAGAATCCAGAAAATTTCCGATATATTTTTTGTTTCATTTTTATCCGATGAAAATAGATTTAATCAACTAAGTGGTTGTCTAGCATGCACGCTGATTGATACAACTGCGCATGTGTGTGGTAAATTGAAACTGAGTTGGTAAACAAAGACCTACAAACTGGAATAAATATTCCTCGTATATATTGCAGATTTTAGAGGTATACTGACTCCAAAAAATAAGAATTTTGTGTGGCGCTAATCTTCCAAATGAAAGATACATGCCTCCGTTGAAAAACAGCATTCTAAATTTTATTTTGTCTCGATGTGATCTCTAACTACAGACGGAATAGAGTTTATTGATAGGAACAGACTGACATAGATTGATAGATAGAAAGATAGATAGATATGAAGAGAATAACACAATTACACAGACATGAATAAGCTGATATGGACAGAATGAGGTAGAAGCACTGAGGCTCCACATATGTTGAAAATACATGAACTAGTAACTGAAAATCTTTTGAGGAACTAAATGACCTGTCTTGATAATCGGCTTTTCGAAATCTTCACTTATACGTTGACTCGGATGCTAGTCTACTTTTTCAGCCCAAAAAAGCTTCTCTTTAATGTAATGGATGGATATCAGAAAAAAAAAGTCTTAAACCCATCGCCATTACAAAATGCGTATAGAAATACATGAGTCACCATACGAACTCTCTCTCTCTCTCTCTCTCTCTCTCTCTCTCTCTCTCTCTCTCACACACACACACACACACACACACACACACACACACACACACAGCGTTGCGGAATAATTTATCTAAGTATGAAAAATCCTTGAATGCTGAATTTCAGAGTCATTCACATTTCCTAGCCTCTGTTTTGATTGACTGGTCGTATTATTCTGTCCTAAAATTCGGCTAAGCCAATTTTTATTCTTAATCTGACGTGATAGCCAAAGCAAGAAATCAAACTAGAGACGTATAATCTCCAGACTAAAACTCTATCAATGATTCCATTATCATCGATGACAGAGCCAAATGATTCCGTATCGATATATTGATCCAATTCGATATTCAAGCAAATCGATAGCAGAACCAAACTGTAGAGCCAATAAAACAAAAAAACAATCATCCACGTTGATGGCAGACTTTTTTCAGTTGGTCGTCTTTAACGATGGTCCAATTTTTTCTTCGTTGAGAATAAATTATCGAATAAATTATCGAGTGATACAACTTATATGTTTTAATAAATTTTTCAAAGGTCATTCTTTTACATAAAAAGTAGGTTGCAGTTTTGCTTTGTTTTAAAGTTTAAAAAACCTCTCCTTTATAATCAAAATCTCTGTGAGATAGGCAAGATAAAAGAATATGTAACTATTTTATTAGGATCAGAACTGGAATGATGTAGCTTAAGATCAGCCACTAAATAATTTGGTTCAGTTTTAAATACATTGAATAAACTGGTAAATAAAAGATTCGGTTCTGTGTATTGAATCCTCTATTTACCGGTTCATTCAATGTGAACGTAGTCGTTGATCAAAGAAATCAATCAGAGGTATTCATAATGGAAACAAGGATTTGTAATGAAGACACACTTCATATAGAACTATGTTTCTATCCATCGGCCAACTTAATGAATACTAAAGCAACATCTTTTTCTAATCCATGAATTTGATACTTGTGCCCTTTGGAGAAAAATAAAGATTACGTTAAAATAAGAAAAAGACTTGTCAAGAAAAGAATCTATTTCCTTTTACTCTTTCTTTTTTTTTCTTTCATACCTGCAGTAAATAAATCATATAAAAGACGGATGAAACCGGACAGTCAAGCAAACAAGATACCAAAAAAGTACACATAAATCTCTAAATAACTTCAGTTATTTTAAATAAAATATTAAATACAACAGTAACCAATTTAATATAATAAGTCTACTCCATAGAGATATGTCAAAATTTCTGAGAGTGGTGGTAATTATTTACATAATTTCCACGTCTCAAACAACTGCTGATTCGCCTCTTTCGAACCAAAGCTTTTATTCAGTCCATGGGGTAGACTGTTCTCATTTCGCTCCCAGTACTTTGGGATATCACGTACCGTAGCAGAATCTGACTATACTCGTCGACTTTGGTTCAAAATCTGACTATACTCGTCGGCTTTGGTTCAAAATTTTTTGAAGGTTACCAAAAACAACAAAAGATATCAGAAAGATGAAAGGTAGAATGGCTGAAACATTGAGAATATAACAACCAAGATAAGAGTAATAGTCCTAGACATATCAATATTGTAAATATTGAGACTGTTCATTTTATGATAGTCCAATTTTTGCATGTATTGTTCTGTAATATAGTAAAAATTACACATTTTAGCGAGATTGTTATAATAGCAGTAACATTAAGATGTAATAGCTAAAAAATAAAACTTTTAAAATCCAAAGTTGAATAGAATGGAATCGAGTTGGAATACAATTGAGTTGCCGTATTGGTAAACAGTTTAGATAAATAAAAAAAAGAACTCTGAATTCAAAACCAGAGGCCAATGATCCTGAAAAATAAATGTTACGCAACTCACATCATATTACATTGCTGATTACAATGGGGTGACTACATTTCAGGAGAGATAATTTAACAACAAAAGGATGATTGTCCGATAAACGAAGCAAATCATTATCGTCAACAACAACAACAACAACAACAATCTAGAAGCTTTGATGTTTATTTCATAAACTTCTTTTTTGGAGGGAGGGGAGTTGGAATCCTAAAGTTATGACTGAAGGTCTCTCTTCTTGTCTCTTTCAGTCTATCCACAGAAACACCGCGTCTTCTTTTCATTGATCAACCCCTCCTCTAAGTTTTGCACAACTTCTCTCCCGGCCTACTAGTGAGACTAATCTTGAGCTTATAGTTGAACTCTGCAAGTCAAGATAAAGTTGATAAAGTCTGCTCAACCTCTCCGACAATTTAAACCTTTTTCAGTTGTACAAATTTCTCATAATTACTTTATACCATATAATGGCGTTGTAATCTCTGATACCGATAGACTGACTTGATGACAACAATGATGATGAATCTTATAAATTAGATATGCTCCTATATCGAACTCAATTGAGTATCTTATTGCACAGAGCCTTATTAAATAAATGATCGTTTCTATATAATTTTGCGGGATTAATACTGGCACGAAATTATCTGAAGAATGTATTTACCAACCCCCTCTACACGGACAGGATGCGACATTTTTTATGAAGAGTTTACTAGGTTTGAATTTAATTTCCTTCTCCTAGATCTGTTGTCATACCAAAATTAAAGATACCTGTTTTCCCTACAATTTTTTTAAGGCTGGAAGAAGAATTTGATTCATATAGTTTCGAAAGAAATTTCGCAAAAAATGAAATGCAAAAAGCCTCATCCGGAATTCGAACTTGGTTCTCCGGGTTGAATTGCTACGACGATAACCATTCCACCACGAGTGCCTCCTCTATTTTCTGAGGTATGAATTTAAATAAGTGGGAGATATTTATATTGAATTATTTGCTCTAATCAATCCAATATTTAACAATTCCTTTTAATGACTGACAGTATGACATACGTCAATCAATTTCGATCGATCTATGAATCCAAGTTTCAGCTCTTCAAAATAAAATTGATGGCAAAAGACAAAACAGCTTAAAAATCTTCCGCTATCTTTCCTTTCTTGCAAAATCCTTTCAACATTTACGCATCAATAATAGTAATATATCCAGAAAAGTAGTTTTAATGGCTTCTGTGGCTAATTCAAAACTTGGACTGACCAATACTTTCTCTTATCCTGATGTGATTCCAAATGGTAAAACCGCTAGAGTGAACAATATTTCGAAAATCAATGAAAAGTTCGTTGACACAAAGTCTTTACAGTGTGCCTGTGAGTTATTTATACTTTACCAATTTCCTCCTTTTTATTATTACTACCGCACTGACGCTCAGCAGATTACATGACTGCTTGTCTTCTCATTATACTCAAGCTTTCTCCCAATTTACATTTCTCGAAAGAAAATTTCTTCTTCTTCTTCTTCTTCTTCTTCTTCTTCTTCTTCTTCTTCTTCTTCTTTTCAGGTCTTTAGTGACCGTTCGAAGCGCATTAACATCTTTGTGTTCTGCAGTTTTTTCAGCCCTCAAGGAAGATCCAAATGTTTGTCATTTTTTTCGTTTTATTCTATTTTCGCTGTGATCTACTGGTTCGGTTTCCTTTTACTTAATAAACTTCGTAGGTTATTTAACACCTATGCCATCTTTTAGAAGAAGGGTAGTAGAACTATTTAATCCATAGCTGGAAGAATTCTATGCGTCACATTTTCCAGGATGGCAAAGTCCACTATCTAACAGGTTCTTTATTTGTTTTTTATTAATTAACACGATGTCTAGACTTCTGGCTGGAATGAGGTGATCTGCATGAATCTTTAAGAATATTGTGTGTCTCATATACTATGTGTGTACTATTGTGTGTATTTAAATTTCTTGCACAATTCCCAGTGGATCACCTTCCTCACCCAGTCATGTCTAGTCTTATATTTCTTTTGCGCTAATTTGCTGCATTTGATTACAATATAATCAATCGTTTCGTCTCTATCACCACAAAATCTACACTTGCTTTTCTGTAGCGTCCTATATATTTTCGCTTTGGTCCTTTTGACGTTGTTTTGTGCTGCTATTTGAAGAGATTCAGTTTCTCTTTAAAACTGACGAGTATTCTTCCTCCTTCTTTCCTCGACACGTATCCTCGGTCTATTTGATCTCTCGAATGTAAGACCTTATGCATTAGCTTTTGTGTCCTCTGTTCCACTTGTCTATTTTAAGAAAGGTCAAAAGTATCTTATCAGAGGAGAGACCTGGTGTTTAACCGTTTAATGAGATTTCTGATCCAAAGTTTGGTTTTGAGAAGTTTTCTCATTTGTCTGAGATACTCTTTTTTAATTTTTTCTTTCATTTTCACTTGTTTGATCGCGTCCGCTTCCAATATTTCCAAGTACCTGAAAGTTTCCTTTTATCCAAGCGTTCAAAATTCTTTCTTGATTCGGCAGTTCTATTCCTTTCGTTATTTGTCTATTCCCGCTTTATTATTATTATTATTATTATTATTATTATTATTATTGTTGTTGTTGTTGTTGTTGTTGTTGCAATTGTAGTTTCTGTTGTTGGAGGCTACAAAGCAAAATAACGACAGTGGAACAGAAAATAATTGTTTAGAGTTTATCAAACTCTTATTTCTCTTATAAGATATGACACGAGGTGAGTTGTCGGTTAGACAACCGTATACTTTGTCTCTGGTTCATCAGTTATGTGGTGAGTTGAGAACGATTTAAATGCTTTCAAATCACTTGACCAAACAGATGGAAAAAAAGAAGCAAACAAAGAAAGAAAACATAGAAAAATAAACCAAAGAGAAAATAATTTGTGTGAAAAAAATAAGCAAAGAATTAAAACAGTGACACAGGGAAGAGAGATAATTGAAGTATGAAAAGTTATGACGTGAGAGGAAAAAAGTAGAAAATGAAAATCAAGAAAGGTAGATAGAGAGACAGAGAGCGAGAGATTAACTAATATTATCGTTATTATCGGAAAAATGTCACAACATTTGAATTTCTGAGATGAATTTTGAAAAAAGAAACACACTTTTGGTATTACCAAATTAACAGAATGTCTTATTCTTGAGTTGTGAGGCCAAGCTGGTTGACCGTTATATATATATATATATATATATATATGTGTGTGTGTGTGTGTGTGAGTGTGTGTGACAATACACACATATTTATAATTGCATTGTTTATTTATTTATTAATCACCCTTTTTGTGAGTTTTTCTAACGACTAGTTACAGGCGGTTTTCATTGAAGTCGGAGTGATAGCACCAATCCTCAGCTCTCCAGTTGCCCAGTCGGCTGGGGCTGTAGAGGGGTAAGACCCCCACCCCCATAACTAGTGTCTTGGATATGACACTAAACAATCTGATCGTGAGGTTCCAGCAGTGCTGGAGCTTTGGGGAATGCGGAGTACCCCTTCATTGTCATCGCTCACAGGTCCACTCTGGCCCGGAGTGGTAGCACCTGATACGGCCCTATCTATGGGTTAAATAGAACTAACGGCATGCTTATGATAAACTGAATTGTTTGATTAAACTGAATAGCTTGAAATGGATATGCTTTTGACAATTACATCGTACTTACATTTAAACTGCGTGCTTATACTTAACTGAATTATTTGCAATAGAACTGTTTTTTCAACATTAAAATTGTATCTACACTTAACTGAATTGTTACATATAAATGCTTGAATAGTTTGAAATAGAAATGTTTTTGACAATTAAACTGTGTACTTATGCTTAACTGAATTATTTTAAATAGAACTGATTATTCACATAAAAATGGATTTGGCGTTAAATAACCTACAAAGGTTGATATGCCATAAAACCCAACAAACCAAACCAAACCATCAGCTCTCGAGATACATCTAGGGATTTAGACTGCTTTCAACAGTGCTCTGATTGGGATGGTCCAAATTCTTTCTCTGATCTCCAGTTCCTCAAGTTTATTTTCCAAGATTTTAGGGACTGTTTCGAGGACAACCACTACGATTGGTAACAGCCTTTACCTTCATGTTCCATTACATTTTTTTGCTCTCAAACAAGATCCGCATATTTGCCTAGTTTTACTTTATTTTCATTCTGTGTTATGGTGAATTAAAACTAGATCTAGTATTTTAGTCTGGATTGGATGATCCGTTTGTATTTTAAAATCTCAGAGAATACTGTGCGTCTCACTTTCTTTGAAGTAAATTCAAACTTTAGTTTCTTGCGCAATTCCCTGCAGATCACCCTGTCATGTTTGCTGTTATGTTCCTTTTGTGCCAGTGTGCAGCATTGGCTTTTTATATGATTAGATATTTCGTCCCCCCCCCTCTCTCTCTCTCTCTCTCTCTCTCTCTCTCTCTCTCTCTCTCTCTCTCTCTCTACATAACCTACATTTGCTATTCTTGTGGGTATTGTCGATGTTTAACTTTTTATTGACTCTTTGTTTTTTCGTATATTTCTCGAATAATTGACTTTCTGTATTCCCACAATCCTCAAAGCTGGTAAACTCTTTTCTTCCTTCTTTTCTTGTCACATACTCTGTCTTTGTCTGTGATTTTTAAACTTTTTGGAGACTGAACCCCTATCTATTTCAGGGTCTATGTCCTTGACCTCCATATAAATAAAAATGAAATCTCATGGACCGCCATAAAAATAAGAATGAAACTTATCAACAACTATTTAATGAAAATCACATCCAATATTTTCACTAATGACATTAAGTGAGAGGGATGGCACAAATCGTCAAATACACTGGTCTACAAAAAAAATTTTTGGTCTGAGGCAAGAATGGGGATTGATGTTTTTTGTTAATTTGGGTGTGCTGAGTTCAAATTTATAAATAGTTTTGCTCTATCACCTCTAGTTTTCTGGCTTTTAAATAGTCTCATTTTGGTATAAACAGAGAATATATGTGCATATTTCAAGACTTGCAGCAGCTGATAACAGATAAAACAAGATAGATAAAGAACACTGATTGAATCAATATACTAGGATGACACAATTACACAATTCATAGTACCACAGACAGTCGAAAGTGTGTTTTCTTAGAAGATCTGGTGTATTTTGCCGGGATATCACGCAAGAGCATCCAGCAGAGGTCTCCCATCATGCCGGGGTTCCATTTGCCTTGATAGTTGCTCTCCATCTTCGTAATGTCTTGGTGGAATCTTTCTCCATGCTCATCACTCACTGCTCCAAGGTTTGGCGGGAAGAAGTTGAGGTGGGAATGGAGAAAATGAATCTTGAGTGACATTCAGCACCCCATATCCTCGTAAGACTTTAGCAACTCCTCAATAAAGGCTTGGTAATCTGGTATGCGTGTGTTACCAAGGAAGCCACTACAGACTGACTTGAATGCTTCCCATGCTCTCAGTTCCTTTAAGTTAAAAAGCTCCTCAAAATCAGTATCCTTCAGCACTTCTGGGATCTGAGGTCCGACAAAAATGCCCTCTTTGAGCTTAGCAGCACTAAGACCTGCGAACACAAAAGACAAGTGTTGGAAGGCAGCACGATTTTTTTGCAATGCCTTCACGAAATTCTTCATCAAACCAAGCTTGATGTGAAGAGGAGGAAGAAGCACCTTATTCATGTCCACCAGAGGATTCTCCTTGAGGCTGTGTTCGCCAGGAACAAAAGTGCTTCTAGACACCCAGTCTTTTTGCTTGTAATGCTGTGATACAGCTCGACTATCCCAGAGACAGAGAAAACAACAGTACTTTGTGAAACCCGCTTGCATACCCATAAGAAGACCAATGACCTTATTTGTTCCGATTCCTGAAACTGGTGATCCTTACATCTTCCTGGACTAGGTTCCACTGTTTAAGCCGAGAAGCCAAGAGCTCTGACTGCTGTTTTGACAGATACAAATCACGAGCAAGATCATTCAGGTCTTCTTGCGTGATCCAGTGTGGCTCATTGCCACTTGTTCCTGAATATGTAGACTCAATATCTTCCAAAGATATTGACTCGGCAGAATCCTCCCTTGAAGGCATTTCTTCATCTGATGAGGAAAGAAGATCCTTATTTATTGGAGGTGTGGGTACAGAAAGATCATCTGAATGGGGAACGGGTTTCATGGCAGATCGAAGGTTGGGATATTTGATCTTTTTCCTAGAAGATGCATTGGAACCAGTTATATTAGTTAAACAAAAATAACAATCATCTGCGTGGTTTCGCGACTCTCTCCAAACTATCGGGACTGTAAAGTTGAAAGCCGCTTTCTTGCCATTAAACCATGCAGTTAGTCCCTTGTAGCAGGGTTTACAACAGATAAGTGGAGCCGAAGACTTGTCCTGATCACCAATTTTACAGTCAAAATAGTGAAAGTAGGCGGTTCTGGGGAGGGAAGTGATGGTTCGACGCTGTGCAACTGTTGTGAAGTCCTCACACTCGTAGCGGAAAGAATTGGCCTTGTTGAGGCATCCTCGACATTTTGACGTGCTTGAAGCCATTGGAGAATCTGAAAATATAACAAAGTAAAACTAAATGTGCATTTGAAAATGTAATACTAATATTTAGTAACCCAAAAGATGTGTAACACGATAGTTGAGGGACACCAACCTCCTGCGCCGCCTGCGAGTCAACCTCTTCCAATGACTGCCAGAGTGTGGATTGAGACCTGCTGCCTTAACTGTCAAAATTCGTCTCGATATATATATATATATATATATATATATATATATATATAATGTAATGCTATCACTTACATTTAGTGCATAATAACTTAATAACAATTTAGTGACATAAGTCACACAATATTAGAATTAACCCTGAATTCATATACACCTTTATGTACCGTATATGCACAAAATGCACACTATGCATAACTAAAAAAACTAGAGGCGATGAGTAAAAACAGATATCAAATTTGAATTCAGCACCCTAAAATTAGGTAAAAACGGGTATTTTTGTGCTTGCCTAAATTTCTTTGTAAACCAGTGTTATTGGTGATATTTCTGACAAAGATACCCGCAATTCATTTTGCACAAGTTTGGATCTGTATTTGGTCATCCAATTGTTGAGTACTCAAAATTCTGTTTCAAACAAATATTTTGTTCCAAAAGGTAGTAGCATTTTGACCGCCTTCTGAGAAAACATTGGATCCTCAGAAGCTTCACTAAGCCAAAATTTTGGCTGTAGCTGCTGATTAAATTGAATTTTCATAGGTGTGTACAAGTAACTAGAAATACAAATTTGCGATTCTATCGCAAAATTTTCAAGACGCCCTTGCCACGTCTGTGGACCCCAGCTGTTGACTCTATAAACCAGCTGTTGCCCTGACAACAGTTTGAAAACCACTGGCCTATATCACTCCTCAGTTGTAAGGCTCCATTCATAGTCATTGCTTATGCTGTCGTTTATATTTCTGAGCTGATATCTCATCAAATTTAAAAAGGACCTGAGTATTTTTGTTAAAAAGTTTGGTTTCAAGAAGTTTTTTTTTATTGAATAGATCAATTCCAACAGCTGTTTCTCGTTTTCCTCATCTTCATTATAAGCATTAAGCATTTCTCAAATCCAGATTTGATTTCTATATTTTAGTTTAAGGTTCTTATATTTTGTGTTAGGGTTTCTAATTTTTGTTATTTCTGGTGAAACATCTTTAATATCATCCATTTAAATGATGTGCTTTATCTTTTCTTATGACATTGCAAATCGCTATAACAAATAGTTTTGGCGATGCTTCCAAGTATCTAAACCTCTTAGGGTTTTCTTCCTGTTGCTAGTTCTCTAGTTTTCCATTGCTCTTATGTAGAAATTGATTATTTTCTCAGAGATTTTGAACATTTTCTGACATTCTATAGTCTATGTTTGTGGGATCAAGCCATATGCCTTTCTGTATTCATACTATAGCTACATTTTACCTCTTCTTTTTACCTCCATTACAATGTTTTGGTTAAAATATTATGGGCCGTTTGTGCTTTTAGTTCATTTGCTACATTTTTTCCTGTTCAAGTGAGTAATAAGTTTTCCTCTTATTTGTGCAGTGACGATTTTCCATGCCAAACAAGTTATCGGTCTGTAGTTTCTTTGAATGGTTGTTGTGTTTGTTTCTGTGTCACAGTGGTTTTCTCTTTGTCACCTATTCACAAATGTTGGCCTCTTGTGTACTTTTAAGTAGCTATTGATCTAATCGGTCGTGGAAACACGCTAATCTTTTCAACTACAATCTATGTATCTCAGCCTGGTGTCTTCCAATTTGCAACTTTCTAAGTGCTACTCTTAGTAAATAAAAATGTAATAATCATTTCACTTCTTGCGAGTTTTTCACACCAGCGTTAACTGATAGTTTCTCACTGGAGACTGAATGACAACAAGTCTCTTCGGGTCTGCAGGAATTTGCTCAGTATTTTGGCAGATCTTAACAATGCAGTAGTTTGGATGATTTCGTTTTAGCCTCGGATTTCCAAATCTTCCTGGTTCCTTTCTAATACTTTAGAGACCATTCCAAGTACGCCATTTGTAATTGGTATCACCGTCACCCTCATGTACCACTGCTTTCTTAGTTCTCAGGCAAGGTCCAAGTACTCGTCTCCCTTTTCGCTTTCTTTCATTTTCACGTTGTGGTCCGCCGAGACGACAAAATCCACTATACGGTAGTTTCTCTTTTCTTTTCTTTTTTTTTTTCTATTTTTTTTTCTTTTTTTTTTTTTTTTTTGTTATCATTAGTTCAGACCTTTTGGCCGGGATTAAGTGATCCGGGATTAGGTAAGAATTGATGTGTCTCATTTTCCAGGACGGATTCTCATTTGTGCATGTACAGGTTTTGATTTGTGCATTATTATTATTATTATTATTAAAAGATATTTTTGTTCTTTTGCAGATTTCGTTGGAAATCATGTGAATTGACTTTTTGAAAGTTTAATGGAATGCAAACGCCAAACTGGAATTACCAAAGTGATGTCAGAAGAAAACTTTGAATAGAATCGCTGATTATTTCTTTTATGAAAAACGTTTTGAAAGTTTATCCTCCAAATCAACATGCTGTTATTACAGCACAATTTACAATAAAAATCAAAAATATATGTGTATAATACAACTTATTTTCAAATAACAACTATATATCATTTTCTTAATTTCAAATAAAAAAAATAGAAAAATATTTTTTCTCTGGCTTAGGTTCCAAGAAATTAGAGTTCTTAATTAGAACATTTATTCTCTTTAGGTCTTTTATATTTTTATTTAAATGGCTGTGACTAATCAAATATTAATCTGAAAATGCCTTTTCATCATTTTTTTTTTTTAGTTTATGGGGTTAGTTAACTTCTTTTGTTGTCCTTTGATAAACATTTGCATTTCTTTATATATTCTCATAAGAAAAATTCGAACATGATATTCTATTTCTATAAAACAATTCTAGTGTCAATTACGAATTTTTATTTAATAATAAAACATATTCTAATCAAACATACTCTTATCCATAACAATAAACTCCGGATCTTATCTTTATAGCTACTTCATCAGAACCTTTAAATGTGCCATTTGCCATTTCCGAAATCTCCAAAAGTCTTTTATTCTATTTTAACTTCTCGAATGTTTCTGAAAATGTTTCGAAATGATGCTTAAACAATTTTCATCACTGCTCCACATTCTTTATGTATACATACACACACACACACACATATATATATACAAATATATTTAAAATATAATTCATAGATGAATAGTTATTTGTAAATCAGTAGAACAGTTATATATATATATATATATATATATATATATATATATATCTTGCTTATTTTTAACTTTACTGATTTTGATTACAAATCAAATTTAAGTAGAAAGAATAAAATATATTTATCAAAAATGTTTTTTTAAAAAATCATTAAAATAAAAGATGTCTACTCCGCTTTGAACAATCCTTATAGACAAAAACCTGTCTTGACGACCCCAGCCTTAAAATAATAGAATATCAGTATTAAAAGAATCAACGGGAAAAACGAAAAAGCGCTCAAAGTACACAAACTTTTCAGTTTCACCGGATGTGCCTATGTTATGCGAGTGTCGGGGCCTCAATTTACTGCTGTCAATGTTGCGAAATCCGGTACAACAAATATGTCCTCTGCCTTTAACTCCCCCTCCTCCACGTCTCCTTTTACCTCAGCCCTGATTGCCACTCCTGATTGGAGGAATGCGTACGTCACATGGCAATGGGCCTGGCAAATGCATGTTTATACGATTGCCACCATTTTCTATATCCTCTCTCTTTTCTGTCTCCTCTCCTTATTTCGAGGAAGGAAACGACTTCGTAAAAAAAAGCCGTTTGGTCTTATCCTCGGATTTCTCTTCATCACCGGTGCCTTTCGTGGGACGTATTTTGTGCTTGACCCTTACGGCTCACAGAGACTCCTACCTATCGTTGCTCGCCAATTGCTTTTCGATACCATTTATCCATGCTTAACAACCTGTTATAGTGTTGTCCAGATGATGATCTTAAAGATTACTAAAGTAGACGTCGGCCCGACAAAAATTGCAAACAAACATTTTTTAGTCAGCGTGACCGGCCTGTATTTTGCTTCGTTGACCGCCGTCGAAATAACCGTTGGTATTCGCCCTGACCTACGATTGCTTTTACTTGTCCCGCATGGTTTTTTCATTACCTGGTCAATGTATCTTTGTGTGACATTTATATACAATGGCTTTAAGCTGATGCACTATGTAGCGGAAATCAAAAAAGCCCGCAAAGAACTTAGCAGCTACAGTCTCGCGAAAAGGTCATGTAGCAACGAAAATTTCATGACTCGTTCGCAGACAATTCAGAGGTTAAACAAACCTCAAATACGAATTACAGATGAAGATAACCAAACCTATAGCATCGTCAGCGACGACGAATCCACTGTTTCCGATCTGAATGAGATGGCTGTATTCCAACCAAACACCCTTAATTGTGATTTGAAGAAGATAGCCGGTAAAGTTGGTCATATGATCGATCAGACAATGTTGATTAGATCGCAGTCAACAGACGTTCATTTCCTCATGGATGACTCAAACGAAGGCGCTGAAACAACTACAGCAGAAACACCTACTCAAGAAATGTGCGAATTACAACAATGTAACCCTGTTGATATTGAACAGGTTGTTACGAGTGATGCTGTTTCTATGTCCGGTAGTTGTGGAAGAGCTGGTAACAGGGAAAGAGATGACGAAAGATGCGGGGTGGTTAATATTCTTTGTCCCCAACTTCTCCAACAACAGCATCGAATGCAGCAACAACAATCACAACGCCAACAATACCACCAACTTCATCAACTAAATCACCTCCAATATCACAAGTCAGATCTTTACAATAAACCGTCATACCATTCGAACCACTCAAATCATCACAATCATAATAGCAACCACTCGTCACATCAGTCAAGTCTTAAGCATCATCTCAGTTATGAAGACTCTATAGATGATGAAACTGAATTCAGAGGCTGCGCAAACACATTCCGAGCAGGTTGGTGTAGTATTTCAGCCCTTCTTCATCGGGCACCCTCTACGGACAACACAGAAGGAGATGAGTCATTTTTAGTGGACAATGGCTATATGGCCGACACAGAGGTACCGTCTTCGAACGGCGAAAGCAAAAAGCATAAACACAACCGCCGAAAGTGCTCAGCTGATCAGTCAGAACCCCGGGATGCTGATAGTGTGGAAACCCCATTACCTCTTGGTACGACATGGCACCCCCAGCTCTTGGCATCCAGCCCTTCCACACTTAGCCTCCACCGCATACGACAAAGCAGGATGCTTCATCGAGTGATGCATTTGACTTATTTTACCACATTCTTACTCATCGTTGCTTGCCTTTTTCAACTTTACGCTTTGTTTGGAATTTACGGCCTCTTTTCAAGAATTTCAAATCCCGATCCTTGGCCTTGGCTTATATTCCAGACATTCTACAGGTAAGGAGAAATCATAAGTTCTTTTTTTAGTCAATTTTTAACTTATGCAATAGTTCTTGTGTTTTTATGATGTATAAAGTTGAAAGCAGACATAATTTTGTTATCGTTTCAATGAAAATATGTATCGGTTACTTTTCAGGATAACAATATTGACCAATCATGGATTTGAGGAAAAAAAAAGAAAATTATATATATATATATATATGGAGGGGTATTACTACACATAAGCATTTGAACAAACCGACAATTTGGTCTGATGATTTTCAAAGTTAAGGAAGGAATATTATCCAAAAAGAATCAAATTGTATTGCAATCAACATAACATGCTATGAATTGAGTCGTTCTGAATGCTAATTTCCTTGAATGTTTTTCTTCAATTCGCGAATGATTTTTTCTTTCTAATATCATGTTCCTAATCTATCAATAGCAGATTTAAAAAGTAGAATTATTATATACAAAAGTTTCTAAACAATTAATGCCACCGGGTTCCACTTGCTCAAAATTATTTATAGCACCTACAATAAGAAAAAATGTTAAGCTTCTTTTTCAAATTGTTAGGAGTAGAAGGTTCGATTGTCTTTATAAATATCTCTCTATATGATATCTCTACTATAATGAAAATTTATCAAAACTGCTTTCAAAGTGTTCCACATATTTGTCCAAATACGCAGGCATACTTTTCAACTCTAATTATGGTCACTATTTACCAATGTATAATCATATTTTAAGGGTTTGCGTAGTAAGTCATATTTTTTAGTGTGTTACTATTCTATACTGGATCAAGGAAGAACTCTCTCGCTCTCTCTCTCTCTCTCTCTCTCTCTCTCTCTCTCTCACACACACACACACAGACACACATATATATATATATATATATATATATATATATATAAAGTGATTGTATAAAATAAGTGAGAATTTTTTATGCCATCGACGCACCTATTAAGCAGAGTCAATTAAAAATCTAGAATGTCAAAAGACTCCATGTTTTTGAGTATCACAAACACCTCTACAATCTTCAGATGAAAATCGGTACTGATGATATTACAACACAATGCGTGTGAAACTCAAAGATGGTTGACATTAGAAACATTGAGTGACACTAAAAACGTTCGTCAGTTTAGATATCATAATTTTTTTAAAAATAGATTGATAGTTCGAACTAAGCAATAATATGTGTAATTAATTGTGGTGAGGTGTCTCCGGGGCATTGTGGCTAATGTACTTGACTGCAATATTGAACCCCAGTTGCGCTATTTTGTTCACTTTCAAACTTTATGAAAAATGTGAACGCCCAAATCCTCCCCAGCAACGGTTGAGCAATTCTGTAAATGTTCTTCTATAGTAAGGATTTTGGTATTAAAATACACAAAAATGTTAATATACAATTAAACAAATTAATAGGCCTATAAAATTAAATATTATATATTAAGTATTTTATATATAAATCAAGACATTTCAGAATTTCCTTGTTCATCAAAATTTTTTATCTGATTTATGACGATTACGACTAAGAAAAGAAATTATCTTTTCTTCCAAAATTGCTATTCTAGTTTACTACGGAACAAACAGCAGAAAGTAGAAAGTCATGAATAAAAAAAAGTGTGAATGGAATGTGATAACGTAAATGGATAAAGATATTTGAAGAAACGATACAAGAAATTATGAAATGGAAAACGTAGAATTTAAATGGAATAAAATAGAATTATTAAAAATAAAAATCGAATAAGAATAAAGAAGAAGAAAGAAAGGAAGAAAGTCTTTGTTAAATACTATCTCTGATTTTAATCAAAAGACGAAGCAGTAAGTACGAAATCTACTGCCTATAGATTTACTATTTAATTGCATGTGCTAGTTTTAATTTTGGTTTCTTTCGAATTCTTTACTATTTAAGAATTCAGAACAAGTGTGGTAAAATAGGAATAAAGAGGAATTAAGCATCTTTCTGTTGGGGCTAAATTTAGCAGTAACGAGATTCCAGTGGTTTTTTGGCGATAAAACCAGAACCAAGATCACGATAAAGGAATAACCCAAAAAGTGAAGGATTTAGTTATATCAGTTATATTGTGAAAATAAAAATAACATCATTGTGGACTTTAACTAAATTAAAAGTTAGCCAAATTGAAGGCTGTTTTTGTGACCCACTTAAGAGTTCTGTTACTATAAAGTTTCTAAGTCACACCTGTGTCAGGATCACAGATGATAAACAAACATTGGGTCTGGTATAGGCATAATATATCACCCATGAAAAAATGACAAATTAAAACATATGTGTAAAGAAAAGAGGGAGGAAGAGGACTTACCAGCAATGAAAACAGCATTGACACATCGATACAACGACTTGAAGACTACATAGAAAAGCACGGAGGAATACTAATCAAAGTCACCAGAAACAATACTGACGTCACAAGAATCAGCTGAACGAAAATAACCAGAAAACAAAAATGGAAAGAAAAACAACTCTATGGACGTTTGAAGCGACTAACTTGAAGTTCACTAGGGAAGAACTTTAACAAATGGACCAGAGAACAAGAAAACTAATGACCATGCATAATGCTTTACATCTGAGTGATGACGTTGAGAAAAGAAGGCGGAAGAGGACTTGCCAGCATTGATGTATCGTTACAACGACTCAAAGACTACATAAAAAAAGCGTCGTTTCGTCTCTATAACCATATAATCTTCATTTGCTATTCTGTTGCATCTTTTCTATTCTTGATTTGATATGATTGGTCTTGTTTTGATGGCGTTGTTTTGAGCAACTATTAGAAGAGATCCAGTTTTTCTCTTAAGGTTTCTCTACTTTATCCTTGTCCAAGTTTTCTCGTGTGAGATTCTGCTTGTGTGTCGCTTGTAATGTCCATACAATTGTTTTTCCTCCCATTTTTGTTTTATAGTTATTTTTGCTCTATTGATCGTCATGTTGTCCGCAATGTTTCTGGTCGCTGTAATTAGTTTTCCTTTGCGCTTTTTTTATGTAGTCTTTGAGTCGTTGTAACGATACATCAATGCTGGCAAGTCCTCTTCCTCCTTCTTTTCTCAACGTCATCACTCAGATGTAAAGCATTATGCATGGTCATTAGTTTTCTTGTTCTCTGGTCCATTTGTTGAAGTTCTTCCCTAGTGAACTTCAAGTTAGTCGCTTCAAACGTCCATAGAGTTGTTTTTCTTTCCATTTTTGTTTTCTGGTTATTTTCGTTCAGCTGATTCTTGTGACGTCAGTATTGTTTCTGGTGACTTTGATTAGTATTCCTCCGTGCTTTTCTATGTGGTCCTCAAGTCTTCTTGGTCTACTTCATGAATGGTCCCGAATATCTTACGAGGGTTACAGCTCAGATCTCGAGTTGCTTTCTCCTTTCCCTGAGATACTCTTTTTAAAAAAATTTCTTTCATCTCCACTTGTTTGATAGTGTCAACTTCCAAAATCCCCAAGTATTTGTAGGTTTCCTTTTCTCCGAGCGCTCTGATTTCTCCTTGATTTGGTAGTTTGATTCTTTGTCACGTGTCGTTTTCCGTTTTTCATTACTAGCATGGTGCATTTTTCTATGCCAAACACCATTCCTATGTGTTGGAATTCGGTTAGTCGTCTTGTTTTCACTTCTGCGATACAAAAAGTAGGCCTACTAATTAACAAGGTATGGAATACATACTGGTATTGGTTGTTGCTCATGTATGATTTAATAATTTCTGATTGGCCAATCTGTTGCTCTTACTGATGGGCAAGTCTATAAATATTTGTTAATGATTTATAGACGGCTGATACATATTAAATAGGCCCTCCAAAAAAAAAAAAACAATCCTACATGCTCCTCTGTTTGGGGATATGAAATGGAGTTTTCCATTTTTAAAATAAATACATATTAAATCAAAAAATTTTTTTCACTTATTAGTATTAATACAATTTTTTTGTTTAATTGACACAAAACACGATAAGTTTTGCAGTCTATTAAATCGTCTTCGTCACTTGTTTTCTTTATATTCATTTCATATGAAGGTAAGTGTGGTTTGCAATCTGCCATGCCGAACTTTGACAATATCTTCTCGATATATCTCGATTGATTTGTTTTAATAGTACTATTTTCGCATTCAAATTTTATTCCTAAAAATCAGGATAATTTCCCCAAGATCGGATTCATGTTTTCTAAAACTTATATGTACATTCTGACCCAAACAAATTCAATCTATTTTTCAGCAACATATTTCTAAAAATGGTTATTTTAATAATTATGTATAATATATGCAAGTGTATTTATATTCAGAGAGATTAGGGGTGTGCGCACGTATATATATATATATATATATATATATATATATATATATTATATATATATGTTAGTATTTTATATATGAAATAGTGTTTTACACACACACACACACACACACACATATATATATATATACATAGCTTCATACAAAATATATATATTTGAATTATTTCTATACAAAAAATGTAATCATCAGAAAGGATTTTCTGAGAAGCAATAAGTTTGTGAACAAAGAAAGAAAGAAAATATTATTTCCCAAACACTTCCATGTGTGTGTGTGTGTTTTACTAACGATGATAATTATTCAAATTTCAATTTCTGCTCTGCTTGCCGATATCCAACATTTTATTCTATCCAACGATCTTAAATGATTGTTTTTGTTTGCTTTTTTAATTTTTGTAGGTCATTTTTCACAATTATATATATATATATATATATATATATATATATATATATATATATATATATATATATCATTATACTCTTGCCCCCCTCCATTTCCCTAGAGTTTAAGTTTGGAAGTATTTGATAGGCTGAGAGGTTTCGATTGATGTAAGTGATGAGAAAGGAATTTAAGCAGATGGATCTCTGATTTATTATATTCGGGGGTTGGTAACATTTTACGAATACCTTTGAAGGAGTTTCTTTGAAGATGCATACTCTATGGAAGAGGGATTGGAAACTTAAGTTGATAGCCGACTTGAATTATTTATTCTTTATTAAACGTGGGAACTAAACTATATGCATTTATCTAATCCTTTCCGCCATGGGCAGGGTGTGACACAAAGTCATTTTTAAGCGGGATAATGCTGGTTTGATGTAGATTTTGACTTTTACTGGACTTCATTTCCCATGACGATAACGGTTACGCTAAGCATCCAAAACGTGAAAAACAAACGCGTGTTGATCCATTTCTTTTATTACCGCAATTTTTTTACAACCTTTCCGTCAACCTGCCTTATATATATATATATATATATATATAATTGTCCAGAAACGATGAATTTGGAATTATGGGGAGTTTCACATAATTCTACAGGAGTGCTCGATATATGGCTATTAATATAAATATAACATATAAGTGTATCAAAAAATATATAAAAATTCTCATACAGAGCAAATAGCATCATGTTGCGCCACCTGCACTGATATCCCTGACCCTTTCTCGCCACCCTTCTATATCGTCCATTGCTCCCGGCAGGTCTTTAAGGCTAGATCCTGTATCGGCAGAGAGCAGGACGCCTTTGCTCGTGCATGTGAAGAGGTCCACAGGAATACGTTAATTATGAATTCGTCCCTACTTCTCCAGCAATGTCCTGCATGTCTGGTTCGTCTAACTTGGATAGTTTTAATGATGGGTGGTAAGTAGCAGTACAGCTGTTGCTTTGTGAGGTACTGGCTTCAGGACTTGTTCAATATTGCTCGCAGCATTCGTGTGGAGTTGCCGTCAAGCTTGTTCTCCATACGTTTTCTTATCGATAGTCGTCCATGCCTTTGCAAGTCGCGTGTTGATGTCTGTCTCGGTTGATGAGACACTGCATGGAGCCTCAATCAATTTATTTTACGGATATATATATATATAGAGAGAGAGAGTGTTCCAAAGAGTTTTTATAACATAACAAATATATATATATATATATATATATATATATATATATATATATATATATTGGATTACACTCCATTGATTAATGTGACCTCATGAATAAAGATAAAATATTGTGCATTTATTTTGAATTAATTCCTAAATTAGCATGGCCATTGCAAATATATGAGGTTTCACTTACAAAAGTTGAAATAATAGAGCGGTTAATCAGCAAATCTATTTAAAAAATGGTTGGGAGTACCTAACTCCTTAACAAACGTGGAACTATAGAGTTCATCAACAAAACTAAAACTTCAAACGTTGTCACTTGTTGGGGAATATAAATTAGGAAAAGCGCGACTTTTCCAAATGCTGCGTGACTCTCATGACCCACTGGTGAAGAACGCCCAGCTTTCTGTGATGGCCGGTCGGAAATGTAAGGCAAAAATAGCTGTTGAGAATGCAGAATCGGCCCTCAGGATGAAAGAAATAATTGGCACTGTGGCAAATGGAAAAGCAAGTGTAGGACTACATCCACAGCGTTGGTGGTTCAAAGAATCCACGTTAAACAGAAAAAAATGGTGTCGGAAGAAATTCATCATCTTGAGGAAGTTAGGCGTTTTGCTACAGCTGTAGGACAAAGTAAACATGGCGTATGAACCAAGTGGAAGAGTGCAAAAGACAGAGCTGTTACATGAAGCACGTGGAACCAAAGAAATTAAGTTTCCTCATAAAAGCAGTCTACGTCGACTTACTCACAACAGTCAACCTTCATGCTTGGGGGTTATCTACATCCGACCGATGCAGAACATGTAGGAAAACTGCGAGCCTCAAACATATTCTCACTGGGTGTGAGTACCCTCAAAGAAGCTATACTCGGAGACAAAACGAAGTCCTGGAGATTTTTGCTGAGATTTCGAAAATATGTTGTGAGACTGCCAATAAAGCTCTAAATATTATCAACAACAGAGCAATTTAGTTCGTTAAAGAAGGAAATATTTTGAAACTTGCACGTAAAAATATGCGTAAACCATCATTGCTGCGCGGACTGGCACGTCGTAACCGATTTTTAAACTTAACCTTATATTTCCAAAAGAAACAGCGTTAACGACAAAGTGTCCAGAGATTGTGATTTGGTCCGTTAAAGCAAAAAAAGTTTTCGTTATTGAGTTAACGGTCCCTTTTGAAAAAAATTTCGACTGGGCGTAAGTTGGAAAAATATGAGGATCTGCGAGAACAATGTGTCAGAAATGGCTGGATAACAAATGTATTTCCTATCGAAGTCGGATACAGAGGTTTTATTGCCAACTCAACCTCCATTTTCTTGACTAATATTGAACTTCCTCCATCAGACATGGAAATACATGGAAAAGATCCAAGATAAGTCTCTAACTGCATCAGCGTGGATATGGCAATCCCATAGAATGACAACAATCTGACAAAGTCTGGTGGTGTCGCGAGATACTGCTGGGGCGCTCTGGGCTAGTGGTACTTCGGCCCTGAAACCATGCCTGAACCCAGAGTCATCATCTGATGAAGGCTTTGTTAGAAGCAATGCCGTTGTACAAGCATCAGTTATTGTATGATACCTACTATACAAAAGAAGGAACGTCACAAGTAACATGAAGCATTGATTAATATAAATAAAACATTTGCAATCTTCGTGATTAACTTGTTAACTGCTTTTCCTTTTAGTTTCGTCAGCAAATCTGCTTCTGTTTGTAATTAGTCGAAGTTTTATTCTCTCTCTAAAAAAAAAATTAAATTAAAAGAACGAACGAGTGATAAACATTGAGCGTTTGAATAATTTCTTTTTTTTTAATGGTAAGGTAAAACATAATTTCAAACAGAAAAGATTGAAAATATTTATGTAAAACCAGAATGGTTTGCCGTTATATAACATTCAGTCATTCCTAAGGACTTTCTCTTTATCGTTTTATGTCTATTTTTCCTTTTCTCTTTTTCTTTCTCTTTTTTTTTTTATTAGTAAAGATATAGTAGAACTATTAGCAGAGACATTTCCGTTTAAATCCTATTTCCGTTTTTCTCTATCTTTCTTTAGATGTCTTTCACTTTCTAACTCTTACCCCTTGAATATTCGGTTGCTGGCTTAACAACAGACCGTTTCGGAATTGCTTTAATCGAATGAATTTTGAATTTTCAAGAGAAAAAAAAGTTAAATAAATAAATATCTAACTTAGATTCGAAGACAAAATGAAATGGGATTGAACTTTACAAGGCAATTTCCATTCTACGTTTGAATTAAATAGAACTGAATTTGGGAGAAATTGACTAGTTTAATATCAATGATAGAAATACTAGATAGATAGATAGATAGATAGATAGATAGATAGATAGGAGAGGGGGAAAGGATATTAAAAAAAGAGACAGAAAGAATAAATAACAAATTACAAGATTGATTGGTTGGTTGGGTTTTAAGACATATTAACCCTGATGGGTTATTTAATGCCAAGTCGCGTTTATACATATCAAATATGTATCATTTGTAAACAAATAGTTTGTAGGCATTATTTTAAACGAATCACAGCTCATTTGTTTGCAAACAGTTAAATGGTTTCGTGTAATTCTATTGATATTAATCATTTATTTGCACTTAGTAAAATGGTTTCAAGTACTCCTATGTAATACTAATAATTCAATTTAACATCAGACATTTATTGGCACACAGTTAAATGGTTAAACAGTTCTATTTGACTCATGACAACCACACTGGGTCAGATTGAAACTGGGAGTAATGGAAATAAAAGGGTACTTCACATTCTTCAAGGTTCCAGGACTGAAGCTGCACAACCAGATTGTTTAATGTCATATCCAGGACACAATCAAAGATGCACTTGGGGTATTGTACAACCCCAACCAGCTGTCAGATAGATCGATAAACTGATGAAATGATTGAAATTACTGCATGATTATGGCAAGTTGGTATCTTAAAAGAACACAAATGTAATGCCTGTTAGAATGGAGTAAGACCATTCTGACTTTTACAATGAGGTGAAGAACTGACGACTTTCAATTAAGAAAGATACAAATTGAAATAAATAAATGAATTAAAATTAGTTCATTAGATAACAAGATATATCTTTTTCTTGATTAACTTTAGGTGTGGTTTTCTGGTTAGGATAGGGTGATCCGTTTGTATCTCAAAGTCCCAGAGATTTGTTGCGTCTCTTTTTCTTGGACAGATTCTGGTTTTGATCAAATACAATTTGTCAGCATGGTCACGTGTAAATCTCTTGCGCAATTCCCAATGAATTATTTTCCCTGCCAGTCTTGTAATCCTTTTGCACCAATTTGCTGCACTCGTTTATTATGAGATTATTTCATCTCTGTCTCCACATAACCTACACTTACTATTTTGTGCGCATTATTATTATTATTATTATTAGCTAGTCCTGTACACTGGAGTTTGAGTGACAGCAAGTCTCCTCTGACCTCAAGGACTCTTTTCAATATTCTGGCCGATCTCAACAATGCTGCAGTATGGATGGTCTGGATTCGTCTTTTGGTTTCAAACTCTTCTAGTCCCCTTACCAAAGGATCGTTCAAAATACGCATTTTACAAAAGGTATCACAGTCGTCCTCATGCTCCACAACTTTCTCCAGCAAGGTCCTAGCACTTGTCTCTCTTTTTGGTTTCTTTGATTTTTAGTCTCTAGTCCGTTGGGATGGCAAATTCATTATACAGCAGTTTCTCTTTTTCTTCTTAATCATCACTAAGTCTGGTTCCGTGGTCAAGATTTGGTGATCCGTTTGTATTTCAAAATCCCAGAGAATTTTGTGCATTTGATTCTCTTGGAGAGATTCTGGTTTGTGTATCACATCATATCGTAGTATGGTCAAATTTTAATTTCTTGCATAATTCTCTGTGGATCATTTTCTCAATCCGGTTGTTTCTAATCTTATACTATCTTAGCGCCAGTATATACTACATTTATTTACAAATGTAATTAATCGTTTCGTATTAGTCACCGCATACTCTATGCTTACTATTGTTGCATATAATCAATTTGGCTTTTATTATAATTGACCTTTGTAGCCTTGTTTTGTGTTTTGCTATTAAAAGAAAGTCAGTTTCTCTCTAAAGATGTCCCTTTCATAGCCAAGTCCAGTTCTTCTTGAATGAGATTTCGAGAGGTTGTCGTTTGAAATATCCATACAGTTGTTTTTCTTCCCAATATCATAAACCATTTTGTAGTCAATCCACGCCGTAGCTACATTTTTCTACCTCGCTTTCTCTACTTGAGGGTGAGCTGATTAATGTACAACTGTTCTTCTTGTTCCTCTATGGCATCCTTTTTATTCTACTCGAAAGTTCGCGGCATACTAGCGAGTTGTAGATATCCCTACTGAACTTTGCGGTTCGGATTTTCCATATCATAGGTTGACACTTTATCGGTCTATAGTTGCTAGAGATGTTTCCTTTTTGGATTTCTTGTTCGATCAGAGTAGTCTTCTTAGTCATCAATTCGAGTTTATTTGCTCCTTAAAGGCCTCTTCTCAGTTGAAAAGGCAGTCTGTCGTGAATTTTTCAAACCAGAATTTGGTCCAAATTTCAATCATTCTGTTTCTATCCCCTCTTTTTGTAAGATTGCTCTTAAAATAACAGGGGAGTATATTTTTGTTGCTTTCTCAAGTCCATTTTTCCATTGGTGTCTCACAGTTGATTTTGTACTTGAAATTCGCAAGATTCGATCGTATCCCCCAAGTTAGCTATCTAGGGAGTACCTGCGGATCATGATGCTAAGATCTGAGTTTAACGATCATTTGGTTTTGTCTTTTTTTTATGGGTAGTATAGTATGGCTATTGATCGACCTAGGAGTTGATTATTATCAATTTTTCGCATTTTTTCAATGACGCTGAGCCACTCGATGCCATTATTCTATCTTTCATTACAAGAGATATCATATCATATATCATTATCATATATCATTACGATAGATGTATAAAATTTCTTGAATTTCAATCCCATATTTTTCTTCTTACATAAGCTGATTTTTTCTGTTATATTCTAATAATCAATCACCGATTAATTTTCCTTAAAAATAAGTTGACGTTCGTTTTTCATTTTGGCGTTTTTATTGTTGCTATTTTAATGAGCAATTATTTATGATTGGTCAATAATGAAGGACAACAAAAACAGACAAAAACAAACAGAGAAAAGAGCTGAAAAAAGATTATAAAGCTCTAAAATCAACAGGAAACCAAGTTATGAGATTCAATCTCAGCAAGATTTGAACTTGGCGCCTTGGATAGTTTTTGTTTTATGACCCTTTTAAAGAATTTTTCAAACATCTTTAGAACATTGATATTATCATTAAAATAATTTATCCGTTTTAAAGAATGAAAGCATTTTGTCCTTAATTTCCTGTGGCAAATTAGGTTTTGTAATCCATTGAAAGTAGCGTTTTCACAAGGAACTGAAGTAGTTGTTCGCAATCTGGTTTGCTATCGATTAATTCTTTTATCTCAGCTAATTTTTATCAATGTCTTTCTCATTCTGTTCATATCAATCTATCTCAATCTGTTCATATCTACCTACCTACCTACATACATACATACATACATACATACCCCTCTCTCTCTCTCTATATATATATATATATATATATATATATATCGCGAGAGAGAGAGAACGATAAACATATGAATATATACATGTAGATAGAGATATAAATAAACAGGGATAGATAGATAGATAAACAGGGATAGATAGATAGATAGATATGAACACACACGTATATATATATATATATATATATATATATATAAACGGAATTCTCTTCTAATATCCCATTCAGTTCATATATATTTATTCATTTATCTATCTTTTACATTGCGATTCTCTCGAAAAGCTGTAAGCTCAAAATGTTTGTCACTTGATCTCGGTGATGAAAGAAATGGACAAAGGTCTTCAGGTTAATTGATCCGTTACTAATTCCGTCCGGCTATCACTGTGAATTTCCAAAACGTCTTTCATCAGGCATCTTCAAAGGAAAATATCGAAAAAAGGGGATTCTGAAAAGTTAAACCCCTAAAATACCCTACTCCAGAAGTACTTCAGAAATCCGTGGACAAAAATTCAAAATGCAAACTTACTCTGCTCTTTTTAAATCGAACTTACCTCTAAATCCTCTTGTCCTTCAAATGTCTTCACATATTTCTGCATGAAATATTCTGGGGTTTTTTCTCAATGCATTTTGTTAGCGTCCATGTGGTGCATCCATACAGTAGTATAGATGCTGTTAGGGCCTGGAAGAATTCCCGTTTTATTTTATCTTAATGATCACTCCGCATTTTCGCTAGACATATATTAACATCATTTTCAGATAAGATATCGCTGCCAAGATATGTAAACTAGTCTACTAATTTTAAATACCTGCGACTTAGAGAGGAGGTGGCCCCTTCTCGTTTAAAACTCATGAAATTTGTTTTATTTGTGTTTACGTAAAGACTAATGCCTCCTGCTGCTTGCCGTAGGAATTCGGTTAGGACATGTCTTGAAGGATATCCTCTGATTCTTGCCTTTTTTTTCCGAGTAAAGTCATTCGACGTTCGAAGTAAATAGTCAAGGGATATAAATAAATGCTGCGCTAATGTATATCCTTGTAAGACTCAAGCAACAATATCGAACACGTTGTCGCCATCAGTAGAGCGAACCATTGCTTTCGTGTTTTTGTAAAGCATCATTATGGCTGTAACATTTTATTTTGAAAGACCATATGCAAGTAGTATTTTCTCCATTTTCCTTCTTTTATGGAATCAAATGCTTTGGAGAAATCAAGGAAGAATAGTGTTGCCTCGGGATATTTTGCACGAACTCCTATAATTTGACTGATAATAAGAATCTCTGAAGTTGTGGATCGATTTCTCCGAAAACCGTTCTAATTTTCCTAAAGAATTTTCTCGATTTCAGGTTTGATAACTTTGTTGAGAAGCTGGACATAAATCATAGCACTAAAAGTTATTCTTCTGTGATTCTTAGTAATTTCAAGATCACCTTTCTTGGAGAAGGGAAGGGTGCTGCCTTTTGTCCATTTTTCTTTTGTGTTTATTTTATAGATAGCGTTGTATAATTGAAGAAGTCATCAAATTTCTTTATGTATCACATACTTCAGAAGTTTTCTGTGCTACGTCAAATTATTCTTCCGCCTTAGGCGACTATTAATAATTTTTATTGGTTTATCAGTGACTGCAGGAGAGTTCGATGGCTATTCTTGAAATGTTCTTTCCATTTCTGTTAACTTTCTTCTTAGCTAGTAGCTTTTAGTTTTGCTCTCGACGGGCTTTTCCTTCTGCTTACTTCATTTACTATCTGCCCTACTAATCGTGATTGTCTATTTTTGTTCGAATTTCTGATTTTACTGATTTGACCGTGAATACATTCTAGCTGTTCATTTTGTATGTGTTATTGCTCTCTTTCTGAGAATTGGCATTAGTTCAATTTTTTATTAAGTTAGGATAATTTTCTCATGTTATCTCATTTTTCTAATTGCAATTGCTTCCATGGAAGTCTGCTTTTGGATCTTTATTTGGTAGGAATGCACTTGGCTATTGCTTCTATATGGGCGGTAACAAAGTTTACATAGTCGTTATGTGAAATATATCTTTTACATGTCTACTGAAGAGTACCAAACTTTTTTCTCTCACTTAGCGTATATTGATTTCTGATATCACTATTAGTGAGTAAGAACCAGTCATATTGCGAATCTTAAACTGTTTATGTTTTATTTCTGCGGGCAAATTTTTGCCAAGACGTGTATGCCTCACAGTTCAAAACGCAATTCATCTGTATCTTGTTTATGAATATATATATTCATAAGTTGTGCTTTAGCATTAGTTGGATAGGTAGAGATTCATAGTTTTTCTTTTCTTTTTTTTTTTTTTTTTGAATTTAATACTTAACCATGCTAGCCTGTTCTTGAATGAAAAGTCTACTAGATATTCCCTATTTCTGTTTGATGAGTTCATGCGGAGTTTGTTATTTCTGTTTTTGCTGATTTGAGCAATCATGTCTTCATAGATGATTAGAACGTTGTATTTAGGAATGTGTCTGATAAAGGAAGATAGCACGTTGTAGAAGGTGATAATATCCGTTTCATCATTGGCATTGGTTAGACTCTAACAAGAGATGATTGTTGTGCAGGGCCTGCAATTAAATGAAGTGCACATAATTCTCGGTTGGATTCTCTCAATACCACTTTAAATATTTTAAGGAACGAAGACTTAGAAGCATTCCTACACCTCCTAAGATTGCATTGGCGGAGTTTTTCCGAGCAGGTGTCGAGATAAATATCTATTCATCGTAAGTATCGTATTTTATTTCTCATTTGCTATAGTAGTATCTACTCTTTTGTATGCTATGATAGACATCATTATATTCAATTTATTTATTATATTCAATGCAGACGTTGTCAGCTCAAATAACTGGTTTACTCTGTTTAAAGTCCTAACGTTAACTGTCGATATTTTTTCTTATCTTAGTAAATTTGGTTTAGGCTTGAGATCAATACACAGACACAAACACACACACACACACACACACACACACACACACACACATATATATATATATATATATATGTGTGTGTGTAATTTTTGTTTTTATACCTATTATCCTAATCCAGAAAATAAAACGTAGGGAGATTACTTCTGGTTCCTTAGGTATTCTAATTTCGCTCTATTTAATGTACTCAACATTTCATCTTTGGTTATTCTGTTCGGGTTTTTTCCCTTTTAGCTAGCATTGCAGTGGTGTTTGATTATTTTCAAACAGCATGAATGTTTTTAATCTTTTTTATGGAATTTTTTCTCAGATATCAATTTGTGCATTTTTTTTTTTTCAAATTGTATCATCCGGGTTTTTTCACACCGACAGAATTATCCTGATGATCCCGTAAGTGAAACCTAGGTAGATTACTTCTGACTTGTTAGGTATATATATATATATATATATATATATATATATATATATATATATATATATATATATATATATTCTATGTATATTAATCTATCACTCTGTATTTATCTATCTTTCTATCATTCTGTAAATATCTATTGCTGTTGTATTTGCATTTTTGTCACTTAGTCGATATATCAAGATACATTTCAAATAGACTAATATGATTATACGATCATATTACAATGTATGTAGGTGTATTGGTCGGTGTGCGTATGTATATATGCATATATGTGAGTGTATGTGTGTAAGCATTAATTATAGTACAAGTGTTAACACATCGATCTCGTAAGCAATACCTATTATTATTATTATCTTCTATATAAAACTTTGGTCGTCTGATGAATTTCTGCAAATCAATTTTTTTTTCAAATGAAAACGCGAGAATAAATGTGATTATAATAGTTGACATTTAGAATTTCGCTCAATTCCTGGTTTCTTTTCCATTTTTGGCATTTAGTTATAAAATTTTAAAAAATTATTTACAGGGGAAGATGGCGGAATGAATATTAATTAAATTAGCCCTCACAGCATTTGAATGCAATTAGATAATTTCATTAATTTCTTAAAATCTACGTGGTCTGTCCGGAAATGTTCAGACATTTAATTTTAGGAAAAAAGCAGCTTACCTGGGACAATGGCTATTTACTCCTCTTCCTTAGAGCCTATAAGACTTTTTCCCTTTTTCAAAACAATTTTCAAAGGTTTCAGAATCGCGCTCACCTCCCTCATTATATCTTTTTCGATGTCCACAGAAACTTTGACTTTGGAAAATGACAGAATAACTGAGAATAACTGAAACCTAGAAACAACAGAGGGACAGAAAGACCAGGTCTGTACTCTCTTTTAAACGCAAACAGATCGTGGACCGGTATGAGTGTTTTGTCCACACAAGATGGCCAAAAGCATTGAGATTTTTATCAGACTATCAACAACTCTCTTGCATCGACATTGTCTTTTAGAGTACACTAATTTTATCATCAATCTGAATACCCCCACATACATATCTACATATAGATAGATAATTAGATAGATCTATGTTATGGCTATTTAAACTGATATATATATATATATATATATATATATATATATATATATATATATATATATATATATATATATATATATATATACTTTTATGCTGGACTAATCGAATCCATTATGAAATAATAACTGAGACGAACCATTAACTGAACTATACTTGAAATAATGAAAGATAAAAAGGGGTCAAGTTTTCTTCGACGTACATTCCTTACTTCTGGAATTCTTATTTGTTTTTACAAGTTTCCCACCCACATGTCAAATTATTTTCTCTTCAAGTCTCTTTGCTAATGCATAGATCATTCTTTTTTTTTTTCGACATTACTTGATCTTTTATTGATAAAGTGTTGTTTTATGTAAGGAAAAAAAACTAGCAAGATACGCTGCTTTATAAAATTACGTTCTTACCATAAATTTCCATTGGCGGGGGGTCATTTCATCTAACACGATTCCAGCTTTTAACCTTTTCTAGACTGAAATAGACTTCTAATTTCCCCAGTTTTGAAGGAACTTACATGTAATTTCAATTTTTCATTTTTTTCCTTTTCATCTGCATTATTTTTTATATAGTAACGATGCGTAATCCTTTTTAGATTCTACAACTGTTTATTAACCAGCATAAATCAAAAAAGCATTTACAAGATTTAAACAAAGATTTCTATATCGTAAGGAGATTAATAGGAACAACAATTAACTAAACATATTACGAAGATCAATAAGCAGAATATAGAAGAATTCAGTTATATGTCTAAATGTGAATATCGCAGGCTGTTTGATTTCGAATGTTTTTACACTGAAAAATTAACCACTTCATGTTACATATTATGTTTGAATATAAAGGAAGGATATAGTAAAGGAAAGATGTACTAAAAGAAAGATAGAGTAAAGGAAGAATGTAGTAAAGGAAGCATGTCGTAAAGGAAATATATAGAAAAGGAAGGATGTCGTAAAGGAAAGATAAAGAAAAGGAATGATGTAACAAAGAAAAGATATATAAAAGGAAGGATGTAGTAAAAGAGGGATGAAGTAAAGGAAGGATGGAGTAAAGGAAGGATGTAGTAACTGAAGGATGTAGTAAAAGAATGATATAGTAAAGGAAACATACTAAAAGAAAGGCATAATAAATGAAGGGGATAGTAAAGAGAACATTTAGAAAAGGAAGAATGAAGCAAATGAAAAAAATAGTAAAGGAGAGATATTGTAAAGTAAAGATGTAGTAAAGGAAAGATATATAAAAGGGAGAATGAAGTAAACGAATGATGTTGTAAATGAAGAATATAAAGAAAAGATAAACAAAAGGGAGGATGTAGAAAACGAAAGATATAGTAGACGACGAATGTAGAAAAGGAAAGATATACTAAAGAAAAGATGTAGTAAAGAAAACTAATAGTAAAGGAAAGATATAGAAAACGAAGTATGTAGTAAGGAAGGATATAGTAAATGAACGACATATTAAAGGAAGGATATTGTAAAGCAAAGCTGTAGTAATGGAAGGATGTAATAAAGGAAACATAGTAAAAGAAGGATTATTAAAGGAAACATATTGAAAAAAGGATGTTGTAAAGAAAGATACAGTAAAGGGAAAATATATTGTAAAGGAAGGCTGTAGTAAAGAAAAGATATAGAAAACCAAGTCTGTTGTAAAGGAAGGATGTAGTAAAGCAAAGATATAGTAAATGAAAAATATCGTAAATGAAGGATGTAGTAACAGAAAGATATAGAAAAAGGAAATATGAAATAAGGAAAGGTATAGTAGAGGAAGATTTTTTGAAGGAGATACATATAAAAGGATTGATAGGAAAGGATTAATGTTATGAATGAAGAATGTAGTAAAGGAAACATATTGAAAATGAAGGATGATGTAAAGAAAACTTATTGAGAGATATTTTGCATTTTACATGAAGCTAGTACCCTTGGGTACTCTCTCTCTCTCTCTCTCTCTCTCTATATATATATATATATATATATATATATATATATATATATATATATATATATATATATTCCTGTCCTCTTTCATCCCTTATATACACTTTTTTCCTTGACCAAACTAGTTGTTTTTGCCGAGGATACCATTGGGTTATAGATTAAATATAAATCAATAAATGCTTCCTGAGATTAATACAATATCTCGAGTCTTTATCTTTCAATATTTGTCTACAATATGTCCTCTTCAATTCAACGTACGGAAGACCAATCAAATAAGAAATTTCAAATAATCAATTCCCGAAGGCAGCCGTCATTGATGATATAAACAGATTCATATACAATATACTGAGGATTATGAAAACAAAAGGAATAAATACAAAAGAAAAAGAAAAAGAATATTAAGAAAAAAAGAAAAAGGAAATAAAGAAAAAAGGAAAAGAAAAAGAAAAAGGAAAAGGTATAAATTTTAATAAAAAAAATATGTTCAATTATTTTTATCAATCCATAATATTCCAAAATGAGTGCATGTGGAATTGTAAATATATCTATATTTCTAAATTTGCAATATATATATATATATATATATATATATATATATATATAGAGAGAGAGAGAGAGAGAGAGAGATTGCCGTAGAGAAAATATTTTATAAAACAATCAAATGATTTCAGTTTTCTTATTTGTTCGTTTATATTTCATTTTGTAAATGTATCTATATTTGCTTCACGTGTTTCAGGTATCTCAAGACACTCTTGAATCGATTAATTGGTTATGTGTCGGAGACTTTTATTGGAATATTATATAGTTCTTTCCAGTTTAGTAAGAAGGGTCATAATTTATTCTGGTTAATACTGTTTAATTTCAGGTAAACTACCTGCGACTATCCCATTGGAGTTAAATGAATCTGGTAATGTCGTCGGGTGTCTGTTTTTTTCTCTCCTCTCCTCATTTCTACTATGTACATACATGTGTGTTTGTTTTGTTAATATTGTGTTTATGTATACATTCTCTGTGTGTGTGCTAGAGTGTGTTAGAGAATTCAATGAATATGTGTATATTTACTTTTATATATATATATATATATATATATATATATATATATATATATATATATATATATATATATATTGTGTTGAGTTATCATTGGTTTCTGATTTTAAAAGTTGAAGAGTTGAAACTATGCATTTCAAATTATTTTTTTTAAACGCAACGGGAAATTATCTGATTAAAGAATGTCTTCATAGGCCATTCTTATTTTAGTAGTAACACAGTGCCCAACATAATTTGATCTATGATCTCACACTCCTACCCTGAAGAAACTGAAAGTGCATATTCGACATATAATGTTGTGGGAGTTAAAGAATATAAAAGACACTACAAAAATAGATTAGAAAATAGGTGGTATTTATAGCCACGATGTCATTACTGACTACCAAGTTCGAAATTGGTTTTCAAAGTTTCGTTCTGGTGATGCACTGTTGAAAGCTATACACGGACCAGGATGCTCATTAAACCTTAAAGAAGCTTTTTTTTGGGGGGGGAGGGATGTTCTCGAGAATTAGCACTTGACATATCCCAATCCATAATCTTCTGCCACTTGAAAAGGAGAGGAGAAGTGAGCTAGTTGAATTTTCGGATTCTTCATACCCTTAGTGATGATATTAAGGAAGACTGCATATTGCATATCCACAACGACAAGTTTTCTTTCAAGGCAGAAAAGTGATCCGTTTCTCAAGAATATCATTACAGGTGACAAAAATAGGCCTTTTATGATAGTGTTCCACACAAAAAGCCAGTAGATTTATAAAGAAGAATCTCTGCGGCCAACTCCGAAGAGGTATGCGGTGTGTATGGTAGGATCACCACAGTATTATTCATTTTGAGTTTTTAAATAGCAATCAAATACTCATTGCAGATTTATTCTCTCAACAGCTGCAACGTCTGCATAAAAACTTGTCAATTGAAGAAAAATATTGGATATATGCTTGTTTTTCTATCACATCCATAATCAGTCTCTACAAAATGTTCTGAATGACAAAGGTTATGTCAAGATCTGATCAAAATGGTTGTGAAAATTCCCTTAATCTCGAAACAAGCTAAATTTTACTTTAAAGTTATCAACACACTTCCTAATGAATGGCAAGAGATGATTGAAAATAATGGTGTACATATATCGACTTAAATTAATTTATTATTAAATTATTCATGAATAAATTATATTTTGCTAAAAAGGAAATTATTTATGACACAACACAACATATATATATGTGTGTGTGTGTGTGTGTGTGTGTGTGTGTGTGTGTGTGTGTGTGTGTGTGTGTGTGTGTGTGTGTGTGTGTGTGTGTGTGTGTGTAAAAACTTATATATATATATATATATATATATATATATATATATATATATTAGTTTTTACACATATTCAATTGCATGGATACTGATTTCATGCCGCCTTATTACGACAATCATCCGGCAGAGAAAGCTTTCATTTGGTCTGCTACAAATGAGATAGCAATAATCATACACCATTATATATATATATATATATATATATATATATATATATATATATATATATATATATACAAATCGCCTGTCTAGGTAGTACATTTCAAATCATCATCTGAACTGCTGGGCCCTCATACATTGAGATCGACTTTACTCATATTAATCTGTTCACATGATTATATATATGAATATATGTGCTATCCAAACAAGAATGATGTATTCTTCAATTAGAGCCAGAAATAATCTACCTAGATTTTATTTTCTGGATCAGTATAATAGGTATAAAAACAAAAATTGCATATATATATATATATATATGTGTGTGTGTGTGTGTGTGTGTGTGTGTGTGTGTGTGTGTGTGTGTGTGTGTGTGTGTGTGTGTGTGTGTGTGTGTGTGTGTGTGTATTGATCTCAAGCCTAAACCAAATTTACTAAGATTAAAAAAATATCGACAGAGTAAACCAGTTATTTGAGCTGACAACGTCTGCAGTTGAATATAATATAGACATCATAGCATACAAAAAAGTAGATACTACTATAGCAAATGAGAAATAAAATACAATACTTACGATGAATAGATATTTATCTCGACACCTGCTCGGAAAAACTCCGCCAATGCAATCTTAGGAGGTGTAGGAATGCTTCTAAGTCTTCGTTCCTTAAAATATTTAAAGTGGTATTGAGAGAATCCAACCGAGAATTATGTGCACTTCATTTAATTGCAGGCCCTGCACAACAATCATCTCTTGTTAGAGTCTAACCAATGCCAATGATGAAACGGATATTATCACCTTCTACAACGTGCTATCTTCCTTTATCAGACACATTCCTAAATACAACGTTCTAATCATCTATGAAGACATGATTGCTCAAATCAGCAAAAACAGAAATAACAAACTCCGCATGAACTCATCAAACAGAAATAGGGAATATCTAGTAGACTTTTCATTCAAGAACAGGCTAGCATGGCTAAAAATTAAATTCCAAAAACAGGCTAGCATGGCTAAATATTAAATTCCAAAAAAAAAGAAAAGAAAAAACTGTGGATCTCTACCTATCCAACTAATGCTAAAGCACAACTTGATTATATATTCATAAACAAGATACAGATGAATTGCGTTTTGAACTGTGAGGCATACACGTCTTGGCAAAGATTTGCCCGCAGAAATAAAACATAAACAGTTTAAGATTCGCAATATGACTGGTTCTTACTCACTAATAGTGAAGAAACGACGTCCATATTAAAAACTGGTTGAAAAGTAGATTAATAATTTCAGGGATATTGTGAATATCGGATTAGAAAATGGAAAGGATAGGTGACAAATTATAATTCTTAAATGATCCAAACTCTTGGTTAATACTTCATTCATCTTGTGTGAGTGTGTGTATGTGTGAGCAAACTTCTCGACTCGATCGAGAGTGATGAAAGTTTTATGGTATTCCACGATTTCATACAAAAGATTTTTTAAATTCTTAGTTTATTTAGAATATTTAAATTCTTAGTTCATTTAGAATATTTCATTGAATTTCTTAGACAGATAGTCTAAGAAATTCAATGAAATATTCTAAATGAATGAATAATCAAAATGTCATTTTCTTCTCGATCGGATCAAGAACTTTTCAGCGCTCTGTTCGTATTATATACCATTCTGCAAGTAGTATAAAAAATATCAATTGCTTTAAAATAAGATCTTTGGCAACCTGATACAAAAATATATCCCAAAATTCGAAAGTAAATTAAAATTAGACATACTGATCTATCCGATATGATAAAAGTGGAATTCTTCCAAGCTGTGGCTATATCAGTATGGCTATATGGATGTATCCACATAGATACTAACGAAACACATGGATAGAAACTATATGGGAACAAAACAACAATGCTTCATGCGGTTTTAAACAAATCCTGGAAGCAACACCTCATAAAACAGCAGTTGTACTGCCACTTACCTTCCATCCCCAAAACCATTCAAGTTAGACGAAAAAGATACGCGGGACATCACTGGAGAAGTAAGGACGAACTTTTTAGCAACATTTACTTATGGACGCGCCAGTGTCTGCCGACCAGTAAATACTTATATACATCAGCTCTGTATGACACAGGATACAATCTAGAAGACCTTCCAAGAGCGATACATAATAGGGACGGAGGGTGAGAAAGGGAGTCAAGGAACTTCGTGTTGTTAGCTCAATTAGATGATAATGATATTTTATTCTGTATGCATATAAAAGCAACCCTCCCTCCTCGTGTGTGTGTGTGTGTGTGTGTGTGTGTGTGTGAACATTTAAACTTCATTATGTGAATTTCATGAATTAAATCTCCAGAAACGCATTTTACAATTTATTTTTGCTGATTTAATATGAACATGTGCATCGGAGAAAACTCTAATTAATGAATATCTTGAAAGAAGCAAACAAAGAAACAAAGTAATAAAGAAGTTTAACAGACTGAGTCAGGTAGATGGATAAAATTGATTTATCAAGAAAATAGTGTAAGCTTCTCGAACCGAATGATAGACATGTTGATTAGTATTTAATGAAACAGAAGAAAATGATTTCGGGCTGCAAATACGAAAGATTCCATTATCTGGTCTTAACCCTTTTTGATGTGATAATGAACTCATTGAAAATGTCGGTAAAGAACTGAAACATTTTATTTGAACGATTGATTACCATTTTCTGTCAATTTCAACTTATTCGTTTATGTCAAATTCTGTCAGTTTATAGCTGTCTCTTTCGTCTTATGCATGAATATCTTTATCTATACACATTTATATACCCATATTAATTCGTATATATCGTTCTATACCACATCGATTTGATTTTTAAATCTGTTGTTGTGAATGTGTACATGTTTGCACATCTACTAGTAATATCTTTCTTTAGAATTATGTTCCAATCTTTATGCTCAGACTTGTGTGTGTGTGTGTGTGTGTGTGTGTGTGTGTGTGTGTGTGTGTGTGTGTGTGTGTGTGTGATGCTCATATGTCTGCGGGTCTTCATGAGAGAGAAGTTGCAACACTTGGCTCGCCATAATAACTTTCAGTCAAAATCCAATGTCTTGTTCCTTTGACTTCGTGTAAATTTTTTTCTTTTGTGTCGTCAATGGTTCATTGCCACAGTGTTTTGACGAATACTTTTTAGATGGATGAATAAGATGTGTGTGTGTGTGTGTGTGTGTGTGTGTGTGTGTGTGTGTGTGTGTGTGTGTGTGTGTGTGTGTGATGCTCATATATCTGCAGGTCTTCATGAAAGAATTGCTACTATGAATTCCGAAAATCAACATCAATATTGCAAATTAATAGAAAAGAAAATTATTCATTTTGATATTTTTAGACAGTAACTCTCCGTATATTCTCTCTCTCTCTCTCTCTCTCTCTCTCTATATATATATATATATATATATATATATATATATATATATATATATATATATATATATTGTCTAAAGATTACACTATCTACCGGAAAAGTACTAGATATCTAGGATTGTTCATAGAGTGTGATATAGAATTTAAACCCAAGTATTACAACCAACAGTTTCACACTTTGACAATCATTCAGGAATGCTACATTCGGAGAAATTGTTACGAAAGAATGACTTCTATGACGCTTATTAGGACACTACAATTACTATTTTTTTAAATCTGCTTTGAAATTTAGGGAATTTTTAGATTCTCGCCATAATATGATAATTTTTTTCTAAAATGTATCCATTAATTATGTTGTTCAATACTCTTCGAAGATCTGGAATATAAATCCGATCCCATTTTTATTCTATGCTACCTATGTACCATTTTCAAGGAAAACTTGCAATTCTTCACACCTGATGACCCCACAGAAGTATGAAACAAGCATTTGTGATATTTGGTTTAGATTTTATGTTATTATGTACAAATACACGAACGCACACACACACACACACACACATACATACACACACACATATATATATATATATGTGTGTGTGTGTGTGTGTGTGTGTGTGTGTGTGTGTGTGTGTGTGTGTGTGGTATAATTAAGATTGAATATATATCTGTGTGCAAAATGCAAGCTGCTACTACAAATATCAAGAAATGACGTCCTTATTAAAAACTGGTTGAAAAGTAGATTAATAATTTCGGGGATATTGTGAATATCGGATTAGAAAATGTGTTATATGGTCATATGCAGATTCACATCTACATATACACATGCATATACATGCAGAATGGATCACAAAGACACAATGATAAAGGACGAGCGAAGACTTCTTTAACAAAATATATATACCTCTCACTTTATTGTAAGGGTTCGAAAAGGGTTACTCAGGGTTTTATGGTGAGAGGGAGTTGGAGACCGAACAGAACTGCAACATATTGACCCCCACTCTTATGGCCGTCAGCGTTGTGTCTCTCTCGTTCTCCAGGGCTGCTCAACCGGAGGCCCAGGAGCCCAGCTCTCTACTGGATGATAGCTTTCTTTACTGCATCTTATCAGCAACTTCTCTGGACCCCAATTCAATCGCGGGCCCGAGGGCCCCTTCGGCCTGGTGTGGCTTTCCCTACCACATCACGTCTCTAACTCCCACTGTCTGACTTCTGTCTTGACTGAGTTATATAATAGTTCAACGCCCACTCAATCGCCCACTCAATCCTTGGAATGGCATGTTTGATCGTCATCAAGCGGAAATAACTGTCATGCGGTTCACAGGTCACTCTCTTCCGGTGCATCAGTCTATGAGTGTACCATGGGAATTTTTTTTACCTTGTCCCATTTCGTTAGCCAAGCATGCCTACGCTATTTCCTCTCATAACTGCCATTGGAATGTGTCACTTCCTTCCGGTGCATCACTTTGGAATGGCAAGTTTGGCCGGGTCGAAGGTACAACAAATGGAAAGGATCGGTGACAAATTATAATTTTTGAATGATCCAAACTCTTGGTTAATACTTCATTCATCTTGTGTGAGTGTGTGTATGTGTGTGCAAACTTCTTGACTCGACCGATGTACCATAGCCAGATACGGCTACGCGAAACGTACATGGAATGTTTATATATATATACATAGAACATAAGAATCTCGAAACACGAAAAACACTTACGACTTCTTAGTTCAGGTATGAAACTTTTTATTCCCTTTGAGTTTAAAGGTTTTTCGACATAAGAAGAAAGATACACATTCTTTCTATTATGGCTTTTTCATCTGCCCCCCATCTCGTACGACACCTGCCCAAGGGCTCCGCGAGCAAGTGAAAGTCAACTGTCTTCTCACGAAGCAGGACTCAACTCAACTAAATGACTTTTTCAAAATCCCACAAATCCTCTTCGCGCTTTCGGTGCGTGACGTCACCCGTACTCTGTAACCCCGTTTCCCATCTGGGAAATTGTGACATCTCTGAGTGGTACGTCCACTCCGCGCGGGCACGCGCGTGAACACCTGCGTTAATTTTGCACCTAAGAAACACATGCACGGAGCCGAAAGGTTCTCAGCCTAACTAAACCCAAAAGCATAAAACGAAATCCCCCAGCGATTATATTACACCGAGAGTGATGAAAATTTTATGGTATTCCACGATTTCATACTAAAGATCTTTAAAATTCTGGGTTTATTTTATCTGTCCAAGAAATTCAATGAAATATTCTAAATGAATGAATAAATAAGCAAAATGTCATTTTCTTCTTGATTGGATCAAGAACTTTTCAGTGTCTGCTCGTATTATATACCATTCTGCAAGTAGTATAAAAAATATCAATTGCTCGAAAATAAGATCTTTGGCAACCTGATACAAAAATACATCCCAAAATTCGAAAGTAGATTAAAATTAGACAGACTGAAATAGAGACGACCAGATGAAAAAGAATAAATTGTTTGACATTCTTATGAGAGATAGGTCACCACATAAAGATGTATGGATAGACAGGAAGTAAATCATTGATATATACATTTTTAGCCAAGACTACGACATATTCATATATATATATATATATATATATATATATATATATATATATATATATATATATATATATTTCCCAGTCTCTGAATACTTAGAGACACATAGAAACACAAACGTAAGTGGAAAAAAGAAATAATAATGAAAGGAAATAGAAAACCATCAACAACCAATGAGGATTGATTGAGTTGAGCATAAAAAACGGTAAAAATAAACCTCATCATTATCAACACTTTAGCCTCAGGGTCTTTTAGAATGATTTTGTTTTTAAAGGATGAATTTCATTTGGTAAACATTTCCGTTCAATAAAAATATCATGAAACACATGAAATTCACTTTATTCTACTAATATCATTGTTTGGTTTCTTTTGGCTTGTTTGTTTAATGGCATATAAACTTCGGCCGGTTATCTAATGCCAAAGCCATCCTTGTAAGAGAACAGCAGTGATACTATTTAACGCTCGGGGGATGAGGGGGTTCATACCTTTTTCAAGAGTATTTGTCTGAAAGTAAACCTAATATCGTTACTGGAGTTTAAACCTGCTTATTTCGAGGCTGCAGTCCAGCCTTTTAGCCCACCTATATCATTGTAAATACTAATTCACTCACTGTTTGCATGTTATGTTCTTTCCGTTCCCATATTTTGCTCCAAAATTTTTGCCCTTTTCACATCCGGTTGCTGGTATATCTTCGCCCATTCTCCCCCTACTTTTTGGTAATTTTTTCTTTCGTGGTTGCTTTGTCTGTATTGTTTGGTCCTGTCTTGGTATCTTTTTAGTTTTCCTTTTTAGCCAATACTTTTTACAAAGGCTGTTCGAGTTGTATTTTTCTTTCTAGTTTTCGTGCTTTTTCCGCTTCGTCCGAATATATTTTCATGTTCTGTTTTTTGTTTATTTTTGCTTTTTGTATTTTTTGCTTGTTGTCGCAGTTTTCTTCTCTGCGATTCTAATCTAAGTTCCCATCTGAGTCTAGACTTTTTTTCAGGGGAACCCGGATGTTTTACAGACTATATTATCATTATTATTATTATTTAGTCGTAGTTGTAGGAGTATACAGTCATCTCTTTAGTTTGTTGGTTTAAATGGAGAATTTGAAATAAAATTCAGACCAAATACAGATAATATGTTAATTAGAACAAGGGATTTAACTTATTGTGAATTTGTTTTATTCAATAACTAGTTTTACCATCTCTTATATGAAATAATGAGCCGATATAGATAAATGAACATTGGAAATTGTTTCATAAACATTCACAGTTTTAATACGCCAATTGAATCTAAGCAGAGGAGAAAGACTCCCGCAACAAGTGTCCTGGATATGACACTAAACAATCTGATGGTGAGGCTCCAGTCCTAGAGCTTTGAGGTATGTAGAATACCCTTCCTTGTCATTACTCCCTGGTCCACTTTAACTGTTAGGGTTTCAACCCTAGTCAAATAGGACTATTCAATCATTTACTATAATTGAAATCATTTGACTGTATGCAAATAAATGATTGATATTAGATAGAATAGTTAGTGTTAGATAGCAAAATACTTAAAACCATTTAACTGCGTATGAACAAGTTATTAATACTAAATAGAATTATCAGTGTTAAATAGCAATACTTGCAACAATTTAACTTTGCAATTAAGAATAACGTTACCGACAAACTATTCGCGAGCAAATCATATAAACAATATATATATATGTATAAACAGGATTTGGAATTAAATTACCCGCAAAGATTGATACGCCATTAAACACAACCAAACCAATAAACAAAGAGCGGTCAAATCTTTACTTTTTGAATTTTAAAGTTTAACATTTAAATCAAGACGTGAGCTGATCAATATCATAAAAAGTGATGATGTCTAGAAATGACGATGTCTAGAAGTCTCGATATGCCAATGCCAATAAGTAATACATTTTTATTAATCGTATCGATCATCATCATCATCATCATGGATTCTTCCGTCAATCTCAAATGATGAAACCCAACAGTTTGAGATGTGATTTTTTTTTTTTTTTTTTTTTTTTTTTTTTTTTTTGTGATGGTGACTTATGTTGAACAAGATGGACTCCTTAGGTGAATCTATCAGCCATTTAAAGGTAAACTATTGGCCATAAGATAGTATAAGCGAATTCCGCAAAAATACAACCAGGAGAAAAACCAGTCAGTGTAAAACAATAATTAGAATTAAATCAGAACGAATTATTTCTTGTTTGTAGTTATTATTTACGGAGTTTTGTTTATTCTTACACACAGGCTTTACACTGTTCTCAGCACCTGATATTACCTAAGTAATCACTTATTTAAATACTGGACATATTCATTACTACTTAACTTTCAGCGTTACCTAAGCATAAATCTACGCTTAGAAAATGTATATTCTGAATCTGATGGTGAGGCTGCAGTTCTGGAGTGCTGGTAAGTGTAAACTACCTCATTATAGATCCACTCTGATTTAGTTTGGATACACATATGGGTCAAATAGGTGAACTTAAAGATTATCTAACACGTACAAAAGAATCTCTCTGGAAACAACTGCATTAAACTGATAAATATGAATATCCTCATAAATAATTTTTTAAAGTGCACAGAAAACTCAGCATAGTGTACACAGGACGCTGATCAAATGTGTGTCTTATTTTCATCTCACAATAAATTCTTATATTAAAAAATATAACACTAATATCTTATATAAAAATGCTTTCAATAATTGGTGGGATGTGTGAGTATTGTTTATTATACAATTTGGTCATAAATATTTGTGCCAAAATATTTTGTACGGAAATTCAAGTATAACTGATACAATCGCTGAAAATATTGACAAAATACACACTTTTCATAAAATAGTTGAGAATTTGTTGTAAGGTTGATCTGTGGAAAACGAGGTCGGTTAGTTTGTTTAAGATGAAACATATTTAATCTTGTTTTTATTAGATTTAATCGCCTTAATACACAACTGTGGGTCGATTAATTCTTCTACCGTTAGAGCAAACACTGTGAAACTAGAAATAAATAACTTCCTGCGAGATTTTAATGCACATGCTGGGTAGACACCTTCTTTACAGAAGTCAAGATGATTAGTCTCTATCTAGCTATTTTGTCTCACTCCCTCCTCTCTAATTACGAACAATATCTTAATTTTCCTATTTAATAAAAGTGCAGTAATCTTTGGAACATGTTTTATTTTACATAAAACACTTTCATTATTATTATTATTATTATTGGCCTAGTAAACATACACATGCACACATAAACAAACACACATATATATATATATATATATATATATATATAGTGTGTGTGTGTGTGTGTGTGTGTGTGTGTGTGTGTGTGTGTGTGTGTGTGTGTGTGTGTGTGTTCAAAAAGTATGGAAAGCTGTATTTATCAAAATAAATGATCATTGAATGAAACTTTAATTTTCTTCGAAGTAGTCTCATTGATATTCAGTACACTTATTCCAGCAAAGTGCCAATGCATTTCCTCTGATATCAAATTCTACAGTCTTATTTATTTTGATTTCCCCCAGATCAAATGTCTTGGTATTGAAATGGATTTTAAGTTGAGGAAAAAATCACATAATTCTTGTATGAAGGGTGCAGCCAAAACTACTGGACCAGCTGAATGGAATCTTCAGTGACTCGTGGCCTAAATATCAAGGGAAAGCAGAACAAAACGGAAGAAAAAACTTTTGTGTTGTTCTGAACATAGATGACTGAGCCTTGATTTCGTGATCATGGTCATATACCTACGATTCGTAACCTGTTTTGATGATTTTTAAAAACATCTGCATTGATTTCTGTACGCTGAAGCAAATCAGTAGCTGTAGTCAATCGAAACTACTTTCAATTTTGACTCGTAAACCGTGGAAGAAATTTAGTTGAATCTCGTCGCGTTTCCAAATATTCAGTAAGAATGATTTGATATGACATAACGGAAATACGCACTTCCTTCACCAGAATTCACTATTTCTTGATGTTCTTCGTTGAAATGACAGTTTTTGTCCATGACATCATTGCATGATGTCTAATAGTTTTTTCGGTATTTCAAAGTTTACAGAACCAATTTTACCCCTTTTTTTTTTGCAAAAAAAGAATGTATGCAGACTCGTTGTTTAGTATTTACTTTCATGAGGAAATGCATCTCATTAAAAAATTGATTTGAATTAAGACATCAGCTAAGTAATTTATATTATATTCGTTTTTCTACACTTCGTTTTTGCAAGTCAGTGGCAATTAAAAGAATGAATCCAGTCTTAAAACTTTTTGAATACAACGAATTTATATATATATGTGTGTGTGTGTGTGTGTGTGTGTGTGTGTGTGTGTGTGTGTGTGTGTGTGTGTGTGTGTGTGTGTGTGTGTTGATATGGGTGTTCAATTAATATGATATTACCTAAAAGTGTTCATGAGTGGTGTTCAACTCCAACAATAATCTGAAATATCAAAATCAAATATCCACAAAATAAAATCTATCTCACTCACTCACTCACTCACACACTCACTCTCTTCTTTATATATATAATTAACAGCCATTTGAATTCAGTTGTTGCTGAGATATCTCAAACCGTTTATGGTCCCTTTGAGTGCATTTTGTATATACTAGTGGGTCATGATTTCAATAAACTTTATTTCGACAAAGAGTATTGTGATGACTTTGGACCTTGAAGATAGTCAAATTCATATTTTACTCATAAATATACACACACACACACACACACACACTCTCTCTCTCTCTCTCTCTCTCTCTCTCTCTCTCTCTCTCTCTCTCTCTCTCTCTCTCTCTCTCTCTCTCTCTCTCTCTTCTCGCAAACCAGCGGAAGTAGACGAGAAGTCTGAAGAGTTGATTTCGGATAAAGGGCGTATGCTGACCGATAGACGGATGTATGCACTGGCAAGCAGCACCTAGCAACAAGTGACCGATTAGCCAGGTCCATATGATACGAGGCAGCGGGAAGGTCGAATCCGTAAAGAGGAAAAATCAGACAACTTAGTTGACCAAATAGATCCGGTAAGAGATATACGTGTCTGTGGTACGAATAGTAAGCTGTCTTCCCCAGGCCAGCTCATATGGGAAGATTAAAATGTCGTCAGAAAAAGATAAGAAACGTGTGACTATTTTGTTTGTCGACTGACAACGAGAAAATCGAAGAACAAGAAACGATTTGAAGAAGATGTACAAAGAAAGAAAGAAAGAAAGAAAGAAAGAAAGAAAGAAAGAAAGAAAGAAAGAAAGAAAAAGAAATGGCTTGACTTGTCCCCGACATTAGACGGTGGATTATGAAGATAAAGAATGACCAGTTGAGCATTCTAGAGAAAGGGAGAAAGAATAATTAACGGTCGGCGAAACGCGACGCCAGAAAAAAAGAAAGAAAAGAAGGAAGAGAGAGACATATATATATTTATAAACATATAGAAAAGAAGAGATAGAAGTATGATAAGCTTTCATTTTAATGTTATTTTTATTTTTTATTTATTTATTTATCTTTTTTTTTTTTTTTTTTTTTTTTTTTTTTGCTTACCCCGTTCTTACCGCACTCAGAACCCTTCAAAAGAATTTTTCCACACATCATCACAAGAAAATTTTGGGTGAATTGTCCCCAAGTTGTTAAAATTTTATTTTATTTTTGTCGCTAAGATGATCTTTGCATACATGCCTTTTTTGGTGTGGGGTGATATTAAAATAATTTGTATTCTAAATTGTGCATTTAGTGTTGTCTTCATTTTCGGTTTGTTCGAAAATCTTTTTGTCATAGTTTTCCCGATTCACTTGTGGTTGAATGACATTCCAAAATAAAATATTGTTCGAACTAATACCAGCTATAAGTTTTTCAGGCGATAGGCCTAGGTAAAAGGGTCGAGACTAAAAGCTTGTCACCATCGCCGACAGTAAACCAGTTGGAGAAGTTTCGTGACGGTATTATTGCAAAAATTTAAAGAACAAACAAACAAACAAATAATCGTTTAGAAATGGAAAATTGTTGAACAAAGTCAAGTGCGTTCGCAAGGCAGTATTCCTGTCATTAATAGATGCTTACTTTAATGAAAATTAATATGAGAGTAAGTGTTATATCTACTCGGAATTCATATTAACTGGTAAATCTACTTGTTAACTAAAAGCGAGTTCTTTCCGGACGGAATATTTCCATGAACGATTTTGTACCACGGTTGGTTTTCTTTTCTACAGATCAAAGTTATTCGTGCGGGAAGGATAAAAGATTTGTACAAGAAATTAAGAAAATAAGAAAAGATTAGAGGACAGCTAAGAACGGTCATGAGAAATCAAAAATAGTTATCTCTATTATTCTCACATGAAGCATTCATTGATTACCGTTCAAAATGTGGAAAAAGCCCGGAGTGTAAAACGCCAGTTTTAAATTAGTTTAATTCAAGACAAGATTTTAATTAGCTTAAAATAGTCCTTCATCCGTACGGAATAATTACCGGTTTTCCAAAGTTTTAAAGAGTAAACGTAGAATTTTAAAAAAGGAAATTGAAAAGAAAAGCAAAAAGGGTAAAGACATGATTAAGAATGAATAATGATTATTTAATAAGTTGTGGGACCAGACATTCAAACGAGAAGACAGGTAATTTATAACAAAGGATCATCATCATCATCATATCGTGCTGGCAGCACGGATATCCCTGACCCTCTCTCGCCACTCCTCCCTATCGTTCATCGCCCTAGGTAGGTCTTCAGGACAACAACCTGTATCCTCACATAGCTGCTGAATGTACGTTCGTGCTGGTCGTCCTGCTTTTGCGCGTATTTAAGATTAACATTCTTATGCAGTTTTATAAAAAAAATATAAAAATATGTAAGCACAGCACTTTTTATCATAGGAATGAAAGACAGATAATTGCCCTTCAATTAAATTGGGTTATGTCCAAAATATTAAAATATATCGACATTCCTTTCTATTCTCTTATATACTCTTACATATATATATATATATATATATATATATATATATATATATATATATATTGAAGAGTGTATATTTAAGCAGCAAGTTATTATTAAGGCAAATTTTTTTAAAGACAATGGAACACTGATTGTTTATTATTTTTAATTGTTATTTTTCAAGTTTTCTTGCTATTTTTCTTGTGTCAGGATCCTGGTGGTAAAGAAATTGTCCTATATCGTCTGCCCAAGCGCTTTCGACCATACTTTTAACTGTCATCAGTGGTCATGTGTTTGAGTTGACAGCTTTGTTTGAGACTTTTTTTTATTATTATTATTTGTTGCGTTTTGTGTAAAAGCGGTCAGTTGAAACGTTTTCTGTGTTTTGTTTTAAAACGTTCAATTGGAAAGGTTAACTAATAGAGTTAGTAATTTTAGTTATCAAAAGTATCTAATATGTTAGTGTCTGTGTTAAGTGCTATTTTATTTATGTTTGTTTTTTTATTTCTTATGCATATTTTTCTATGATATGTAAGTAAGTAAAAGTAAAGTTGGCGACTGTAGTCGAGGGCGACCAGAGGACTCCCTTTTCAATAGCTACTACACCAAGGTATAGGGGAGGGCGCTACTCCTTTACCTGGATTGCTCAACTTTACCCTTGATACGTCTTTGGTATGACGCAACCTGGGAATGAACCCAGGTCTCCCGGACAATTGGCAAACACTCTACCCACTGGGCCAACGAGACTAGTTGTTTTTTTATTATTGTTTGTATGTACAATTATTGCATTACCTGTGATAATCTTTCTTGCATCGGAAGATGTAAGTTGGTCAGAACTATTGACAACAGTCAACTCAAACACGCAATCCTTGATGAAGACCATAAGTATGGTCGAAGGTGCTTTTATATGTATATGTTATTATCGGTACTTCAATATTTCTCTGTTGCGGCAGAGTAATGGAATTTTTCATCACATAAATTCGAACAAAAATGTACTGGAATATTATCGAAATATTTCCATAGATAATTAAGTAACTGATAAATAAATGCATTTCTTCCCTACCCAAAATAGAAGACTTTTAACTAATCTCATCAAGAAAACTTACCAGCGAATATTAATGGCGAGTGGGAAATATTCAGATGGTCTAACCTATTGATATTCCCTACCTCCACCGTCGTGGTGATCACCGGGTTGAGAAGGGCATTGATAAATGAACGGTTCAAACTGAATGGGATAGAAAGGATAATTCGTTATTTAGCTTCCAACGAGCGTACTATGACGTCATAGTTTATTCATCAACATTCCCTTAATCCCTAAATAGAAAAATAGTCATAGTTTTAGAAATATACAATGGAAACAAAGTACATTGCACTTCGTAACTGATACGATCACCGAAAAACGCCCAGAAAATGTAACGTGAGTCCATAAAACCATGATCACGATTTATATAGTTGGCAGGAGATTAAGTAATTCTGCTCCATTCACCCAATCCAGCCAATTTTGGGCCCTATGCTGATCACTTCTAAGGTTTCTGGGTGAATTTCTTGAATGATCAAGGATTTAAATAAGGAAAATTACGACAAAACAGCGCTACATACATCCGATACAAAAGTGACATCATTCACAACGTAATTAGGATTGGTCGACCACACATTAGTAGAAAGTAAAAAAAATAACAAATGACGTTTATGTTGAATAAGTATTCTTCGTTTCTTTTTTGAATAATTTTTTGTCATCAGAAAATGTTTGCAAAACTTCCAACCAACCCTATAAGAGAAGGCTTTTTGGACATTTTGTACCAAAGACATGATTAGAATCGAATCAGATATATAACATCAAAAATTGATTTTTTTCCTTGAAACTACTGTCGTATAATAATTTCTTGCGTTTCCCTTATCCTGCAGATGAATTAATGACATTCATTTATCTCCTTACGAACCTCCATCTGACATAAGGTCAAATTCTTGTCAAACTCCTTACATAAACGTATGGATTGAAACAAAATTTTCAAGTCCTTTCATGATTCTCTTTTAAATATCCAACAGTTCAGACACTGACCCTGACCGGAGGCAGTCGAGTAAAACCGGACATTGCGCTTCAACGCCTTATATATATATATATATATATATATATATATATATTTACTAATCAAATATCTACCAGTATTCACGGTACCAGAAAAAACAAAAAACCCCTGGCCAGGAACAAGAGAAAAAAATATCTCGAATCACGGTCCAGAGGAAAAAGAAAAAAGTTTTTTGGGTAAAAAAGAAAGAAAAGACCAACCTCGTCCTACTCCTTGAAAAAAATCAAGGGGGACTTAGTCAGTGGCCAAAAGAAAACCAAAAAACCCTCCGCGAATACTGCGATGCTACAATTACTAAAGTGCTCAACATTAAACAATGGAGCCAATTATAGAATTAACTTAAATCGCTAGTCGAAAATCTTCTACTAAAGTTTCACCTTAACAGATCATCAGGAAGTTTCGCCTAAACCATTCTAAGGAGAAATTGCTTTTATTCACCAAAAACCTCGACCTATCCTAGAATTTGCATATTAAAAAAAAAAAAAAAAACATTGAAAAATAAAAAAAAAAAAATCTTATAGTTAGCCAAAAAAAAAACAAAAAAACCCTATAACATTTCCTAATTATATAGTAACCACGCTCTTTTGTGTTTACAACTATTCAACACCTCCGATCTTTTGTTTAGAGTATTCTTACTTTTACAATCTGCTATTACCAATTTTTCCTCCATACAAAGATTACAGGTTCTATTACCTGCCCTATATTTGCGGCATTTCTTTATTACTTCCCATTTCATTATCGGATCTACTCCTTGTTTTTCCTTAAGCTCCCACACATAACTAGATAAAGCAGTGCTATACCTATATCTCTTGTGCGAGAAACTTGTTCTATGGTTATAGTACCTAGTTTTAAAATCCCCTTGGGTCGACCCAAAATATATCTTTTTATCTCTCTTATTATTCGAATCACTATATACCTCTACTTTATACACTACACACTCCTGCTTACACTTGCCCTCGAGAGGACACCTAACCTTATCCCTACAGTTGCATTTGTCAATCACCTTATGCTTCTTTGTACCTAATTTGGCTATATTACTCCTATTTATTATTCCATTAATGTTTGGCATGCAACTGTAACTTAATTTAATACAATTCTTATTAAATATCTTATGTAATTGGCTCCCACTAGGGAAGTTTCTTTTTAATATCTTGAAGAACTCTTTTCCCAAGTTATTAACTACTTCCATGTTGTAAGGGGGATTAAACCATAAGATTTTTCTAGGTCTATTTCTCCTACCTTGTGTTCCAATTCTATCCCTAGTCTTATATTCTAAATTGACCCTATATCCGTCATTTTTTAGAGCCTCCTCATATTCCTGCTTAGTTCGTTCAAAAATTTCCCTGTTGGAGGAGTTATTAGATAATCTATGCTCTATTCCTTTAGGTACATGTTTAAAGACCTGTATTGGGTGATTAGATCCCCTGTTTACATAACGCAGATCCTGGTTCCCTTTTCTAAATGGAGATACTGTTCCACTATATAAGTTTAAAGTAATATCAAGATAATCAGTTATTTTTAAATCTGTTGTTACATCTAACCTAAATCCAAAGTCATCAAACAGCTTATACAATTTTTTTCTAATCCCATCACACTTCCTCGGCGTACTTTTATCCACTATAATCAGCCCGTCGTTCCTATACAGTCCATGATTATTAGGGTCCATAATCTTATTAATGTTATATAGTAATACACATCCGACGAGTTCACAAATTTCCGCACCATCATATGCTCCGATCGAAACGTCAAAATTTCCACCCTCCCCTTTTTTTATCCATACACTATCTTCATAATATAACAATGTTTTACGACAATGCTTAATTATTTCCACCTTATCTAGAGGTATAACCATATATTCTTTAGCTAAATCTAACGCCCTATCCAATGTCTTTTCTGTTATTGAAGGATAAAAATCCTTTATATCATACTTAATAAAGGAGCACCTATTATCCTTCTCATACTCCTCAAACCACTTAATACAGTCATTAGTACTCCTCCACTGGTTGATGCTCAATGCCCTTCTAAGTGATTCACATATTTCTTGTACGATTATCTTACTAATCCTACCTATTTGAGTCTTGGCCGGGTTAATGAGCCTACATTCTGGATTCGCCTTGAAATTACTTTTGTGGTCTTTTATAGTAATAAAACAATTCTTGGTATTGTATTTTTCTACTCTATCAACAATACCTAATTTATGCGCCAACATCTTTGCTTCATTATTTAACTCTTTTTCTAGATTAGGTGGTGCCTTCTTATAATTCTTAACCACCTCCTTAAATATCATTTGCCTATATTTTTCCTTTTCTATCTTATATAAATTGCCCGACTTATCTGACTTTACAAATATTTTTCCGGACTCCTTAAATTTCCTCATATCCTCATACATTTTTTGTTGAATATTATTGCGCATTTTCCTAAATTTTATCTCCTTAACCATTCCTATCATTTCAGGCTCAAATTTTTCCATCTCTTTGATATGTGGGGGGTGTTTCGTGGTTTTAAACCCATATTTCTCCCTTCCCTCTTTTTCTATATAGTTAATTGTATTGAGAAAAAAATATGCTTTCCACCTCATATTTTTTATAAAGGATTCTATCCTCCTCAACAGAACTAACTTATACTGATGCCTATCAGGTATTGGTATGTTCTTGTATGAATAACTTATGTTCGCTCACTCCATAGTAACAAGAGCAAAGAAAGTGCTCAATGGACAACTCCAGAGCTTCAATATTTACTAATCAAATATCTACCAGTATTCACGGTACCAGAAAAAAACAAAAAACCCCTGGCCAGGAACAAGAGAAAAAAATATCTCGAATCACGGTCCAGAGGAAAAAGAAAAAAGTTTTTTGGGTAAAAAAGAAAGAAAAGACCAACCTCGTCCTACTCCTTGAAAAAAATCAAGGGGGACTTAGTCAGTGGCCAAAAGAAAACCAAAAAACCCTCCGCGAATACTGTAATGCTACAATTACTAAAGTGCTCAACATTAAACAATGGAGCCAATTATAGAATTAACTTAAATCGCTAGTCGAAAATATTCTACTAAAGTTTAACCTTAACGGATCATCAGGAATTTTCGCCTAAACCACTCTAAGGAGAAATTGCTTTTATTCACCTCGACCTATCCTAGAATTTGCATATTAAAAAAAAAATAAAAATTGAAAAATAAAAAAAATAAAAATTGAAAAATAAAAAAAAAATAAAAATTGAAAAATAAAAAAAAAACTATCTTATAGTTAGCAAAAAAAAAAAAAAAAAACCTATAACATTTCCTAATTATATAGTAACCACGCTCTTTTGTGTTTACAACTATTCAACACCTCCGTCTTTTGTTTAGCATATTCTTACTTTTACAATCTGCTATTACCAATTTTTCCTCCATACAAAGATTACAGGTTCTATTACCTGCCCTATATTTGCGGCATTTCTTTATTACTTCCCATTTCATTATCGGATCTACTCCTTGTTTTTCCTTAAGCTCCCACACATAACTAGATAAAGCAGTGCTATACCTATATCTCTTGTGCGAGAAACTTGTTCTATGGTTATAGTACCTAGTTTTAAAATCCCCTTGGGTCGACCCAAAATATATCTTTTTATCTCTCTTATTATTCGAATCACTATATACTTCTACTTTATACACTACACACTCCTGCTTACACTTGCCCTCGAGAGGACACCTAACCTTATCCCTACAGTTGCATTTGTCAATCACCTTATGCTTCTTTGTACCTAATTTGGCTATATTACTCTATTATTATTATATATATTATTATATTATATATATATATTATATATATATATATATTATATATATATATATATTATATATATATATTATATATATATATATATATTTTTAATATTATATATATATATATTATTATATTAATTATATTATATTAAAGAGCGTGGTTACTATATAATTAGGAAATGTTATAGGTTTTTTTTTTTGGTTTTTTTTGCTAACAATAAGATTTTTTTTTTTCAATTTTTTTTATTTTTTATTTTTCAATTTTTTTTTTTTTTTTTTTTTTTTAATATGCAAATTCTAGGATAGGTCGAGGTTTTTAGTGAATAAAAGCAATTTCTCCTTAGAATGGTTCAGGCGAAACTTCCTGATGATCCGTTAAGGTGAAACTTTAGTAGAAGATTTTCGACTAGCGATTTAAGTTAATTATATATATATATATATATATATATATATGTCTTGCTATTACGCTCACTTTCGAGCAAATACCCTTGGGAAGGTATGAACCTCCTTATCCTCCCAGCAATGGGCTAAATAGTACCACTTAGAGAGTGACTTTGACATTAATTAACGTATAAAGGTTAATATGCTAAGAAACCAAAGCATTGTTCATTTATAACTTGGCAAATACCGCTTCAATCTCGATACTTTTTATCATTTCTTATATATATATATATATATATATATAGAGAGAGAGAGAGAGAGAAAGAGAGAGAGAGAGAATGAAAACACTCCCTCAAGACACAAAAACATTTCAAAAGCGAAAGACCGTCGTTAATTCTTTTTTTAATAAAAGTAAAAACAGGAAATAACTTCATTGACGCTAACCGTAGTAAATGTTAAATGAACAAAGAATTTCTAAGAGAGAGTAAAAAAATGCATATACGAAATGAGCCAATCAAAAAAGTTTCATAATTATTTTTTTCGAACTTAAAGCAATATTCATTATGGTTTTTAACGAATTTACCTCCTAAAGAAGGATTTTAAAGTTGCTCCCTGTTCGACAACTTAAATCTTAAAATCAAAGAAAATTTTAGAGTATTGTTAGTACTATTCAATATTTTTTCTTCTTCTTCTCTGGTCCATCTTCCTTTTCTGTCTCTTTCTTATTATTATTATTATTATTATTATTATTATAATTATTATTATTATTATTTTGTTTAGTAGAAGTAGCATTTAGAAAGAATTGGCATTTAGAAAGAATTGACTAAAAATTCAGTTGATATTTTCCTTGAAAATACAAAATTTATTCAAGCTTAAAATGTTCCGAGGATCATTAAATAAGTTTCCAGACTTTTTTCGTATGGGCACTTTTATTGATAGTACACACAGGAAACGCAAGTCCCCTTCGAAGTAACCTCCTCCGGCTGCAATGTACTTGTTGTATCGTTCCAACATCTTCTGGAAGGCCCAATGGAAGTCCTCTTGTGTAAGCGTGTCAAAGACCTTCGTCACAGCCTCTTTCATCTCCTCAATTGTCTCATAACGACAGCCTCTGAGCTTAGGGAATAACCACAAGTCACAGGGAACAACGTCTGGACTATAGGGAGGCTGAGAAACTGTCTTGATGCCCATCTTGGTCAAATAGTCAGTGACAAGGATGGAGTTGTGGACTGGTGCATTGTCCCGGTGGAAATGCCACTGACCCGATTTGAAGATTGCTGGCCTTAACTCCCTTAAAACCTCAACATAGTAAACCCTAACCCTAACCCTTTGGCCAATGAACTCTGGTGTATTGACTTCCTTACTTCTCCCACACCTCTCATCATCCCTCACAGACTCCCTGCCTTCCTTGAATCTCTTATGCCACTCAAAAGCTGATGCTCGATTCATGCAAGATGCTCTAAAAGCAGTCTGAAGCACTCCATACGTTTCTGTGGCTTTTTTTCCAAGTTTAGAACAGAATTTTATCGCATATCGTTCTTCCTCACGTCCAGATTGCATTTTTGAAATTCACCAGCTGTGACAATCTGGCTTTAGTAGGGTGTATTCCAATTGCTGCTGTAGCTGTTCATTTGAATCTGAAATCCTAAAAATTGGTCAGTCATCTCACAAGATGTATAGCTGAATTTTCAAGAGTCAACGACAATTTTAAATGCCTGTAAAAAAAAGTCTTGAAGCTTATTGATGCACCACCTAGATAATCTGTTTACTTCTAAATGAGTGAAAAAGAAAAACTACTGAGCTTACAATTTAGCCATAATATTCCCGAAATACGTGCGCATAACATGAGCAAACAGAAATAGATTGATATAACCACAGATACAACAGGAGTGTAATATAGATGTCTGAGAGAAACAAATGAATAAATAGAGAGCAGTTCTCTGTGTGTGTGTGTGAGAGAGAGACAGACAGACAGACAGACAGACAGACAGATATTGAGATATATATTATTTGTAAAGCAGACGAATTGTAGAAAATCATTGTCTACTAAATTTGTCTTTTCTAGAGTAAACGCTGTTACAGTAAATAGGTACTGAATAAATCGAAAGCCGAATTATGATCAGAAAGTTTTTATTTTACGCAACGAATATTCATTTATTAATCTTCTTCCATGTCAATGTATTGAGCCAGTGTTTCATTATTCATCACATAGACTCAATATTATACAGTTAAACTTTCAAATCAAAATTCACGTAATAGCTATTTCGTTACGGATCGATAGGATCACTTACGTTTATATCAACTGAACCTAAAATCTCAATGAATTTTGAATAAAAAATTTCCATCAAGATTATAATTTCTAAGACAATTGAAGAATGAAACCTCTTACAATTTTTTTGATGAACATTTCTCGGCTATCATCCTAAAATTGATCAAAAGACATGAAGCGTACTTAGCGAAACGGTTATCATTATAAGGAATAGAATCGGTGACCCACGTTCAAACCTGAACGAGGCTGTTTGCGTTTCATTTAACTCTTATTCTCTTGGGAATTTATTAAATCTCCTCGCCGGATAGGGTAGACTATGTTCATTAGGAATCGATTCGGATGATAACTTTGAATTCAAACCAACTGTAAACTGCTTTAAAATTGACCTTGTGTTACATTCTGCTCGTTGCGGAAGTGTTTGGTATCACATAACTCAATCTTTATATTTTTCTTCTCTCAAATAGGTTCTATGAGTATGAGTTCCTTGACGTCTGCTTAAGAAACGTGCCCAACTAATAACGCTACATCTTTCCAAAGATTTTCGCCAACAAAACGAATTAATTCTTTCGTAACAGATTTATATTTTTTTGAATTCACTTGTTTTCGTTTTTTCTCATAAATTTCCTTCTGTCTTTTGTTAAATAATTGTTACATTCCTTTTGGCAACATTTTTAATCATTTTTTATATTTTCTCCTTTTTTTTTTTTTTTTTTTCTTTTTACAGACAAAGACTGAAATTGAAATTAAAGAAAGAAAGGAAAAATTCTTAATTTTTGTTCGTTGAATGCCTCGTGTGCATGCGTCATCTTTGCTTTGGTAATCATTATGGTTGACGCCATTATTTTCGTGTCTGTCATTGTTGAGAGTCGAACCAAATTAGCAAATACAAGCTTCCGAACTTCGCATTGACTTGCTGAAAACTGTTGAATACAATTGAATCTTTTGTTCCCGACACTTGAAAATCCTTGTTGTTTTCAAAGTCTTTTAATTTTTACATCCATTCTTTCTCTACTTGATCCAAAATGAAATTCAATAGTTTATTTACCTCTTCTTTTCTTACGCTTCTTCTTCTTCTTTCCTTCGAAGATTTCTTGTTATTTTCCTATTTTCTCTTTCTTTTTTGTTGAATATCTATTCTTCTTCTATCTTGGCATTCTTTCGAAATTTCCTTTTTCAATTCTTCTTCTTCTTCTTCTTCTTCTTCTTCTTCTTCTTCTTCTTCTTCTTCTCTTTTTTCCCTTTCATTCTTCGCTTGTTACCTCTTCTAAATTCTTTACTAGCTTTTTCCAGAATTTTTATTAATCATATTTTTTCCTTTTTTAATTTTCTTTTTATTCTCCTTATTTGTTTATTTTTTGTTTTGTTTTTTTGGTTTTTCCCAGATGTCATTTTTTTCTCGACTTGTTTATTAATCTAATTCATTTCTTCATCTTTTTTCTCATTGTTTCTAATTTCATTTTGCATTTTCTTCTTCTTCTTCTTCTTCTTCTTCTTCTTCTTCTTCTTCTTCTTCTTCTTCTTCTTCTTCATTCACAATTTATCGATATATTACTTAAATTCTCATTCATATACTTTTCTGACTCACGTGACAATATGGATAACCAGCAGTTACCAATGCTACGGGTCTTCCCTTTTCGCGACACCTTTGTTATCAAAGAAAAGGACAAGGTGTTAAACAACTTAGCATTAGCTTGGTTATAGAACTCTCTGTAATGAGGATGAACTTAGCGTCGGACCACTTTTGGAAGATAAGTTCCTGCTTTAGTCACTTCTCCGCAACAAGTTACACTGATAGGAGGTAATACTCATATTGTATGTCTTAAACAGGAATAGAATGGTGAAGCCAATTCCGCTCCAGTTCTACAACTGTTTTTTTTTTATTCAGAGGTTTCCTTCTCCTAAATTGGTTGCCTCATCAATGTTAAAGTTCCCAGTCTGTTCTACTATTTTACTTATAACAGGAGGGGGAATTGTTGGATTCATACTGTTCCTAAATGCTAAGTAAAATGCAAACAGCCTAGTTAATGATTTGACCTTCCCACGACTATAACCGTTTAGCCACAAGCGCGTTTTGACGGTCTATTTGAATAACAATGGCTTTTCAATTTGCCAAATTTCCTAATTTGTTAATCAGGTCGTAAGTTATTTTTCTGATAATGTTTTATAATGAGAAAATACAACCCTATTCAAAATTAAATGGTTGCCTTAAATATATGAAAGTGTGCTCCTTCCTTCCTTCCTTCCTCCCTCCCTCTCTCTCTCTCTCACTGTGTGTGTGTGTGTGTGTGTGTGTGTGTGTGTGTGTGTGTGTGTGTGTGTGTGTGTGTGTGTGTGTTTATATACATTCTCTTACATAAATATGTCTTCGTATTGGTTATTTTAATATTTTGTAGCATTTTATCACACATAATTATTTTAGGAAATTGGCTTTTTCATTATTCTAGTATTAAGTTAATCTTTAAATCTCTTTAATTTCGAATTTCAGTTCTTTAAAACTCAGATAAGTCGACCTAAAAGAAAATATGTAGACAAAAAATGTATATTATGTTCAACGAAATTTATATATATATAAATATATATATATATATATATATATATATATATATATTTGTATGTATATATATATATATATATATATATATATATATATATATATATATATATAGAGAGAGAGAGAGAGAGAGATTTAAATTAGAAATTATAATTAATTATGATTATAATTAAATTGGAATATATATATAAAAATGTATATATATAAACATTTTTTCTCCAACTTTTACGGTTCCATTCCTCCATTCACACACACACACACACACATACGCGCGTGCACACACACTTGTCTATATGGCACCCTATATATACGCTTCAATAAAATAAAGAGGATGAAAAATTCCATGTAAAAATCCTTGAAGGAATATGTTCATGCGAATCGTCAAGTTTTGGTAAATCTAGAATTATTATATAATTATTATGTTATCTTTTTTTGTTTTTTGTTGTATTTTTTAGGGGTAGTTTGTTGTTGAGTACATTTATAACACGAGGTATTACTGATAAGCAGGATAAACTTTTGAAAGAAAGGAGGATGAGAAAGGAAATTTAGAAGAGAAGAGAAATTGGGAAAGAGAAAGAATACGAATGACACAGAGAAGGGAGAAAATTGTAACATAAAAGTTATCACGGGAGAGGAAAAAAGAAAAAAGGAAAGAGAGAAATTAATTACCAACCCACACGTGAATAATCAAATCTTTTGTGACTTGAGCTATGGTAGTAAACGTATAGTTCATATTAATACGTAGTCATGCATACACACAAGCGCACACAAGCATATATGCACCTAAATATTCATATACATTCACACAGCCATCCACAATATCATTTTGTCATTTCGTCCATCCTTCATTCAACGTGGCTAACTCTATCTTACTCACTTATTATCTTATTGCTTTGGGCTATGATCAGTTTTCATGCAACTGATCTTATAACTTACTTGAAAACTCTATATTGGGACTAATATTAATTTGACAATAACGTATCGTAATTTTCCCAACGTCACGATCCTATACGGAAGCGAAAAGTTTTACTTATTCCCAATGACCCGTACTTTGACCGAAATGCCCACTTTTATAAACGTTAGACGCGGTGCCGATTTACTCCCATAGGGGAAAACAATTACTTTCTCGTCGCCGCGGACGTGTGTGTGCATCTCCCGAAATGGTCGGCTTGTACCAGCTTCGCTTTAAGGTATTAGAATCCACTTTTTCTTCTTCATACTCAATTTATTGATTCTCAGTAGAAAAAGCACGTAACACCGAGTGTAATAAGATTTTTCAATTTAAACTAGCGCTCAACACGTTCCTTGTGATAATGAATTTTCTTCTAACGTTAGCGTTTGAAATTTAGTAAAACCAAGTTTAGTAAAACCACGTTCAGTAGACTGATGAATAATAAATTAATTCTTTCCTGGAAGATTTCTCAATTTTTTTAATCTGTGAATAAAGTTTCTTTTGAAACTTCCACATTGAAATGATATTCTTAATGTTGATAAATCATATATATATATAAGATGACTTATCCAACCAATAAGTTACTGTAGTAATAATAAATCAAAAGTGGATATCACATTTGAAGCAGGAAATTACGACTTAGCCTATGAGCAATTCTCGAATGAAATATACCGACGAAACAAAATAAAACTTCAAGAAAATAACTGAAAATGAACAACACCCTTAAAACTAAGGTACACCACCTTGAAATTCTTACTTTAAAAAAACAGCACATTTCTTATTTCCAAAAAAGTGGAGAATAGAATTTATACACGACGACAATATATCATCCAGAATGGATTTACATTAAGGAACCTTATAATCTTGATCCATGAATTTATTAACTTTCTGATGACGATATACTTCAAGAAAAAAATTCGGTTTATTTTCTAAACTTTTCTTTTCTTTCTTATATATATATATATATATATATATACCCTGAGAATATCAGATATCCAGAACAAGTATAGCATTAATTCAATTACCGATTCAAACAAATCTTAAAATCTCCACCACTTTGACTCAGACATAAGAAAACTAACTTGAACACTTGAAAATCCTCACTTGAAAATCTTGAAAAGAAAACAATCCGTGGTCTTTAACCAACATGCTTCAAATAAACAATAACCTCATGTCTAAACTCAGATCTAAATTTATATCTTTATGCAACAAAAGTTACTAGAAAGATTTGGGCTGATCTTGTTAACAACATTTCCAGCATCAATCTCACCTCAGTTACGGGTTAAAATTTGCCACTGGTATCAAAAACCATAATATTGGAAAATTAATTGACTCAAATTACAAACACCATGACTCTGACTTCCACAAAGGATTCATACAAGGTATAATCGCCGCTTCCACTAATTGTCATTCTGATGAACTGACCCTACCTAACAGATATATAAGTGCCTTGAAAGCTCTCTCTTCTAACCACAACATTGTTATTTCATCTTCTGACAAAGGTGGGGGTGTTGTTATTTTAGATTCTACGGTCTATACCCAAAAATTTATGGGTAATAACAAAACGTATGAACAGATATCCCTAGAAACTATTTTAATGACATCAATGACTATAAAAAATCCCACAGAAAATTAATCTCTAATGAGGATAAATATTGGTCCTCATTAATCCCCAAAATTTATGCTCTTCCTAAAACCCACAAATCTGACACTACTCTAAAACCTATAATTTCTTGCATAGGATCTGCCACGCATCTTATCGCTAAACTTCTAGCCAAATTATTATCCCCTCTATTAGGTACCATCAGGGACGCACACATCGAAAATTCCGGATGACTCGTCAACAAATTAACTGACATTGAGATGAACAACAAATTTAGATATCAAATTAGTTTAGATATTAAATCCCTATATACCAACATATCCGTTGATAGATGCATTGAACGTCTACATACGAGGATCATTAAATACGTTTCCAGACTTTTTTCGTATGGGCACTTTTATTGATAGTACACACAGGAAACGCAAGTCCCCTTCGAAGTAACCTCCTCCGGCTGCAATGTACTTGTTGTATCGTTCCAACATCTTCTGGAAGGCCCAATGGAAGTCCTCTTGTGTAAGCGTGTCAAAGACCTTCGTCACAGCCTCTTTCATCTCCTCAATTGTCTCATAACGACAGCCTCTGAGCTTAGGGAATAACCACAAGTCACAGGGAACAACGTCTGGACTATAGGGAGGCTGAGAAACTGTCTTGATGCCCATCTTGGTCAAATAGTCAGTGACAAGGATGGAGTTGTGGACTGGTGCATTGTCCCGGTGGAAATGCCACTGACCCGATTTGAAGATTGCTGGCCTTAACTCCCTTAAAACCTCAACATAGTAAACCCTAACCCTAACCCTTTGGCCAATGAACTCTGGTGTATTGACTTCCTTACTTCTCCCACACCTCTCATCATCCCTCACAGACTCCCTGCCTTCCTTGAATCTCTTATGCCACTCAAAAGCTGATGCTCGATTCATGCAAGATGCTCTAAAAGCAGTCTGAAGCACTCCATACGTTTCTGTGGCTTTTTTTCCAAGTTTAGAACAGAATTTTATCGCATATCGTTCTTCCTCACGTCCAGATTGCATTTTTGAAATTCACCAGCTGTGACAATCTGGCTTTAGTAGGGTGTATTCCAATTGCTGCTGTAGCTGTTCATTTGAATCTGAAATCCTAAAAATTGGTCAGTCATCTCACAAGATGTATAGCTGAATTTTCAAGAGTCAACGACAATTTTAAATGCCTGTAAAAAAAAGTCTTGAAGCTTATTGATGCACCACCTAGATAATCTGTTTACTTCTAAATGAGTGAAAAAGAAAAACTACTGAGCTTACAATTTAGCCATAATATTCCCGAAATACGTGCGCATAACATGAGCAAACAGAAATAGATTGATATAACCAGAGATACAACAGGAGTGTAATATAGATGCTCTAAAAGCAGTCTGAAGCATTCCATACGTTTCTGTGGCTTTTTTCCAAGTTTAAAACAGAATTTTATTGCATATCGTTCTTCTAAAGTGTCGTCACGTCCAGATTGCATTTTTGAAATTCACCAGCTGTGACAATCAGGCTTTAGTAGGGTGTATTCCAATTGCTGCTGTAGCTGTTCATTTGAAGTTGAAATCATAAAAATTCGTCAGTCATCACATAAGATGTGTAGCAATAACACACTGAATTTTCAAGTGTCTACCATGCCTGTACAAAAAAATTCTGGAAACTTATTGAATTCACTACGTAATCACCTTTGAAAATCTACTTCCACATTACCTCTACCTATCTCTAAACCGATTAAAATTTGTACCTTATGCACTTCACACTGTTACTTCCAATACAACATATTTTATATACAAAATTTGGTTTACCAATGGGATCTCCGCTTAGCGGAGTTCTTGCATGCATTTATCTTGAATTCTTAGAATCTGGCCCCTTTAAATATTACTGCACGTTACTTCAGATACACAGACGACATCCTACTTATCTATCCACAAGATCTTAATTTACATTGCATCACTGACAGATTGAACAATGTAGAACCTTATATAAAGATCACATATGAACTTGAATCCAACTACACTCTACTTTTTCTGGGCATCTTACTTATTAGGAATATTAACAAACTAGAATTCAAACCTATCTGTAAAAACGACCACACACATTTTTATTCACACCATAATAACAACACCAAAAGAGGTTTCATCATAGGGTTTTATCTCAGAGCTCTACATATTTATTCCTCGAACTATTTAAATGATGAGTTCAACCACATAGAAAACTCCTTTCTTAACCTTCAATATCCCAAATCTTTAATACATTTGCCCTAAAGCCCTCAAAATCCCAAATAAGAATCAATAATGCTCACTCATAATTTTATAAAACTAGTTCCCCTCATAGATTCATAACTTTGCTAAATAATTCTTCTTCCAGCAGCATAATAAACAACTTTAATAAACTCGATATCAAAACTACCACTCTAAAACGATCCGCGATTTAGAACACCCTAACCAACATATTTTCAGACGCCGATGTTTATTGTATCCCTTGTAAGAATCGTAAAATCAAATATATTGGTAAAACATGTCGGTAACTTCAAGTCGCTTTAAAGAACACAAAAGAAACATAAGAATTGGTAACTTAAACAATGTACCATTTCAACACACTTCTCAATCTAATCACAACTTCGATTTCAATTCTGCAAAGATGCTCATTTACATTCATAATAAGAGACTATGACGAATTTTCGAGGCCGGTGTTATTTCACTCGGTAATTCCGTAAATACTCGTCCGGGCTTTTATATTTCTCCTTACTTGAGCAAATCCATTTGAAATAGCAACAATATATTCCATCTTTAGGTAATATATACCTCATATATCATAATTGTATACTTTCTCTTTTTCTTTTTGTCTTTCTTTTTCTTTTTCCCTTTTCTTCTTTTGTCTTTCTCTTTCCTCTTCCTTTTGATTCGAAATCTTTCTCGATTAACAAATGAAACATAAATTCTACTCAATATTTCTAATAAGTCAAATGACGTAATTTAAAAACAAACAAACGCTGATTTACTAATTAAACGGTCAACTTTTTCTTTTCATGCAAATTTTCCCCAGGTTTTTATATTTTGCACTTTTAAACATCCATCGTTGATTTATCATCATTAATATCAACCTGCTGATGGTTCATTAAAACCGAAACGCTATAGTGTCGACTTTTCTTCTCAATAAATCTGTCCTTCTACTTAGATTACCTGGTAATCAATTTTTCTCTTTCTCTCTCTCTCTATATATATAAAAATATAGTGCCCATATATAGTGCTAAAAATCAAAATGTTACTCCCTGACTCTCTATCTGGGGTCAATATACCTTACTCCACTGCTTAATTTTGTATTTTCTTGTTAATAGTCGACTATCAGAAAGGATTCTGCTTATTCAATCAGTGTATATAAAGATATCCAAAGAACACTATCTCGAAATTAAAGAAATAAAAAATAACTGTTAATTTTTTTTATTTCTTCGTTTGTTTTCATTTGGGTAACAAATAAGGAATTTTTATCATTAATAACAATTTGAAATTTTAAAAAATTCATCTCATCTTAATTGTGTAATTTCTATTTATAAAAAATCACAAAATCAAAATAAAATTTTTACGATTATAATTAACTTGTAATACTTATACAATGTCAATATGGCAAATTTTGTACCAATAGTTAATAATAATATTCTAAATACAAGCATCAAATAAATATTGACATAAGATTGGACTTACACAATTATGAAACAGACGAAGTTTTTACAACCTGAACTCACTCTAAAGTTTCATAAAAGAACAATGAGAAATTCTGTTATGATACGACGCATGTCTTATTGTTATAACAATAGGATTCGCTAATACTTTATTGTGAGATCTGTTTGCCAGATGTATATATATATATATATATATATATATATATATATATATATTGAAATAGGTAGGTCCACGAAGAGATTTGAATATTCTTAAATCTATTTATTTATTTGGTTCTTACATACGTATATGTTTCCAGCTTGTTGCTTTCGTCAGAGAACATATATGGCACAAGGCCTTGTTAATGGGGTACTCAATGAGACTTGAATTCATTCGTGTTTCCAGGTTTAAATGATTTTCAGTTGGTTATGGGTTTGTAGAGAGCTCATCCTCTCTTTTTCTTAGTGTGTGTTTTACCTTAGTCTGCTTTACCCCTCATTGATATTTGATATGTTTTTGTCGTTGTGTGTGTGATTGTACGCGTTTGTATGCTGGAGTGGTTTTGGATTTCACGAACAGTTATTTTCTCTCCCTCTGTGTGCATGTGGGTGTGTGTCTTGGAGATTTTTTGTGTGTGCATGTGCGGTAGTGGGGTTTGAAATTTACTGGGAACTAATTTTTCTAATAATTTTTGTCTGTGTATATATATATATATATATATATATATATATATATATATATATATATGTACATCTATATATATATATATATATATATATATATATATGTTTCCAACCTGATGCCTTTGTCAGGGAACATGTATGGCACAAGGTCTAGTTGATGAGTTGAATGAGACTTGAACTTACTCGTGTTTGTAGTTTGAATGGTTTTTACTTACTTGTGGTATTTTTTATAAATACTGGTCCTTCCTTTTTCTTAGGATGTGTTTCTCTTAGCCTACGTTATTCCTCACTTATTTTCTTATATTTGATACGTTTTTTGTGTGTATGTGTTGCAGAGGTTCCGGATTTCACTTATTTATCATAGAGGGTATAGAACTAGTCCATAATAATAATTCCTTCCAATTCGATAATATTAACTATATCCATACCCTAGGAATAGCTATGGGAACTAAAATGGTGCCAACAAACCCTAGCATATTTAGAAGAAAACCTATATGAAATAACAAGTAAAAATACGGCGACATAAGAGAAATATTTACTAAATCATGGAAAAGATATTTGGATGATTGCTTCATATTCTGGAAATGCTCACGGGGAGACAGCAACGAATGACACAACCTACTACATACCTCAAAATAAAATTTACTATTGAAAACAGCACAAAATAATTACCATTTTCAGACATCCTTATAAAATAAGTAAATGGCGAAATCATCACAGATATCTACTAAAAACCAGCAGACACCCAACAATACCTCTACTTCAAAAGCCGCCACCCCAAAAACTGAATAAAATCCATCCCTTACACTCAATCACGTAGAATACACACTATAATCACGGATAAAAACCTAAAAAACGCTCGCCTTAAAGAACTACACACAACCCTACACCAGAGAAGATACACAACAACACTAATAAATAAATGGTTGGAACTAGCAGAAAAAATACCACAAAGAGAATTAAGGAACCCAAAAACCTCAACAACGAGAAAACCCTAACATAAGTCGCAACCTACAACAAAAATTACCCAGAACATAAAAACAAGGACAAAATCAAAGACACAGCAAAAATCATTAAAAGCCAGAGATACCTAAAAATCTTAAAAGAATACTCACCTCATCTACATTCGGAGAAAACAAAATACAAAGAGTTAACGAATGTAATAAGAAACGATGCAAAATATGTCATATGTTTATAGAAGGTAAATCTTATACCTTTAAAAACCAGGGAACCAAATTCGAAATAAATAAAAACTTAAGCTGCGACTCAAAAAACGTAGTCTACATAATTGAATGTAGCGAATGCAAAGAAATATACATAGGGTCAAATACAGGCCCTTAATACAAGGACAACATTACACAAGACTAAAATCAAAATAGAAAAAAACAGAAAATTAAATGTTTCAAAACACCTATATCAATGTAGTCGCGGTAAATTTAAAATAATACCAATATATCAAGCCACTATATCAAATAAAGGAAAAGAATTTTATAGATAAATTTAAACCAAAGTTGAATAAAACATGAATTGTACATACACACACATGGAAGCAAACATACGTGTATATATATATATATATATATATATATATATATATACAAACATACGTATATATATATATATATATATATATATATATATATATATATATATATACAAAAAATCTCAAGAAACACATTCACACAAAGACAGAAAGAAATAACAATAAGTGAAATCTGAAACCACTCCAACACCCCACCACACACAACGTATCAAATATCCAAAGTAAATGAGGGATAAAGTAAGTTATGAGAAACATACTCTATGAAAAAGGAAGGACCAGCATTCATTAAAAAAAACCTAAGTAAAAATCATTCAAACTACAAACACGAGTAAGTTCAAGTCTCCTTGAATACCCCATTAAAAAGACCTTTTGCCAGACCAGTTCTCTGACGAAAGCATAAAGCTACAAACATATATATATATATATATATATATATATATATATATATATATACAAAGATACATAGATATTTATATATGTACACAGACAAAAATTATTAGAAAAATTAGTTACTAGTAAATTCAAACCACACGACCACTCATGCACTCACTAAAAATCTCCGAGACACACTCACACACATACACACACACACACACACAGAAGGAGGAAAAATAACTGTTTGTGAAATCCAAAACCACTCCAGCACGCGCGCACACACACACACACACACACACAAAGACAAAAACATATCAAATATTAATGAGGGGTAAAGCAGACTAACGTAAAACACACTCTAAGAAAAAGAGAGGAAAACCTCTAAATAAACTCATAACCAACTGAAAATCATTCAAACTGCAAACACGAGTGAATTCAAGTCTCACTGAGTACCCCATTAACAAGGCCTTGTGCGATATATGTTCTCTGACGAAAGCAACAAGCTGGAAACATACACGTATGAATAAATTCTAAAAAATACAAATCACTTCGTGGACCAACCAATTTTGAAACATTTTTATTCTCTCTTGGGACCTACAACAAAAAAAAATTATATATATATATATATATATATAATCGGCCATTTATAACTACACTACCAAGAACGTTTTAAATAAAATGTTAATTTTCTTCAAAATCAATGATATCAAGATTCAATTATTTGGTAGTCGAAAGCTCTACAATGAAAATGAATATTGTTAGCAAATTTTATAACCAAAATCTCAAAGGAAAATATGCATATACAACAACCGAATCTAAGTTCGCTCACTTATATTGATTCATTAGTTTATTTTGTTACTGAGTTATTATATTGCTGAGTTTGGTAATTTAAAATTCTTAATAATATCCTTTTTATTTAATTTTTCATTATAAATAACTAAATCCTGATTATTTGGTTTAGAAGAATATTATTTTTCATTAAAAAATATTGTTACTAGATATTTATTCATTGAAAATATGCTGTATATATAAGTAGCATTATTTTTTATATAAATAGATATATTCCTTTCATGTGTGTGCACGACGATATGAAATAAAGAGCAGTTATGTAACCTACTTATTTCATCTTTTTTCTTCTTTTTCTTCTTTGCTACATCTTATTTGCACTTCATGTTTTCAGTCGGTTATACAATTTCTTTCATATATCACCGTAGTTTATCCAAGACTTGCTCTTATTATTCTCTAATAACTGATTCCAGTTTTATTGATTAGATTTCTCTTTGAAGGCCCTAAAGTGGACCAAATTAATACCTGTGACAGATATTTCTCTAATTCAATTGATCAACCTCTTTCTCCATTCTTGCCTACATTGTGCTTCTTGTATGCAAGTTTGTTGCATTCTCTAATGAGGTTTAATCTTTCTACATCGCCTTCAATTGTTATTCTCCTAAGTCTTATTTATCTTAGCTTTTACATAATTAGATCTTATGGCGTTATTTTGAGCTTATATTAATCGAAATTCAGTTTCTCGTTTTAGGTCTCCTCTGCGTAGCCCTATTCAATTCCTCGCATTCGTTATTTCTTTCGCTGGTCTTCTGCAATGTGCATATAGCTTTTATTTCCATTTTTTGTTTTTTCGTTTTAATAATTTTGTGTTATTTTATATTTTGGAGGTTTTTGTCTGCGGTAATAAATCTATTTTTGCTTCTTTTTTTTTTTTGTTAATTCTTCGAGTTCCACACAATCCTCAATCCTGGCGAGTCTTCTTCATCTTTCTTTCCTTATAACATACAGTCTATTCACATGATCGCTTTGTTGCAAGGCTTTGTCTATCGTCCCATTTTATTATTGGTTTACACCTAGCGTAAAAATAGCAGCAATATTCTAATAATTTTGCAGTTGAATCTCACTCATAGGAAAAACATTATGTCAACCCACTCTGCAATTTCTAGTTCATGTTCAATACTTCCTGCATGAGAAATTAGATTAAAGTTTGAATGAAGAAACGCTAAAAATGATCTTCTACTGAAGATTGGATGACAGAAATTCACTGATGTGTTGGAATCTTTATGGAGTGAATTTGTTTTATAAAAGAAACTAAAAATTATATCACTTCGTGCTACCATAACAATGGCTTTACTCTTTACTAAGTTGTCTCGTATTATTCTGGTGAAATATGAAAGTTTTGCTCACACAAAAATATATACATGGATACATATTGCGTATTATACGACTGGATTCTCATTTTTAGTAGTCATGAATAGTTCATTACGTTGAATATAGATAACACAATGTTATCAATGGATGAATTTTGGTTTGGCTTCTTTTTTATTGGTATATCAACCTTAATGTGTTATTTAATGCCATAGCCATCTTTGTTGAAGGACAGTACGAATGGATAAGGTATTTGTTATCTATATCATTGTGATAGATAGATAGATAAATAGATAGATAGATACTATTTCTAATTTAAAGTCTTCTTCTTATCTTAATTTTGACACCAATAATTCCAGTTGTCGTTCACTTGAAATCACGTGATTCTATTTTCATTCTTACAAATTTCAATAATAGTGTCTGCAATTACACCCATTAAGTTTTCTAGCCATCCAGACCACCCACACTATGCGTTTCAAATGATTAAATATTAGCCAAGATCATTTCAAATGAAATAAGTTTTTTATGAGCAAGGAGACCAACAGGCCGGATATCCTCTCTCCTGTTATGTTATCAGCTTCATCAAAATTTCATCGATTTACTTCCTTTGTGCCAATTCAACCAAAAATCAACCGGACGTAGAAATTATTATTTGATTATTCCAATTCTTGGTAAATTCCTTTATTGTGTGTCTCTTCTTTTTGCACGTTTTCATTTTAGATTTAAATTTACGATAATTTTTTGAAAAGTTTTATTAACTCAATGAACTACTGTCAATGCTTAGCAAAAGTCACGTGACATTTTTCAAGTTGAAATGAATGACACCTCAATAAAAAAAATAGCGACGTGTATTAGTGTGTTTGCCGCATCTGTAAAATAGCTCATAAATCTGACCTGTCTTACACATGCGGTTCATTGTTAATTTGTGGTAGAAAATTCTAAGCTTTTAAGGAGAAAATTTCCCTACAAGTTAACTACTTTATGACAAATTAACGTCGATATCATTAATGACAGTATTTCTGTGTCAAACTAAGAATTATTTTTGCACCTTTCTACCAGGGCTGGATACAACACAAGGCCAAGTTTAATACCGGATGCCTCGCGCAGATGTGTGAGCAAATCCAGAAATTGCCGACTAACATCAGTATTTACTTTTTCGTGGCACATCAAATATCACGTATTGACCCATATAATTCCTCTTCAAATGCATTTGGATGATGCATCATGAGAGAAGAACAACTCATTTGAGTGTGACGCAACGTACTGAGATGATTTGTTATTTTCAGTTCTGCTTCATGGAATCACTTCCTTTCTTAGAGTAGACACATCTTTGAATAAACCTACGAAATCAAAATACATCAATTAATTTTATCTAAAAATTCTAAAAGATAATGAAAATGCCCAAATCCTCGGGGTCGTTTTAACAGTTTCCAAATTAATATTAGTTTTATTTTTCTAACACCTGATTTTTATTATTTCTACTCATCAGAGAGTGACATCTATAGATATTCGCACAAAATAAATAAACAAATAAAGAGAGAGAGAGAGAGAGAGATATCATGGATTTGAACAATTCATCTATTGAATTGTAAATTATTTTAAAACGATCTCCTACGTGAACTTATGGATAACACTTAATTAAAATATTTTTCACAAATGATTTCAAGAATCCATTTGTTTTCGACTTTATTAACAAAAATTGTACTTGACATGATATAAACTGACCCTAAATTCACCTGTCGACTTTTTATTCCAACAATAATCTGCTTTTGCGAAGAATTATAAACTAATAAACATTCTGGAGAGGTTAATGTGTATAGCCCGCTGTTGACGGTTGCCAATTGTACAAGTGTAAATGCACAACAATTTTATATTGATTTTCCGATGACCAGAAAAGGCATAAAGATAAAAGTCATAAAAAGGTCATCACTTTGGCGTGTACTTTACACGGTCAGCAAAAGGATAAATATTCATTTTAGCTAACCTGATATTTTTAGCATTATTACAAAGTAAATGAAACTACTCGATAAATGTATGGAAATGCCCGTGTTGTAATGGTTATCGACATTGGAAATGGATATGTTGAAACGAGTTCAAATGCTAGACATGGCAGCTGGCATTTCACATAGGTTTAATATCCTTTGGAAAGATAAGAATCCAACTATTCACCCTCCAACTATGGGCAAATAGTAGGGTAGACTGGGCTCTTTAACCTTGGTATGGCAGCTAGTCGAGAAGGAAAACTCTTGGCTCAGACCTGTTGAACTCCACTTAAAAACTGATCTTGTTTTGTATCTTGCTCGTGCGAAAGGGTAGGTAAAAAAAAGTTTAGAACTTTTAAAGAATGCTAAAAGCATGCTTCAGACTGCTATAAATATCCATGAAAAATTCGATCGTTATGGCTCAAATCGTCCTAAACTTATATAATGACAGACTAATGGACAAAATACATTTGCTGAATTAAAGTAAAATTAGTAAGAAATTATTTACCCAACTCTTCCACGACGGGCAAGATGTGACACAAGGTCAATTTTTTAGCAGAGTACAACTGGTTTGAAATCAGATTTTTCCAAGGCTAAATAGCCTAATCTATCCTGCTATCCATTATTTACCCATAGCAGTAGTAAGAAGAGATAGAGTCATGCCTTTCCCAAGAGTATTAGTGTGAAAATGAAATACCATACTCTAGGATTTGAACTTGAGTCCCCATTTCCATTCTTAAGAAGATGATCGTTAAGTTACGTGTTCCCAACTTAATTAATTAACTTCACTTTACGATTTTACACGGTAGCAAAAGCCAAGTTCTCTATATTTCCATTTTTCGGAACCAAATATGAAATGTTTTATGTATTCTAGATTATGTAATAGATTAATTTGTAATTGTCTAGTTTTAGTTCAATCACAATGATTTTCTTATATTTTTGACTTTTTATTCCAATAAAAAAGAATGTTGAAAATTTCCCTTTCCTATTGCAAAATTAGACTAAGTATTCTTCACAATCTATTTTAATTTCAGACTGGATTTTTGGCGGCAAAATCTTATGACTTATTTAGTCTGATTTCTCATCATTCATTTATATATGTGTAAAAAAAATCAATATCTTGCTAATATCAACTGCTTAAATAAATAAAAACTGGTGCATGTGTAGGTAGACTTATAAGTTGCTTGCGACAAACAGAAAATTCACTATGTGTGCGTGTGTGTGTGTGTGTGTGTACATGCGTGTGAGTGTACGTGCGCGCACGTGTGTGTGTGTATGTTTTCATGCCATATAAATTGTTTTAATCTATTACGAGAAAAATCAAGACAGCTCAATGGATAAAATTATTTTTCAAATCATCATAGCTTGAAGAAAGTAGATACGGATTCATGCCTTTATAAGGTCATTTAAATGAAATGAACACAAACTCCATTGACTAAATTTAAACTTGGTTCGTAATCCTATTCTCTGCGCTGGTAACCATTACGTTACGGCAATTAAATCGTGAATACAAGTGTCAAAATATGCAAAGATTTGCATGTGAAATAATATTCCTATCCACATATTTAAGCTGAGCATGTGATGTTTCTCATTAGGCATGTTAATTCATCATAAAGTATATAGCAATTGCCGTAAAGGAAAAACTATGGTATATCTGTATTTTTACCAATGTGTATTTTTCATAACAATTTCATAATGCCGTCGCCCAATAAGAAACAATTTATGAATACGTTTATGTAAACCTTTAAGTTTTGTCAGACAACATAAATAATGATCTTCACTTCCTACATTCTAAAATCCAAAACGCAATTAGTTCCTTTCTGTCTCCATACATTCTGTTTAGGTTTTCTTCTTTTTCTCTCTGCATTTTTCTTTTCTTCGATATCCTTATATTTACCGGAAGTATTCCACCTGCCATCTTGAAATCTCCTCACGGTTTTAGACCGGCCTTTTTATTTATTCAGTAGTCTTTTGTGAATTCTCGCTGGAGATGTCTTTGTGGTTAGAGAAATGAATGTAAAAACATGAGGCTTCTGAAACTCGTAATGTTGAGCAGATGAATCTTTTCCGAAATAATTCATGAACGTGGCAGCATATAAAAATTACTTGCAAGCAGTAAGATAAATAAAAAAAATACTTTTCAAAGGGGTTTTAAAAAGCTGAGAATAGTGAGTATTTCTTTTAATGTCCTCCACGTCCTAACATTTTAGTCTTGAGATGAATTTTTCAGTGACTGTTAGAAACTTTTTCTCGATTGGAGCCTTTTTTTTCTCATTAGGAACAAAGAAATTAGATTAAAATATTTCCCTATTATTCAAAATGTATGCATACCAAACGTTATAATAGCTCTATATCAAACTGTTTAGGCATCGATAGAGGAAATTAACAATGACTATATATATATTTATATATTTCATTAAACATAATAGACATTTTATGTCTACATATTTTCTTCTGGATCCGTTCGAATTCCCGTATTACTTTTATCGTATTCGGGGGGAATTGATTTATGTATTGTCCATAGTTGTATATATCCCTAGTACTTTCTGTCCGACTTTGGGCCATCATCAGGGAAGGATCTCTTACAAAAGTGATGTAACTTTTATTTTAGCATATTACTACTGTGTAAGGGCGCCTTTGCCGTTGAAGATTATGGCGTTTGCTTTTAAATGGAATTCTATAATTAGTGCCAGTAGCTAAAAACATTTAAGTACATTAGCACTGGTTTGAAAATTAATTCTATTAAGTGTTGGTTGCATGTTTCTGATATATAGTGCTAATATGTAGGTACTGGCACTAATCATAGAATTAAAAGCAAACGCCATAATCTTCAACGGTAAAGACGCCCTTACACAGTAGTAATATGCTAAAACAAAAGTTACATCACTTTTGTAATAGATCCTCCCCTGATGATGGCCCAAAGTCGGGCAGAAAGTACTAGGGATATATACAACTATGGACAATACATAAATCAATTCCCCCCGAATACGATAAAAGTAATACGGGAATTCGAACGGATCCAGAAGAAAATATGTAGATATAAAATGTCTATTATGTTTAATGAAATTTGCGTTAACGAAGACATGCTGCCTAAATATATATATTTCTATATATATGTATAGAAATATATATATATATATATATATATATATATATATATATATATATATAATTCTATCCAATTATATATATATATATATAATTTGTCTGTTCATGTGTATATGTGTAGGGAAGGTAATTAAAAAAAACAAGACTGTAGAAAACTGGCGTAGCCAGTCAAGCTACTATATACCCTTTTGGACTAGTACCCTTGATCCCACCCCAACTTGATAGTACTATTATTCGACAATGATGGCTTGGGGATTAAATAACCAACGAAGGTTGATAAACCAATAAACAAAGAAATCAAACCAAAGCAAGCCATTTGTATGACATTTTCCTTTTCATAGCTTCATCAAATACTACGAAATTTGTCATTTCTATCTTTTCTTTAATGATATCAGAGTTGTTGGAAACAAAAGTTGTCATGGAAACAATCAGCACTTCTTTGAATATTTTTATAAAAACTTCCGATTTCCAACTCCTTCAGTTTTCTTTTTAATCTTTTGGATACCGTGTGACAATACCCCCTCGGCCCATCGAATACGTCAACTTCTTAACCATTTCACTTCTTGGCCGGTGATCATCTAGTGGTTCCGATAGGGGTATCGCACATTTCCTTATGGCCACAAATAATACAATCAAGGGAGTGGGAGAAAAAGAACAAAGAACAAACTAGGGCTTGGGTTAACTCAAGTGCAAGAAGAGGAGTTATGTAACACAGCATTCGCTAGCGTGGATTTCTAGTGAAATTTCTACAAAGCTACTAGGAATGCAAACATCTTGACTGGTCTTCCCTCACTGCTGCTGGACTCTGTCTCATGCCGACTGGTCTCTTCTCTGTCCGGTGTCGACTGCCAACTGTCCCTCTCCGTCGCCCGTCGCCAACTGACTTCTCTGGGCTCCTTCTTCCAACTCTCTGACTGGCGTTCCCTTCCTACTTCCAGTCGCGTCGAGATCTCGAGTTCAAACCCTTCTTAGGTGCCAAAACAGACAAAGGGATCGTCTGCTTGGCGGACCACCTACATAGTGTCACAACCGTACAAATGTTCTCTTTCTCTACTAATTTGTTGTAATCACTTATTATGTGACTTACTATTCCCCCCCCCTCTCTCTCTCTCTCTTCACTTTGTCTACATTTGTTATTCTCTTCGGTTCTAAGATTCTAGAATTATTTAGTCCTTATGGCGTTATTTTGGGATGTTATTCATAAGGATCACGTGTCGCCCTTTAGATTTCCTCTTTGTAGCTCAGGTCATTTCGTACGCAATGTCCTCGGTGTGTTTTCTGAATTGTCCATATAATTTTTTTTGCTTTATTTTTTATTTTTTATTGTTGTTCATATTTTTGTTTACTCGTTTTTGTAATTCGTTTTTCTTTTGGTTTTTCAGGATTTGTTTTATTTTTGCTAATGAAATTAATATTTCTTTACTCTTGTTCGTATATTTTTGCTTTGACATGGTATTTTCGATAAACTCTATGACTTCACCGGACATATTGTACATTTTAAGACTATTACGTCTATTATCTCGCTTTGTGGGACCATATCATATGCGTTTTTGAAGTCAATCAACGCCAAAGCAAGATTTTTCCGTCTCGTTTTACTGTCCTGGAGAATGTGTTGATTAATATATAGTAGCTCTCCTATTCCTCTAGTTCCCTTGTTACATCCTTTCTGTTCCTCGGAAAACAATCTGTGATTTATTAGCGGTACCTTTTTGGAGGACTTTTTAGATCAAGGTGGTCTTTCTTTTGGTCATCCATTCGGGTATATTCATTTCTTGTAAGCATCTGTTCATTTCGACAGTCAATCTGTCATGGATGGAAGTGAATTTTTTAAAACAATATTCTTGTATGCCATTATGGCCTGGAGTTTTTCAATTTGATATTTTTATGAGTGTTGCTCGGAATAAATCGATGTGTATTTTCGCCTTCGGTCCTTCTTCAAGTCCTTGTAAATTTTTCTCAATTTTGCTTATCCATTCGGCCTGTTCTAAAATTGTTTTGTTTCCTTGAAATTCACTTGTTGGTATGTGGTCATGCACTCTCTGGCAGGTAACATTTTTTCCTGGTTTTTCTATATTGTTTTATTCTGTCTCGATATCTTTTTAGTCTTCCTTCTTTCGCTTGTATCTTCTGATCTATTTCCTCGAACTCTATTGTCAGTTTTACTCGAGCTGCTTTTTTTTTGCTTTTTTTTTCGTCCCAACGTTTTTCCTTTGTTTTATCATTTTTGCTTCTTATCGTAGATTTCTTATCTACATTTCTAGTCGAATTTTCCATCCAGGTTTTGAGTTTCTGTTCCGGTTCTTTAGGGAACAACGGTGTTTTCACAGACTAATTTCACACCTGCGGAGATTATTTCGTTTAATTCTATGTTGTTTGTTAAGATATGTGTTAATGATTCGTTTATTTTTTTCAGTTTCCGCCGTGACTGTTTTCCAGTCTTGGTTTCTTAGTGATGGTTATCTAGTCTTCTTTTCTGACATAATTCTTTTTAAATTTTCTATATTTATTTCTTCTTCTTGTGTCAGACTTTGTTCTGGATGGTTTGAGTGTGTGGTATTATGATTCTTATTACTTTTTTGGTTCATTTCGGTTAGAGTGGTCTTGTTTTCCAATATTTGATGTGTCGATTATTGCATTAGGGTCTTGTTACCTAGTTTTTCTAATTATTTTTTTGGTTTATTTCTAATATTTCAAGGTCAGAAAACCAACCTTTCTTCATAATTGTCCTAAAATAACAGTTAAGTGCAAGTTTATTGTCTTTCCTTGTCCATTTTCTGTTTTTTTGGGGGGGTCTCTGGTTAGTATGGTTACTTAAGTCGTCGCTCGTGTATCTGAAAAAAAGAACAGCTAATATTCGCAGGATGACGATTGGTTTCCCATGTCAAAGGAGCACCTGCCGATCATAACACCTAGACCTATTGTCTGGGTCCTACATTTATTATTATTATTATTATTATTATTATTATTATTATTATTATTATTTAATATATTTGCATGCTTTCGCCAGATGTCTGTGGTTATTAGTGAAAAGTGTGGCACTAAGTCTTCTCAAATCTCTAGCACTTTGCTTAGTATCCTTGGAAACCACAACAAAACCGCAATCTTGATTGTTCCATTTCTTGATAACGATTCACAATTCACTATAATTAAGGAAATGATCTTAATCTTTTCGTTCTTCTGTTTACTCTGTTTATGTGAAGACTTGATATTCGTGAATTTTTTAGTAATAGTTAATAGCAGTTTATATTGGAGATAAAGTAATAGCTAGTTTCGCTAATACTCCAATTACCTCCTTGAATTCTCAGTGATTTTATTGCGATTTTCATCTGAGTGGTCACAATTTTACTTCCCCCCTTTTTTTTCTTTTTGAGATCCTGAGACCGTTGTAAGCGTTCCTATTTATCTGCCGGTATATGTCTTTTTCATGTTCCATAATTTTCAGTTCTATTACGGTGTCAGGTTATTTGTTTAGCTTTTCAATTTCTTCCGGCTTTATTTTGTAACCATTTGGAACAAAGAAATTCATTACATCTCACATTTTCTTCTTAATTGCGATAATCTAATTTAGTCTTATTGGGGGTGTTTTTATTCTATTTTATTTTTATTTTTTGTTTGCTTTTTGTTTTTGCTTTTGCTAATATTTAAGGATTTTGAAAAAAACTCAACATTTTTTTCAATTAAGGAAAAAATGATCGTACTTATTAATGTAATGTATCATTTTTACGAGAATTTATGTTTTTATTCACATCACTGTTAAGATACGGTCCTTGTTCAACTCACTGAGATTTTGTTCAGTTTTACTAACAAATAGTTTTATGATTTTCAATAGTTTTCATGATTCAATTCTTTTAGAGAAAAATTTGATTATCTCAGTATGACTCATTTGTATTTTTCTTTATTTCTGTGTTCCAGGATTTTTTGGAAGCAAAGTATCTCTCAAATTCTCTCAAAATATTTCTCTATAACTTTTAAATGAAGCTCCTAATTTATCTCATTTGTAACCAAAAAGAAATATGCATGATTATATATAAGAGGTGTTCTTATTTTTCGACGGCAGCATATTTTTGTGAAAAGCTTGAAAGGAGTAAAAATGATAAATTCAGCAAAAATAGATTAAAGAAAAGACTATAGAAAAGATTGTTGTCACCAGTGAAAACCATCAATTACTTCTGTTGTAAATTTTTTAGTACTAGTGTTTGCCAATAGTCCGGGAGACCTGGGTTCAATCCCAAAGACTTAAAAAATGGTACTTGATGCCGCCATGCTTAACACTCAGCATTATAAGGTACGTATCAAAGGTAAAGTGGAGTAATCCGGGGAATAGAGAAGCGCCCTTCCCTACACCTCGGTGTAGTAGCTATCGAAAAGGGAGCCTTAGGGTCACCCTTGACTAAAGTCACCTACAACAATTATTATTATCAGTAGTTGTAGTAATTGTAGTAGTATGGAAACAAAAAGAAAATTATAACCAGTTTTTTGTTTTAACAACTTATGAAAACAGTTTCATATTTATAATACAAATATTGATCGCCCTTCCTATGACCTTTCATTCTTTTAATATTGTTTTTTGCAATATCATGTGTTTAATTATATTGATGAATGAATGAAAAATAAAAACTTCACAATGTACAATATATTATGAATAACTGTTTTTCAATGACAATTATTTGTATTTTTATTGAATAAGAAAATGAATATGAAAAATAATATTATATGAGTTAAATAATTGAATTGATAGTAATTCATGAAGACCAGAGCCATGTGACACCCAGTAAGAACTGAACTCTCTAATCAAAAACAATAACATCACACGAAATCCCCGAAATTTCAATTGATGGTAGTTGCATGATATCACCAATTCTTTAAGGCAGTTAATCGAGTTCAGTGTTGCTTGTGGTAATTCTATTCTGTTCTGCTAAGATGATCTGCTGTTTGCCCTCTCTTGTCCTGAAGATTTCCTATTGAGCCTCGTCATGGAGAATTCCGATGTATTTCTTATCGTATAGATTGTATGTAAACATGTTTGCTTTTTTACATCTTCAGTATTTTTATCTCTACCTTCTTGTGTGTGTGTTCATTTACACACGTATTTTATTTTTACATGAAACCATGTGTCTCAGCTCTTATATATATTTTTTACTTCCTTACTTTCTTATTTCCGCGTTCATTTCTCTTTTAGTTATAAGGATTCGCTCTAAAAAACTGTTTTCATTTTTTTGCGATGCTCTTCCTCCATTTTTTGGCGATGCTTTTCTCCCTTTTTTGCGATGCTTTTCTCCCTTTTTGTTTGCGATGCTCTTCTCCCTCTTATTTTGCGATGCTCTTCTCCCTTTTTTTTTTTTTGCGATGCTCTTCTCCTTTTTTTTTGCGATGCTCTTCTCCTTTTTTTTTGCGATGCTCTTCTCCCTCTTATTTTGCGATACTCTTCTCCTTTTTGTTTGCGATGCTCTTCTCCCTTTTTTTTGCGATGCTCTTCTCCTTTTTTTTGCGATGCTTTTCTCCCTTTTTTTTGCGATGCTCTTCTCCTTTTTTTTTGCGATGCTTTTCTCCCTTTTTTTTGCGATGCTCTTCTCCCTCTTATTTTGCGATGCTCTTCTCCTTTTTTTTTTTTTTTCGCGACGCTTTTCTCCCATTTTTTTGCGATGCTCGTCCTCCGTTTTTTTGCGACGCTTTTCTCCCTTTTTTTGCGATGCTCTTCTCCCCCTTTTTTTTTTGTTTTTTTGGCGATGCTCTTCTCCCTTTTTTTTTTTTTTTTGCGTTACTCTTTTTCCTTTTTTGCGATCCTTTTCTCCCTTTTTTGCGATGCTTTTCTCCCTTTTTGTTTGTGATGCTCTTCTCCCTTTTTTTGCGTTGTTCTTCTTCCTTTTTGCTTGCGATGCTCTGCTCCCTTTTTTTCTTTTTTTTTTTTGCGATGCTTTTCTCCCATTTTTTTGTGATGCTTTTCTCCCTTTTTGTTTGCGATGCTCTTATCCCTTTTTTTTTTTTTTTTTTGCGATGCTCTTCTCCCTCTTATTTTGCGATGCTCTTTCTCCATTTTTTTGCGATGCTCTTCCTCCATTTTTTTGGGGATGCTCTTCTCCCTTTTTTTGCGATCCACTTCTCCCCTTTTTTTTTTTTTTTTTGCGATGCTTTTATCCCATTTTTTGCGATGCTCTTCTCCCTTTTTTGGGGCGATGCTCTTCTCCCTTTTTTTTTGCGATGCTTTTTTCCCATTTTTTACGGTGCTTTTCCCCCGTTTTTTTTTTGCGATGATTTTCACCCTTTTTGTTTCCGATGCTCTTCTTCCTTTTTGTTTGCGATGCTCTTCTCCCTTTTTGTATTCGATGCTATCTCCCTTTTTTTTTTTTTTTTTCGATGCTTTTCTCCCCTTTTTTTTTTGCCATGCTCTTCTCCCTTTTTTTCTTTGGGAGAAGAAAAACAAAGATAAAAACAATTAAAACTTTGAACAGTTTTCAATGATTTGAAAAACTTCTCTGATTGAAGAAATGTTTTATGTCCTTCTTAACATTCGAAAAAAAAAACGCTTAAACCCCTTTTGTTATCATCAATTGAGTGTCCCATTCAATTTTCGAATTTTAATATTTTACACTCATAACATTAATATTTTCTATGATATTTTGTTTTCAGTCAATTCAAGTAAATTAATACTTAGATATTTACTCTCTTTGACACACATTTCTTGCTCACACATTGTAAAAAAAAAATTGTTTAGCTTTAAAATGCTCATTTGAGCGATGCTCTTCTCCCTTTTTTTTTTTTGCGATGCTCTTCTCCCTTTTTTTTTTTTTTTTTTTTGCGATGCTCTTCTCCCTTTTTTTTTTTTTTGCGATTAATTTCTAGTTCAATTTACTAATTTCTAGTTCAATTTACAACCTGATAACATGGAGTCTGCGTTCACGCTAATTCTCATAATGATTCTATTTCTGCATGTTTGAAAGAAAACTCAATATCTTATTCAATTTTAAATTTCGATTTCATCTGCTATATGTTCGAAAAGTGTGAAACAAGATGAAAATCTTTTTAGAGTTTTGGAATTTTATAATTTAATGGTTTGACTGTATGTGTGTTATAAGTTAAGTATTGAAATTGAATAAAAAAGATTTATTAAAATTTGAAAAGAAATCATATCAGCTTTTAAAGAGAAAAACAAATGAAATGATTTTTTATTGCTTCGTGAAATAACGGCACCTTTATTTCAATAAAATCGTTTCTTTTACGTTTAAATAACAATACAAAAAAGCCTAGAGAAAAAATATATTGTTGAATCATCATTACAGACATACCTTTGAGGTCAATATAAAAATTGATCAATCAAAACAGTAAAATACTGAAGTGAATCAAAATTTTTCAAAATGAACATTTTTTTTTAATCCTGTTCACTGAGGTCAATCGTTTTTTCAACTTAAAGAAATGTCTGTCGTTGTTCTACCAACACAGCTATTCAATTATTTTTCGAATAGTAATTATATAAATTCTATAAATAAGAATTGACTTGACAACGAACTTGATAGTCACCTTCAGCAGCTTTTAAAGTGACTTGTTTATTTTTATTCTTACTCGAATTTTGATCGATATCTTTTTCTAAATAAACGCTGTTTTTCTTTCTCGTTATTTCTCATACTTTTCTTTCCTTTTCTTCTCACTCTGTTATCTCTGTTCATATTACTCACTCTCTCTCTCTCACACACACACACACACATGCACTCCCGGTCTCTCTCTCTCTCTCTCTCTCTCTCTCTCTCTCTCTCTCTCTCTCTCTGTAATTGTTTCTCATATTCTGTTTTCTTTAATTCTTTTGATCTCATTCTCTCTCTTTCCCATCACTCGAGCTTCTCCCAAAAAGTACTCTGTATCATTACATTTAAGTTAGTCTTTTCAATCCAATAAACATTTACATAAGATCAATGAATCAATATGAATAAAAAATCAATCTATAGTAATATTTTCCTTTTATTACCAGCAGCGTAACATGCTTACCTACTCCAAGTCAACAATGGTTCAACAGTGATTCATATCGATTACTGAATATTTTAAAAGTTGGTTTGAGGTTATTTCTAGGCATTCACCATCGTCGAAATATGAGATATCTCCAAACATACTTTCCTTCCTTCCTTCCTTCCTTTGATTCCTTGTGGACCGCAGCCATTTCAGTTGCAAGTAGATTTTTATGATGAACAGTTACTAATCTCACGACTCCTAGTTTTGAATTCAGGGATTTTCCATCTCCTTTGATTCCAGTCTGCTCAATTATTTGTCTCCAGCTTAGTGGAAAGATAGACTAATTCCTATATATATATATATATACGTAAGTGTGTGTGTGCGTGTGTGTGTGTGTGTGTGTGTGTGTGTGTGGAAAAAGTTCCAAGTGCCTTTTTTTCTTATTTGTAAGGAGTAGGGAAACTGAGAATGAATATCCAGAAAACTGTGTTTGTTTGCTAGTTTTTTTTTGTTTGTTTTTTTTTTTGTTTTTGTTTTTGTTTTTTGTTTTTGTTTTTGTTTTTTTGTTTTTTTTGTTTGTTTGTTTGTTTTTTTGGGGTTTTTTTATAAACAATCAGAGAATGACTTTTTCCCTGCTAAAATTTCCGAACTAGCATATTATATGTCAAAATGACGTCCTTATCTACAAATGGTTCGGAACTCCTGCCTTGGATCAGCGTTTCAATAAATTTACAATTCTTCAAAGAGAACTTGTTTCATTTTAATGTACAATTACAAAACAACCTTTTGTGATTAGAAAGCACATTGTTACAATTTAGATGACAAGAATTATTCATGTGACTTTTTTATCCAGACCGACAAATTGTTCAGTCTGTAAAAACGGAAGATTATAAATAAGATACAATCAATTTTTATTCTCAAAATGATCAAAAAGTTTTTAAAACTCTTTGGATTTATATGAAATATAATTACCTCAAAGGCTTTTTAAAAAGCAAATCTCTCTTCAAATATATGAAAACAATTTTGATGATCCTTTAGATTTTACTTTAAAGAAATATTGAAGGGATGACATATCTTAGATTTTTAATAAACCCCTTTCGACAAAAGAGAAATGACCATTAGGTCCCTTACTAGACCTATTAAAAACTAGATAAAGGCTGACAAAGTCAAGGTTGACACATAGTCGCAAACAGCCAGCCAGGGACCTATATATATATATATATATATATATATATATATATATATATATATATATATATATATATATATTAAAATAGGTAGGCCCACGAAGACATTTGTATTTTTTAGAATTTATTTATTTATTTAGTTCTTACATATGTATATGTTTCTAGCTGGTTGCTTTCGTCAGAGAACGTATATGGTACAAAGCCTTCTTAATGGGGTACTCAATGAGACTTTAACTCACATATTTGCTGTTTGAATGATTTTCAGTTGGTTATGGGTTAATATAGAGGTCACCCTCTCTTTTTCTTAGAGCGTGTTTACCTTAATCTGCTTTACCTCTCATTGATATTTGATGTTTTATCAGTGTGTGTGTGTGTGTGTGTGTGTGTGTGTGTGTGTGTGTGCTTCAAGTTTCGTGCTTTCGTCAAAGAACATGTCTGGCACAAGGTCTAGTTAATGGGATATTCGGTAAGACTTGAACTTAATCGTGTCGGTAATTTTAAGTGTTTTTACTTACTTGTGTTTTTTTTTTTTTATGAACGCTGGTCTTTCCTTTTTCTTAGAGTGTGTTTCTCTTAGCCTACTTTATCCCTCATTTACTTTCGATATTTGATATGATGTGTGTGGGGGGTTGGAGTGGTTTTGAAATTTCACTTATAGTTATATTTTCTGTCTGTGTGTGTGAATGTGTGTCTTGAGATTTTTTGTATATATATATTTATAAATATATACACATTTGTTTCAATTTGCGTGTGTGTGTACGATTCATGTTTTATTCAACTTTGGTTTAAATTCATCAATAAATTTTTTTCCTTGTAGTCGTTAGTTTGATATATTAGCATTATTTTAAATCTACCTCGACTACATTGGTATAGGTGTTTCGAAACATTTAATTTTCTCTTTTCTTCTTTTTTTTTATATTACTCTTGTGTAGTGATGTCCTTGTATTGAGTGCCTGTGTTGACCCTATGTATATTTCTTTGCATTCGTTACATTCAATTATGTATACTACGTTTTTTGAGTTTTAGCTTTAGTTTTTATTTATTTCGAATTTGGTTTCAAGGTTTTTACCTTCTATAATTATATCACATATTTTCCATCGTTTATTTTAGCATTTGGTAACTCCTTGTGTTGTGTTTTTTCCGAATGTAGAAGAGGTGAGTATTCTTTTTAGATTTTTGAGTTGTCTCTGACTTCCAGTTATTTTTGTGGTGTCTAGTATTTCTTTGATTTGGTCTTTGTTTTCAATTTCTTCCATGTTTTTCATTTTTTCTGTAAATAGTTCAAGATTATTTTTGTTGTATGTTGCGACGTATGCTAGGGTTTTTTTTTTTTTCGTTGTTGTGTTTTCTCGGGTTCCTTAATTCACTTTGGGTTATTTTTTGCTAGTTCCAATCCTTTATTCATTAGTGTTGTTGGATATCCTCTCTAGTGTAGGGTTGTGTGAGTTCTTTGAGGCGTGTTTTTTAGATTTTTATCGGTGATTATTGTGTGTATTCTACGTGCTAGAGTATAAGGGGTGGATTTTATACAGTTTTTGGAGTGGTGGCTTTTGAAGTGGAGGTATTATCGGATGTCTGTTGCTTTGTAGTGGATATCAGTGATGATTCTGCCATTTACGTTTTTTATAAGGATATCTAAAAGTGGTAATTCCATAGTAAATTTCATTTTGGGGTATAGGTTTTGTAGTAGGTCGTGTAATTCGTTGATGTCTCCCCATTAGCATTTCCAGAATATGAAACAACCATCCAAATATCTTTTCCATGATTTAGTAAATTTTTCTTTTTTGTCGTTGTCATATTTTTTACCTATTATTTCATATAGGTTTTCTGGGGTTAGAGTAGCGTATTTTGGCGCCATTTTAGTTCTTAGTGTCTGGATATAGTTAATGCTATTGAATTTGAAGGAGTTATTGTTGAGGATTATTTCTATACCCTCTATGATAAAATTTTTGTTTTGTACTGTATCTGGGTGTTTATCTACCCAAAATGAGATGGCTTGTTTCCCTAATTCATGGAGGATATTAATATATGGGTTTGTGACGTCAAATATGGCTATGAGTGTGTTGGGATAAATTTTTTCTGGTATGGAGTTTAAAAAATCTATGTTGTCCTTAATATAACTTTTTATTTTTTTAGGAAAGGTTAGATGTCTATTAGTTTGCTAAGTCTGCTGGTTGGGCATGACGGGGCCTACTACAATGGACCTAAATTTGATCTCACTTGGGTTTGGGATTTCTACATATTCGGAATTTTGTGTTTCTACGGCGTTTTTTATCGGAGGATCATCGAAGAGCAATTCTAATTGCTTCTATTATATGATAGATAATTGAAGCATTTAAAATTGCGTCGTATGTATATTTATATATATATATATATATATATATGTGTGTGTGTGTGTGTGTGTGTGTGTGTGTGTGTGTGTGTGTGTGTGTGTGTGTGTGTGTTTTATAACATTGTTGGTTGTCATTAAATCACTTTGTGGGTTTGTGTCGAACCAAGTGCAATATAATATGGAGAGTGCCCAATATCTACGATAGAGCTGTTATATAATAATAATAATAATAATAATAATAATAATAATAATAATAATAATAATAATAATAATAAATAAACATACATTATATATTTTTTTTTATTCATGGGATTTAGACTGCGACAACTGGGTTTCATGGAGTTTTTTGCAAAACAACAATCATCGGGCAGTTAAGAAAATGAAATGAATCAAAAATCGAAAAATACAGTCAAAAAACGCAGATAAGGGACGAAACATCATCATTGCATGTGTCACCAACACATACAAAAATAAAGTGATGTAACGAAAAATTAAGATACACCTACGAATTCACTTCCGGTTATACAACGTGCTGCATTTGTAGCTTAACTTAAACTCATACAAACACACATTAA
>OY757936.1:9985172-10025172 GCA_963585895.1 Sepioteuthis lessoniana
TAGAATGTGTCACTTCCTTCCGGTGCATCACCTTGTAATGGCAATTTGGGCCGGGTCGAAGGTCAAAATACCACAATAATATGGTCAAATTTCAATTTCTTACACAATTCCCAGTTTTTGCCCTAGTTTGCTACATTAACTTACTATGAGATTAATAGTTTCGTCTTTGTCATCGCATGACGTACATTTGCTATACTTTTTTACTCATTAGAGTTTTTCACATCAGCTAACGCTGATGGTTTTTCACTGGAGTTTGAGTGACAGCAAGTCTCCTCAAGTCTCATGGACTCGTCTCAGGATTCTGGCCGTTCTTAGCAATGCTGTCGTTTGGATAGTCTCTACCCGTCCGCCAACTTCCGAGTCCTCCGGGCCTTTTAATGATCCTTTAGTTATTGTGCCTAAGGCACCAATCACAATTGGCACAATCGTTACTTTCATGTTCCACAGCTTTTTCAAGTCGAGGTACTTATCCTTCTTTTCACTTTCCTTCAGATTTATTCTGTGGACCGCCGGGACAGCCAAGTCAACACTTTTGCAGATTCTCTTTTTTCTTCTTTTTTTTTTTTTTTTTTTTTTGTTGAATATTATGAGGTCTGGTCTACTGGCCGGGATTAGGTGATCCGTTTGTTTATTAAAGTCCCATAGGAGTTTATGCGAGTCATTTTCTAGGACAGGTGCTGGTTTGTGCATATACCATTTGTTTGTATGGTCGAATTGAAATTTCCTGCACATTTCCCAGTGGATCACCTTGCCGACTCAGTCATGTCTCGCCTTATACTCCTTCTGTGCTAATTTGCTGCATTCACTTATTATGTGATTGATCGTTTCGTCTCTGTCATCGCATAGCCTACATTTACTGTTTTGTTGCGTCTTATCTATTCTCGCTTTGATATGATTGGTTCTTATGGCGTTGTCCTATGCTGCTATTTGGAAGGATTCTGTTTCTCTTAAGGTTTCCTTTTCTTTGCCAGGTCCAGGTTTTCTGGTGTGATATGTTGTTTACTAGACGTTTAAAGCGACCATTGAGTTGTTTTCCCTCCCATCTTTGTTTCCTTGTTGTTGTCATTCTTTCGTCCATCGTGTTGTCCGTATCGTTTCTGATGGCTGTAATTAGTCCTCGTTCGTGTTTTTCTATGTAGTCTTCGAACCGCTGTATGGATGCGTCAACGGTGTCTTCGATGCTGGCAAGTCCTCTCCTTCCCTCTTTTCTAGATACATATAGTCTGTCAACGTCCTCTCTGGGGTATAATGACTTATGCATGGTCATTAGTTTTCTTGTTCTTTGGTCCATTTGTTTAAGTTCGTTTCTGGTCCACTTGAGAAAGGGTCCCGAATATCTGACTAGGAGTACAGCCCAAGTATTTATTCCTTTGATGAGGTTTCTGTTGGAGAGTTTTGTCTCGAGTAATTTTCTCATTCTCCTGAGATATCCTTTTCGGATCGTGTCTTTCATTCGCACTTGTTTGATGGTGTCAGCCTCCAAGATGCCTAAGTATTTGTAGGTTTCATTTTCTTCGTGCTTGTTGTTGTTGTTGTTGTAAGCGATTTAGTACGCCAAGTAAATGAGAATTTTTTAAAAGTACTCACAAAATCTGAATCCTTAAAAATATTCCCAATGACACTGGGTTTTTAAGAGAGAGAGAGAGATAGATAGAGATATATCGTTAAGATATATCTCTATCTATCTATCTCTCTCTTTTTATCTCTCTCTTTCTATCTCTCTCTCTATATATATTGCCCCATGACACTGGGTTTTTATATATATATATTGCCCTATGACACTTGGTTTTTAAGTAGTTTTTAAGAGAGAGAGAGATAGATAGAGGTATATCGTTAAGATATATCTCTATCTCTCTCAATACATATATATATATATATATATAGAGAGAGAGAGAGAGAGAGAGAGAGAGAGAGAGTGAGAATAGAATTTTTATAGAACTTTGTATGACTAAAATATTTCAATAAAGTTTTTAATTTCCAAATACAGAAGACAAATTTTTAGCAATATATATATATAAATATATATATATGTGTGTGTGTGTGTGTGTGTGTGTGTGAGAGAGAGAGAGAGAGAGAGAGAGAGAGAGAGAGAGAGATATTATTCAGTCCAGTAAATCCGGAGTAGGGAATAATTCCAATCAGGACTTATAAAATATTCAAAAATAGAATATTAAATTCAAATAATCCTGGTAAAGAGCTCAACGTAAATAAAATCCTCAGAGCAAATAATTTTCTCTTAAAAAAAACAACAATCGGTCACATTAAGATAATAAATTTATTTCCATCCAGTTAAAAGCATTGATATAAACCAATGCTATAAAAAAATCAACAGAACAGATAATTAACAGGATCAAACAAGAAATGGATTTAAATAAGTTTTTTTCACATTCACAACCAGACAAAAAGAAACAAAAAAAGAAACGTATTTCTCCAATATAATAGAATAAGGCCAAACCTTCAAGTAACAATATTATGACAATATTATGACATTATTATGACATGTAAAACAACATCCAGTTTCATCCAACTTCAAATTGTACAGAAGCAAAATTTACAATAACATTAATACATGTCAAAATTTCAAACATTTATAAAAAATTTTTAAAAAAGAATTTTTCAGACATATCTAATTTTAGTACATCAATTTTCAATTTTTGTATATCAATTTTTATCATTAAAATGACCTAAAAAAAGCTAAAACTAATATTAATTATAGTACCCCCCAAATTACAATAATAGAGTAAAAATTACTAATATAAATTCTAATTCATTTACAATTTAATAAATCATTGTTATTCGTTTTCAGTTTATTTATTTATTTATTTATTTATTTATTCACTTAATGAAAAGAGTTTAAATTCATTTTTATGCCTACATCTTGCAATTTTTTTAGTTCATTTTAATGATAAAAACTGATATGCAAAAATTGAAAATTGATTAGATATGTCAGAATAATTTTTCTTTTTTCTTTTCTATAAATGTTTCAAATTTTGCCTCTGTGAAATTTGAAGTTGGATGAAACTGGATGTTGTTTTACATACCATAATAATGTGATACTAAGTGTTACTTGAAGGTTTAGGCTTGCTTTATTATACAGGAGAAATAAGGTTTGGGGGAGAATTTTTTTAGTCTGGTTGTGAATGATAAAAAAACTTATTTTAATCCATTTTCTTGTTTGATCAGAAGTCATGTTAATTTTTACATCAATGCTTTTAACAGAATGATAATAAATTTATTATCTTAATGTGACCGATTGTTGCTTTTTTTTTTAAGAGAATATATATATATATATATATATATATATATATATATATATATATATATATATATATATATAAAGTAAACGCGTTTTAAAAATCATAACCTGCACTAAAAGTGAAGATCAACGTACAATGTAATCTCTGCTTTTAATTGATCTGGCGTATATAATTCTTTTGAATACCCTGTCCGGTGGCAAAAGCTGCTTGGTAGTGTCAGGAGTGGCAGTACCTCCTACAGTTACCTAAACTGTGTTATCACTCCTGGTTGCCGGATAATGCGGGCAGGGTATCACACGTGCTCTCTCACGTTGTATGACAAAAAAAAATATGCATATTTGAGCGTACATATTCCTTTAAAGTATTTATTAGCATAGAATTATGTTTTTCTCAGCAATAAGACTTCTGTTCAAAGCACTTCCAGTTGTAGTTTGCTGTAATTGATCGCATCCTGGAACTAAATCGGAACTGGATGAGACAAAAGACACCACAAAAACATTTCAAAAGCAATCAAGCAGCTTAACTCTAGCAAATCTTCTGGTATTGATAACACCCCTCTAGAAATCTAGAAACACGGATATCCTGCTTTACTTGCAAGATTCTCTCAATGCTTTGTCTCTTAATGGGAACACAGATTCATACACCAGGACCTGAAAGTGAAATTATCATAATATATTATAAAAATAAATTCAGTCTGTTCTAACTACAGTAATATGACTCAGTTTAAAATTGCACACCCACACATACACACACACACACACACATACATATATATATATATATATATATGCAGAGAGAGAGAGAGAGAGAGAGAGAGAGAGAGAGAGAGAGAGATTATTCGTATTCGATAAGACTGAGGGCAAAAAATATTAAGAAGTATCTACCCAAAAAACAGAAATCTGAATGTACAATGAACGTGATTCCTTAAGTTCTTGACATAAAATAACGCTAAACAGGTTGACATGCAATTAAAATCAATCAAATATATATATATATATATATATATATATATATATATATATATTTCGGGTCTATAAAATGACCCTCTTCAGATGTAGAGAAAAAAAATACAGTTGTGTATTTGAATACAATTTTAGGTAGGTTTACATTGCTTCCGGCGAGAAAAGAATTTCAAAAATATTCTTAATCTTTTCAATTTTTTAATAAAAAAAAACTCTTTAACGGTGGAAATATCATTATATATTATCAAATATAATGTTTATACATTCTTCTCTTAAAAAATCCCTTTGCCTATAATTTAAAATATGACTGCATTTTTCCATGAAAAACATACCTTTTACATCCGAGAGTCAATTTATTTTATCTTAAACAGATAAAATTTATTAAAAGAATTTAATGGAAAATGTTCTTCTTCTGTAACTCAGGAATGGTAGATAATGAACAAAATTCTAAATTTAAATTTCAAATTTTAAGTCTAAATTTAAATGTTGGAACAAATTGAAGAAAACCTATTTAAATTTATTTTTAAAAATCAAATTTACGAATATTAACGATGAATTTTTAAAAAAAACTTTTTAAAATTGTGGTTGCCTAGTCAACTGCACCTCTGCACAGGGGTAAGAGTCCCCAAACGAGTGTCCCGGATATGACACAAAACAATCTGATGGTGAGGTTCCAGTAATGCTGGAGCTTTGGGGGAATGCGGAGTATCCCTTCATTGCCATCGCTCCCAGGTCCACTCTGGCCCGGCGTGGTAGCACCTGATAGGGCCCTATCTATGGGTTAAATAGAACTAACGGCATACTTATGCTAAACTGAATTGTTTGATTAAACTGAATAGTTTGAAATAGAAATGTTTTTGACAATTAAACCGTACTTACATTTAAACTGCGTGCTTATGCTAAACTGAATTGTTTGAAATTGAACTGTTTTTGACATTAAAACTGTACTTACACTAAACTGAATTGTTATATATAACTGTTTGAATAAACTGAAAAGTTTGAAATAGAAATGTTTTTGACAATTTAACTGTGTACTTATGCTAAACTGAATTGTTTTAAATAGAACTGATTATTTACATAAAAATAGATTTGGCGTTAAATAACCTACAAAGGTTGATATGCCATAAAACCTAACCAACAAACAAAAATTGTGGCTGACATGAATAAATAAAAAAAGATGTGGATCAGAGCAGACAACTTATATGATTGATCCATCACAATTTAGGAAAATATTACATAATAAGATAACCGAGAATTACGTTGTGGATCAAATTAATAAAGATACATGTAATTTAACACATAAACTCAATATAAAAATAAACTAGGTAAACTAAATAGAAAAATGCTTATATTGTTTTTTAAGGATCATAAATAGAACTTTGAAAATGATGAACAGGTTGGATTGATTAACCCGATAAAAACTGATAATATAAAAAATATAATACAAAACATTGTCACAAAAATCTTAGATAATTCGAGATAAATTAGACTCTAGAAAATAGTTTTAAAATATCAAACACAAGAAAAATACTACTTTTATACAATTTGATATTATAGAGTTTTACCCATCAATAAATAAGGAATGGTTATTACAAAAGATTTAATTTAGCTAAGAATTATACCGATAAAACTTATTAGCATGCTGGAAATCTGTGCCAATTAATAACGACACTACATGGGTAAAAACGGCGAATAATCATTTTGACGTCACTACGGGGTCATTCGACTCCGCCCAAATTGCTGACGTACATACATCAGGTAGAATCATAAATTTAAATAACATCGGCATAAATAGAGATGATGGTTTGATATCCATCCCTAATAGTAACGGACCCTTAACATCTAAAATACAAAAGAAAGTTATTGGAGCTTTTAAATATAAGGGGTTAAAAAAAGAAATTAGTTCGAACTTAAAAATAGTCAATTTTTTAGACGTCACTTTTAATTTGAATGACAATTCTTATAAACCATTTAATAAGACTAATACCATACCAACATACATCAATGTTAGTTCTAACCACCCGACATAATTAAGCAAATTCCTAATGCGATTAATATCAGAATAAATAGATAATCATCATCAAAAAAGATGTTTAATTATCACAAATAATTTTATTATGCAGCCATACATAACAGCGGCTATAAAAATGGACTTAAGTACTTAGAAACAAAAAGACATCGCAATAATAGGGACAATAGTTTAGGAAATAAAACTAATAATAATACAAATATGAATAATATAATAAACAAAAACATCAATAAAAATAGACGCAGAAATATTATCTAGTTCCAACTTGCAAACTCTCTAATATCAGTATAGGGAAATATTTTTTCACGTTTAATAAACAAGCATTTTAAAAACAACAATACCCTTTGCAAAATAATAAGAACAATGTAAAAATTAGTTATACTTGTACTAATAATATCTTTAAAATAATTGACACGCACAACAAAAAAATTGACAAGCAATACTGGAATAACAATGACAATTCAAAACCCTTTTGTAATTGTAAAATAAAAAATGAATACCCCTAAGAGAATAAATGTAATCAAAATGATATATATCAAGCTAATATCGCAACTAAAGAAATTAATACAAATGGAAAACCATACATAGGTATTTCCAGTTTAAACTGGAAATTTAGATATTGCAACCACCTCCAGTCATTCAAAAATCTAACACTAAAAATCAAACTGCCCTATCTAAATATTACTGATATTTGAATATATGATACATGATAAATTGAAAAATAATTAAAAGATCCTCCTCTACAAACAGTTTACATAGTAGGTGTACTTCATGCTTAGAAGAGAAAATATGAATATTGAAATATAAAGATAGATACTTACTAAATACTAGGAATGATTTGATAATTAAATGTAGACATAGAAATAAATTCTTAGTATAATTTAACTCTACATCTTAATTATATTAGATATATGTAACTTTATTAATTAGGGGATTTATAGTTTAATTCTAAATATTGAAATATTGATGGATAATCAAAAAATTTATTAAATACTGAAATAGTTTAAATGTGTATTTCTTTTTTCGAATATATTAACGAATATATTTAATTTTAATAAAATTGGGTATAAATATACTTCCTTTTTAAAAAAAAAGAGATAATAATTTGATATATATATTTGATAAAAAATTCAAACTTAATAAATGATTGAAGAAACTATTCCATGTATTACACCGTTTTACTGTATGTAAACAAATATTTAACAACTCAATTAAATAAATCTATATTTGAAACTGCTATTTAATCTTATTCATTAACCCTTTACTTATTGCGGTTAACTTAACAATCGATATGTTAATTCTTCCTAATATAAATAACGAGGAATTTTTTACGATATGTTTAATAAAAAAAGAATTTACAAAAAAAGAATTTTTGTAAATTATTTGAATACAATTGATTTGAATAGCATTGATTTATTATTTTCTGATTACATGGATTATATTATTTAATATTTATAATACACAATAATTTCAACGAAATCAAGAATTCATTTTTTATTTTAATTGAGTCTCAAACCACTAATAATTTTGTCCGTAATCACTTTTTCGTTATTTTAATTCAGTAATATTTTAAATTATAAGTAACGAGTTTCTTTTTTTTTAAGAAGAATGTATAAACATTATATTTTATAATATATAATGATATTTCCACCGTTAAAGAGGTTTTTTTAATTAAAAAATTGAAAAGATTAAAAATATTTTTGAAATTTTTTTCTCGCCGGAAGCAATGTAAACCTACCTAAAATTGTATTCAAATACACAACTGTATTTTTTTTCCCTCAACATCTGAAGAGAGTCATTTTATAGACCCGAAATAGATTTTCAATGAAACCACATAATTATTTTTTTTCTTTCAATTTTATAAAAAATGTTTTCGATCTGCAGGTGAGTTTCGATGTATTTTTAATCTGAAATTGATTATACAGTCGATAGCCGTTGACATTGAGCACTCAACTGGATATTCCTACCCATTGGATTATTACTGTTGTATACAAGCGTGTGGTTGCAAGAAAAATAAGACTGACGAGAAGATTAGTTTATTTTGTTTATTGAATAGATAAAATAAACAAGCAGATGAAATATCTGGCGGGCAGGCGGGAGTTGTCTATTCGGTGACAAACGGTTGCTTTGATCTGGTCGGACGGTGTTATTAGGTGACGCTCTCGAGACGGCTGACAATTCAACTGCTGGGTGACTTCTTTTTGGCCTATTTATGAGTTTCCCATTTCAAACACTGGCTCCAGAAAATGCTACTTGTGGAAAAAATATGTCTGGTTAAAAAATAGACTTTTTTTTATAACTGAGAATTTTCTGGGGATTTTGGATAGACTATGCGCAGAAGCCATGATTTTCTCAGTTTGACACTGACCGTTGTTGGGTCAACATCCGGTAGCTGTTATTTTCTTCTACAGTGTCGATGTCTATGGGTCTGTGTTTTATGTGTTTTAGTAGTTGGGTGTGTGAAGGTTTAAGTGGATGAATCAGAAGAGATTTGATGTATTTTACAATAACATTACTTAATAGTCTAATCCTTTGACTATTTTACTCGAATTATATATTATTATTATTATTATTATTATTATTTAGGCATGTTTTTCTCTAGCTTTCTGACAAGTTTCTTTACACCAGTTGATTGAGAAGTTGCCCAACGTTCTGTTACAAAGCAACTAGCAAAGAAGCTAGAGAAACAACATAAGATTTTAAAAAAGGAAAGTTCTGTGGTCTTTGACTAAATTGTTTAAACAATACATTGCTAAAAACAATTACTAACATTCTTTTCGCTGATATAAGTTTCATTTGGTGAAAAATGTCACAATCACCAGAAGAATTTCTGCGATAAGACTGTTAAATAGATGATCTCTCCAAGGATTGTAATGTAAAAGAATTATCAAAGGGACAGGCGGAAAGAAAAAACATTGTGTGATTGTCGAATCGGTTGAACGATGACGAGGAAGGATCTGAGGGGAGGAAAAAACTACACAACATATAAAAGGGTATATTCACGTATAAATATAAATTATAAATTCACCAAAACGCATATCAAGGATTTGGGTGCAGGCAAGTAAAATGTTGAATTTAATAGAGTGCTATCTTTATTAAAAATAAAATTAAATTTATGCTTATATTTGGCTAACAATTCAGTGTGTTTATTCAACAGTTTCTTTATACATCAAGGTATGCAGTTGTTTTTTGTTGTTTTTTTTTTGTTTTTTTGTTTTTGTTTTTCATGTTACAGGTTATGTTTTGCTCTTTTCCATTTTATTTGGAGAAATGAACCGTTTTAATTCTTAGCATGGCAAAAATAGTCGGAAAAATATTGTGCTATAATCATATTTTCTATTACTAAGGCACATTTTATTGGTCTACCCTTCATTTCGTAGCTATTTTCGTCTGAAATAAATTTTCTCGTTTTGGGGGGGGTGGATTGAAGCTTTGTATAACATGTGATCAGAAAGACACGTTCCATGCGAGAGACATATTTCCTTCAGACGGTAATTATAAGTAGGTTCGCTGGAATTTTGTGTCAAAAATGATTATGGAATGTAACAATCTTGCTCCTGTTTTTAATCGAAAAAATAATAAACTTTTTCCTTGAATATTTTTTAAATATTTTTTTCAGGCGTTAATTGTCAATTAATTTGAGGAACATGGTTGTCACATTAGTTTTAACATTTTGGTTATGGGGGAGGGTTAAACCAAATCAACTGGTTTCGACTGAAAAGATTCTGAATTAGCAAGCGGCTTTACAAAATTTCTGGAGCTTGATTACTTTATGAATTTCCTACGACTTATCCATTCTCAGTGTTGTTGTTTTTCGGCTTATATATATATATAGAAATTAAAACGGCACCTCACCTATACAGAAATTAGCATATTAAAAAAAAAACACTTTATTCAAGAAACTGGCAATTTTTTTTTTTCTTTTTCTACGTTGAACAATTTTTATCAATCCTTTTATCCACTAATTAACCAATTTTTCCTATGTTTGCAAATATTAAATACTTCAGACCTTTGATTAAGCAATTCCTTTGGTTTGTAGCGATGGTTAATTTTTCCTCTATACATACTTTACTTATATTTACAACATGTTTTTCACGATTTCCCATTTTAATATAGGATCAATACCAAATTTGTTTTTGACTTCCCATACGTAGTTGGATAAACTAGTTTTATGTCAACATATTTCATGTGTGAATCTATTTTTATGATTGTAATATCTTTGTTTGAAAGGGTTTTGCATTGAACCCACATACACTTTTTTATCATTTCTATCGTTACTGTTACTGCTTGGGATGAGTACTTCAACCTTATAACACAACACACTCTATTTGACATCTTCCCTTGAGGGAGCAGGTTTCTTTCTTAATACAGTTACAATTTGTGGGTTCAGTATTTTTAGTTCTCTTAAGCTTTTTGGAGTTGCCTCTACTAATTGATATGGAAATGTTAGGTATACAGCAGTAACTTAATTTCACTGTGTTTTTATTAAATATTTTTGATAAATTACTTAGGAAAATTTGTTCCTAATATTTAAAAAAAATTCTCTTTCTATTTTTATAGCTACAACCATATTATATGGAGGTGTAAACCAAAATATTTCCCTTTTTCTATTATTACTCCTATTCAGTATGTTTGTATTGTCTTCTCTACTTTTATATATGAGTTTTTCTTTATATCCACAATTTTAAGGCTATTTCATAATCTTGCTTATTTTGAGTAGAAATATCTTCGTTTGATGAATTTGTTGATAACCTTATCATAATGCTGTTAAGAATTTGTTTAAGGACCTTCCTAGGGTGATTAGATCCTACATTTATGTAGTACGGATATTGATCGTTTTTTCTCAATGGGACACTATATAAATAATCAGTTATCTTCAAATTAGCTTGAATATCTAACTTAAATCTGAATTTATTAAATAACCAATATAGTTTCATCCAAATAATATCTCCTCTTCTATGTGTGCAATTTTCTTTTATAATCAATCCGTCATCTCAATGAAGTCCATGGCAGCCGGGGTCGATTATATCATTAAGTTTATAAAAGAACATTTATCATATTTATCTAGGCTGTTAAACCATTTAATGCAATTATCAGTGCTACGCCATTGATATATTTAAAGCAATTCTCAATATAGTACAAATGTCCTTGCAAATAATTTTACTTATTTCACCCATTTGTGATTCAGAGGGATTGATTAATCTGCAAGTTGGGTTACTTTGGAAGTCACTTTTATGGTCCTTATGTGCAATAAAACATTTTTTTATATTATATTTTTCTATTCTAGCCGCCACTTTAAGTTTGCTCGCCAATATTCTTTATTTTACTCATTTTCTAAATTTAGTTGAGCGTTTTAATAATGTTTAATAACTTCTTTGTTTGTATTTATTAGGGCTCATTTTGTATACATTACTCGATTTATTAGCTTTGACTTTGATTTTATTGCTATTTTCAACTTTTTTAAGATCATTCTTTATTTGTTGTTGTGTATTATTATTAATTTGTTGTTGTGTATTATTATTAATTTTTTCTATCGACCTAACAAGATTTATTCATTCAGCCTCAAAGTTATCCAATGCTTTTATAAGATGGGGTGTTTATTTGTTTTAAAACCATAATTTTCTTTTATATCTTGAGATTTATTTCGGAAATTGTTTGAAAGAAAAAAGTATGCTTTCCACCGCATGTTAACGATAAAAGATTATATCTTATTAATTAATGCTAATTTATACTGATGGCAATGGAAGGCAATGGAACGTTTTTAAACGAATAAGGAACATATATTCATTCGATCACGTATTTAAACTTAAAAGTGCTCAATAGTAACTAGAGTATCTATTTTAATCCAACAGGTGTGTGTGTGCGCGTGTGTTTTCATTCTTTATGCAAAACTTCAAGAAATCTGCTACGTACCAAGGAAACAACTGCAATATTTCAAAGACACAGTCATTATATGTTATACTAAAAGAGCAAACTGCTCTAATCCCTAGAAAATTTATTTGCTTTCAATTGCTGATCAAAATATTCGCAAGGATTTTGCTGATGAGATCAAAAACTGACACAGATAAACTCCTGCCGAAAATATAAATATGTTACAATTTAATAGTAAGTTTACCACTAATAAATATTTATGAAATTTTATTTTGGGTTGCAGAGGTTCAAGGTAGTAGATTTTAATGAAAAATAATAACTAATTATATCCGTTTATTATAAATATTAAAATCCCGCAATCTCTGGTTTAGAGAGAAAATAACTTTACTTGGTTGATATTTTAAAAAAGGTATTTTAGAATTCATAATAAATTATACGGAAACATCTTTTTAACACAAAAATTGTTAAGAGTATATTCATTTTATTTCATTTTTGTCTCGCTGCTTAAAGTTTCATCCCAAGCTGTGTTCATCGGGTGAGTGATAACAAATGTCTGAAAATTGAACTGTTACTCCCATAAATAGTGGACACTCTTTCTTTGGAAATATAAAAGCGCAGTAACCTGACCTGAATTAGTCTGAAGGTGACAAAGGAAAAATTGATTAGCAGTTTGTTGGATTCAGGGAATCCAATAATCTTTAACTTTACCTCTCAGATTCATCAGAAAGATTTTTACCCCGTCATTATAGCATAAGTGTTCTTAGAAATCTTCAACTCGATCTCCAGTCTCATACTGTTTGCATTTTCAAATCCCTGAATATATTTTGACAGCTAAGACATTCAAACAAGACAGAGAATAAAAAAGTGAGATTAAACTATTCGCTAAAAGGAAGTATTGCTGCTGAAAACATTAAATAAAGCGTACTTTCTTCTTAGTTTTTTTTCTTTTTTATTGAAAAAACATTCTAACCATCAATATAAAAGATTGCTTGAAATTCAAATGCACACTAAGTAAAAGAAGTAGAATCAAACGAGATTTGACAAGAACTTGACCAAATAAATGGCTTTGTTCTTTTGTTTTTCAGATTACAAAACAAATACGCAATTGACAGTTTTTCCTGGAATTGGTTTTATTCATCTTTGATGTGTTTGTGAACTGTATTGTAGATAACTGATCACTTGATTGTGTAGTAGTTGCATTTGACAGCATGTCACCCTTTGTGTGCATTTAAGCAAACCCCTAATCCTATCACAGAAAGGATGTGACACAAGGTCAGTTTTTGAGGAATGTTACGCTGGATTGAATTCAGCCTCTCCTTCGAGACTAGTTACGTTCCAAGTCTAAAGAGCCCAGTTTGGCTAACCATTTACTCATGGGGAAGAAATAGATTCTGGCTCTTCTCACGAAACTCTGTGCCAAGTAAAATGCAAACAGCTTTATCCAAGATTTGAACTTGGATCATCAAGTCAATTACACCATTTGCCTCCATTTTATTTAATGTCAAAGTCAGTTTACCAATGATTGTCGACAATTGTATACCGTATAACGTATCTTCACAATCATTTTAAAGAGCTAAACATTTCATATTGCTTTAAGAACTAATAAATGAATGTAGTTCACAATCATTCGAAACTGGTAAACACTATATACTTAGTTGCAATGTCAGCCTTCTTGAAGCCAATGTATTTTTAAGATTCGCAATCATTTACTTATATTATCAATGTCTAAAGAACCTATGTAGTAATGTAATTTACCATAATTTTAATCACTAACTCAAAAAAAAATATTTGAGTCTTAGATGTAACATTAGCAGGTACAACCACCTCAAGTCAGCGCGAACCTTGGAGTAATGGCAACGAAGAAGTGATTGCTCATACACCAGAGATCTAGAACTGAAGCCTCACCATCGGATACAGTTTAATGTCATACATAGTACACTATGATCATTTGATTTAAGAATTATAATAGAACTATTATAGAACTGTTATAGAACGATAATGAATAATAGCCGTAAAGAAATATATCTCTAATTCCATTATTTGATATCGAAGATAACCACGTTTTGTGACTTTTTTGTAGCTTTCTTAATTTGTGGACTTTCTTGAATTATACTTGTTTTCCTACCTCAAGAGCTCAATTTTATTTCTTATTTTTTGCCTTGTTTTTCCTTATTTCGTGTGTGTGTCTTTCATGAAACTAAAAGTTTCTACAATAATCTTCGCCTCCAAGGATGATGTAAGTCAATGGTAAAACATTTAGAAAACTTTACCTTTTTTTAATATTGATTTAATTTTGCCTCAATATGCACACCAACCAAATGTGTATGTAATAATGGTGTCAAAATTTTACAAATAGCCATCAACATTTTACTTAACTCGTTCTAACAATTCAACGCTTTTTCTTCTTTATTTAATATTGATTTAATTTTGCCTCAATATGCACACCAACCAAATGTGTATGTAATAATGGTGTCAAAATTTTACAAATAGCCATCAACATTTTACTTAACTCGTTCTAACAATTCAACGCTTTTTCTTCTTTATTTAATATTGATTTAATTTTGCCTCAATATGCACACCAACCAAATGTGTATGTAATAATGGTGTCAAAATTTTACAAATAGCCATCAACATTTTACTTAACTCGTTCTAACAATTCAACGCTTTTTCTTCTTTATTTAATATTGATTTAATTTTGCCTCAATATGCACACCAACCAAATGTGTATGTAATAATGGTGTCAAAATTTTACAAATAGCCATCAACATTTTACTTAACTCGTTCTAACAATTCAACGCTTTTTCTTCTTTATTTAATATTGATTTAATTTTGCCTCAATATGCACACCAACCAAATGTGTATGTAATAATGGTGTCAAAATTTTACAAATAGCCATCAACATTTTACTTAACTCGTTCTAACAATTCAACGCTTTTTCTTCTTTATTTAATATTGATTTAATTTTGCCTCAATATGCACACCAACCAAATGTGTATGTAATAATGGTGTCAAAATTTTACAAATAGCCATCAACATTTTACTTAACTCGTTCTAACAATTCAACGCTTTTTCTTCTTTATTTAATATTGATTTAATTTTGCCTCAATATGCACACCAACCAAATGTGTATGTAATAATGGTGTCAAAATTTTACAAATAGCCATCAACATTTTACTTAACTCGTTCTAACAATTCAACGCTTTTTCTTCTTTATTTAATATTGATTTAATTTTGCCTCAATATGCACACCAACCAAATGTGTATGTAATAATGGTGTCAAAATTTTACAAATAGCCATCAACATTTTACTTAACTCGTTCTAACAATTCAACGCTTTTTCTTCTTTATTTAATATTGATTTAATTTTGCCTCAATATGCACACCAACCAAATGTGTATGTAATAATGGTGTCAAAATTTTACAAATAGCCATCAACATTTTACTTAACTCGTTCTAACAATTCAACGCTTTTTCTTCTTTATTTAATATTGATTTAATTTTGCCTCAATATGCACACCAACCAAATGTGTATGTAATAATGGTGTCAAAATTTTACAAATAGCCATCAACATTTTACTTAACTCGTTCTAACAATTCAACGCTTTTTCTTCTTTATTTAATATTGATTTAATTTTGCCTCAATATGCACACCAACCAAATGTGTATGTAATAATGGTGTCAAAATTTTACAAATAGCCATCAACATTTTACTTAACTCGTTCTAACAATTCAACGCTTTTTCTTCTTTATTTAATATTGATTTAATTTTGCCTCAATATGCACACCAACCAAATGTGTATGTAATAATGGTGTCAAAATTTTACAAATAGCCATCAACATTTTACTTAACTCGTTCTAACAATTCAACGCTTTTTCTTCTTTATTTAATATTGATTTAATTTTGCCTCAATATGCACACCAACCAAATGTGTATGTAATAATGGTGTCAAAATTTTACAAATAGCCATCAACATTTTACTTAACTCGTTCTAACAATTCAACGCTTTTTCTTCTTTATTTAATATTGATTTAATTTTGCCTCAATATGCACACCAACCAAATGTGTATGTAATAATGGTGTCAAAATTTTACAAATAGCCATCAACATTTTACTTAACTCGTTCTAACAATTCAACGCTTTTTCTTCTTTATTTAATATTGATTTAATTTTGCCTCAATATGCACACCAACCAAATGTGTATGTAATAATGGTGTCAAAATTTTACAAATAGCCATCAACATTTTACTTAACTCGTTCTAACAATTCAACGCTTTTTCTTCTTTATTTAATATTGATTTAATTTTGCCTCAATATGCACACCAACCAAATGTGTATGTAATAATGGTGTCAAAATTTTACAAATAGCCATCAACATTTTACTTAACTCGTTCTAACAATTCAACGCTTTTTCTTCTTTATTTAATATTGATTTAATTTTGCCTCAATATGCACACCAACCAAATGTGTATGTAATAATGGTGTCAAAATTTTACAAATAGCCATCAACATTTTACTTAACTCGTTCTAACAATTCAACGCTTTTTCTTCTTTATTTAATATTGATTTAATTTTGCCTCAATATGCACACCAACCAAATGTGTATGTAATAATGGTGTCAAAATTTTACAAATAGCCATCAACATTTTACTTAACTCGTTCTAACAATTCAACGCTTTTTCTTCTTTATTTAATATTGATTTAATTTTGCCTCAATATGCACACCAACCAAATGTGTATGTAATAATGGTGTCAAAATTTTACAAATAGCCATCAACATTTTACTTAACTCGTTCTAACAATTCAACGCTTTTTCTTCTTTATTTAATATTGATTTAATTTTGCCTCAATATGCACACCAACCAAATGTGTATGTAATAATGGTGTCAAAATTTTACAAATAGCCATCAACATTTTACTTAACTCGTTCTAACAATTCAACGCTTTTTCTTCTTTATTTAATATTGATTTAATTTTGCCTCAATATGCACACCAACCAAATGTGTATGTAATAATGGTGTCAAAATTTTACAAATAGCCATCAACATTTTACTTAACTCGTTCTAACAATTCAACGCTTTTTCTTCTTTATTTAATATTGATTTAATTTTGCCTCAATATGCACACCAACCAAATGTGTATGTAATAATGGTGTCAAAATTTTACAAATAGCCATCAACATTTTACTTAACTCGTTCTAACAATTCAACGCTTTTTCTTCTTTATTTAATATTGATTTAATTTTGCCTCAATATGCACACCAACCAAATGTGTATGTAATAATGGTGTCAAAATTTTACAAATAGCCATCAACATTTTACTTAACTCGTTCTAACAATTCAACGCTTTTTCTTCTTTATTTAATATTGATTTAATTTTGCCTCAATATGCACACCAACCAAATGTGTATGTAATAATGGTGTCAAAATTTTACAAATAGCCATCAACATTTTACTTAACTCGTTCTAACAATTCAACGCTTTTTCTTCTTTATTTAATATTGATTTAATTTTGCCTCAATATGCACACCAACCAAATGTGTATGTAATAATGGTGTCAAAATTTTACAAATAGCCATCAACATTTTACTTAACTCGTTCTAACAATTCAACGCTTTTTCTTCTTTATTTAATATTGATTTAATTTTGCCTCAATATGCACACCAACCAAATGTGTATGTAATAATGGTGTCAAAATTTTACAAATAGCCATCAACATTTTACTTAACTCGTTCTAACAATTCAACGCTTTTTCTTCTTTATTTAATATTGATTTAATTTTGCCTCAATATGCACACCAACCAAATGTGTATGTAATAATGGTGTCAAAATTTTACAAATAGCCATCAACATTTTACTTAACTCGTTCTAACAATTCAACGCTTTTTCTTCTTTATTTAATATTGATTTAATTTTGCCTCAATATGCACACCAACCAAATGTGTATGTAATAATGGTGTCAAAATTTTACAAATAGCCATCAACATTTTACTTAACTCGTTCTAACAATTCAACGCTTTTTCTTCTTTATTTAATATTGATTTAATTTTGCCTCAATATGCACACCAACCAAATGTGTATGTAATAATGGTGTCAAAATTTTACAAATAGCCATCAACATTTTACTTAACTCGTTCTAACAATTCAACGCTTTTTCTTCTTTATTTAATATTGATTTAATTTTGCCTCAATATGCACACCAACCAAATGTGTATGTAATAATGGTGTCAAAATTTTACAAATAGCCATCAACATTTTACTTAACTCGTTCTAACAATTCAACGCTTTTTCTTCTTTATTTAATATTGATTTAATTTTGCCTCAATATGCACACCAACCAAATGTGTATGTAATAATGGTGTCAAAATTTTACAAATAGCCATCAACATTTTACTTAACTCGTTCTAACAATTCAACGCTTTTTCTTCTTTATTTAATATTGATTTAATTTTGCCTCAATATGCACACCAACCAAATGTGTATGTAATAATGGTGTCAAAATTTTACAAATAGCCATCAACATTTTACTTAACTCGTTCTAACAATTCAACGCTTTTTCTTCTTTATTTAATATTGATTTAATTTTGCCTCAATATGCACACCAACCAAATGTGTATGTAATAATGGTGTCAAAATTTTACAAATAGCCATCAACATTTTACTTAACTCGTTCTAACAATTCAACGCTTTTTCTTCTTTATTTAATATTGATTTAATTTTGCCTCAATATGCACACCAACCAAATGTGTATGTAATAATGGTGTCAAAATTTTACAAATAGCCATCAACATTTTACTTAACTCGTTCTAACAATTCAACGCTTTTTCTTCTTTATTTAATATTGATTTAATTTTGCCTCAATATGCACACCAACCAAATGTGTATGTAATAATGGTGTCAAAATTTTACAAATAGCCATCAACATTTTACTTAACTCGTTCTAACAATTCAACGCTTTTTCTTCTTTATTTAATATTGATTTAATTTTGCCTCAATATGCACACCAACCAAATGTGTATGTAATAATGGTGTCAAAATTTTACAAATAGCCATCAACATTTTACTTAACTCGTTCTAACAATTCAACGCTTTTTCTTCTTTATTTAATATTGATTTAATTTTGCCTCAATATGCACACCAACCAAATGTGTATGTAATAATGGTGTCAAAATTTTACAAATAGCCATCAACATTTTACTTAACTCGTTCTAACAATTCAACGCTTTTTCTTCTTTATTTAATATTGATTTAATTTTGCCTCAATATGCACACCAACCAAATGTGTATGTAATAATGGTGTCAAAATTTTACAAATAGCCATCAACATTTTACTTAACTCGTTCTAACAATTCAACGCTTTTTCTTCTTTATTTAATATTGATTTAATTTTGCCTCAATATGCACACCAACCAAATGTGTATGTAATAATGGTGTCAAAATTTTACAAATAGCCATCAACATTTTACTTAACTCGTTCTAACAATTCAACGCTTTTTCTTCTTTATTTAATATTGATTTAATTTTGCCTCAATATGCACACCAACCAAATGTGTATGTAATAATGGTGTCAAAATTTTACAAATAGCCATCAACATTTTACTTAACTCGTTCTAACAATTCAACGCTTTTTCTTCTTTATTTAATATTGATTTAATTTTGCCTCAATATGCACACCAACCAAATGTGTATGTAATAATGGTGTCAAAATTTTACAAATAGCCATCAACATTTTACTTAACTCGTTCTAACAATTCAACGCTTTTTCTTCTTTATTTAATATTGATTTAATTTTGCCTCAATATGCACACCAACCAAATGTGTATGTAATAATGGTGTCAAAATTTTACAAATAGCCATCAACATTTTACTTAACTCGTTCTAACAATTCAACGCTTTTTCTTCTTTATTTAATATTGATTTAATTTTGCCTCAATATGCACACCAACCAAATGTGTATGTAATAATGGTGTCAAAATTTTACAAATAGCCATCAACATTTTACTTAACTCGTTCTAACAATTCAACGCTTTTTCTTCTTTATTTAATATTGATTTAATTTTGCCTCAATATGCACACCAACCAAATGTGTATGTAATAATGGTGTCAAAATTTTACAAATAGCCATCAACATTTTACTTAACTCGTTCTAACAATTCAACGCTTTTTCTTCTTTATTTAATATTGATTTAATTTTGCCTCAATATGCACACCAACCAAATGTGTATGTAATAATGGTGTCAAAATTTTACAAATAGCCATCAACATTTTACTTAACTCGTTCTAACAATTCAACGCTTTTTCTTCTTTATTTAATATTGATTTAATTTTGCCTCAATATGCACACCAACCAAATGTGTATGTAATAATGGTGTCAAAATTTTACAAATAGCCATCAACATTTTACTTAACTCGTTCTAACAATTCAACGCTTTTTCTTCTTTATTTAATATTGATTTAATTTTGCCTCAATATGCACACCAACCAAATGTGTATGTAATAATGGTGTCAAAATTTTACAAATAGCCATCAACATTTTACTTAACTCGTTCTAACAATTCAACGCTTTTTCTTCTTTATTTAATATTGATTTAATTTTGCCTCAATATGCACACCAACCAAATGTGTATGTAATAATGGTGTTAAAATTTTACAAATAGCCATCAACATTTTACTTAACTCGTTCTAACAATTCAACGCTTTTTCTTCTTTATTTAATATTGATTTAATTTTGCCTCAATATGCACACCAACCAAATGTGTATGTAATAATGGTGTTAAAATTTTACAAATAGCCATCAACATTTTACTTAACTCGTTCTAACAATTCAACGCTTTTTCTTCTTTTTTTAATGTTGTATTTATATATTTTCGATCTCGCCAATGTATATGAATATTTTACATATAATAGATATTCGTACAATTATAAATTATGCAGAGGTTAATTTTGAAAAGCACCATGCTATTTATCAAAGAAAAATATTAAATATTACCTTCGTATAACTCCAGTAGGTATTGGGTTAAATCAGGGAAGACTTTTATTTATTTTTGTTAAGAAAATGCTAATGATCAACAATTCTATATTTTTCAAACAAAATCCTTAATTTTTCGTGTAAAGTGATTAAAGATCTGGCAACAGGATATGAATGTCAAACAATGGTCGATATTTTTTAAAAAGTATTTAAGAATTCATGATAAATTAATCGGAAACATCTTTTTAACACAATTTATCATAATAAATTCGTTTTAAGCCAAAGCAGATCTACAAACTTAGTGCAAAGCGTTTAAAATTCAAATTTAAACTGGATAGAATACAATTGGCACAAGAAAAAACAAAAAAGTGTCATAATGATACTACATGGTTTTAGCAGAAATTGTAACAATTTTGAGCACCATGCTATTTATTATCCCCAGACATTTTGTTTGAAAAAAAAAGGTATTCATGCAACAAAACCAATCAAATTCTCGGGACGAGTTTAAAATGATGTTAAAAGAAATAGACACAATCGTTTAAAAAAGGTCCTCATCAGAAATGAAAGAAAAGCCGATAAATGTGTTTGAACGACATCAATGTTTATTTGAGGTTGCAATATTTGCTAATATGTTTATTGGCCTTATATTCTATATATACTAATAAGGATGTGAATAAACCTTGAAATATATAATAACTTTAATTCTTTTCGGTATGTTGGTGAGCTGCTTAGGGTTGAGTCCTTTATGAAACATCTTGATAAGATTAGTATTAATATGTAGGCTAAAGAAAAAAACTTTAAATAGGAGAAAAGTAAAATATTAAAGAAATAAGAGGAGTTGATGTACCAAGTATAAAAATCACGAAAAACCAAGATACAACTGACTTGCGTGAAAAAATACATTGGGACCTTCTTCTGTGATCACAAACTAGCTCATCATGCACTTATACATCAAATTATCCGGTCGTCTTTCCAGTGTTGGCCAACCAGCAAAAATCTACATTTATCAGCGCTGTGATCAGTTGGTGCCGTCTTACCAAGTGCAATGACCAATAAGAACAGACGGTGAGAAAGAGTCAAAGGAATTCGTGTGGTCGGTCCGCTTTAATGATGATTATGATGATGATGATTATGATGAAGTCTCAAGAATGAACACACTTTTGTCCTTGAAAAACGACGTAAATCTATTATCTTAGTCTTAGAGTTGTGTTTTTTGTTAAATATCCGAATACAAAGCTTAAAGAAAATTTGTCAAATTGTAAATTTGCTTGAATTCTAAAATTTTTTAAAGGTTGTTAACAATTCAAAAAAGGGTTATAACAACGAAAATAATAAGTGTAATTATAAAACTAAAAAAAAAAAACAGAAAAAGTGAAAGAAATTATCTTTTGATTTTTAATTCTAACGTGATTCAAAAATTTTGCAATGTTTTGGTAACGGATGCTTTTACTGAGATGATGAAGTTAAAGGAACCTGACAGGACTGTGAGATTCCGAACACGCCTGATACTCTTTGAGTGCTACTAACCAGATTTGCTTTTATAGCTTGCTGTACGGTCTCATAATCTTACCAGACCTTGTCTGATCGTAGAGGTTATTGCAACCTGAGCGAAATTCCTTGTACTATTTGGTTACTGTATCATTATCATCATAATAAATGTTTTTAGATGCTTCAGCAGCGTTTATGACCCAGTTCGAATTCATAAAGCATAAGTTCCTGTAATTGACTCAATGTACCTTCATCTGTGGGGCTTTCAAATCTCCCATGGAGTGAAGCAATGTACAAAGTGTCAGGGCACCAACTACCACGATACTACCCAACCACATCAGGTATACTACATGGCTTCCATCACGTTTTACAAGCGCCGTAAAGTAGCACATACAAAATACTGCAAAACTGTTGACTCATCCTTGCAGAATATTTCCAGATACAGATGAAAATTTTGCTTAGCTATTAATTATGTACAGGTTTTGTTGTAAAGAATGCAACCATCTTCTTGGCCACTTGTGTTACACTATTTGAGCTACTTTGGTGAGCTAAAAATAGTAGTTGACTGCTAGCTCTGCTACTGTCTAAGAGATTTTCTGGTCGAGCGAGCTGAATGTTCGGACATATCGTCAAGAACTTCAACAGTAAATAAAGATGGCCGGCCTGTACTCTTTCATTCCTCTACACTCCTAGTCCCACGAAATGACAAAATACAATATCAACTACTTGAAAAGTATAGAGTTGACAAGTTTCAGATTAAACTCGTCACTGGTTTGGTTTGGTTTCTTTTGTTTAATGACATATCAACTTTCGTGCCTAAGCTATCCTTGTAGAAGAACAGTGGTGATACAATTTAACCCATAACTGAGGAGATAAGAAGGTTCAAAGATTTCTCTAAAATATTCGTCCGAAAGTGAACATAATCGTTCGACTGGAGTTAAAACTCGCTTATTTAGAGGCTACCGTCCAGAACTTTAGCCATTACACTGCAAGAATTCGCCCACCCACAGCTCGTTCAAAATATATTTGTTTCTGTAAAACGACACCCTAATAAAATGGATGCTCAAATGAGGTAAACAGATGACACAGTTTTTTCAACTACTGATTAGCACAGTGTAGCTAAATATTACTATCTCATTAGCACAGTATTGCTACGTCTCTAACAGCGTTAAATTTACTTGTGCGGAAATTCTTTATGAAACACTCTGTACTTCAACTTTACAGATCTAAACATAAATATCACCTGACAAGAGAATCCGGCAAAGATGCAGTTTACTAAAGATGTTATCATGCATTCCGCTGAATGAACGAAAGATTTATCAATATACATGTTCAGTGCCTAGTGGAGGATCTTCAATAAATCTTAAATATTGTTTTTGCTGTGTGATACAGGTGGCTTGCAGTGAAAGAAATATGACTGGAAAACATTCTGTCGAACAAAAAAAGCAAGTATAAAAAAAGAAAAAGGAAAGTATGACTGAAAATGAAAAGTGAATAAAGAAAGAATAAAATAAATGAAAGAATAATAGAAAAAGAGAATCAAAAAAGAAGATAAAAGAAAGAAAATATAGACAAGAAAAAGGAAAAACACGGAAATAATTTTATAATTAAAAAAAGGGAAAATACATATAATGACAAAAAAGAAAGAAACTAAAATGCAGGATAAATAAACTGAAATAGACTTTTCGTGAAAATGGAGGGTATATCATAAAAAAGTATAAAAGCGAACGGCTTACAAAGACTCAGCAGTTGAAAGCATTTTTTTTTTCAAATCTAAAACTGTAAAGGAGTAAAACGGATGTTGTCAAAGAAAAAGACAATAAATATTTACTTCGCTGCACCAAAGATGCAAAATAAACGTCGGCAAAGTAGAAGAGCTGATACTTTAATGACTGCAGAAAACTGTCTTTTTTGGTTGCGAACCAAAACGTGGCTGAACTACTTCTGTCTAATTGAACGTCGATGTAGAATTTTGTAGTCTTATCGAGTCATATGATTCAATGGACAAAATATGCATAATAAGGTGACTAAAGAACAAATAGGGTGGAAGCGTGAAACGTCAGAAACGTACCTAGTCTTGCTTATGATTTTGAGTGTGTAAAAGAGGGACTTGTGGCAGTTAGACGGACAGAAATTGATAAATAGATAGATGTGGACAGACTAAGAATAAAAGAAAAGGAGAGAGGAGCGAAGATGAAGACATGCAATTATTAACAGTTAGGCAGAGACAGACAGACGGGAGAAACATGGGGACATACTAAGATAGATACATTGAGAGATGGAGAGTTAATATATTATGTAATGCTTTGTTTTTAAACAGAATAACTTCTATCATCATGAAATTTCCATTCCTATATAAATATATATACATAAAGGTTAATCGTTAACATTTTGTGTGAAAGATCCAATCAAATGACTCTGGTTGGTTCATCTCGCTGAAAGATTGGTGTGTGTGTGTGTGTGTGTGTGTGTGTGTGCACGCGAGTGTGTGTACTTGAAAATACGGTTGATTAGTTATTTCCATTGTGCCAGTGCTCCCTCTGTCTTTATCACTGTTTCTCTTTCTATCTATTTTCTTTCAATCCTTTAGGCAAACGAAAATGAATGCATGCATCATGAATAATCATGGAAAAAATAAATCTGTTTATATTTGACACAACTATCTGCCAATTCTGTACATGACAGCCAATCGATACTCTGATTCTCTTTCATAACCTGTTTCAGAACGATCAATCCAACCACATCGCTCCATTTGAAATGTGAACGTCAACCATACTTTGTTGATGATACAAGACTACAAGCGAATATTTCTATTTACGATCTATATACCCGATGAAACATCTTGTGTTAGTTTGTCTGATCAATGAATGGTCTGCTTAACCAGAAAACTTCTGAACATTTATGGTGTCACTTGTCACAAACTTCTCGTTCAATTGTTGTCTGATTCGTTCACACTGAACTAAAATCAGAAATGTAGTAATTATGTTAAAAGTTATTGTACTGATGATGAGAGTAATGCGGAAATCCTAACAAAGAAGACGGAGAAAGTAAGAGTAGTCGTGATTGCTGTTGTTAAGTTAACTGAAATTAAAGAAACGATGGCCGGCTGCGAGGATAAGTTAATACCCAATAAGAAGTGTATTGATATCCGTAATGAGGTGACCGTAGACAAATGAATGGGTCCGCGGTCGGATAATTACTTTCAATGAATACGATAGATAACTTAACAATGCCATCTTGAAACCAGAGATAAAACTAAAGAAAGAAAGAAAACTTTGAGCTTTAAGTATCCTGTGCGTCTTTCACGAAATACTTACTTGAACTTGCTTAGAATTTTTGGCTGTTATCTAAAGCAAATTATTTATGGCCCCCATTTCTTACTACTATCATAAATTTTTAAAATATCCACTATAAATACTGCTGTATCCTTAAATTCTAATTCTAATTAAGGTATCTTTAAATTCTAATTCGTAAATAATTCACTGGTGATTAATTAAAGACATACGAGTATCAAATTCCCAGCAGGTCACAACAAAGGTTTCAAACTTTGACTAATTTATTTCAACACTTATCCTTTGTCAACTTTGATACAAAATAAATTTTGAGATACAAACAGTTCGCCTAATCCCGACCAGATGACTAGACCTTGAGATAATAAGCAAAAACAAGAAAACCTGCCGTTTAATGGACTTTGCCGTTCCAGTGGACCACAGAGCAAAAACCAAAGAAAGCGAAAAAAGGGACCAGTACTTGGGCCTAGCCTGAGAACTAAGAAAGCTATAGAATATTTGGGTGATGGTGATACTGATTGTAATTGGCACGCTTAGAACGCTTCTCAGCGGCTTAGAAAAGGGACTGGACGAGTGGGAAATCAGGGGACGAATCGAGACAATCCAAACTACAGCTTTGTTGAGATCGGACAAAATACTGAGAAGAGTCCTGGAGACATGCAATCACTATGACTTCTGTGAAAAACCATCAGCAAGCACTGGTGTAAAAAACTAGCTGAGATTAAAATAATAATAATCAATTTCTTTTCTATCGATAATACCTATTTAGAAATAAAAGCAAATACAATTGGCTGGACTACTCAAATCTCCACTACCCTCATTTGTATTCTTATTGATTTATTTACAAATTAATCTTCGCACCTCGTCAAAGTTTTAACTTAAAACTTTCAACCCCAGCTAAAATGCGTACGATTCATTTTTTTTTTTATTTACAGTCATAAAAATTAATCTTCAATTTTGAATTTTACAATCTAACTTAGTCAATACCTCGAAAAGAGGCTTCTGTTTTTTTCTCTGTATGATTATTACTAAATATCGTGATTTTAGTAGATAAAAAAAAAGAAAAAAAAAACAGTTGTATCCGCACCCCCATAAAGAAACAGTGAAATTTCTTACTAGACTTGCTAACTTGCATATTAATTGGTGCAATATTATCAATATGCTTATAGTAGTCGGAAAAATAATTGAATTGTCTGTACGTTGGTATTAACTTAGCGTTCATTTTTCGTCTACACCATTTATCATTTCAAAACAAATTTTCTTTCATAATAAGAAATAAAAATTCATTTATACTTTTCTCATTTTAATTTGATCTTTATGTATTTTGACAATTTTACTTCTTTCCTCAGTGTGACACAAGCACTACATCCACTGACTACACATACACACACGCACACACACACACACACACACACACACACACACATGCGCGCGCACACACACACACACACACACACACACACACACACACACACACACTGATATATATATATATATATAATATTGTGAAGCCGATGTTTGCCATATTTTCATATATTTCTAAAATACTAGTTGACCTAGTGACATCTGTTAGTCTCGCGAAATCCCAGATGTTTGCCAAGATTTGAGCGTAGAATTTGGGGGAGAAAATTGAAAAAAAAAAACGTCAGTTTGCCACGCCGCAAATCTTTCTTCACAACTCTCATTATTGTCCTAATGAAATGGGGGGCGGGGATATTGCTTGATCTGTCTTTGTAGAAGTTTCCAGAACTTGTTTGAAAACAATATCGAGTTACCTTTAAAATGCAAACAATAGATCATCATAAAGAGAAAGTCATGTTTGTTTTCAAAGTTTTTGACTGTGAAAAAAAATTCTTTTTTAATTCTTTATTTTCTTGTTACAAATAGAGACCATGAAAATTCCACGATAAATCTTCACAAAATTGAAATACACCAAATACTATAATTCAAGAAAGTAATTCTGAATAATATATTTATAGCTGATGCTTAAACATTGTATAAAATGTCCAATTATGTTTCTCAGAGTAACAGACTCTATGTATGGAAATACATTTTCCGCCAATCTTCAAATCTTCTACCCTTCTTCAAATGCTCTTCCTATCTTTAAACACCCAGTCTATCTTCAAATGCCGTACACATTTTCATGCGCCTTGCCTTTGTTCCAACTCCTTGCTCATCTTCAAACTCCCTATCCGTCTTCAAACGCCCTGCCCACACAGAAATGTCCCCAGTATTTTCGACGCAAATATTGTAAATGAACCATTTTAATTCTGTTTCTTTCTTTTCTTTCAGGTTGACAGAGTTTGGAATGGGAACTTGTATGGCAGGAGCTGTCCACTTGATTATTTCCCACAAAATCCGGACGTCGACGAATCGAAAAGGACGCTACAAACTGTTTGAATCAATTGAAGATATATGGAAACGAAAAAGCCTTGTGTGATTGATCTACGGAGTGACTGACTGATCTGTTTAACTAATCGATTTATCATTTCCTTGCATTGATGATTTAGGGATAAATAAATATGTTATTTTTATATGTTTCGCACGCACAGACGCACACATACGCAATTCCACACAAAATCATACCCACACTGGGTGATACTAGCACATTAAGAACCAAAGAATGCATATAAAATTAAAGGTAAAGTTAAAACAAGCGAATACACAAGCATATGAATGCACATTCATTGACATAACACTCATACACATTGACTTTCCGGTAAATAATTACGCATAGATAGATACATAGATATGAAAAGATTAAAATAGATAGATAGATATAGAAAAATTTAATCGAAATATTAACATACATATGTGTGTGTGTGTGTGTGTGTGTGTGTGTGTGTGTGTGTGTGTGTGTGTGTGTGTGTGTGTGTGTGTGTCCTTTGCTGCATATATGAATTATAACACAAATACATATCAACTCATATAGGCAATTCACACTTTTAGAGCGCTTGCAGTATGTTCTTGGTTAAAGACACCATTTAGAATGGTGTCTTTAACTTTTTTCCAGAAAAGTTCTATTGATGTGTATTTGTTTATAACGTCTGTGTAAGAATACAAATTTCCTTGGCTGTGCAAATATGTAATGTAAGCAATGGCTAAGAGGATGCTTATGTGTATATACCAATGCAGATGTTAGTGCTTATGGAAGCGTATGGGCCCGTAAAACTAAACATTTGGACTAACTCTCACGAGTTATTGCATATGTGTAAGTCAGTCTTTATGTATCTGAAAAGGTTTTCACTGTTTGTCATAACTTCTTTGTGTGCGTATGTTGTATTTGTGTGTGTGTGTGTGTGTGTGTGTGTGTGTGTGTGTGTGTGTGTGTGTGTGTGTGTGTGTGCAACCCTGAATGAACTGTATTTTAGCGCGAAATAATTTCGTTCAGCGATCAAAAAATCTGAATAACAAAATATATAGAGCAAATGACAGAAGCAGGACGATAACAAAATGAATTCACTGAAGTATTTTTAAAAATATTCCGAACTCATTATCAAAATCTGACACGCAGTGCTATCAAACTATGACCAACAAAGTGGAACACTACGCGCCAATACCATAATGAGCAGGTGCTTAAACTAATAAAAGATTGTGAATTTTTTATATAATGAATAAAATGTACATGTCTACTTTGGAATTGTGGTTTCTTTGTACATTTCAAAAGAATCTCTTTCAAACTTTTATTTACCAAGCTTCTTATGCAAGTTCAGATTTGCCACTAATCAGCAAATGGTTATGACGGGTTCTCTGCCCTTGATCAGAAATGATGTGAGACAAGCTGGCAAGGTCTAAATTGGAGGAGCGGCTTTTCACGAAGATCACTCTCAGAATCACGCCAAATCACTCTTCAATCCATACAATCCATAGAAAAAGTATTTTGAAAACTAGGTACCAAGAAACTTACACCAATGAAAGTTTTTAATTGTAAAGAGACATCAATAAAGACAGCTTTATTCAAATCCAGGGATCATTTTATTCCCAATTTCAGTTCTACCACCAGTCTTTTAAACGGGATTTTTTTTGTCTTTTTTTCTTATAAAGACAGGTGGAATCTCTCGGTTGTATCAAACTGGTGACGGTTAGTGTATCATGAGAAAATTTTCTTTAAAACGGAACGATTCAATCGTTCCTTTCTAGAAATTTATTTATTTAAATCTATCCATTTAATTTGAGTGGTGTAAGGGTTAACGAGATAAGCTAGTAAACAATTGTGTGTTAGATGCCTCTGATTTTGAGCCAAACTTGACTAATGACTCTGCTTCCACTTAAAATATGAATGATGGAATCCATTCATTCATACGAATACAAAGACATATCGGGTGATTATGAATAGAAATAATAGTATTCGTAATCGACGTAGAGTACAACTGAGAACTGTCCATCCTTGTCTTGTAGGCATCAAAAGAAAATGACATTTTTTTAAATGTCTATCAGTAAAGATTCTCAAAAATCAAAATCTTGCAAGATATTTCCTACTGATATAACCATCGATTTTGAGCCATCGGTGTCAAAATGGTAAGCAAGAACAAGAATAATTTCTCGCGAATTGCAATTACTTGTTTCACGGGTTGTACTTGTGCACAAGTGACCCAATACTTGACACTCTGCAAAATGTACGAAATGTTAAATGCATGAGAAGATCAGGGAAATGTCACAGACTTAACTTAAACAAATTTTATTAGAAATTATTTTACCTGATAAAAAAAATGCACAAACATTCAAGAGTTTTAATAATCGCCTTCAATATTTGGAAATGGTTCTGTGTCGAACACTGACTAGAGGAAGATGAGTCTAATTGTAGTGGAAGCCAAGTCTCTTATAACTTTTTCACGTCATTCAATAAACCAACACACGTAAACCTAAAAGAATTTTCACAATTGAATTGTTTCTTATTTGTCGCAGGTGATCCATAATCACTCGGCTTTAGTTTATAATACAAAAATGCAGCTTATATTTTTCAAGTCTACCAAATTATTATCCGCTTATTTCTCTTCTCGTTTCTTGATGCCCTCGTTTACTGGCTACTTGCAACAAGTATCGCACAACTATCAACAAAGGATACAGAGATAGAGGAAAAAAGAGAGACCACCACTACCTTACTACCAACAAAGGACAATAAACATTGCTACACGTAATATTGTTGTTCTATATTTAATATCATCATGGTGGTTTGCTTAAATTCATTTGTATCGAGACAATATAATTAAAGAAAAATGTTGCCTATGATGCAGGATGCAGATCATTTCAGAGTAAATAAGATGATAGATCGAAATAAACGTGATCTTTAAACAAAACAATTCAGACTGTAAAATAACAAATGACTTGAAATCAACATGGTAAGTTTACCGAACAACACAATATTGTTTGAAGCTTTAAACCCTTTAAAATTTGGTAATCACCGTCAAGTGATGTATATCAATTCAAAATCTAATTATCTACTGAAATGTTCTACGAATATGATAAATTGTACAAAGTTCACAATCTCCAAAGACAGAGTAAATAAATGCCACTTATGCCAGGAAGCTGGATATTCCTGTTTGGGGAAAGTTCTTTCGAGGTCAGTTCGCTTAACGTCAGAATGAAATCAAGTCATTAAGTAAGAACCAGTGGTTATAAGGTAAAATTCTGGATGGTATCTTTAACGGACATTACAATAAAACTTGTTGAATAACAGGATTTGTTGAATTAATTAAAAGACTTGATAAATAGCAGCACTCGCGAAAATTCTAAAGTTCATCTCTAAATGTTGCAAACAAAATACCTAGTATTTTTATAATTTTGAATAATAAAAAAAAATGAATCACATTATACTGGGTGCGATGGAAGGATCACACGAATCTAGAATTGCCACTGAGTATGCACAAGAAACACTGAGCTAGTAGGAGTGATATATTTCAGTTGATATCACGGCAGGAAATGGTGAACATCGTGTGGTTATGATGGAAACTGATTTCAAAAATGGTGTTTCTATCAATGCAACGCACGTCTGCAGATTTTGTGATTACTTCTTTTACGGATACCAGAATTTCAGAATGAGACTTCAGATGTGCATATCTCATAAGAGCAAATATCAAAATGGGAAATATTTCTTTCTAAAAGGAAAAATGTTGAATAGGAAATTTGACGTCTTTTTTTTTATTTACGCTTCAAACACAAGAATGATCATTCCACTTGACTCTATAAAAATTTTGATTGTAGCTTATCCAAATGAGAAATTACCAATCGTTAAAAAAGTATCATTCTATCTATTTATTTATTTAAATGAATCATTCTCAACGATTATTAATAGATAATAACCAAAGGATAATAAACACTCAATGAGACTCAAACTCATGCACCCTTTTGCCACGAGGAACCTTGTAAACTGTAACAGTGACTTCAAAGACGAAACAAGAGTAAATGATATTGCAAAAGCCTTTTTCACATCTAAAACACACCGCCTACATTGTCTTCGATCTCTCTGTGCGATGTTTGAATCTGAACATACAACAACGTAAAAGTACACTATATATATATATATTATATATATATATATATATATATATATATATATATATTCAAAATGAATAGGTCCACTGAAATATTTATATCTTTTTTAAAACAATTTTTCAGTTAATTTTTAGATACGGTATATTTCCAGCTTATTGCTTTCTTCAGAGAACATTAAATGTTTTCTCAGGTGTGGTATTGGTTTATATAGAGATTCCTGCTTCGTGTGAGATTCCATGTAGGAATTGGTTATTTATTTCTCTTCTTCCTCCTCTCTTTCTCTTTCTCAGAGTGAGTTTCCCGTTCTTCATTGTGAGCTAATTTTTGTTAATTTACTCTGGGTCGTCGTGTGTATTTGCGTGTATGTGTGTGTGAGTGTGTTTGATATGCTATAGAGTTTATTTGTCGTTTTTTAAGCGGTTTAGAATTCAACTAACAGCTTTTTTTTGTTGTTGTTTCTTCCTCTATGTGTGAGTGTTTATTTCACTCAGTGTGGGCTTGACTTTGCAATGAAGTTTTTCTTTTATTTGAAGTGATTTATCATAGTTATATATATATATATATATATATATATATATATATATATATATATATATATGTGTGTGTGTGTGTGTGTGTGTGTGTGTGTGTGCAACTTTACTTTTAGCTAAGAAAGAGTTGCAATTGTATTTTTGGTTATTGAGTTTAAATGCTGAGATTTTGGATATAAATCATACCTAATAATATTTGTTTTTATTGGATGCTTTACTAGAAATAATAAAATTCCAGGGGTGTGGGTGGGGATGGGGGGTGTTTATCCAACATTTTATTTTTTATCCAACAGAAAGTTACGTAGTTGCTTCCGTAAATAATTCTGAACACAGAGAAATGACAGAATTCAATGTCCTGAAAGACTGACTCTCCGAACTTAGAAGTTTGATGATATATAATATATTTCTGTGCTATCGCTCATACGATAGATACTTCTAAAATCTGCAATGCTATGCTAAAAAAAACCTTTATCTACGATGAATTTTGCATTGATTTACTCCTGTGCAATCCTCTCAGTTACCTCCCTTTCAATCGCCATCGTCCTTAATATTTTCCATCTGCTTTTCTGAATGACCTGATCTCCAACGACAGGACGCAAAGGAGATAGAAAAGAAAAAAAAGAAAAACTTTGCTTTTTATATGCAATTCATTCGGACCAGTTGTTCGAAAGCAGATTCAAGACGGTTTATTCTAAGAATCTTTTATTCGTATCATCTGGCATTTAGATTCCATCATCCGTCAAAGAAGTGTTCTTCGTAATGAATGCTAAATCACAGAAAGTTACAAAAAAAGCCACAAAGGATTTATCAACTCCCACTCTTCATTCAACTCCTGCTTATCTCTCTTTACAAAAATGCAGATTTGCTTCTGGTTTTTTTGTTTTTTTTTGGTGGGGGTTGTTGCTTTTTTTTTTTTCCTTTGTTGAATTTCTCGAAATTCTTGTCATTTTCACATTTCTTTCTTTTCTATTTTCTCTCACCCTCCATCTCCTTTTTTTATATTACTCTTTTTCTCTTTGTTTCTCTTTCATCTCTTTTTTAGATTCTTATGTTTTTATCGCAATATTCATATTTCTTTCTTTCTTTCGCTTCTCTTTTCTTTTTTCTTTCCTTTCTTTTTCCTTTTCCTTTTCTTTTTTATTCTTTCTATTTTTTTCTGTTTTCACATCTTCCTCATTTACCCATTCGTTTCTTTCATTCCATTTTTCCATTTACATTTAATCCACCATTTCTATTTTTTTTTTTTTTTTTTTTTGCTATCTTTATCCCTTCGCTTTGCTTTCATTTGTCTGATTTAGTTTGCAATGCTTCTTAATTTCGTCTTTATCTTTTTATTGCATTCCATCTTTCTTTCTTTAACTATATTTCCAATATCGATGATACCTTTCTTTTGCTTATTTTTCTTTCATCCATCTCCTTCTCTCTCTCTCTCTCTCTCTATATATATATATATATATATATATATATATGCTTTTATTCCTTTCATTATTTTTGCCTCTATTTATCTTTTCTTAATATTCATTTTTTTCCTCCTTTCAATATCATGTCAACTCGTCTTTCATTTACCCCATGAGAAGTCCTTTTTTATTTCGAAATATCGTTTCATTATCTTCTTTCACTGATATTTTTTCCTCTCACATTTTCCTTCCGATATCAATGTATGTTTTTTAACATTTTTTTTTTCTTCACTAATCTCATTTTATCTCACCTTTTATCGCTTTGCTATTCAATCGCTTCTATAGTTGTCCTGCTATTTTCCTCGAGTACTGACCCAAACACTGTTACAATCCAGAATATTCGTACCAAATATCCCACAAAAGCCTCATTACTAAAAGAAGATATTCTATTACATTCAAAGAATCTTGTCTTTAAAAAAGCTGAAGAACTGTGTGTGCATGTGTAACCATATGTGTATATGTTTGAAACAAATCTAAAGATATGAATATGCTTTCTCCGCTATGATATATATATATATATATATATATATATATATATATATATATATATATATATATACATATATATATATATATATATATATATATATATATATATATATATATATATATATATATATATATTTACTAATCTAATATCTACCAGCATTCACGGTACCAGAAAAAAAAACGAAAAAAAAACCGCCAGGAACAATAGATAAAAGTATCTCGAATCACTGCCCGGGGGAAAAAGAAAAAATTATCGGTTAAAAAGAAAGAAAAGACTAACCTCGTCCGACTCCTTGAAAAAATCAAGGGATACGCAAGGGATACGTTATGTGAATAGGGGATCCAATCACTCAACACAGGTGTTTAAACATGAACCTAAAGTAATAGAGCATAGGTTATCAAATAACTCCTCCAACAAGGAAATTTTTGAACGAAGCAAGCAGGAATATGAGGAGGCTTTGAAGAATGACGGATATAGGATCAATTTAGAATATCGGGATAGGGAGAAAAGTAATACGCAAAAAAGGAGAAATAGGCCTAGGAAAATTGTATGGTTTAATCCCCCTTATAACATGGAGGTAGTCAATAACTTAGGGAAATAATTCTTTAAGTTATTAAAAAGAAATTTCCCTAGTGGGAGCTCGTTACATAAGATATTTAATAAGAGTTGTGTTAAATCAAGTTATAGTTGCATGCCAAACATCAATGGCATAATAAACAAGAGTAATATAGCTAAATTAAGTAAGGAGAAAAATAAAATTGCTAAATGTAACTGTAGGTTAGATGTCCGCTGGAAGGAAAATGTAAGCAAGAATGTGTAGTGTATAAAGTGGAAGTATATAGTGATCCGAATAATAAGAGAAACAAAAAGATATACTTTGGGTCGACGCAAGGGGATTTTAAGAATAAGTACTATAACCATAAAACGAGTTTCTCACACGAGAAATACAGGCATAGTACTACGTTATCTAGTTATGTATAACTCAAGGATAACAAAGGGATAAATCCTATAATGAAATGGGAAGTAATAAAGAAATGCCGTAAATATAGGGCTGGGGATAGGATCTGTCTCCTTTGCATGGATGAAAAACTAGCAATAGCATCTTGTAAAAGTAGGGATATATTAAACCAAAGATCGGAGGTATTAAATAGTTGTAGACACAAAAGGGCGTGGTTGCTCTATAATTAGGGATAGGTTTCAGAGATTTTTTTTTAATAAAAGTAAGGTTTTTTTTTGTTTTTTGTTTTTTAATGTAAATTCTAAACTAAGGTAGGTTTTTGGTGAATATAAGACGGCGCTTTCTCATTTAGCATTGGTTGGAGTTAGACTTCCTGATGATCCGAGAAGGTGAAACTTTAGTAGAAGATTTTCGACTCGTGATTTAAGTTAATTTTTTATATATATATATATATATATATATATATATATATATATATATATATATATATATATATATATATATTCTGGCTGGTACAATTAGAGTTGCTCAGGAAAAAGAAATCAAATCATAAATTATCGAGTAAATTCTGACATATGTTATGAAATGGGATACCAAAAAATTGACTTGTAACGACCTCTAGTGACCGTGGAGGTAAACCACATATCCCATACATCAAGTTACTTTTAGAGATTAATTTTTAGCACACCAAAGCCTAACTGTTTGGAGTACAATAAGACACATACCAAGAGATAGTCAACAATAAAAGAGAAATTTTCATATTAAATGCTAGAAAAAAGCTCTTCAGTTACTCATATCAAATAAACCTAAGAAAAACAACACCCCTATTCGCATCACCGACATACCTATTTCTCTACCCACTAACACACATAACAAACCACTCTACGACAAACTAACCAAATTAGAAATACCAATCATACAAACCAAATCACAAACCTCACAAACATCTCAAAACGAACCAATAACGAAACCACTTCTCACACAGGCATGTAATCTATCCCATGCGAGAGATTGCAACAAACATTACATCGGCAAAACCCAATGCAATCTAGAAAAAAGAGTCTACGAACACAAACGATCGATCAAAAACAAATGACGATCGAAACGCTCTTTTCTCCCACATGTTCGAGCTCAAACACAGCCACAGCTTCAATCTTCCCCAAGCCACTCTAATCAGACTCATACATTGCAAGAAATCCTGCAGGCTATTAGAATCTGCAGTCATTTCCAAAACGAACCATATAAGACAACGCCCAGGATTTTATCTGATCTCGCCAAACCTGGCGAACATCATACTACACGAAAACAATATCAGAATAGAAAACAGATAAAAAAAAACATTTTCTCCACTCTATGCAACCATACTTTTGAGAATTCTTTCCTTATTACTTTCTCTTTCCCTTTTTCGCTCCCTTCCCACCTAGGCATCACATTATAGTCAATGTCTGCGACATCACATTAGAGTCAATGTCTTTCAACTAAACAGGATATGACAAAACCCCTTGCCCCTCCACACTTTTCCTATTTCTTTCCCATCAGCTCACTAAAGTTATTTCCACTTTCGTACGACCAAGAATCTTTAACGAAATCTGATACATTTGATTCTAAACCCTCTTCTTCTTCTTGCTACACCTTTAACCTCTCCGTCATTTTATCATGTTCCTTTTTTGTTTATAAATAGAAAAGCTCGGAAAACGGTTCAGTTTGAGAAAGTTCTTAAAAATGAAAAATTAAAATAAAAGAACGAAATATTCTGCCTCTACACCGGAATTACGTGTTTGATTTATCCAACTTTCCGCATATTTCTATCATAGATAGATAGATATGGCTATTATTGTTGTAGTTTAGTCTTTACACAAAAAATCATACATTAAAATGGGTTTACGAAAATAATATGGAAGTTCACTAAAGAGAGAGGGGGCGAATGAAAAAGAACAAATTATATTTCTGATAAACATGATTTTTTTTCATGATTACAATTAGTTACACTTGACAAGTGAATGTCATTCCCATAAGAAGTAAATACTTGTTATTTATTTCTATTTTCAGTTACGAGAAAAAGATTTCGGGTGCATTTATGATTTGTCACGCATTGATTGTTGTCTTGTCTTAATTAGAATTCGTTAAAAAAGGAAATGAGCACAGTCAGACAAATAATCATAGGTTATGATCAAGTTTTCTGAAGAGGAAAAAGTAACTGAATATATATATATATATATATATATATATATATATATATATATATATATATATATATATATATATGTCATTTACATATATATATATATATATAGAGAGAGAGAGAGAATTAGAATATATATATATATAAATATATATATATATAAATAGAGAGAGAATATATATATATATATTTATATATATATATATATATATATATATATATATATATATATATATATTTCATTTTAATCATACATCTTAGATGCATCAGAGAAGTCTTCAGTGATGCGCTGTCTTCATTGCCGATTTCGGGTTATTTCTGCATCATATCAGCTCCGACAGTAACCCCGGCTTGACTCTAAAAGAGCCAAACCCCCTCCGTGATCGCGACGTGCTACGCTCGTGCCTCTACCAAAGCAAAGAAAAAATAAATAAAAAGCCGGACTTAGGCCGTTCTTATAGACATCTGTCTTTTAGTAAACAGCCAATGAAAACAGGGCATTCCACACTCCTCTGCTATATAGTACCATCTTTACCTCATCCGGTTTCTCCCTGCTACTTCCGGAATCGGTACCGAGGTAAGATGTTATCTTAATACTCGTCCGTGTCCATGATTTACACTTCACTAGACTTACACGAATTTCCCGCCAAATCTGTCCTATACTAATACTACTAAACTAACATGAATTAATCCCCCGCTCAAAACTATTCCGTCAGTCTTTAACTTTACCTTGTACCCCTATTTGCAAAAAAGAATTTTAAAAAATAATTATAATAATCCCGTTTATTTGGCTCACGAGATTAATTGCTACAGATTAACTCATGCTTTTTACCAAAATTTTTCCCCCGTCTATCATTAACCTATGCTCATATTACCAATCTAATGCATATTCCTAAAAAAACAAAAAAAAAACGCTACTCTAATCAACTCCTTACATTCTAATTTATTACTATTTCGAACCTATCTCCAGTCCCCCTCTCCTTCGTCCCATGAACTATTTGCAATTAGGTTTCAATCAATTAACTAAAACTGCTCGTGACCGCTGGCAAATAAATTACCTTAAATCGTAGCGGACCATAACCAGTATATGAGGAAGAAAAAAAAAAGAAGAAGAAAAAAAAAACGGATTATTAAAAAAATAAATAAATAAAATAAAATAAAATAAAATGGCCATCCCCCCTCCCAACCGCCAATTATTCTCAACCCCTCCCCCTGACATTCCGACTATCCTAACTTAGTATTAACTTATTATGCATTTATGGTTTGTAATGTGTATCTTAGTCTTAATTCTTTAGGCTCCTCCAACGTCCTCTTTATTTCTTCCATGGCTCTGATCTCTTAAGCCAAATCCACTTTGACGCCTTCAGAACTGTGTTGGGGATGTCCTTCAGCGCTCTCACTTTAGCTGCACCGACTATGCCAATTTTTGCTAGGGCTCTGCCCAAAGACTGTCCAGCAAAGCCCCTGCAACCAACTTCTACGGGGTCATAATGAATCTTCCATGACTTTTGTTGACATTTTTCGACCAGTTCTTGGTATTTGGACCTCTTCCTCTCATTAGCGAGAGTGATATATTCCTCCCATGACACAGTCAGCTCCCAAATAATGCACTGCTTTGTGTTAACAGAGTGCAATATCAGGTCCGGTCTTAGCGATGTTACAGCTATGTGTCCGGGGAACCTCAGCTGAGTCTCCAAATCCACTGTCAACTTCCAATCGTCTGCGGAAGATAACAGGTTCGTTTTCTCTCTCCTCTTCCTCTGTATCTTCTCTCCTGCTTTTACGAAATTGATTTGCTTCAATTTTCCTGGTTTATGTTTACTAGCCCTCATAGCTTTAGTCACCTCATTTGCAATTACCTTAAGTACTTGATCGTGACGCCAACGGTACCGTCCATCACCCAAAGCTTTTGGGCAATTACTAAGGATATGTTGTAAAGATCCTTTCCTAGCACATAGTTGACAATTGGGGGTCTCTATCTTCCCCCATATGTGCAGGTTCGTTGGGCTCGGTAACACATCATACACTG